>CM062818.1:1873317735-1874517735 GCA_031772625.1 Pinus tabuliformis
GGTCTGAAGTATGATTTGACCTCTGAGTTGGCGGATGAGTTATTCCACAGTGTAACTGAAATACTGAACCGTTGAGGACAAGCTGGCGCAGTTCGCGAGAGGACAAGTGGCCACTCCCTATGAGCCGTTGGTAATGATGCAGAGGCAGGGAACTCCAAATGAACAGCAGAAGTAGGCAATCCGAAAGGGCGGAAGAGGAAGCGAGTAGTCATGAGATAGAGTGGCTTTAGGCCATGAACAGTCAGAGAACAGAACAAGAAAGAGACGAGAACGAAGACAAAGAGTGCGAGAGCGAAGAAAAAACAGTGAAGCAAGAAGCAAAAAACAAAGAGCCAAGCTGACCTAAGGCAGCATTGAGCAGACAATAAGCTTGAGAGATTCAAGCAATCCCTGAGAAGATCTGTCGAGAATTGAGTCCCACATTGGGCTCCTCCCATTAAAGACCAGAAAGGTAAAGACTTGGAAAGGAAAAGAGACTGCGCACTCTAGTGGCTTGGGGAATCCAAGAACCATCCTACCAAGCATCATCTGTTTCAAGAGACTCAAATTGAGCTCCCCATTGTAAATCTCTACTTTAAAGACACAATAAAAGAAGGCCACCACTGAAAGATGGACCGGAGACGTAGCCCTGGAGGATAGGGTGAACTCCTTATTAATTGTTGTGTTCTTGCATTTGCTTACTGTGTTTCTCTTGTTGTTTTCCATTTTCCAAGTGTCTGTGTATTTTGCAATCTGATCGATTCGTTGCCTAAAATGACATAGACACACACTAGCACATAAGTCTGTAATACCTTCATTCATTAATTATTTAACTGAGATCACTCAAGAGTGATTTTTAGATCAAGTGGTATCAGAGCATTAGGTTGTTAAGGTTAGACAAGCTTGTGTTGGTTTAGCTATTGAATGCTAACTATATCAAAGCTCAAATTAGGAGAAGAAGAGTTGGTTGAAACTAATCCTGAAATTGGGAGAGTCTATCCTCGGAAGACAATGTCAAAGGAAGGTTCTATGGGCCTAAACCCTCAATTCATAGATAGTTTCCTATCCATAAATTCCATGGTAGAAGAAATGTATTGGGACTTTAGAAAACATAAGGATGAAGATTCGTTAGGCTCTAAGAAATACAAGGGAGAAGATGAGTCTCACTTCCATGACCACTCAAAGGGAAAAGGGAAAGAGGAAAGCTTTCTCACGCCTCCTAATAGCCCTGAACACAAAAAGAAAGCGTCTTTGATCAAACTAGATGTTAAATTTGATTTACCTATATATGATGGAGAGTTGAATGCAGAAAAGTTGGACAATAGAATTACAAAAATTGAAGTTTATTGTAGAGTGCAGAATATCGATTCAGACAAGAGTAAGATTGAGCTGGAAAGCCTGCACCTTGGAGGCACTGCCTTGGTTTGGTGGGAAGGCAGAACCCAAGCTGACATGAAAATACATGGTAAGACCATCTCTGTCTGGGGTGAATTTGTTTCTGCAATCAAAAAGAAGTTCTATCCATTGGCCTAAATGCAACAAGCCATGATGAGTTGGAAAACTCTTCGAAAGTTGAAAGGGCAAAGTGTGCAAGGGTACACTCAAGAATTTAGAAAGAGAGAATTGATTCTAGGAATCTCATTAGACTCACCTGAGACTCTATTGAAGTACATTGGTGGTCTACACAGCTACATGAGGCACACTGTCCTCATGTTTAATCCCACTAGTATAGATGAGGTATCTGTACAAGCTACTCATCTAGATGCTAGAGGAAAGAATGGAAGTCCAAAAGTTGGGGGATCATCCCAACCCACTGCAAGAAAGAATAAGGAGAAAAGAAAGTAGAAATGGAAAGCAAGGAAGGCTAATAATGCACAGAAAACAAAGGCTTCATGAACTCACTGTAAAAAGGATGGGCATGATGATGACCACTTCTGGATTCTGCATCCAGAGCTGAGACCTAAGAAGTTTGAGGGAAAGAAGAAGAAGACTGCTGTAGCTATTCAAAAGGATTTGGGGTCAAACGCAGGAGATCAAACAACCATTACAGCCACAAGTATAAAAGGTAAGAATTCTTAAGCATCTACTAGTAATTCTGCACAATCTATCATTGATGAAGAAAATGAGAGAAAAAGACATGAGCTTTTCCATATTCAAGTTATTTCCAAACATCAAAAGATTGATACTTTGTTTGATAGTGACTCACAAGTAAATCTAATTTCTGAAGCAATTGTAAAGAAGTTGAGATTAGTAACTACAACTCACAAGAAATGATACCCATTAGGATGGTTGAATGAAAAAGCACAACTACAAGTGACTAGACAGTGCAAACTGAAGTTTTATTTTGGGTCAGCATTTGTGGATGAGGTTGAGTTAGACATAATTCCTTTGGATATATGTGGAATTGTTTTAGGAAGTCCTTACTTGTATGATAGAAAAGCTATTTTCTATAGAGCTAAGAACAAGTATCTACTTGTTAAAGATGGAATCGAATACTTTGTAAGAGCTCATAAGCTCAAGAATAATTATACTCTCATAAACTCAAGGCAGATAAAAAGAATGATAAATTCATGAAAACAATTCTGACTGATGGTTGTAAAGGAAAAGAAACCTGATAAAACCAATGTATTTTAGGGTTGTAATGCTAAGCAGCAAGCTGATTTAGAAAAGGTTCTTTCAGAGTATGATATCTTGTTTCAAGAACCTAAAGGTCTACCACCCAAAAAGGAAATAGTGCATGATATTATTTTGCAGGAAGATGATCCATTGCCTAACATTGGAATGTATAGGTTGTCCACTTTAGAGAATGCTGAAATCAAGAAGCAGGTGTAGGAGTTGCTCGAAAAAGGGTTCATCAGACCTAACGCATCACCATGTGGGTCACCAATCGTTTTGGTGAGAAAGAAAGATGGCTTATGGAGAACGTGCATTTATTACCGAGCACTGAATAAGATAACAATCAAAAATTGTTATCCCCTTCCTCGCATAGATGATCTTTTAGATCAATTGAAAGAAGTTGTTTACTTCTCCAAGCTAGACTTGCACAGTGGATACAATCAAGTCAGAGTTGTAGAACAAGATGCATGGAATACTGCTTTCAAAACAAAGCAGGGATTGTATGAGTGGCTGGTTATGCCTTTTGGCTTAACTAATGCACCTACTACTTTCATGAGATTAATGAATGATGTACTTAGACCTTTTCTTGATGATTTTGTTATTGTGTATCTGGATGACATTCTGATTTTTAGCAAAACGTGGGAAGAACACTTAAAGCATGTTAAGAAGACACTAGATGTTTTGAAAAGAGAAAAACTTCATGTTAAACTCTCAAGATGTGAATTTGGCAAAACATCTATGAATTAATTGGGTCATATAGTAGGGGGTGGTGAATTGAAGATAGATCCGTCTAAGGTGGCAGTCATTGTAAGCTGGCCTAAACCCAAATCTGCTACAGAAGTTAGAAGCTTCTTAGGAGTAGCACAATATTGTAGGAAGTTCATTTCTAACTTTTCCTTAATTGCAGCTCCCTTACATGCTTTAACAAGATTGAAAAAGGTGTTTCAGTGGGGAGGCAAACAAAAGAATGCCTTTGACACCTTGAAATAAAATATTAGTACAACACCTGTACTACCACTGCCTGATCTTCAGAGACCATTTGAGATTCAAATGGATGCCGTTGACTATGCCATGGGAGCAGTGTTGACACAGCACGATAAACCCATATGTTATCATTCTTAGACCTTTAACTCTGCAGTAGTTAACTATCCTACATATGATAAATAATTGTATGCATTAGTACAGAGTGTGAAAAAGTGGAAATATTACTTAATGGGCAAAGAGACAGTAATACATATTGATCATCAACCACTTCAATATCTACACTCCCAAACTAAGTTGCAGCAATCAAGACACTATAGATGGATGGGTTTTCTACAACAGTTTCATTTAGTCATTAGATATAAAAAGGGCATACACAAGAAAGTTGCAGATATGTTATCTAGACCCATTATAAATGCATATATTATACTTAAGCATAATTCTGTGTTACATGAGAGTTACATTGAACAATATGCTCAAGATATAGACTTTAAAGATGTATATGCAACTTTAAGTCAAGGCAAACGAGTAGAAGAATTGGATTATCATGTAAAGGACCAACTCTTATACCATTGTGGGAAGTTATGCATTCCACAAACTGAGAAAGTAAAGATAATTTGAGAAGCACACACTTCTCTAATATCAGGTCACTTTGGGGTATGTAAAACAATTGCATAGCTGCAAAGATTTTGTTATTGGCCAAAAATGAATGAGATAGTTTCTAGATATGTAAGAGGGTGTACTATGGGTGCTAAAAGCAAGCCCGGTAATATAAAACTAGGCTTGTACACTCCATTACCAGTTCCTTCTCACCCTTGGGAAAGTGTTTCCATGGATTTTGTTGGAGGACTACCTAAATCTAGGAAAATTCATGATTATCTGTATGTTGTTGTGGATAGGTTCAGCAAAATGTGTATTTTGATACCTTGTAATAAATAGATTACAGCTGAACAAACTGCAAAACTGTTCTTTGAACATTGTTATAGACATATTTGGGCACCGCAACCCCAATCACATATGTCCATAAACCAAGGTCTTCTAAACCCATAAAAGTGTTTTTTCATACCCTAAAGGAACAAGGTCAACTGATTACATCGTTTCCCAGAAGTTCTCCCTGAAAAACTACTCAGAACTGGTCAAAACTAGACCATACAGACTACTCCATGCTAAGGGTACGATGCATCTCACCTATAACACACAAAGGGTGCGATGCATATTGAAAATCCCTTCTGTAGGGTGCGATGAGTGAGAGCAGACAAATGGCAGAGGCAACTTGCTAGGTGGAAACCCAGAGAATCTTCTAGAAATTGCTCATATGACACTTGCCTCTTTGAATTCACCTAGGGATGAGTAAGAGATCATGAAATCTCCAAGTGGAACCAATAACTATCAGTGAAATGACACTAATCAAAATCCCAGAAGCTGACTCACCCACCTGCAAATATCTATATATGGATCCCTCATCCTAGAGATCCGGAGGCTGGAATTTTGTATTTTGTAAGGAAGTGTTGTTGGTTTCTCTGTGAAACATTGTATTGTTGGGTGATCTAGCTTTTCATGAGGTGAAGAGGGCTTTCATGCTAAGAGGATGGTGCTGGAACAGACAACTTGGTTGTAATCCTCTATTCTACTACTTCTATCAATAAGGCTATTTGAGTTTTCCTCCATATACTTGTATATTTATGAATCTTGTATTGGTGTATGCATTTGTATGGTTAATATACATCTGATCCTATATTGTTTATGGTTATAGATCTCTATGCTTTGATGGTATTATGCTGCTTTGACTCTACAGGTGTTCTTTGAAGTGGGACAAGTGAGGAAGGAGTGGCGAAGCTCTGTCAAAGGAGGGAGGAAACAAGCAAGGAGACAAGCGAAATACTGAGGTTGGTTCTCTCTCCTTCTCTCTCATCTATCTCTCATAAAGGAAAACGCAAGTAACTTTAGTTTGTTTGTTCTAAGATAGCTACCCATCTTAGTAGGACTAGCAACTCTGAATGGACACTAGTTTTCCAGATAACAAAATGGCGACTCGGCTGGGGAGCGAATAGTTTGATTGTTAGTCACTATTGTTTGCTTTATAAACTACAGATGGAGCCTGAAGTTAAGCCAGCTAGCCTTCGAACTGCTTTTGCTATGCAACTGCAAAGTAGATCAACACTGCTTTGGTCCTCATTAGATCAACCCCTATACTTTGTGTTTACTGTCTATCATTAGCTCAACCTAAATCCCTGAACTTAGTTGCAAACTATGAGTGAAAACCAAGCTCAGTCTCGTCCTTGGACCATCGCACTGTCTCTCATTAGCAACTTGGATGCATCACACCTCCCGTGTGTTGCAGGTGAGATGCATCCCTGTTTCCCTATGTTACAGGTGTGATGATTGAATGAGACTGTTTATGCCTCCAGATTTTGGTTTTTCCTTCATTGTTTTCAGCTCTATTCAGTAGTTTTGCTATCTATGATCAGTATATCACTATTGAAACTCTCTTCCTTTGCATTATTCAACCTCCATTGATAAATAATTGTGAATGTTTTTATGTATTTTTTCATCATTTATAGTTCTCCTTTGCAAACAGTAGCTTAATTGAACTATCGTCTTTTGATTTGAAAGGGTCACAAGTGTTGTTTTCAGTCAAAGAAAAGAGTGTCGTAAAGTTTTCCTCTTTTAGATAGTCGATTACACTTTTTCCATTGTATTTGATTTGAATCATAAATTCTTTGAAGTGTCGAAAGCAGTTTTCTAGTCGAAATTGAAAGTGTCGTCTAAATCTTCCTTTTGTTTTTGAAAAGAAATTGCTGAAGTGTCGCTTTGAGGAAAGATAGTTCAGATCTGTACTTAGTTGTCTCTTTGTCATTCTCACATTAAGGAAACTAAAAAACAAGTACATGCATGTGCATTTGCATTTAGACTGCATGCAGAAATTGATTTAGGATAGTGCATCTTAGTGTGTGCTCTCTGCTCTATGTTGAAAGAATTTTACTTCTCTTTCCTTAGTAGCTAGGATTTTCATTGCTAAAATAAAGTAAACGATTGTTTATCATCTTAGATTGCATATTTAGGAATTGTGTTATGAAACCAGCTCACAAAATGATAGAAAAGAGAGATCCACGCCTTAGAATTCAGCCTCTTCGAGGGGGCAACCTCCTTTACATTACATAAATGAACAATTCTTGGATGATACAAATGAAAATACCTCCTTTCTATATATAGGAGTCTAAGGGTCCCAATACAATCAAAGCCTACATAACAATAATATTGTAGGGCACAACAATAACAATAGTGGGATTCTATGTGGCACAATAGTAACAATATGGGCACTACATGGGTACAACAATATAAATAAGGGGTATAACTACAATAGTAATGGGGTAATCACTAGTATTATAGGGACCCAACATGCCCCTCTCCTTCAAAAAAGTGTTGTCCTCAACGCTTGAGTAGTTCTGGATACTTCTGCATAAAATTCTCATCCTCCCATGTGGAATCTTCAGCGGATAAGTTCTTCCACTTGATAAGATACTCTGAAATTGATCGATTTCGTAGCTGTCGAGTTCTTGTTTCTATGACTGCTTCCGGTTCCAATATAATTTTTCCTTCCTCGTCAAGTTCTGGCAATATTGTTTGAACTGGGAGCTTGTCGCCTATAACCTTCTTTAAACATGAAACATGGAAAACTGGGTGCAATCGAGAAGCTGCAGGAAGCTCCAATTTGTATGCCATAGTACCAATCTTTTGCAACACCTTGTACGGACCATAATACTTTGGTGATAATTTATTATCCTTCTTAGCTTGCTTGAGGGACATTTGCTTATATGGTTGTAGCCGTAGGAATACCCAATCACCTACATCAAAACTTCTTTCACTGCGATGTTGATCTGCCTGTTGTTTCATTCTATTCTGTGCCAACACGAGGTTATCCTTTAAGAGTTGGAGGACTTGTTGTTGATGTTCGATGTGATGTTCCACTGCCTGAACCTTAGAATTTTCTCTTAAATATGATGTGATGGATGGTGGTTGATACCCATAAAGTGCCATAAATGGGGTCATTTTTGTTGCTGTATGAAAGGAAGTGTTATACCACCATTCAGCCAGAGGCAACCATTTGACCCATTGTGTCTGTTTATCAGATACAAAGCAACGAAGATATCCTTCCAAACATTTGTTTACTATCTCAGTTTGCCCATCAGATTGAGGATGATAAGATGAGCTATGAGCTAACTGAGTACCAAGACAAGAAAATAATTCTGTCCAAAAATTTCCAGTGAAAATGGGATCTCTGTCACTTACAATAATCTTTGGGTTTCCATGTAGCTTTTGAACTGTTTCCATAAATGCAGTAGAAACTGTACTGGCTTTAAATGGATGTGATAATGCACAAAAGTGTGCATACTTGGTAAGTCTGTCAACTACCACCATGATGACACTCTTTCCCTCAGACTTGGGTAAACCTGTGATAAAATCCATTGAAACCTCCTCCCAACGTTGGCTTGGAATGGATAAAGGTTGTAATAGACCCGGTGTCTTAATTGTTTCAACTTTATTTTGCTGGCAAACCAAACATTCCGCCACAAACTTTTGAATATCTGATTTAAGGCCATCCCAAAAAAATTCCTTCTTAACCCTGTGGTAAGTTTTTAAAAATCCTGAGTGCCCTCCTAAGGGAGAAGTGTGCAATTCCATAAGAATCTTTTGTTTTAGCTGGGAATTCTTACAGAGGTATAAGCGATCTTTGTACCATAACGAATCATTTTTCCAGCTAAATGTATCAGAAGTACTGGAATCTTGTTGTAGCTTTCGAATAAGTGCCCACACTTCTTCGTCATTCTTCCATTCCTCCCTTGCTTCGTTTATCCAATCTGGTTGGATAATAGAAATGGCACACAACAATGCTTCCACATCCTCATCCTTTCTTGAGAGTGCATCTGCCACCACATTTTGCTTCCCTTTTTTGTAGATGATTTCAAAGTCATAACCCAACATCTTTGTGACCCACTTTTGTTGCTCTTCAGAGGATAATCTTTGTTCTAAAAAGTATTTAAGGCTATCATGATCCGTTTTTACCTTGAAGTGTCTTCCCATTAGGTAGGGTCGCCATTTCTTAAGTGCATGGAGTATTGCCAACATTTCCTTCTCATAAATAGCTTTGCTTAAAAACTTTCCCTTGATTGGACGACTTTCAAAAGCAATGGGTCTTTCATCTTGCATTAGAACAGCACCAATTCCATTTCCTGAAGCATCACATTCCACAATAAAGGTTTTTGTGAAGTCCGGTGTAGCTAAGACCGGTGCTTGGCACATTGCCTCTTTAAGATGTTCAAAGGCCTTTGTTGCTTCCGAAGTCCATGAAAATGAATCTTTCTTCAATAATGTTGTTAGAGGTGCTGCTATTCTCCCATAATTCTTAACAAACTTGCGATAATACCCTGTCAACCCAAGAAATCCTCGCAGATGCTTTATGGATGTGGGGATTTTCCATTCCTTAATGGCTTTAATTTTGCTAGGGTCTACCTTAACTCCTTCATGAGATACAATATGACCCAAATATTCCACCTCCTGGACTCCAAAGAAACATTTGGATCTTTTTGCATATAATTGTTTCTCCTCCAATAGTTGTAGCACCCTGTCAACATGTTCAACATGATCCTTCCAAGACTTGCTGTAGATTAGTATATCATCAAAAAATACTAACACAAATTTTCTAAGGAATGGTTTGAAAATTGAATTCATCAAACCTTGAAATGTTGAAGGTGCATTGGTAAGGCCAAAAGGCATGACCAAAAATTCATAATGACCCTCATGAGTTCTAAATGCTGTTTTCGGAATGTCTTCAATCTTCATTCTGATTTGATGATATCCCGAACGAAGATCCAACTTGGTGAAGTAAATTGATCCATGCAATTCATCCAGTAATTCATCAATAACAGGAATGGGGAACTTATCTTTAATAGTGAGCTTGTTGAGCTCCCTATAATCTGGACACATGCGCCATGATCCATCCTTCTTGTGCACCAATACTACTGGAGCTGAGAAAGAACTTTGACTCGGTTGAATTATACCAGCCTCTAGCATTTCTGCAACCATACGTTCAATTTCACTTTTTTGGACATATGGATATCTGTACGGCCTGATGTTTGGAGGAACACTTCCTGGAATCAGATGAATAGCATGATCATGATCACGCATAGGTGGGAGACCTTTGGGAGTCTCAAATACCTTGGAATGATTGTCCAGGACTTTTTGGAGATCTGGAGAAATAGATGATTCCAATGTGGAAACATCTAGCGAACATAATTGTGCAATTACACCTCTTTGCTCCTTTTTTAGAAGCTTTGTCATACCATTAGAGCTGATTATCTTTCCTGGTTTCCCTGCAATACCCCTTAATTCAACTTCCTTTCCTTCCACAGAAAATTTCATGAAAAGTTCTTGAAAATTAAAAGCTATTGTACCCAAGGATTGTAGCCATTGGACTCCTAGTACAACATCAGCACCTCCCATTGGAATGGAAAGCATTGGGCTAGTCAATACATATTCTCCCATGGATAGCTTGATATTATGGCACTTTCCAGAACAATTTATTGTTCCTCCATTTGCAATCATCACTTGACACTCTGGTGCTGGATATAGGAAGCAATTCAATTCTTTTGCTACCCTACAATGAATAAAATTGTGGGTGCTTCCTGAATCAATCAACACTATTACCTTTTTCTTCTTGATTTGTCCTTCTATCTTGATGGTTTGAGGAGTGGTAATTCCCGCCAATGCATTACAAGATATGGTCGGATTTATTTGTTCTTCATCTAGGCTTTGTTCCTGGAATATATCCTCTTCTTTTGACCTTTCTTGCTCCTTTTCTTCTTCCTCTTCACAATCTATGTAGAATAATTTCTTCTCAGCACACTTATGACCTTTTGTGTATTTGCTATCACAATTGTAACAAAGCCCTTTTGCTCTTTTTTCTTCCAATTGTTGTGGTGTCAACCTTGTAGGTTGTGGAAGACTATGGGCAACAACACTTCCGTCTTTATAGTTGTGAATGGTATGCTTCCTAGTTGCCATAATTTTGCTTTCCATTTTTCTTGCTAACCTGAATGCCTTCTCTAATGAATCAGGTTCCCAAAGGCGCACATCATGTTGGATATTATCCTTTAAAGACCCTATGAACACATCAATCCTATGCTCCTCTGGAATATCTTTTACCCTTATGTTCAATTTTTGGAACTCCTCAATGTGCTCCATTATTGAACCCTTTTGTTTGAGACTTATCAATTGGCTAAAAAAAGTGTTGCTTTTTGTATCCTCATAATGTGCTATCAATTCTTCCGTAAAAATTGCCCAAGTGATAAATTGTTTACGAGAACAAAGCCATTGATACCATACAAACTGATTTGGTTCCAAATATAAAGTTGCCATACGTACCTTTTGTGTGTTTTGCACATTATTGAGATCGAAGAATTGCTCCATCTGTAATATCCATGTGGCGGGATCCTTGCCATCAAACTTCCTCATATCGATTTTTGGAACATGGTGAGTCTTTGATCCAACATTAGAGTCTATGGAATCATGATTAACATTTCTTTTGTTCTCATCATGAGTTTCCTTTACTACCTTTTCACCATTAGTGACCCTTTCTTGTAGCAACTTCTTCAATTCTTCCATGTTTGTATTCAAATCTATCTTCAAATTTGCCATCGAATCCTCCATCTTAGCTTCCATGCCCTTTATCTTAGATTCCACACCATTTACCTTAGATTCCACGCCACTTATCTTAGCTTCTGTTAGCTTTTGTGAGCGTGACATTTGTTGCACTTGTTCTTGTAATTTTGATATATCATGTAGCATTTCTTCCTCTTCTTCATGAGTCATGCTAGAGCTTTCAGGTTCCTTACTAGGTGTTTGCATTTTCTTTCCTCGGGGCATCAGTTACCGATAATAATGCTTTACTATGCCCTTTGAATTTCGTTAAACCAAGCTTACACAAAAATAAAAATAAAAACTACACACCTTTTTTCACTTTATAGAAGCCTGATATTGAATCTGATGTATCTCTGTAATTTCGGATCATCCAATTCTGAAATTGCTACCTGTAGTAGCCTTCTGCGTCCTCTTTCCAATGCCACAAGTCTGAGCCAAATTGGATTCTCCAAGGAAGAGTTATGTGAAATCTCCCATGGTGACTTGCTTTTAGACTGGTTCAAGAGAGCGAAGTTGTACGACGTGCCACGATTCACTGTTTCGATCTTTGGATCTGAAAAATACCCACAAGAAACTACAGTCCGTCCTCTTTCTGTACCTTCTTACAAAACTTCAATCTGATGCTCAGAAAGAAAGTTATGACGATTTTCCCCAGGTCACCTGTTTTGAGTGTAATTCAGGAGTCATCAAAAAGACCAACTTCCTGAAATCATATCTCCGAAAATATCACGCAAAAAGCTCTGAAATTCGGACCCAAGGTTCAGCGCGATGTCTTCTCAAATGGGTTTTTTTTGCGACTTCTGAAACGTCACAGAAAAAAAGTTATAGCGAAAATTCCACGATGACCTGTTTGGAGCAGCGAAACCCTAGAATCCAAAGCTCTGATACCAAATGTTATGAAACCAGCTCACAAAATGATAGAAAAGAGAGATCCACGCCTTAGAATTCAGCCTCTTCGAGGGGGCAACCTCCTTTACATTACATAAATGAACAATTCTTGGATGATACAAATGAAAATACCTCCTTTCTATATATAGGAGTCTAAGTGGTCCCAATACAATCAAAGCCTACATAACAATAATATTGTAGGGCACAACAATAACAATAGTGGGCTTCTATGTGGAACAATAGTAACAATATGGGCACTACATGGGTACATCAATATAAATAAGGGGTATAACTACAATAGTAATGGGGTAATCACTAGTATTATAGGGACCCAACAAATTGTATATCTACATCACACGGTGAACCTTAAAGGCAAACTTCTTAAGAAAGATCAACTGTAAAATAAACCTCAATGAACATAAACACTCTTTGGAACCTAACGCACAACATATAGAAGTCTAGGCTAGAGACATATTCCAGCGTCGTAAAGCCTGGTAACTATCGTTTTCATTATAGGTTGGGTGATTCCTCCTCTTTGATATGACAAGTGCCAGTACGGACTTGTGCTCCCACGTACCATCAAGTATATATTGGGAGACCACAATAGGCTATATCCTTTATCCTTAGGAAGTCGTGTTTACTGCCCTATCGATCGCAATGCACTGAACACAGCATTCAGGAAGATTGATTGCCATACGTAAAAAGTATGCTGCAGTTTTACGATTGGTTTGGTAATCCCTCTGTCTAGATTTCCAAAGTAGTCACTTTCATTCCTTTTCAGACTCCTTAAAAGAAAAGGTCCATCTGAGCACTTGTCACTTCACGCTCATTAAAAATCAAAGGCGACTAGAGTCATCTTGAGCTTTTTCTCGACTCTTAAAAATTGAAAAAGCAAGTTGTGTCAAAGCGTCATAAAATTTATTTTAATCGAAATAACATCGTTGTTCCCTCGTTGGTCTTAGGTTGAGAAAATGGAGTCCACCAATCAAGGATTTCCCCTTGGGGGGGAATCCTAGTCCTTTCTCTTCTTAGGGAGATGTTGGTGCTCCACACATGGCTACATTGTCCCTTCTAGGACTCACAATTGGCCTGCCAGTGTGCCTTTTCTCAACCTCTATCATTCAAAACGTCGTAATTCCTCAGCAATCAAATCATCAACCAGATGATACTGAAGTCACTCCCCCACCTTCTACTTTGTTTGTTTCTCCCTCTCCTTCTTCCTCTTCACTTGGTGAAGCTAGTAACACTAAAAACCAAGTAACTGAGAAGAAGAAGAAATGGAAGGAGAAGAAGAAGAGGAAGCCAATGGAGAAAGGGGGAAACCATGCATCGTCTGGTGAAAACCCACACATTGCACCATCCAAACCTAAATCTCCATGTGTCATTTTCAAAGGAGACCACTATCATCGAGATTTTCCTTGCATCCTGTGGATCTTAAGAGACTGGTCTCCCCGCTTGCACAATCTGGTGTCTTTAACCTCTGACAATCATGTTGAGAGCACACCATCAACTAGTGAAAATGAAGTCAATGGACAGAAAGGAATATCTAAATTTCCTTGTAGACTGTGTGAAGGCGATCATGCCCTCCACCGTTGTCCTTTCTTGGATGAAGCTAAAAGAGTCTTGGATAACCATCCTGCTTCACCGCAGCGACTTCCTCCTGGATACAAGAAACTCTTGCCGAGTCCATCGCTAGTTGAAAATCTGACTGACACACTTTTGTTGTCGATCGAAGCACCTATCATTGAAGATAAACCCTCTGAGTCCACACCGAACCAAATTCAACAGGTCAAGACGACAGTCGACCCAGTCTTGTCTTCAGAAGGTCCACTTTCAGATGATACAGTCATCAAAAAGAATGAGAACGACACCGTTCAAATTCTTCTTGTTAACACAGAATCCGATGAACATGGGGCAAATCTACCCGTTCCTTTACTGCAGGAAGGAAGTTCATCAGAGATTCATCCGACCGTTTATTCGGTCCCTCCTCCAAGAAATCTAGTTGTTTCCTTTGATTGGAATCTACTAGGGAGACCCTGCCTACCATCTAATGTACCATTCCGAATCATAGTGCAAGCTTACATAATGATCATGGTTGGTACTATCATAGATGAAGGGGCTTCTGTGAGTATCCTTTCTCAATTGCTTGGAAAGCTCTTGGTTCGCCATTGCTTCTGCCTGAGATTCGAAATCTGTCAAGCTTCAACAAAGGAACCAGATGACCTTTAGGGATCCTTCCAAATTTTCCTATAACTTTGAGAAGGAAAAATGTTCATCTAAACGTAATGGTAGTCCAAGGGCCTCTAGATTACAATCTACTCCTTGGGCATGACTACATTTACAGCATGGGAGCTATTGTCTCCTCACTCTTTCGAGTGATGTGTTTCCTGTATGAAGGCAAAATGGTCCAGCTCATTGACCAGCTTTCATTCCCCGGTTCAAACATGGCTACTAGTCAAATTCCATCCCTAACTAGTCTTTTTGCACAAGGAATGTGTCATCAACCTCCATTCCATCCACCTGATGAATGCGAGTGATTCGGTGAATGTGACTAAACCTAAGGGGAATGCACCCTAGTCTGCTTTGGCAGGAAAACCCCAGATATAAGGTAGGTTTCTGCGTAGGATATATGACTAGTCTGACACACCCGTCCATTTAGGAAAATTAGATTAGACTGGAAAAGGATTCCCTCATCAAAGGTTATGTGAGTGGAAGCTCCCACCATTCACCTTTGTCTATTTCGATGGACAGAGCCAAGGAAGTGTTTTGTTTGCAGATGTAGACGAAACAACCTTACCTTAATGCAAGAACTTCCATATGGTAACCAGGAAACTCTACTTCTCTTTATACCTGGGGGCATGCAAACCTTTTGTACGAAAGTGAAAAGCGACCAGCATAACTCTAACCCCGTAGTTTTACTAACTTCAACTGCTTAAGTTAGGTGATTGGTCCGATCAACCATTCACCTTTGCAAGGGCCAAATGGCACCGACAAAGTAAAGGAAAGGTTTCTCGTTGAGAAGCTATCCTACCTAACCTCAGTAGTTCTTTAACCCCTAGGACAGTAGTTGGTCATTCCTATCTTGCATACAAAAGGCTCCGGAGCAAATTTGCGCATGGGGCAAGCTCCCTAAAAAATGAATCTACTAATGAGTGACATCCTTATTATACGACTGGCACGAGCAACGTTTCCGCAAAGTTCAAGCTCGTTAAAAAATAAACCTAGCAATGAGCATATGTTCCCCCAGAGTTCAAGCTTATTAAAAAATGAACCCACTTTCAGTAAATAACCTTTGTGATCACATTACTATTAGCTTTTGAGCCTTGGTCGTGTTCTTGCCATCACCTCCACTTTTTAGCCGATCATACGCCTCCACTTGATTGTTTACCCTTTTGAGGAACAGTTGTGACGAGTGATTCTGTTAGCCACCTTCTTTACACTATCATGATTGAAAAGTTTCAAACCTCACCTAGAACCAGCTGCTACCCAAAAACATCACTCGTTCCTCAAAGATGAGTTTCTTTTAAGCTCTTTTTAGACTCGTAAAATATAAAAAGATTGTCGAGCAATTGGCCTCTCCAGCTCGTTAAAGTGATTGGAAGTGCCATCCCTCCTCTATATTTTAATCTTTTTGGACCTAAGGGATCATTACACAAAAAGATCAAGCGCTTTTCTTTTTCGGCTCATTAAAGTGATCGGAAAAGTCATCCCTTTCGTATTATTTTATACTTTTTCGGACTTAAGGGATTATACTATGAAAAAGGATTACTGGAGTTTCCTTTCCGTCTCTTTTCAGACTCTCTAAAATTGAAAAGGACCGAGTTATCTTTGTCGTTAAACTCGTTAAAACAATAGCGACAAACTTGTCCATTACAAACAAGAGCGAGTTTCACTGTCGCTAGGCTCGCTAAAACATAGCGACAGGTTTGCCCGAAGGGAAAATTATAGAACAAGCATATGTTATCCTCCTCAAGCTTGACAAAAATAAAGAGGTACTGGTCAGCAATGACTGGGGAAAAATTGGGAAGAAAACTTGAAGAACTTCATTGGTAGCAGGTCGCTCTTGAACATGACACTTTCACTCCATCACCATGATTGAGTCGGGTTGGGTTATTCCGTTCACCGGTCATATCACCATTTGTCCTCCATACCATCCATTTTTGGGGTTAACGCTACCAATCCATTTTCAGTGTTGCCGATATGTTCAAGAGAAGTCACTCAGATAAGTCACCAACCCAGCTTACGCCTCATCCGCTGTAATACCTTCACTCTCCATATTTCATGATTGCCACCCTGAACCTTATGTCATCATATCGTTTTCACCTCCACAAAATCATTTGCTTCGTTCCATGTCGTAGATGTGGGATTCATTAAGGCCCTCCTACAACAGATCACCTCTTGTCGACATCAGCTCATTATCCAAGAAGTTGACTTAGGAACAACATTTTCAGTACTTTGAAGCTTGCATGCCTCAATGGAAAGTTTCTCACTTCCGGCGACAGGTTTACATCAATGGCCTTCGACCGAAAGATTTTGCGTGGTGTTCGACATCGACTCATGTATTCACACCACATGAATTGTACTATAGTACCTTGAGGATCATTATCATTATCGGTGATTCCTCTCACGCCTGTTAACAGCTTACATCATTGGCTGGTAATCAGGCGATGTTTTTCCATGTTCAACACCAGAACATCTTTTCACATGGAACGACTTGCACTCTGGGCGAAGATTGAATGAGTTTGAAGACCCCGGATCTAGTTTCATCCATTCGGACTGCAATATATTCAAGAAAATAAAGACATCAAATGAAAATCATAGCTACACAAATAATCATCCAAGCTAATGGATGATGGCTCTACCAGAATCATCAGTCTGCCACACAGATGATTGTCTGTCCTATGTACATGAAAATGAATTTATAAAGCTGAGCGTGGGAATGGCAACCTCTGCTAGACCATGAAAATATTACGAAGATAATGTATTGTATTGTATCTTATTACAGGTCGCCTTCCAGTTTGAAAAACCTCGGATCCTCATGATAAAGCATTTCACCCAACATCAGAATATTTACGACCTCATGCTTTAGGGGGCAACTGTTATAGACATATTTGGGCACTACAACCCCAATCACATATGTCCATAAACCAAGGGCTTCTAAACCCCCAAAAGTTTTGTTTCATGCCCTAAAGGAGCAAGGTCAACTGATTACATCATTTCCCAGAAGTTCTCCCTGAAAAAATGCTCAGAACTGGTCAAAACTAGACCATACAGACTGCTCCATGCTGAGGGTGCGATGCATCTC
This sequence comes from Pinus tabuliformis, assembly GCA_031772625.1. Lineage (NCBI taxonomy): Eukaryota > Viridiplantae > Streptophyta > Pinopsida > Pinales > Pinaceae > Pinus > Pinus tabuliformis. The sequence continues at coordinate 1,873,335,203 of CM062818.1, forward strand.
ACCTATAACACACAAAGGGTGCGATGCATATTGAAAATCCCTTATGTAGGGTGTGATGAGCGAGAGCAGACAAATGGCAGAGGCAGTTTGCTAGGTGGAAACCCATAGAATCTTCTAGAAACTGCTCATATGACACTTTCCTCTCTAAATTCACCCAGGGATGAGTAAGAGATCATGAAATATCCAAGTGGAACCAAGAAATATCAGTGAAATGACACTAATCAAAATCCCAGAAGTTGACTCACCCACCTACAAATATCTATATATGGATCCCTCATCCTAGAGATCCAAAGGCTGGAATTTTGTATTTTGTAAGGAAGTGTTGTTGGTTTCTCTATGAAAATTGTATTGTTGGGTGATCTAGCTTTTCATGAGGTGAAGAGGGATTTCATGCTGGGAGGATGGTTCTGGATCAGACAACTTGGTTGTAATCCTCTCTTCTACTACTTCTATCAATAAAGCTATTTGAGTTTTCCTCATACTTGTACATTTCTGAATCTTGTATTGGTGTATGCATTTGTATGGTTAATATACATCTGATCCTATATTACTTATGGTTATAGATCTCTATGCTTTGATGGTATTATGCTACTTTGACTCTACAGGTGTTCTTTGAAGCGGGACAAGTAAGGAAGGAGTGGCAAAGCTCTGTTAAAGGAGGGAGGAAACAAGCAAGGAGACAAGTGAAAGACTGAGGTTTGTTCTCTCTGCTTCTCTCTCATCTATCTCTCATAAAGGAAAACGCAAGTAACTTTAGTTTGTTTGTTTCTAAGATAGCTACACGTCTTAGTGGGACTAGCAGCTATGAAGGGACACTAGTTTTCCTGATAACAAACATGTATGGGTTCATTTTGGATTACCCACTTCCATTGTATCTGATCGAGACACCCGATTTTTGGGGAAGTTTTAGTCAAGTCTGTGGGAACTAATGGACACCAAACTGAATAAAAGCATAGCTTTTCATCCACAAACTAATGGCCAGACAGAAGTTAACAGGACAGTGATCCAGTTACTTAGAGGATACCGCAGCAAACATCCTAAGCTTTTGGATGAACATTTGTGTTATGTGCAACATGCCTACAATAGAGCAAAACATTCTTCTACCCTGAGATCTCCTTTTGAGACCTGTTTTGGTTTCACACCAAGGTCTCCTTTGGATTTTGTCTTTGGTATAGACACCACAGTTGAGGGACACAGTGATGTGGACAGGGAAACTAGGTTCATTGAACAAATCCAAGAGATCCACCAAGCAATACAGGAACAGCTGGAAAAGATCCAAGCCAAATACAAGGCAAGGCATGACAAGCAACGGATGGAGCATAGTTTCCAAGTTAGTGACCAGGTCTGGCTATATATCAGCAAGGACAGGATGCAAGGTGAAGGTAAAATGCTAAAGCTTATCAGGTATGGACCCTTCAAGATACTTGAGAATATTGGTGAGAATGCTTTTCGCCTTGATCTACTAGCTTACATGCACATCTACTTAGTTGTGAATGTAGATTGCTTGAGATTGTTTGAACCTTCACTAATTGAGGATCCCGATGAGCGGAGTCAATTGTCTTCTATTGATGACCTGCTACCTGAATATCTTAATGAATTATAGGAAGACACAATTTTGGACAGGAAGGTAAGGACGATGCGCAGGGGAGATGTTGAGTACCTCAGAGTTGGGCTCAAGGGTTCAAAGCTTAGCAGTGCAAAATGGATAGAAATTGGACAAGTGAGGCAATTGTACCCTCACTTAGTCGATGCTTGAAAACCAACTTTTGGCGGTCCAAAATCTTTTTCAGTGGGAAGGGCGTGATCCGAATTGGATCCATGAAAGATTATCAAAGTGCCATGACTGTATCAAAATAGGACAGACTTCGAATTTATGAACAGAGAGCGATCAGGAAGACCTCTGGACAGTGGCAGTTTGTAGCCAACGAGGAACTACGAGGACCTCGGTCAAAGCGCGTTGACCGAGGCCCATGGAGACTGTGCAGGAGGCAAAACTGGCAGTTGGGAAGCCTTGATCGAGAAACGGAGGCCATTTCTTATGTGTGATTAGCGGCGCATCGCAGGGAAAAACCCCTCGAGAAGGAAAAGCCCTGAAGCGCTCGGTCGCATGGAAGCTGGGAAACTGTAGGGAAGGCGCTAAAGCGAAAGGTGGGTCCCACGCTCCAAAACTGGCGGTATATCAGGGGCATCCTTGGGCGGTAAGCAGATTTGGAGAAAAACGAGCTATTCCATTCAGCACCCGATGCGTGTCCAGTGGATGAGAGAGAAAACCACCTCTCATCGCGTGCTAACAGTCAAGCAAGTCAACCGCGCGAAATGAGCGAACGCCATAGGATCTGGGGGCTCCAGATCTTATGGCTGAGATTGCGCCCAATGGAGGAACCGGATTTGGCAGGGGAATTAAGCCGCGACATAAAGAGGTATGAAGTTTGATTTGACCGTTAAGTTGGCAGATGAGTCATTCCACAGTGTAACTGAAATACCGAACCGTTGAGGATGAGCTGGCGCAGTTTGCGAGAGGACAAGTGGCCACTCCCGGTGAGCCGTTGGCAATGACGCAGAGGTAGGGAAAATGAGAATGTCCTCTTGATAATGTTTAAATATGTGTTATATGTGTAGAAAATCATGATACGAAAGAATGTCCCTTAACACCTGGGCTTAAGGCTATTTTCCAAGATGACGCTGGAACAAGTCAAGGATAATCACTTTGCTTTGTTGCTCCTAAGAGACCTTGGAATCCTAGACAAACAGGTATGATGAAAGATCTCAATGCACAATATCAATCATATGCACAACCATAAAGCAATCAGAATACACCTATTCCTTGGAAAACTTGATCACCTCAACCCCAAAACCCATCTTGGTCATAGTGTTGGCAAAATTCTTATGGTAGGAATCCTCAGTATTACCTCCCTCAACCTTCACAACCTATTCAACCATAATTCCAACCTCAATTATCAAATAAACCACTTCATCTTCCATCCTTTCCATTTCCTCAAAAATCTAATCAGCTACCTACTCAACCACTTTTGAATCCAAATAATAAATCTCCTCAAAAACCCATCTATAATGTTGAGGGCCAAATTTTTCAAGCTTGTATGATAGCCCCTCTAGGTCTAAATGATGTCCAACTTAGGTTTGGTAGGGTTTTGCAAAGGAAATCACAACCAGTTAGCATCCAAGAATTCAACGAGGATAAAATTCCAAAAAAAGAGGCATCTCTTGATCAAGAAAAGACTCCTCCAAAGGAAGATACCCCTACACAATTCGATGGCAACCAAATAAAATCAACTCCCACAATTCCTCTAGTAGAGAAATCTTTTGTCTCCCTACAAAGTCCCCCCTTTCATGAAAGGCTTCAAATCAATAAGGGAATAGAAAGGCAAATCATTTTACCTGAATATAATATGGTAGATGACTTGAAAAATATTTGCATCAAAATTCCTCTACTTCAAGCTATAAAGGAAATACCTATAATTGCAAAAATAATAAAGAAATTGTGCATTAAAAAAACAGGAAGAAAAAGAAAATATATTAACAAAATGGAATTGGTAGGAAAGATTGTAGATATTATGATGGGGAAACTAATAGCTCAAAAATATTTAGATCTGGGTAGCCCTATTATAAAAATTCACATCAATGGTATTGAAATTCCAAACACTTTGATTTATTTATGAGAAACCATTAATATCATGAGTAAACAAACTATGGATAAATTGAAGCTTACTAATCTTCAATATACCCCAACTTTATTGCAACTAGTAGATAGAGTTGTTATTAAACCAGACAATATATTAGAACATGTCTCTACATCTTTAGGTTCTTGGGAGTATCCTGTTGATTTTATGATTTTAACTCCCAAGAATAATTTAAGAGACCATCCATTGATCCTTGGTGAACCTTGGCTAGCTATAACTGATGCATTTATAAGTTGTATGTCTGGTAATATGTACATTTTCTATGGCAACTCTACTATGAGATTGACATTGTATCCACTTGAAGAAAAAAAAACTAAAATAGAAAGCGAAGTTTAGATTGATGATGATAATGAAGAGTTTGAGGATATTCAACCTATATTTACTCTTTCACAAATTGATGAAGAAGATCAATTAATTAACTTAATGACTAATAACGATTCTTCTTCATATTGTGAACAAGATCAAAGTTTTCAAGAGAAATGTAATATTGAATATTTATCATCTTGACAATCTAAAGTAGCTTTACATTCTATGGAAAAGTTTGGCAATTCTTTAGTAGATTTTTTTCCAGGTAAAACATTAAACATTAATAATAACTTGGAATAATTCCAAAAGAAACAATTAAAGATGCTACAAAAACATGATTTTGCATATGCATGGGAATACGCAGATTTGAAGGGAATTGATTCTAACACATGTATGCATCATATTTACATTCAAGAAAATATCAAACCAGTTAGACAACCTCAGAGAAGAATGAATCCCAATATGAGAGAAATTGTTGAGGAACTACAAAAATTGCTTAATGTGAATTTCATTTATCCAATATCAAATAGTCAATGGGTCTCACCTTTAGTAATTTTTCCTAAGAAGAATCGAAAGTGGGGAGCGTGCATTGACTATAGATAATTGAATAAGGCTACTTCAAAATATCATTTTCCACTACCTTCCATTGATCAAGTCCTAGATACTTTAGCACGAAAGAAATATTTTTCATTTCTTGATGGTTTCAGTTGTTATAACCAAATTCAATTGGCACAAGAAGCCAAGACAAAACAACCTTTACATGTCCATGGGGTACATATTCTTACAGGGTACTTCATTTTGGGTTATATAATGCACCTACAACATTCCAAAGAGTAGTTCTAGATATATTTTCTGACTTGATTCATGATTGGGTAGAAGTTTACATGGATGATTTCACTATCTGTGGAAACACCTTTGAAGAAGCTATTGAAAAATTAGAAAAAGTTTTCATTAGATGCAAAGAAAAAAATCTTTCATTGAGTCATGAGAAATGTTTTATGATGTCAAATGAGGGAATTGTTTTGGTTCACCATATTTTAGGTGATGGAATCAAGGTGGATGCATCTAAGGTAGAGGGAATTTCTAAAATTATAGTTCCTACTTGTTAGAGATATTTTAGAAGTTTTCTTGATTTTATGGGATATTACAGAAGATTCATAGAAAACTTCAAAAAAATAGTTTCTCTGTTCTTTAAACTTCTTACAAAAGATTGTGACTTTGATTGGAGTTATGACTACCATAAAGCATTTGAATCATTGAAGTAGAAAATTATTGAAGCACCAATATTAATAGGGCCTAATTGGTCTCTCCCTTTTCATATTTCAACTGATGCTTCTGATACAACTTTAGGAATTGTGTTGGGACAGAACAATTTGACTCCTTATGCTATTTATTGCACAAGTAAAAATTTGACTCCTATAGAGTTAAATTATACAGTAAGCGAAAAGGATTTTTTAGTTGGTGTTCATGTCATTAATAAGTTTCGACATTATATTATTGGTTATGACACTTTCATTCATATAGATCATTTTATTATTAGATCTTTAATGAATAAACCAAGTACTAATTCTAGGATTACTAGATGGTTGTTATTACTACAGGAATTAAATAATACAATTCTGGATAGGCTGGAAGGGAAAACACATTTGTTGATTTCCTTTCTAGGATGTAGAATGATAATGTTCATACCCTTGTAAAGGATAATTTTCCTAATGAATATATTTTTGCGATATCTACTAAATCTCTTTGGTTTGCAAATATTGTTAACTATTTGGATAATCAGTCAAGGAAAGATAGAAATTGATCAAAACTAGTACACCTTACTCATGGATAAATGGAGAATTGTACCAAACTGGATCAGATATGTTCATTCGAAGATGTGTTTGAGAATATGAAGTACGAGAGATATTAAAATCCTGCCATGATGAACCATGTGGAGGAAAATGTGTTAATAGAAGAACTGCATATAAAGTCCTTCTTTCAAGATATTACTAGCCTTCTATTTTTAAAGATGCCAAGGAATATGTCAAAAGATCTGACAATTTCCAAAGAATGGGAAGACCCATATAGTCATATGAAATTCCTCTACAACCTCATGTACTTGTAGAGCCTTTTGAAAAATGGGCTCTAGATTTTTTCGGTCCAATCAACCCTCCATATAAGCAAAAGAGGTATTTTTTTGTTTGCACAAATTATATTAAAAAATGGGTAGAAGCTAAGCCACTTCCTTTTTCTACTAAAAATGTTGTAGTTACATTTATTTTTTAGGATATTTTCACTTGTTTTGGTGTCCCAAGAGAAATTGTGACAAATCAAGGTGCTCAATTCACATCAAAGTTGGTGCATAAAATTATGGAGAAATACAAAATCAAGCACAGGAAATCTACTCCATATCATCCAGAAGCCAATGGGCAAGTGGAATCCACCAATAAATTACTTGAAGCAATATTGACCAAGACTGTACATTTACACAGAAGAGAATGGGAAGAAAGGCTTCCAGAGGCACTTTGGGCATATCATACCACATGGAGAAATACTACTGGACATACTCCTTATGAGCTTTTCTATGGGAAGAAAGTCTTGCTTCCAATTGAATTCCAAATGGAGACTTTTAGAACAGTAGCAAAGTTGGGGCTTTATCTATCTGAAGCTCAAAAATAAAGATTGGCTCAAATGAATGAGCTAGATGAAATCCGATAAGATGTTATCTAAAGAACCAACATAGTCCAACAACAAAGATTGAGATGGCATGATAAATTCATCAAAGTCAAGAACTTCAAGCTAGGTGACTGGGATCTTCTTTTTGACTCTAAGTTTAAGGATTTCCACGGAAAAATTAAAACACATTGGCTTGGTCCATATGAAATAGATATTATTTTTTATAATGGAGCAGTTAGAATCATGATTATTGATGAAGGAAAGATCACATTTCTTTCCAATGTCCATAGGTTAAAGCTATATCATAAGCCCTTGAAAAAAAAGGAATTTGTCAAATATTTGGAAAATAATCTTGATTTCAAGTTGGTTTCAAAAAGGAGATTCTTCTCCTAATCCTCTAATTAACTGAAAACCAAGAATCCTTGGAAGTTTAAATTTTCAAAATCCCTTGTCTTGTCCTATTTTCTTTTTCTCCCTCCTTTTTCTAATAAATTTTTTCATGTCTAATAAGTGTCTTTGAGACCTGGTTTCTTTCCAAGTATTCTCAAAAGTCATAAATGTAGGTTTTAAACCTGTATATAAATTTCCTATATACGAATTCTAAAACACATAAAATAAACAATAGCAAGAGCATAACACATAAAACACATATACACAGAGATTTCCCCTGGATCCCAAAACCGAGACTACTAGCTTGATTTTTCATTATGTTCCTTTCAATGTTACAATTCATATTCATACATACCGAAGCATCCAATACCATGGATCGAAAACCATCGCGTCCAAAACCATGTGCGAAAACCATGCACAAAATCAATATGTAGGTTCACCCAACCTAATAGAGGGTCCAAAAATAATTTCCTGGGGCATTGCCTCAGACCCTGTAGAGGGGGGCTACCCGCGCCCACCCCCCCCCAAACCCCGTGGACAGGGGGGGCTGCCGCCTCCCCGTGACCCTTTGCTGCGCAATCGGTGCAACTAAGGGGGGGCTCCACCCCCAGGTTAACTACGTGGGCTAGTCGTGGAAAGAATATAAAACAGCACAACAATCAACACCAATAACTATTAGCCACATTAGCAACAACAAAGTTTTCAAGAAAAATTATGAAGTTTAGTAAAGTAGCTATAGAATTTTCCAATTTTCATAGGTCCATAGAAATTCTGCGGCCAGTGACAGACTGACAAATATTATTCAACTAGTAAGCATCTAGAATGCAACATAAATATGAAAAATGAACAACTACAAAAAAAAATGTGTATAAAGGATATTAAGTCAATTTTCATTAAAGAAATGATAGATTTACAGGCTTGCATAATAATTTTGGTACACCTTCTTTTTAAGTTATGACCACGTGCTAAAACCTTGATCGCACTCACCACATGAACATTCTTATCATAACCACTTCATTATGATAAAATCCTTGCACCACATTCAAATGATTTAAAAAATTTCAATGGTCCTGTTAGCCTTGGAAGCATTTGGCCCAAAAATGGACCTAAAACATTCCTAAAGTCTCCAAAGTTTGCTTAAAATCATGCCAAAGGATCCAAGTATGCCCCAACAGTCTTCAAAATCCTCTTAAGAATCATTCAAAGTCAAAACCATCGCATGCCAAGAGCCCTTGGAAGGGCGGAAATACACTATCGAGAGGCAAAAAACACTCCAAAACCATGAAAAACCATTATCGCAGGCTTACACAGTGCAATGCACAACAACCATTAGATGTGGCTGATCAATGGCCCAGATATAAGCAACAAATCACAAATCAACAAGCAGATAGGACTTCAAGCTGGGTGGAAGGCACAGCCGATCAGCGATCTCCGACGATCGGATCGGAGGGTCGCAATCAGCAGAGGCGAGTTGGCAGTTATTGGCATAGACCAGGGGGAATGAGCAATTGCGATTGGCGATTAAACATGGATCGTCAATCACGCATGCAGATCGACAGCCAACGTTACATCGCTAGATCACTATCAGCGGAAACCTTAAGGGGCGTAGCCTTTACACCTTCATGTGTGCAATGCGATGATGCGGACCCAATGATGTTATGGATAATATTGCATAAAATTTCAGGTCTGTAGTCAGCATGTTTTAAATATATTTTAATGTATTTCGTTATATAACAAAATACAAAGGGAAACAGGGCAGCGCTGATAGTGATGAAGCCTGGACCCGGAAGGGTCCGGGAAGTGAAAAGTATAATTTTTGAAGTCTGCCAAAGTCCATTTTCTAATGATTTTCAATGTTTTGATGCATTTTTGAAACACAAAAGAAATCACGAAAACAGGTAGGATTTTGGGACGGGTCGTGGGCGGTAAATGGTTTTGGCCAGGTTTCACCCAATGCCATACAGCGGCTGCCATGTGTCCAGGATGAGGAGAGAGAAAACGACCTCATCAGGCGGCTAACTCCAGTACAAAAGAGCTGCCCAAAACATATCACAATCATTGAATCTAGAGCACCCAGATTAACGGTGGAGATGTGATATCACTGCAAAGGCAGACCCAATAAGAAAATAGGCCATGATTAAGGACTTTTGAAGTCCGAAACAAACTGAGATGGGAGGGATTTTCCTCCGTGTAGTGTTTTCTGTGTAAAAATCGGAAAACAATATTTCTAAACATTTAAAGGGATTACACAGGCCCAAAGACTCTTTCCATTACCTAATAGAGGCCGAGAGACAGGGACAGAGGCCAGAAAGTGATCATGGACAGCACAGCGCAACACAGCACGCGCAGCTAGCCCGAAACAGAAATATCATGGAGCAGACAGCGCAGCTTGCCCAAAACAACAAAAGCATCAACAGCGCAACGTAGCTCATCAAAACAAACATTATGGGGCATCTCTGGAATGAGAGAGCTCCCTAACAGCGCAAGAAAAATTTCTGAATGCGGTTATTCTTCTGTCAGAAGAAGAAACCCCTGAGCCCATGTGTGCCTAGTCATGACATCAGGTTGTTGAAAAGACAAGAAGGATAGATTAAGACACTCTAAGCTTCTGAGAGCTCAGGAGCATTGTAAAGAGCTATAAATAGTTGAAAGTAAGATGTAATACAAGTTCAACTTCTAGAAACTATAGAGACTTTGCTACTCAAGCGTCTCATCTTCATTCATTAGCAATACAAGCTTCTTTTGTTGTTATATGTTCAATGTTCATTTTCTCTTCTGTTCTAAGCTTGCACTTGAACAATTTTTTCATGTTTCTTCTATATCTAATGCCATATAACTGTCATCTTATCTCTGCGTTGATAAATTAGATTTGAAAGCTTCTTTACTGCCTGTAGCTAGCCATTCATATGTGTTATTATATATGCATCTGCTAGTACGATTAGTATTCTCATTTGTTTCCTATAGCTAGCCATATATATATATATATATATATATATATATATATATATCTATATATATATATATATATATATATATATATATATATATGCATCTGCCGGTATGGTCAGTATTCTCCATCTATTCATTGAATCTACAAACTATTGAGCATTAGTGGTCTAAAGCCTTGTAAGCTGAGGGTGTTCATGCATGTCTTGAGTAAAAACATAGTTGAAATGGTTATCTCGCTTGATCGAAACCATCATTTATTCCAATAGTTCAGATAACAATATTGAAGACTATATGTTACCAGGCATCTTCGAGCTGCAACCTAGGAGAGTTTCCTGGAGTGATAATAGGTCCTACAAAAAAGGATCAGAACTTTTGGGAGATTATTAGTAAAAGAGGAGTTTCATTCATACTCAATCACCTGATTATTTTACTCATACCGTACCTCCATCAATCTCATTCATTCTTCACTACCATATCCATCTTTAACCATCCCTGTTGAGAACGAGGCAATTCAAGGGTTGAGATTCTCTTCCATCATTTGTGTTACTGTCATATTTGAGCCACATGGAGTAAACTTTCTCAATTATTATCTATGGGTTAAATATCAACTGCATAAGGTGAGTTATCTTCAATTCTTTAACAAGTTTAATGAGAATGAAGTTGAAGTCACGAGAGCTTTCGCTAGAGATTTTGATGGTGTAGAGGCTAAGATAGGAGACACAAAGCTTAGAATTTCTAAATCATTCATAGCAGAAGCAACATGACTTCCTTAAATTTGAGAAAGTTGGTTCAAGAGTTAGATACTTAAGGATGAATATATGAGGAATTTCTTGCATAATCCATGAATGTATACTTCAGCATGTATGAAGGGGATCCAAGTCACTGCATTAAAGACCAAGTGGAGAAACCTAATACTAGTGCTCAAAAAGTTTATAACATGTGAAGGCAAGTTCGGTACCTTACTCTTTTGTCATGCAAGGTTACTTATGCATTTTGTTGAGGGAAAATAATTGAATTTTCCTTATTATTTGATATGGAGTTTAAAGAAAATGGCCTTCGATATTTAGAGAGACTCTCGAAATATTGATAGATATTTGTATCACCATAGTTTGATAAAGATTCTTGTTGAAGCCCACTTGAATTCTACTGGTGATAACTGATAATATTTTCTAGTAAGAAATCATTTTGTAGAGATTTGAGAAAAATAATAACTACCAAAAAATCAGAGGAGCCGAAGAAGGACATCTCAACCTTGAGATTGGCATAGAAAAAGAAGATGGTTTGATAGGTAATGGACCAAAGCAAATGGAAATTTCACTAGGGGAAATAGAGGATGATACTCCACTGAGTCAGTATTTGGAAAAGGTTAAAAAAAAAAATAAGAAACAAGAGGTTGGAAGAAATAAAGTTAGCGAAAGTGCATAAGAATCAAAGGCCCGAAGAAGATAGAAGTAGTTGAAGAGAATAAAGGACAGAGACAAAGGAAAGGAAGCAAAAGAACTACCACACAAGAAATTCTAGAGCCAGAACAAAAGTTAAGGAGAAGCAAACGAATTTCCAAACACTCAAAAGAACCTGCACAACAAGACCCTCCAGAAATTGTTCTTGAAGAGGAAGATAATGTTACTATAGGAGCAGTGACATAATCCTAATTCTATCAGATTCCCATAATAAGAACTCCCAAATTGATCCAACCCAACAAAAAATTTATGAATATTTAGAGACGTTGGAGCAAAGAGCACAAAAGAAGGTAAAATCTATTGAAGAAACTCAATTTCATAAAGAAATTTCACATGATGATGTTCCCATAGTTAATCCTAAGACCTATACTACTACTACTTCTCAAGGAGAACAAGATATTGTTCATACTCTCAAACAAGACATTTAGCAGTTAGAGGTATTGAACAGATACATCAAAGAAGAAAATGAAATGGTTAAGGAACAAAATGAACTCTTGAAGTCACAAAATGACACTATGTTGTTAAGGATGTGTTACTGGTATAAGAGGAACAAAAAGCTCAAAACAAATAACAAAGTGCTCAATAACAAGATCAAAGGACTACAACGAAAACTTCTCATGAGAAAACCCAAATGGTCTATTAATTTGAAAATGCAAATGGATGCCAAGAAATATGGATGTGTTAATTCAGGCTTCAGAAGCAGCATAGTAGCAAGGACATTTCTTCAGTTTTGAGTTTTGTGCATAAAGACGTGAAACATCCTCAGTGTGGGGGAATGTTGGATTCTCGAATTGTCCTTAATTTTGACAACTTTTTCCCTTCCTTTCAACAACTACATACTTATATTTGATATATTTACAGGTCATAAGGTAAATTGGGTCATCCTCAGCTATAATAAAAGGTATCAAACAATTGTAGCCCATAATCTATATTTTTTTGTGAAAGTGATTGAAATATCACTTTGGCTACTGAATTGTGACATTTTCATAGCTAACTATAATTTTTGTAGCTCAATCCATGGTTAGACAGGATGAAAATACTTTCAAGGTGAACGAAAGACATGAGCAGATTCCAAATGTCAAAGGAATGGACACTCATCGATTATGTTGATTTAGAATATCATCATGAGTGAGAATTTGCTTGGTCAATGTACATGTAAATATTGGTATGTTTACATGTAGGGGTTTCAAGGAATTAGTTTTGACGTCAAGCAATTAACATGGCAAATATGGCATCAAGCGAGCAAGTATCTACATTGGAATACTTCTTGTATAGATGACGATGATCTGCATGATTTTTCTATAATAGAGAAAATCATGCAAGATCTATTTCTTAATCGAATTCAAACACTAAGTTGTCAATTCCAAAAATTGCCTTTCGACATTGTTTTCTTTAGTTGTTAAACCAAAAATAGTATAAATATCACTTCCATTTGTAAGTCGATAAGTAGAAAATAGTAAGGTTTTGAAGCACTTTAAATTTGTAATTCAAAACTCTATTTTTAGCAATACAAATACTCGGTTCTAGACAATGTGCATGCGTATTTGATTAATTCAATTTGAGCTTGTTCTTCATTGTGCTCAACAGGAGGGCCCCCTAGAGCGTCATAAGATAGAGTAGTTGTTTCATTTTAATTCATTTTAATTTGCAATTAGTTTAATTGTATTTTTGCAATTAGTTTCATGCTTTCTCATTAGTTATCATTTGGTTTTTTCACTTACTATTGATTTCTTTATCACAGGTTGAACGCTCTATAAAAAAAAATACCAAAGACATTTTACTTATGAGTTTCTTTAATTAGAATTCTAGATTTTAAATAGGTATACTGATCAAATTAACTTTAATCACAACTACAAAGACTAGTAATCTATTAAGGCTTGTAATTTAATTTATTTATGTTTTTTAATTTGAAGTTTTGAGTTTGATTCGAAGTAATATTCAATTCAATTCAATAGAGTAATTTCAATTCTACCCATAGAATTCAGTTTAATAGATTAAGTTTCAATTCTATCAATATAATAGCTTTTCCATTCAAGCAAATAATATAAAGTTTCCATTCTATCATTTCCAATTCTTGTTCTTATAATAGTTTATTTTCAAAGTTATTTTGACTTAACAAGCCTTGTGGAAAGAACATGTGTGTAGAGTTGATATGAGTTAATTTTGAGATTTGATTCAATAAATTAGGAATGATGTTTTGCATTAGAAATTTCATACTATAATTAAAAATAGAACTCGCAGTCTATATTGTGCACATGCACTTCACACGTACACGACCCTTGGTTTGACAATTTAATGACGTAATTTACTATCAATTTAATTACTCAACACTTTTTACTACTTAAGTAAAATGAAAAGTTTCATTGGATTTATGAATCGAAAAGTGAAATTAGCATAAAAGTTGTTTTTTATATTTTAATGTAATAATAAGTATTCATGAAATTCGTATGCAATAAAAAATCTTTAATTAACATTATAAATAACTAAATGTTAGGTTTTTTTTAAGTTAAATTTATCATATATTTTATTAGATTTATATATTTCAATGTGGGTTTAAACATGGAAGAGACAATACACTATTTTTTACAATTTTATAATAAAATTAATTCAAAAAAAAATTAACATGATGAAAAGGAAAATAATATTAACACTTATATTAAATATAATAGTAGTTATAAGTTTACAAGAAATTAGGTTAAGCCAATACTTTAAAAATTAATAAGCAAACCTACTTAGAACCTGTCTCTTAAGGGGTTAGGGTGTGTTGGCATTATGACACAGATTTGGCACTATGACACAGGTGTTGTCCTTGATGGCAACTCACTCAGATGACAGATCACAATTTAGACTCACAAAATGAAGAAATAGAGGTATACGCAGGTTCCCCATTGACCAAGCCGTGTGTACACGCGGGTTCGCAGACCAAAAGGTGCGTATGGCGTACACACGCACTTTCACGGAAGGAAAGGCACGTACATGTTGAAAAACTTAGTTTTGGTTCGTGGTATTTGGTCCATGGTATTTTGATCCATGGTATTGGTCCAAGGTATCTTGTCCGAAGTGTTGACCCTAGGTATTTGGTCCAAGGTATTGGTTCTAAGTGGTTTTGGTCCATGGTATTGAGTAAGGCCTAAGACTATAAAAGGAGGAGAAGATCATTAGGCAAAGGTACTCAAAGATTAAATATCTGATGAAGAATAAGATCTAGTATACAGGTTATTGGGTTATGGTGCATAGGTGGATTGAGGATGAACCTTAGTGCTTGATGAAGAATAAGATCTAATGATGGGTCAAGATCTTAAGGCTTGAAGTAAAGTATCATTATGTGGTTTGATCTTGAACATTCTAGATCTAAATACTGATGCATGTTTTTACTATGTAAATGTGATGATCTGGGTATGAATGAAGTCTGAAATAAGTGTGATACTTTAAGTTAGCATTTCTAGATCTGTACGCAGGTTGGCCTAGATAAAATAGTGTATACACGTTGGTTCAGCATATGAAAGTCGCGTATACGCAAGTACCCTTTAATAAAAGTATGTATACACACAGTTTTGACACAACGAAGTAGCTTACACATTATAAGATTTGATATTTGAGATTGTTGTTGGGTATAGTGGTTGTTGCATAGTTCTGTGTTCTGCTCTGTGTTCTGGTGACTATGTTTTGATGACAGGGTTTCAATGATTCATTTGTTGGGTGATTCAAATGCGGATATAGTTGATGATTGTATTACAATGATGATTGATTTTGGGCTTTGATGTTATTGATGGATAATTTATGAAACGTGGTCCCTGGAAGAAAAGAGAAGGTTGTAGCCTTCTGTAGGTCAGCGCCTACGTACTAGTAAACATATTGGCTAGTACAAGAGCTAGGGGGTTGTAGCTCCCTTCCAGGAGAAGCTGGAGAACGAGAGAAGGTTGTAGCCTTCTGCGGTAGAAGCCTGCGTACTAGTATAAGACTGCGCCAGTACAAGAATTGTAAAAGAAGTTTCTTATTATTAAAAAGAAGATAGAGACGATTGCAGCAGGTGGTTTTCACCCACATTGGGTTTCCACCTTATATCTTGTGTTCATATGTGTGACTGTCTGTTCTGTTTTTACTGCACCTGGTTACTATTTATATGATTCTGATGCACTGATTAAAGATTAACATATGATGAATTAACTGAATCATAATTTTGTTGGATATATGCTGGTTGCCTTAATCACAGTCGCATATAAACACGAGTTCCATTAACTAAAGTAGCATATATGAATCTGATTATGGAAATGAAAAATGATTGTTTCTAAATACTGATTCACCCCCCCTCTCAATATTATTTCCAACAGGGTGGCAATCCTTAAATGATTTATGGGATAACAAGCTACTATTAGTAGGATAGTAGCGTTAATCATGGACAATTCTATCAGCCATAGTAATTATGGAGTTTAATGGGTTATTGATTAGGTCACATTAGTCGATTG
The DNA here is from genome assembly GCA_031772625.1 of Pinus tabuliformis. Classification (NCBI taxonomy): domain Eukaryota; kingdom Viridiplantae; phylum Streptophyta; class Pinopsida; order Pinales; family Pinaceae; genus Pinus; species Pinus tabuliformis. The sequence continues at coordinate 1,873,351,130 of CM062818.1, forward strand.
ATCAATAGATAGGGGTTGTGAGTTAGTGGATCAATGGTTAGAGGGTGTGTTGGTAATTCCATCAATTATTGAGGGGTTTAATATATTAGTAGACAAGGATAGATTGGGTTATTTATTTAAGAGTAATGAGTTATGTCTTAAAAGGATCATTGCAGTTGGTTGAGGATTTATGTTTAACTCAAATTTATAGGGGTAGTGTTTTAGGGGCTTAATAGTTTGGTTTTTAAATAGGGTAAATGAATTAGGGAGTTAGTGAGTAAAGGGTTAAATGTCTATATGCCCATCTTAAAAGAACTTGCCCAATGATCATTTCACAAAGCTCTTGGTTTACCCAATGAAACTAGTTCTGAATATAAACATTTAATGTAAGATTCAAAGCTAAGTGCAATGCATATAAATTTATACAAACCTTAGGAAGATAACCAAGTGTCTAATGATCTTGCATGTAAATTTTGTGTAGAAGATCACTTACCAATGTAATAGTAAGTATTTGTGAATGCCATAGAAGATAATACATTTTTTAATTAAATTTATAAATAGAAAGAAAAATAAATTAATGATTTAGTTTGTTATATTTTATTTAATTAAATTTACCATCTATTTTATCAAATTTATATATTTTAATGTAAGTGAAAATATTTATAAGAGCTAATACATTATATTTTACGATTTTATAATAAACATGATGCAAATATTATAGAAAAAAATTGTAATTCCTTTGTGATGAGTTTTTCAAGAGTAGGAGTACTAAGCCCTTCAAAGTTCATTGATAGAGATTACTATTAAAGTAATATATATGTTGTAAGGAATTTGTATTGAAAAAATGTTAGCACTTTAGTGATCTTGCACTTGTGTTTATTCCTTGTTCAAAATGTGCAACAAAAACCTCATTGGATAATGTCTTCTTAGCAACTGTATCTCTATAAATCAGTTTTGGTATGTTTAATGTATTCAAGGAATTGCAATCTAACAAAGTTTCTTGGAACCTACTTCTTAAGGGGTTAGTTGGATAACGCTTAAAATATTTATAAGTTAGAGGGTTACAGAGTAGTGGGGTAATAATATCAATCAAGAAATGGATAATTATATTCAAGCATAGTTTACCACGTTTAACTATACTTAGCCATAGTAGTTAGGATGCACTAGTTCGTTGGTTCATCAATGGTTAAGGGGATTGTGAGCTAGTGTATCAATGATTAGAGGTTGTGTTTGTTAATGGGTTAGTGGTGAGGGAGTTAATAAGTTAGTGGTTGGGTTTATTTTGGATTATTGATTTAAAGGGTGATGGGTTAAGTATGAAGGGGTTCATGCTGGTGGGGTGGTGTTAGTGAGTTAGAGATTCATGTTTAAATTAGATTTATGGGGTTAGTGTAATAAAAAATCACATTATGGATACCATGCCACAAATTATTTTTTACACCAACTAAGCGCAATACTAAGATAAAATCAGGAGCTAACATAATAGTGTCACAAAATTTCTACTAGTCAAACATATTCAAATTAGCAAAGATAGTCTATCACTGATAGAGAAACCTAAACAAACTTCAAGGATATAGATCATGTTATATAGAAATAGGGATCTATTGACAGTGCTGGAAATCTGTCAACCAAGGGTATCTCCCTAATATGAAGTCCCAACTAGACCTAACACCATTTGGTGTAGGAGTCACATCCAGTATAAAGGCATGGTTTCCATATACTTAGAAATATGCCTTGGCTCTAGCTATCAACACATGAGAGTGTTACGTTGGTATCTTCAAATAGAAAGGTACATGTGCCTAGTGAGTGCGTAATGTAACTGTGTCAAGGTTCTCTTACTACAAATGGGGAGAGTACAGTGAGCCTCTAAGTGAGAGGTAGTAGTACCACCCAAGAAGAGACACATGTGAACTAGAAAGGGTTTGTCCAATATCCAGCAGAGTAGTCCACAGTGGATGCGACAGTCGTTGAAATCGAGGTGCAAGGGAAAACACGTACGCCATCCAACAGAGTAGTCCACACAAATGTGACAGTCGTTATAACCAGTATACAAGGCAGGTCTGTCTAATGTCCTGTGGAGTAGACCACAAGGATGAAACAGTAGTGATAATTAGCGCAACACATTCTCAACAATGCAAGTACTAAAACAACTAAATTAGTTCAACTATCTTAGTACAGGTTAAGTAAACATGCATTACAAAGGTTTAAATAGTAGTCTTATAAACATCTGCAGAACATGCGTGAAAACGTGTTGGCCTTAACAAGCTTCTGAATTAAGCAAAAGTCCCAAGACACATATGTACACCATACATCACTAGTCCTAGTAGTGGGACATTGGAGCCACTCCTTTCTCCTCAAAGAACTGACTAAAAACTCTCAATGCTATGTGGGAGGAGCCAAGGTGAAAAGTCCTTGCTCATACAATGGGAGAGGTATATATAGCCAAGGGTGATGCTTGACCCTTGTGACTCTTAGACTACCCTCATGACCGTTCAACTTCCTATGACTTTTCAACTAACATGACTCTTCAACTTCTTGTGTGTGTCCATTAGAATTTCACTTTACATTACATTCAGTTACAACAGATATGGCCCATAGTGGTGATGTGGCCTTGAAAACTCATGACACAACTTGACATGACACTGTTGACATGTATTGGCTGGCTGTGGTGGAAATGTCTGTTGAAATTTCGGGACCTTGGGTCTAGGTTAGAGTCTTAAATAACTTACGCTACCAAACCAAGAGTCTCAACCATAAACTACTTTGCACAACAGAAAATTCTAAAGCAGTAAATCATACATGCACAAGATACACAGTTTTAAACAAAATTGTACAATAATGTACAATCACCAATCTTCGTTATATTAATCCAAATTGATAAATACAACAGTATATTGTTACAAGATACAATGACAAAATTTCTTCACTACTTCTATGTCGTATCTTGTCCTGCCTGTCATTCACACCCGCTCTTCTCAACGTCAGGAGGTGTTACACAGTAATTTGTCACCATTGCTCACCGTCCCTGTTACCCCTTTCCCGTACTTTGGAGGACTCATTCCGGGACCTGTGAGCAGTCACATAACTTAAAAACACTTGCATTATCTTCCCCTAAGTATGGACTTCATGTGCCCTGAAGACACCTCCTGCAAAATATCCCTGAAAAGTGCCCTTTTTCCATTAGCGCGGGTCCACAGTGTACTACCTGCGCCAATGAGGGAGATCCTCAAAAGAAGGCGCGCCCATTGGCGCTCTGTCTTAGAGTAACACCCGCGCCAACCGAGTTTGGAAAAGATTTTTAACAAACGCGCGCCCGGATGTTTTTTCCCTTCAAGTCATGAAGTCTTTTAAGGATAAAGCTAATCTTCTAGATGTCGAGATTCATCATCTATCCCTTACATCTATCCACAGCGGTTTTTTGGAGATAATGCCAATCCATAATGGGTGTCTTGATGCATTGTATCTTCCTCCCCTTCTCCATCTATAAAAGTCTGTCCTCATGCATTCGACAAGCTAGTTTTTTAGTAGTGGTGATAGTGCTAGTAGTGATAACGCTTGTCTTGAGTGATAGTAAGAGTCTTGGAGCATAGGGAGGTTATGCTGCCAGAAGTCTGAGCTATGTATTCATAATCAAAGAGAGAGAAAGGTCTATTGCAAGACATATGTAGCTGCTCGCCCAGCCAGAGGAGAGATTCAACGTCAGAACTTTGGTTGTATTTTTCTCTGTTGATTATTCATTAATAAACGACTATCGTTATGGTTCCGATCTTATTGTTCATTATGATAATGTTTGATCTATGTCTTTTCTGACCGATATATAGTTGTATTTAGTGGATTTTATGCTTGTATTTGCTTCGTTCTTTGCATGTGCAGGTATCCATTCGCGGAGATCGTGAGGATCGTGACCTGCCGGAGCAAGGGAACGAGAGTATCAACTCGTCTACGACACTAGCGTTGGACTCCAGGTTGGTTCTCATAATCCACTTTCAATTTGCAACTAGGAACTTGCATGGTAGCGTTAATTGATTGTTGCTAGACCCATTTTGGGCTAGTGGGATCGCCTCTGTCCGCAGAGGGGATTTACCTCTCCAAAAATTTGGCGACTCCACTGGGGAAGCTATTTGTTGTTTGATTCATAAACCTTGGACGGAGCCTGAAGTACGGCCAGGCAACCTTCGAAACGCTATTGCTTTGCATTAGCGAAGTAGATCAACGCCACTTCAGTCAATCTCCAGTTTGGTTTATGAACCGAACAGCTTGGAGTTTGTCTTGCATTTTGGTTTTCTCTTGCTTGCTTGCGTAAATGAGCTTTCTGGGTTAGTTTTAAAGTTGTTTCTTGCTGTTTGATCTGTCTGAATACTGTCGACCAGACCCTGAACTGCTTGATTTATTTTTTAAGCCAGCAAACTTTATTAGCACGTTTTTCTACCTGACAGTCGCGCCAATTGGCACAGGTTGTACAAAAGCAACTCGCGCTAATTCCTTAATAGCGCGAGTTACAGGCTGACAGTCGCGCCAGTCCTGTGAACTTTGCCAGTTTGTTTGTTGGAAGTTTTTTAAACTCAGATTTCTGTATTTTTACATCCTTTTCAGCTACTGGAGTGTGTTAGAACTCTGGTTGACTGGTTTTTTACCATTATCCTTCGGGTGTTTGCCTTTTTCCATCGATCTTATATCCCAGCCCTAGAGCATCTAGTGGCTTGGTACATCGAGCCTTCCGTGGGAGTTTTGGTTCTTTGATTGTCCAGTCAACTCTTTGGTTGTTTTCTGCACTTGTCTAGTGGTTGACAAAACCTTTTATTGTGTGCTTCGAGCAATCTACTTATTGATCGTTTGGATTTCACTTGACTTCGTTTTGGGCTTAGATCACATAGTTCATTGAGGTCTTTGTGAGGTTTTTGACAGATTGTCTTGGTGTTTCAGACTTGGTTCTACTTGCATTGAGTGAAATTTGTCTGTTTACTTTTGTTATCATCTCTCGAAATTTGTTTAAATGCATTATGCCATTTAAAAAAAAAAAACAAATGATCTTTTTTGCATTACATTAGCTAGCATTCTTCATTGTTATTGGCAATTAGTCACTTTTTAAGAAAAGAAAAAGAAAAAAAGTTTCATTTATTGCTATTAGCTGCATTAGGATCTTTGTTGATTGTTTGGTGATCATTTTGTTTGTTTGAAAATCTCAACTCTTCTTTAGTTAGCATTCATTGAACAGAATGATATATTTTGGCATATAGTTTGCATTTAGGAAATTCTGAGAGATCACATACGGTAGGACCTAAAAACTGAAATCTAATTGAAGATCAACTGTAAAATGAACTGAATGAATCTAACAACGCATTGGAACTTAACGCATACATTCTAGAGGTCTAGGCTAGAGACGTGTTCCGGCGTCGTTAAACCTAGCCACTATTGTTTCACATTACGGTTGGGTGATTCCTCCTTTTGTGACTCGGTAGTGGTCTAGCACGGATTTGTGCTCCCACGTACCGTTGAGTATATGTGGAGACCCCACTAGGTTATCATCCTTTATCCACAGGAAGCCGTGTCTGCCGCCTTACAAGCCGTAATGCACTGAACACAGCATTCGGGAAGATTGACTGCTGTACGGGAAGTCCTTGGTTTTCATCTGATTGCCAAGGTGTATAAGCAGTTTTACGGATTGTTTGGTAAACCCTTTGCCTAGAGTCTCCAGAGCAGTCACTTTTGATCCTTCTCGGACTCCTTAAAAGAAAAGGTGCCAGTGAGCGTCTTGTCACTTCGTGCTCATTAAACATTCGAAGGAGACTAAAGTCACCTTTTTGTGCTTTTCTCGACTCTTAAAACATGAAAAGGTCAAGTTCAGTTCCTTTGTCTTAAAATTTATTCGGCCACCATACACATTTACCCGGTTAGATTTTGTTTGCGTTAGTTTGAGTAGGGTCTTGTCTCTTTAGGTTCCCTATGATTTTGTGAAGTTTCATCCTGGCGGAATTACCAATTTCGTCTTCCGAGATACCGGTTGTGATTGAAACTCTTTCTGTTGTTCTGAGTATACAACCGATTAGTTCTCGTGCTCCAGGCGACGAGACTTACGAGTTTCATTGGAACCCTATTTGGGAACCTTCTGAGGACGGTATCCCTTTTTGGGAATACACTTCTCCTCGTGTTCCAGCCCCACCATTTTCTTCCGACATGGAGGACGTATCCCCTACTTCGACTGACGAATCCGTTGCGACGAGCGGTGAAATTCCCACCGCAACGGAATCTACGCCTGTTAGTAGCACTCCTACTACTGGGAGACTACCTCCAGGCTATAAAGCAATAAGCAATGTTATGTCTTCTGGAACTCCCTTCACGAGTTCCATTTGGTCACAACTCACTTTTTCCACCACGGAACCTTTCACTCCACAAAGTCGCAGTACGTCTGTTACCTCAATCACAACCGCTCCAACGGTATGTGTGGCTTCTTCGACTCCTATTTTTAGTCGACCTTCGGCCTCTTTATTCAGAGTCTTCGATCCTACATCAAACGTCCCACCTGAGGGCCCATACGATCAGTATGTACCACATCTTGGTGGGCCTTTGTTGTCTCAACCGACTGTTGAGATTTCAGTTCTGCTGTCAATTGATTGGGGTCCCACCTCTTATCATGGTGGCCAAGCATCATCTGCGCAAGCCCAAAGACCACCTCATCAAGACCTACAAGGACAATCCTTTCAAGGAAACCCTTTCGCCTCTGGTGGTACGTTTTTCACCTCTTATGCTCAACCTTCTAGTAACTCAGGTCAATCTTCTGTTCAACAAGCCCAACCTGGTATCCAGCAAGGTTATCCTACTGGAAAAATTGGTCAATCATTTGTTAACCCAAACCAACCCAATGTCCAGTATGGTCCAATATCTGGACAAGCTGCTCAACCACCTGGTCAGCCCACCGTCTAGTATAATCAACCTTCTGGGAAAGTTGGTCAGCCTCAAACCCAATTAGGCCAACCAACTGCCCAGCCCACTCGGCCATCTGGTCCATCAGGACAACCCTCAGCTGTGCAACAACAACTCCACTCCGAGCAGGTACAACCTTCTGGGCAGGTAGGCCAACTTCAATATCAACAAGGTCATCCTTTTGGCCAGAGCCCAACCTACAGGACATCCTTCTGGCGCTGCTCAACCCAGTTTTTTGCCCCAAGCTGGACCCCAAACCCCATCCGGTCTTCAAATGCAAGTTGGAGTTCAATCCCAACCAGTCTATCAAGCTCAGCCTGTTTCTCAAACTCAGTTTGGATTCCAGCCACCGTATGGTTACCAGCAACCTCAAGGGCAACCTTTGTTTGCCCCATATCAAAATTATCAACAACTGCAGGCGAATCCTTATCAGAATTATCCGCAACCATATGGTGCTCCTGCACGACCGTTTGGTAATCCATGGAACGTTGGGGGGCAGAACCCAAATCCCTACGGACAAAACCCTATAGGGCCAAATCCGTCTGGACCCAGCCCTTGGGGGAAACCTCCAGTTGGTTGGAACCCTGGTGTTCCATCCCACCAGCAGCCCCAAATGTCCTTCAATCCTCAGTTACCTTTCTTAGCGACTTTAGAATTACCGGATGTGTCCAAACTGACCAATGATCCTATTCTCCATAATCCATATTGGCCTCCAGTTCCAACGAAAATCCTCGGTGACTGTCCAAAATTCGATGGTAAAGCTAATGAAGATCCACAAGCTCATGTCATGACTTATCACCTGTGGTGTTCCTCCAATTCATGGCTTGATGATTCAATTTGGCTTCGCCTTTTTCAAAGGACTCTCACTGGCTCTGCAGCTAAGTGGTATATTGAGCTCAATCGCGGATCCTTTCAGGATTTCAACTCGTTGGCTATGGCATTTCTCACTCATTTTCAATTGCCCATTCGATATGAAACGGGTACACACCTCCTGACATCCTTAAGACAGACAACGACTACGCATATCTCTGATCATATCCATGAATGGAGACGGCGTAGACGTATGATCAAATTTTGGATTCCCGACCAACTTCTTACCGATTGGTTTACGACTTCGTTCGTTCCTCCAATAGCTCGCGACATTGCCATGGGGGCGTGTGTCACTGAAGAGAAAGCTATCGCACGCGCTCAGTACCTTGACTTGGTTTATTCTCAGTCAGGTACATTGTATGATTATCTGCCTGACGCCCCAAGACCAGGAACATCCAAAGCCCCGCCAACACCAACTGTTGACGGTATTATTGGTTCTGTTCATTCGTCCTCGAAGAAAAATTCTGTGAACCCTGGGAAGCAAAAATCAAGTGCTTCGAATGAACCCACTTCTCAGGTAACACCCGCTTCGAATATTACTTCCGAGGTCAATGCCGTCCAGTCCACCACGGCAGACAAAGCCTCGAAAGGAAAGAAGAAAGGGAAAGCGAAGAATAAGCCAGATCAACCTAAATAAGACTCCCCTAAACCTCCACCCGAGGACGGTGCCAAGCGCAAACCCAAGTATCCTTGTCTTATCTGTGATGAAGATCACTATACCAAAGACTGCCCTAGGCAGTCCAAAGTTAGTCGTTTGTTGAAAGGCGCTCCCGGGATTCCTCCGGTGCTCAAAGAACCCTTTCCATCACAACAAACTCAAATGGTGGCTGACCCCTCTCAACCTCCCTCTTCCTTCGGTTCTCAAGTGTTTATGGCTGGAACAATACCTATCAATATCAGTACTCGAACAAAAGATTATCCGTCATCTGCCGGGAAAGAGCCTGAGGTCCCCTCCAGTGCTCCTCCGTTCAGTTCAGGCCCGCTCCACATCGAGAGACCTAGTACTGAGACGCCTATTCGACCCCCTCCAAAAGGAGTACTCCAGAAATCTTCTTACAACCCAAACGCCCGTGCTGCACAGCACTACAATATCGTTGAGGACTTAGCTCAGACTCCATCGGCTATGTCCGCTTTAGAAGTTCTCCAGAGCTGCCCTTCTCAGAGGAAGTCCTTGCTATCCGCTATCGGTGGCATAGACCCGACCGACTCGGATTTAATTACTTTTGACTTGGAACGCCATACGCAAAGACTACCTCCCCAAATCGCATTCCTTATACAGGTTATTATTGATTCCAAAACGATTCATCGTACAGTCATTGATGAAGGTGCTTCTACTTGCATCATGTCTGTTGCCTGTTGGAAAGCTATTGGATCTCCGACGCTGAGCCAGTCTCCCACAACCTTGGAAGCTTTTGATGGAAGAGCATCCCATCCTTATGGTATACTCCAACATTTGCCCATCTCTTTGGAAGGGAAGACGGTTGAAATGGAAGTTCAAGTTGTTGATGCTACTCTTACCTACAACCTCCTTCTCGGACGTAGCTGGATATACGCGATGCAAGCTGTAGCTTCATCTTTGTTTCGTATCATCCGTTTCCCTCATCAAGGGAAGATTGTTATTGTAGACTAGCTGTCATTCTTCACTTCCTCTTCTGAAGGAAACATCCCTTTTGTGGAGCATACCTCCAGATCATCTGAGAGTCTGGGTCACGGGATTTTCAAAGATCCCGCCTTGATGGGTGTTTTTCCGCTCCCACCTCCTAATGTCGTTTCCGTCAATATGATTACTAGTTGTTCTGATCCGTGGATCCTCCCTCCCACCGACCAAGTAGATTCTTGGGGCGACCAAATGCCGTTGAGTCCTGCCGAGCTCAACTATGTCGAAATCATTGCTGCATCGGCTCTCTCTTCTGAACTTGCCCTTTCGAGCAAGATTCTTCACTCGTTCGCTCCATCCTCAGGGCTTGTAGATGAGACTTCTTCAGACCCTTTAAAAGAAACATTTCCTTCCGACGAAGCCATTATTGAGACTATGTCTCTCGAGGAACCTCCTTGGCATGATTCTCACCATCGTTCCTCGTTTCTACCTGCCCATCAGGATATGCTTACTTGTTTCGAGTGGTTTGCTCCTTGTCTCCCATTTCAAATCCTTCAAACACCTATCCAAGTTTATCAAGTGTCCTCTGAAGGAAATATGGCGAACATTACGCAAACCCAGCCCATCGACATCTCTGTGAAACCAGGGATTGTCGAACATCTTCACATTGGAGTCACTTGTACTCCGGAGGAAATTCAACTTTATTCCAATCTTTTTCGCGAATTTCGTGACGTCTTTGCATGGTCCTATGAAGAAATGCTCGGCATTGATCCTAGCATAGTGGTGCATGAGATAATCACGTACCTAGGTGCTAAGCCTGTTCGTCAACGTTTACGCCCTGTACACCCTAGAATTGCTGTAGCTATTAAGGCCGAAGTAGAGAAGCTTCTTAAAGCCGGTTTTATTTATCCTATCCCGCTCACAGATTGGGTTTCCAATATCGTACCTGTGAATAAAAAACAGGGTACAATCCGTGTTTGTGTTGATTATCGTGATATTAATCGGGCCTGTCCTAAAGATAATTTCCCCACACCATTCATTGATCAAATTATTGACGAGTGTGCCGGAAGCGAAATGTACTCTTTTATGGACGGTTTTTCTGGATATAACCAGATCAATATTGCTCCCGCTGATCAACACAAGACCGCCTTTATCTGTCCATGGGGCACTTTTGCCTATAAGAAGCTCCCTTTCTGTCTCAAAAATGCCGGTACTACCTTCCAACGTGCAATGTCCTATGATTTTCATGACATTCAACACATTGTACAGCCATACCTGGATGATCTTCCAGCTCATTCAGCCAAACGTCAGGACCACCCTACTCATCTTCGCGAGATCTTTCTTCGTTGTTGACACTACCGAATTAGACTCAATCCTCACAAATGTGTCTTCTGCGTTGAATCCGGCCGACTTCTCGGGTTTGTCGTCTCCCAAGAGGGCATCCATTTGGATCCCCTTAAAGTCGAGGCTATAGTGAATCTTCCTCCCCCTGCTTCTTTACAGCAATTGCAAAGCTTGCAGGGTAAAGCAAATTTTCTACGACGTTTCGTTCCAAACTATGCCGAGGTGGCCAAAGGTTTCACACGATTACTAAAGCGAGATGTCCCTTTTCATTGGGATACCATTGCTCAGGAATCTTTTGAGCGTCTCAAGGGTCTCCTTGTTTCTGCTCCATTGCTTCGTCCTCCGAACTATCATCGTGACTACACTCTGTATTTGGCTACCGCCGACACCACTATCGGCATGGTTCTCGTTCAAACTGACGATGATGACACTGAGCATGTTATATATTATCTCAGCCGCAATCTTTTAGATACGGAAACTCGATATGCTTATGTCGAGAAGTTGGCTTTGGCCGTCGTTTGTGCTGTCCAACGTTTCCGTCATTATATTCTGCTGCGCACTACTACCGTGATTTCTGATTGCAACCCCATGACATATATTTTGTCACGCCAGTTGCTGGGGGGCAAGTACTCAAAGTGGATTGTCATCCTCCAAGAGTTCGACTTGGAATTTACCACTGCCAAGTCCAAGAAATCCCTTGTCTTTGCTGAGTTACTTTGCTCTTTGCCATCTTCTTCCCTGCCCTCTTATACATAGGATCAAATTCCAGATGAGACTTTATTTCTCATCAATACCCTCGATCCCTGGTACGGAGATATCATTATATATCTGCAGACGTCCTCCTTTCACCCTGGCATGTCCAAAGACGCTCGGCGAAGGATTCGTCATCAGTCTCAACCATACCGTATCATTGGGGATACACTATATCGCCTCGGCGCAGACTCTGTTCTCCGTCGTTGTCTCACTCTCGAGGAAGTTGAGCGTGTCTTGAATGACTGCCACTCTGGTGCCTCTGGTGGTCACATGTCCAGATATGCTACTGCCCAAAAAGTCCTCCGTGCTGGCTACTTTTGGCCCTCTATTTTTAAGGATTGCATTCTTGCCATCCGTTCTTGTCATGAGTGCCAGATATACCAGCGGAAGATGCGAGCGCCTCCCGCTCCATTGCACCCTGTTGTCACCGTCGGCCCTTTTGCAAAATGGGGCATTGATTATACGACCTATAACCCTCACTCGGCCGGGGGGCATGGGTTTATTATCGTTGCCATCGATTACTTTACTAAATGGGCCGAGGCGATGCCTATGTTAACTGAAGACGGTCACACAGCGGCGCAATTTTTATTCAAACCATGTTATCTCGCGATTCAGCGTCCCTCAAGCCATCTTCACTGATCACGGGAAGCATTTCCGTAATCATATGATGTCGGAACTAACAACCCAGCTAGGCTTACAGCACGATAGTTCGACTCCATACTACCCTCGGTCCAATGGCCAAGTTGAAGCTATCAATAAGATTTTGGTTACAATGATTCAGTGTACCGTTGGCATGCATAAGTCTAACTGGCATTTTATGTTGTTCCCTGCCTTGTGGGCCTACCGAACCTCCGTGAAGGACGCCACTGGTTTCACTCCATTTCAGCTAGTTTATGGACTAGAGGCTACCCTTCCAATCGAGTGCGAAATCCCTTCATTAAAATTGGCTATCGAACTACTTCCCAACACTACTCCATTAGAAGAACGCCTTCTTTACCTGGAACGGCTAGATGAGACCCGTCGCCTGGCCTCTTTGGCCATCGAAACACAAAAGAAGCGAGTCAAGACTCACTTCGATCAGACTGTACATCCACGTTCTTTTGTTGAGGGAGATTTAGTCCTGCTATACGATCAGGCAAACGATAAGCTGGGAGCAGGAAAGCTCGAGCCTATGTGGCTAGGCCCTTACATTGTCAAGAAAGTTTTGCAAAAAGGGGCCTACGAGCTAATTGATTATGAAGGGAACCCTCTCGGGAAGCCCCGAAACGGGCTGTACTTGAAAAAGTACTATGCATGATGCTTGTACACTTTATTTTGTACATACATGTACTCTAGCAAGTGTGTTGTGTGTATGTGTGTCAGTTTTAAAGGCGTAACTGCCACTTATTGTGTCTTTCGCTTCTTGTCCAGATGTCTGATGCACCTTATGTTGGTTTCGCTGATGGTGCCTGCCGTAGTACTCGCAACTTGTCCTCCGCGGCATCGGTGATCTATGATTCTCATGGCGAGCTGATAGATTTTCAAGGTGTGTGTTTGGGTCGTACCACTAACAATGTCGCCGAATATTGTGCTGTAATCGAGCTACTTGCTGAAGCAATTAATCTCGGCATTCGTGCATTGGTAGTGAACCTGGACTCTCAACTTGTCGTCCACCAACTCAACGGGCAATATTCCGTCAGAGACCATCGCATTCTAAGGTTGTATTTACGTGTGAGATTGTTAGAAAGGAACTTTGATTTTATCACATATCAGCATATTCCACGACAATTAAACACATTATCTGATGCATTGGCTAATCATGTATTAGATAGACATTTGCGTAATTTGTAATCAAAACATTATACAAGCAAGCACATGAAAGCACAATAATAAACCATAGGCATATGTATATATATACGTGTGTGTCATAATGTTTGCGCCGTGCGCGTTACATAGTCCAAAAAATAATACATGTTCATCTCATATGGCCGGAGACAACATGTCTCTCAAAAATATGCAAAAATGAAACCTAGGCGTCTAATCACGGTGATGCTCATGATAGCATGTCACCGCTCGCACCAAAAGTCTCAGCAGACGGTGGATGTGAGTCAGTACTCCCACTGTGTGCCTCTCGTACGCGAAGGGCACATCCGCCAATCTGGCATAGTCTGGGATCCCTCGAGTGAGTCCCTCAAGGTTCTGTACTAGCTCTTCACCCACACCACCCTCTACCTGAGGGTCGGCTGCGGGTTGTACCCTCCGTGCTATGTGAGACAGACCAACTGGTCGCTCTGCACCAACATCTGCATACATATATATAGCTGTTGTCAGAGACATGCATGTATTACAAAAAAAAATAAAAATTATTAAACATCAAAAACACAAAGAGTTCTTACCAAGCTCCTCATCCCAGTCTTCTCCCGCAGGCAATGGGAGATCTGGGTCTCCAGTAAAATCGGTGCCCGCATAGGGCCAATCCTCTATAACGATCATCTAGTGACGAAGCCATATGAAGAACTCGGGCCTCCAGGCCATCTGCTGGCCCCCTCCTCCTCTGGGCATGAGTGCTACCCATCGAGTCATCCTCGGTTCCCGTGGCACTGGATCTGCCACTATACCTCCCTGAATCCGGAAAATCGGTAGTCACTCCAAGAAGAAGGATACCACAATGGATCCATACCCGAACTATTTTTTGCCCCCACGCTTACACTTCGTAAGTTGTCTCTTGATGTTAAGGGTCACAGCTGTGGCCCAGTCAAATAGAGTAGGGTTGAGACACTCGGTTGCCAGCAGTAAATGATTCTTGCTAGCCTCATGGGGCGCCTGTACCCCCGCCGTCTGTGTAATAGTGAATAGTATCACCCGTAGCACTAGGTCTGGAACTGTGATGATATCTACCTTGGCACTGTTCTGTCCAAATTGTGCCCCCGGACAAACCCAGTCCATCACCTCCCCCATCTTTTCTCCGGAAGGCCTACTTCCAGTCAAAATGGGTCGTGCACCTCTCCGCGATAACCCAGTGATAAAATAGACATCGGAAACATCCAGCTCCTATGTCTGATCTCGCAAGCGGAATACCTGATCCTTTATGTCCCAAGCATCCACGATAAATCGTAGTAGCTCCGGTTGTGCATGTAAATAGGAGGTGAGGAAAAGCTTCTTTAAGCCGTAATCCCTCAAGGCATCCATGCAGGCTTCATCCTCTAGTGCCAGAGCATCTATAGCATCATGCTCTCTTTCTCTCCATTCTACAACCATTTTGACGAATCCCTGCAACCATAAAGTCAAAAATACCATCATTAGATCACTGGTGAAACCATAATTCAAAGAAATTTGTGAAATTAACGGTAAAATCCACGGGAAAATTAGGTCGCGCGGGTGGCACGCCCCCTTTTGGAAAATAATCCCATTAGCACGGTCTCGAGTGGGAAACCCGCGCCAATGGCGCAACCCTAAATTTTGCAAATCCCCTTGCAGGGGATCCGTCTGTGGATGGAAAACTGAAAAAACGGAACGAAAATGAAGCTAAGGACAAGACCTCTTACCTGCTCCAGACGGCGGCTTGATTGCTTTCCTGGATTGATCACAATCGACAGTTGAAGTTTGCACCCAAAACCCTCCAATGGTAAACTCACAAGGTGAAAAGTAAAAAGTGAATTTGTTTTTTACCATTTCGCTATTTTATAGCATTTTTTGACCTAAAATGCATTAAAAATATTATTTTTTTGGGTATTTTTGAATATATTTATATCAAAATGGGTTTTACGCTGTTTTTGGTATGATGACAGGTGTTGGTGCAACTCAAGCAATGAAACGAGCTCCTTTTTTCTACTTTTTCAAGCTCGGTAAAACATGTGAAAAGGTTACTTTGAGGTCCGCTTTCAGCTCTTTTCTAACCGTTTAAAGACGAAAAGATTGACGAGTTACTCCTCTTGACTCGTTAAACGTTAATAAGAGGCGGTCGTTTTAAGTTCTTTTTGTTGACCGTTTAAACATAAAAAGATTACCGGGTTTTTGTCGTTTCAGACTCGTTAATGGTTACGAAACGACGTGGTTTTGATCGCTTTTTTACTTTTTCAGGTCGAAATCACTATTTATGAAAAGTACTCCTCGATCGTAATGGCCGGGCGGTTCTTCCGAGCATTGTTTTATACTTTTTCGGGCTCGAGAGACACAACTTTAGGAAAAAGGACACCCTTGGAGTTTCCTTTTCTGCTGTCTTTTCAAACTCTCTAAACATGAAAAGACGCCGAGTTCTTCCTTTGTCAGACGCGTTAAAACCTGATGACATCGGATTCTGTCGAAATGACGCACCACAAGCATATGTTATCCCCATCAAGCTTGTTAAAAATAATTGGGGTACTCGCTAGAAATGGCGGGGGAAAATGGAACCGTAATTATTGTCGTGTCGGCAGTATGTCGCTCTTGAACATGGCACTTGACTGCTTTCGTGTCTGGGTGGGGATATCTCATCTCATTTTTCACTTGCCTCCGTGGATTTGGATAATCCTGTTTGACCTCTCATCTGCTCATTGCCTCGTCACCATGACCTCTAATCCATTGATGTCAAATACTGCCAATTCCACTATCGTGTTGCCGATATGTTCAAGAGAAGTTGACCTCTGCAGAAAAACAACCTCCCTCTGATAGCTCACATAATCCTGATTCACAACATTATCTCTCTGTCTCGTGTCGATGATGTGGGAAACATCATGGCCCACCTTCGATCAAGGTCACTTCTTGTCGACTTCAGCTCATTATCCAGGAAGCTGATCTAGAGACTCTCTTCCGGTGCCTTGGAGCCTGCATGCCTCAATGGCAGGTTCTTCGTGTTCGACGTGAGGTTTTCATCATTGGCCTCCGATCGAATGATTCTATGGGTGTTCGACGCCAGATCACTAATCCGCATGGCGTAGATTGTACCTATAGTACCTTGAGGGCCATTGTCATTATTGGTGGTACCTCTCGCGTCTGTTAACAGTTTTCATTATTGACTGGTAATCAGACGATGTTCATGCATGTTTGACTTCAGCTCATATATTCGCATGCTTGAACTTGTACTTTTGTTCGGGTCGAGATGGAGCGCAAGACCCTGGATTTTGTCTGTTGTAATCCAGACGTGATTCTTGTTACATGACTCATTCACTGGATGGCTGCGACCATACCTGAGTCTATTCATTGATCCTAACCAGATGGCTACGCCCATACTATGGATCTAAATTATTATGTACTCTCTTATGGATGGCTGCGACCATACCACATATATCATGTACTTGAGCTATCAGTTGTATCTCTCGATGCAGATTCTCGGCGGCAGCTACATGTGTTCTTGTAAAGCATTTCACCCCTCTCTCTCTCGGGCCTCATGCTTTAGGGGGCATCTGTTACACAGTAATTTGTCACCATTGGTCACCGTCCCTGTTACCCCTTTCCCATACTTTGGAGGACTCATTCCGGGACCTGTGAGCAGTGACATAACTTAAAAACACTTGCATTATGTTCCCCTAAGTATGGACTTCATGTGCCCTGAAGACACCTCCTGCAAAATATCCCTGAAATGTACCCTTTTTCCATTAGCGCGGGTCCATAGTGTACTACCCGCGCCAATGAGGGAGATCCTCAAAAGAAGGCGCGCCCATTGGCGCTCTGTCTTAGAGTAACACCCGCGCCAACCGAGTTTGGAAAAGATTTTTAACAAACGCACGCCCGGATGTTTTTTCCCTTCAAGTCATGAAGTCTTTTGAGGATAAATCTAATCTTCTAGATGTCGAGATTCATCATCTATCCCTTACATCTATCCACAGCGGCTTTTTGGAGATAATGCCAATCCATAATGGGTGTCTTGATGCATTGTATCTTCCTCCCCTTCTCCATCTATAAAAGTCTGTCCTCATGCATTTGACAAGCTAGTTTTTGAGTAGTGGTGATAGTGCTAGTAGTGATAACGCTTGTCTTGAGTGATAGTAAGAGTCTTGGAGCATAGGGAGGTTATGCTGCCAGAAGTCTGAGCTGTGTATTCATAATCAAAGAGAGAGAAAGGTCTATTGCAAGACATATGTAGCTGCTCGCCCAGCCAGAGGAGAGATTCAACGTCAGAACTTTGGTTGTATTTTTCTCTGTTGATTATTCATTAATAAACGACTATCGTTATGGTTCCGATCTTATTGTTCATTATGATAATGTTTGATCTATGTCTTTTCTAACCGATATATAGTTGTATTTAGTGGATTTTATGCTTGTATTCGCTTCGTTCTTTGCATGTGCAGGTATCCATTCGCGGAGATCGTGAGGATCGTGACCTGCCGGAGCAAGGGAACGAGAGTATCAACTCGTCTACGACACTAGCGTTGGACTCCAGGTTGGTTCTCATAATCCACTTTCAATTTGCAACTAGGAACTTGCATGGTAGCGTTAATTGATTGTTGCTAGACCCATTTTGGGCTAGTGGGATCGCCTCTGTCCGCAGAGGGGATTTACCTCTCCAACAGGAGGGTTTCCCTCTAGCACTATTGCATGTCCTTATAAACGATGTACTTTAGCTTATCCAATCAACTCCACTAGACTGGCCAATACCCAAGCTCTAATCTGCAAGGCTAGCAGCAACTTTCATCCATAAAAGTGCTTCACTTTGGCACCGCCTTTACCCAACCTTCAGCTGCTCTTTGTCCTTCAAGATAGCTTGTCAAGGGCTCCTTTTGGGTAGTCAATCATGCTTCCCTCCACCAGCTCTATGACTCCCAATCTACCACTATTGGATCTGCACCTAAGAGGATAATTTCACCCCACAATATGTCTTCTACTTGGCTCCAACATTCACCAACAAATCTGATCCAATTCTGGTCAATACTTTGACCCAATACCTCTCCACAAAATATTGTTGTCCTCCACTGTTTACTTGTTACTTTTGCAAATTTGGTTAGGGCACAATATGCAGCCCTTAACCCTCCACACTGGCAGCAAATAAACCCTTCTAGGGATGAGGAGTACCTAGTTTATCTCCCTCACTTACCATGTTTTCTTTATATGGATTTTTCCACCCTTGACAAACTTCAATGCAAGCTTGACTATTTGCTATGGCCTGCGGCCTAGCACAACAGTCTTCCTGAGTGAACTGCCTCCAAATGTCACCACAGAACCCTTCAAACAATCCCGAATTATTATGAAACCAGCTCACAAAAAGATAGAAAAGATAGATCAACGCCTTAGAATTCAGCCTCTTCGAGGGGGCAACCTCCTTTAAATTACACAAATGAACAATTCTTGGATGATTCAAATGAAAAAACCTCCTTTCTATATATAGGAGTCTAAGGAGTCACAATATAACCAAGCCGACCTAACAATAATAATATAGAGGCACAAAAATAACAATAAAGGGATTCTATGGGGACAATAGGGGCACAACAATATTAATAATGGATACAATGGCAATAGTAATGGGGGAATCACTAGCATTATAGGGAACTAACATGCCACTCTCCTTCAAAAAGTGTTGTCCTCAACGCTTGAGTAGTTCTATATGCTTCTGTATAAAATTCTCATCCTCCCATGTGGAATCTTCAATGGATAAGTTCTTCCACTTGATGAGATACTCCGAGATTGATCGATTTCGTAGCTATTGAGTTCTTGTTTCTGCGACTGCTTCCGGTTCCAATATAATTTTTCCTTCCTCTTCAAGTTCTGGCATTATTGTTTGAACTGGGAGCTTGTCACCTATAACCTTCTTTAAACATGAAACGTGGAAAACTGGGTGCACTCGAGAAGCTGTAGGAAGCTCTAATTTGTATGCCATAGTACCAGTCTTTTGCAACACCTTGTATGGACCATAATACTTTGGTGATAATTTATTATCCTTCTTAGCTTGCTTGAGGGAGATTTGTTTATATGGTTGTATTCATAGGATTACCCAGTCACCTACATCAAAACTTCTTTCGCTACAACGTTGATTTGCCTGTTGTTTCATTCTATTATGCGCCAACGTGAGGTTATCCTTTAAGAGTTGGAGAACTTGTTGTTGATGCTCGATGTGATGTTCCACTTGAACCTTAGAATTTTCTCTTAAATATGATGTGATGGATAGTGGCTGATATCCATAAAGTGCCATAAATGGGGTCATTTTTGCTGCAGTATGGAAGGAAGTGTTATACCACCATTCAGCCAGAAGCAACCATTTGATCCATTGTGTCTATTCATCAAATACAAAGAAACGAAGATATCCTTCCAAACATTTGTTTACTATCTCAGTTTGCCCATCAGATTGAGGATGATAAGATGAGCTATGAGCTAACTGAGTACCAAGACAAGAAAATAATTTTGTCCAAAAATTTCTAGTGAAAATGGGATCTCTGTCACTTACAATAATCTTTGGGTTTCCATGTAGCTTTTGAATTGTTTCCATAAATGTAGTAGAAACTATATTGGCTTTAAATGGATGTGATAATGCACAAAAGTGTGCATACTTGGTAAGTCTATCAATTACCACCACGATGACACTCTTTCCTTCGGACTTGGGTAAACCTGTGATAAAATCCATTGAAACCTCCTCCCAACATTGGCTTGGAATGGATAAAGGTTGTAATAGACCTAGGGTTTTAATTGTTTTAACTTTATTTTGTTGCAAACCAAACATTCTGCCACAAACTTTTGAATATCCAATTTAAGGCCATCTCAAAAAAAATTCCTTCTTAACCCTATGGTAAGTTTTTAAAAATCCTGAGTGCCCTCCTAAGGGAGAAGTGTGTAATTCCATAAGAATCTTTTGTTTGAGTTGCTAATTCTTACAGAGGTATAAGCAATATTTGTACCATAATGAATCATTTTTCCAGCTAAATGTATCAGATGTACTGGAATCTTGTTGTAACTTTTGAGTAAGTGCCCACTCTTCTTCATCATTCTTCCATTCCTCCCTTGCTTCGTTTATCCAATTTGGTTGTATAATAGAAATGGAGCACAATAATGCTTCCACATCCTCATCGTTTCTTGAGAGTGCATCTACCACAACATTTTGGTTCCCTTTTTTGTAGATGATTTCAAAGTCATAACCCAACATCTTTGTGACCCATTTTTGTTTCTCTTCAGAGGATAATATTTGTTATAAAAAGTATTTAAGACTATCATGATCCATTTTTACCTTGAAGTGTCTTCCCATTAGGTAGGGTCGCCATTTCTTAAGAGCATGTAGTATTGCCAACATTTCCTTCTCATAAATAGCTTTGTGTAAATACTTTCCCTTGATTAGATGACTTTCGAAAGCAATGGGTCTTTCATCTTGCAGTAAAACAGTGCCAATTCCATTTCCTGAAGCATCACATTCCACAATAAAGGTTTTTGTGAATTCTGGTGTAGCTAAGACTAGTGCTTGGCAAATTGCCTCTTTAAGATGTTCGAAGGTCTTTGTTAATTCTGGAGTCCATGAAAATGCTTCTTTATTCAAAAATGTTGTTAGAGGTGCTGCTATTCTCCCATAATTCTTAACAAACTTGCGATAATACCTTGTCAACCCAAGAAATCCTCGCAGATGCTTTATGGATGTGGGGATTTTCCATTCCTTAATGGCTTTAATTTTGATTAAGTCTACCTTAACACCTTCATGAGATACAATATGATCTAGATATTCCACCTCTTGTACTCCAAAGAAACATTTGGAGCTTTTTACATATAATTGTTTCTCCTTCAATAATTTGAGCACCCTGTCAACATGTTCAACATGATCCTTCCAAGACTTGCTGTAGATTAGTATATCATCAAAAAAAACTAACACAAATTTTCTAAGGAAGGGTTTGAAAATGGAATTCATCAAACATTGAAATGTAGAAGGTGAATTGGTAAGGCCAAAAGGCATGACCAAAAATTCATAATGACCCTCATGAGTTCTAAATGTTGTTTTCGAAATGTCTTCAGTCTTCATTCTGATTTGATGATATCCTGAACGAAGATCCAACTTAGTGAAGTAAATTGATCCATGCATTTCATACAATAATTCATCAATGACAGGAAAGGGAAATTTATCTTTAATAGTGAGCTTGTTGAGCTCCCTGTAATCTTGACAGATGTGACAAGATCTATCCTTCTTGTGCACCAATACTACTGGAGCAGAGAAAGAACTTTGACTAGGTTGAATTATACCAGCCTCTAGCATTTCTGCAACCATACATTCAATTTCACTCTTTTGGGCATAGAGATATCTGTACGGCCTGATGTTTGGAGGAACACATCCTGGAATCAAATGTATAGCGTGATCATGATCACGAATAGGTGGGAGACCTTTTGGAGTCTCAAATACCTTGGAATGATTGTCCAAGACTTTTTGGAGATCTGAAGAAATAGATGATTTCGATGTGAAAACATCTAGTGAACATAATTGTGCAATTACACCTCGTTGTTCCTTCTTTAAAATCTTTGTCATACCTTTATAGCTGATTATCTTTCTTGGTTTCCCAGCAATACCCCTTAATTCAACTTCCTTTCCTTCCACAGAAAATTTCATGAAAAGTTCTTGAAAATTAAAAGCTATTGTACCCAAGGATTGTAGCCATTGGACTCCTAGTACAACATCAGCACCACCCATTGGAATGGAAAGCATTGGGATATTCAATACATATTCCCCCATGGATAGCTTGACATTATGGCACTTTACAGAAAAATTTATGGTTCCTCCACTTGCAACAATCACTTGACACTCTGGTGCTGGATATAAGAAGCAATTCAATTCTTTTGCTATCTTACAATGAATAAAATTGTGGGTACTTCCTAAATCAATCAACACTATTACCATTTTCTTCTTTATATGTCCTTCTATCTTGATGGTTTCAGGAGTGGTAATTCCAACCAATGCATTACAAGATATGGTCGGATTCATTTCTTCTTTATCTAGGCTTTGTTCCTGGAGTATATCCTCTTCCTTTGAAATTTCTTGTTCCTTTTCTTCCTCCTCTTCACAATCTATGTAGAATAATTTCTTCTCAGCACACTTATGACCTTTAGTGTATTTTCTATCACAACTATAAAAAAGCCCTTTTGCTCTTTTTTCTTCCAATTTTTGTCATGTCAACCTTGTAGGTTGTGGAAGGCCATGGGAAACAACACTTCCATATTTATAGTTGTGAGTGGTAGGCTTCCTGGTTGCCATAATTTTTCTTTCCATTTTTCTTCCTAACCGGAATGCCTTCTCCAATGAATTAGGTTCCCAAAGGCGAACCTCATGTTGGATATTATCCTTTAAAGTCCCTATGAACACATCAATCCTATGCTCCTCTAGAATATCTTTTACCCTTATGTTCAATTTTTGGAAGTCCTCAATGTGATCCATAATTGAAGCCTTTTGTTTGAGATTTATCAATTGGCTAAAAAATGTGTTTCTTTTTGTATTCTCATAATGTGCTGTCAATTCTTCCGTAAAAATTTCCCAAGTGACAATTTGTTTATGAGAGCAAAGCCATTGATACCATATAAACTGATTTGGTTCCAAATATAAAGTTGCAATACATACCTTTTGTGTGTTTTTCACATTATGGAGATCAAAAAATTTCTCCATCTGTAATATCCAAGTTTTGGGATCCTTCCCATCAAACTTCCTCATATCGATCTTTGGAACATGGTGGTTCTTTGATCTAACGTTAGAGTCTATGAAATCATGATTAACATTTGTTTTTTTTCATCATGAGTTTCCTTTACTACCCTTTCGTTATTAGTAAGCATTTCTTGTAGAAACGTTGTCAAATCTGTCTTCAAATATTCCATGCCTATCTTCAAATCATCCATCTTAGCTTCCACGTCATTCATCTTAGCTTCTACACCTTTCTTTAAACCATCCATCTTAGCTTCCATGCTTTTCTATAAACCATTCATCTTAGCTTCTACATCTTTCTTTAAACCATCCATATTAGATTCTGTTACTTTTTGTGCGAGTGACATTTGTTGCACTTGGTCTCGTAGTTTTGATATATCATGTTGCATTTCTTCCTCTTCTTCATGAGTCATGCTAGAGCTTTCAGGTTGCTTACTAGGTGTTTCCATTTTCTTTCTTCAGGGCATCAGTTGCCAATAATAATTCTTCATTATGCCCTTTGAATTCCTTCAAACTAATTTTTCAAACCAAGCTTATGCAAAAATTTAAAAAAAAATTACACACCTTCTTTCACTTTGTAGGAGCTCGATATTGCATCTGATGTATATCTGTAATTTCGAATCTTCTAGTTCTGAAATTGCGACCTGCAATAGCCCTTTACATCCTCTTTCCAATGCCACCAATCTGAACGAATTTAGATTCTCCAAGAAAGAGTTATCCACAATCTCCCAAGTAGACCTGATTATATACATTTTCAGAAGAGTGAACTTGTATGAAGTGCCATGTGTCAGTATTTTGACCTTAGGATCTGAAAAATACACACAGGAAACTACAGTTTGTCCGCTTTCTGCACCTTCTTATGAAATTTCAATCTGATGCTCAAAAAAAAGTTATGATGATTTTTCCCAGGTCACCTGTTTGGAATGTAATTCGGGAGTCTGCAAAAAGGCCAACTTCCTCAGATAATATCTCCACAAATATAGTGCTAAAAGCTCTGAAATTTGGATCTGAGGTTTAAAACGATTTCAACCCAAATGGTGTTTTTTTTGTTAGCTTCTGAAACATCGTAGAAAAAAAGTTATAGCGCAAATGCCACGATGAATTGTTTGGAGCAGCGAAACCCTAGAATCCAAAGCTCTGATACCAAATGTTATGAAACCAGCTCACAAAAAGATAGAAAAGATAGATCAATGCCTTAGAATTCAGCCTCTTATAGGGGGAACCTCCTTTACATTACACAAATGAACAATTCTTGGATGATTCAAATGACAAAACCTCCTTTCTATATATAGGAGTCTATGGGGTCACAATATAACCAAGTCGACCTAAAAATAATAATATAAAGGCACAAAAATAATAATAGAGGGATTCTATGGGGCACAATAATAATAATATGGGGACAATAGGGGCACAAAAATATTAATAAGGGATACAATGGCAATAGTAATGGGGGAATCACTAGTATTATAGGGACCTAACACGAATAGCCAGCATTTTATCCCTCTTTACTTCGGCCTTTCTTCCCTGTAAGAGCACCCAAGAACAACACCAAACAACAACCCAAGCAACCCTAGATTCCCACGTTGTGACCTTCAGTAATCCTGAAATCCTCACACTGTTATTAGGGCTTCTCCACGTTGTTCTTTAGGCTCCTTTTCTCCACCAAAATTTCAAAGCTCAGTTGGAGATGTATTTCTCACAAATGGATGGATAAAATGACTCATCGCGTCCACAATATATATCCTTTAAGGCCTCCAATGAGTCATTTGAAGAGACACCTCTATTGGATTTTCTCAAGTCAGCCTACTTGAAAAATCAATAATTATGTCAACTTCAAAAATTCATATCTCCCAAATGACAACTTGGATTCAAACAATTTTCAATGTGTTGGAATGATCTTTTCGAGAACTATCATCCTCATCCATAACATGTCGTGTAACCATCATGGTTTTTCCCCAAAAACATGATTGGTGAAAAAAACCTTTTCTTGGGTTCCAAGCCCACAAGATGCCCTTGTGGCGCTTTGTCCTCCAACCCCTAAACCCCTGGGGCTTGGAGT
This sequence comes from Pinus tabuliformis, assembly GCA_031772625.1. NCBI lineage: Eukaryota > Viridiplantae > Streptophyta > Pinopsida > Pinales > Pinaceae > Pinus > Pinus tabuliformis. The sequence continues at coordinate 1,873,376,195 of CM062818.1, forward strand.
ACCTCCCAAGCTACAAAATTCAACACTCCCTCTTAGTGAGGGAGGTAACTCCATGACTTAGAAATAATTCATCAGCATCATCATTGCTCGCAACACTTGTCCAACTCCTATTTCTCACAATAGAAGCAATCCCTGAAGCATGAACTATGCCTTCCTCGGAAGTGTCGCTGTCGCTAGAAGCCTCCTGCTTCTTTTTCCTTTCCTGCAATGCTTTCCATTCCTTCCATGGTTCCTTCGTGCCAGATGTGGAAGCACCCTTGCTCCCCATTGACCATGCGCTCTTCTTGGGTTGTAGTTTCTCCCTCTGAGTCTGCAAACTCCCTCTCGAACTTGACTCCCTCTGAGCCTCTGGATCCTGGACTTTCTCGGAAAAGTGTACCTTCTTCTTGGGAACCTGCACCTACTCCTTTGAAGCCTGCACCTGCTCCTACTCCTCTAGAACCTGGACCTGCCCCTGCTTCTTTATATGATCCTCAGGTTTGCCCGTCAACCTGTAGAGACCATTCTCCCTGACTCCAAGCACAATCCCATCGGACTTAGAGCCTCTAGTCTTGAGTCTTGCCTTCCCATCTTGGAACAAGACCTCAAAACCCTTCCTCTCCATCATTGAGACAGAGATCACATTATACTTAAGTCCTGGTACAAATAGTACATCCTGGACCTACAACATACATCATGTCTCCAACCTGAATGGCACCACACCTGATCCTCGGATCTCCAACTAACTCTTGTCACCCAAAACCATGTGGAACTCCAAGTCCCATTTAGCTAGAGCCTCAAAAACATCCTATGACCCTGTCATATGCTTCATCACACCACTGTCCATGTACCATCCATCCTCTTTGATAGTACTTTCTGAGAAATGAGACATTAGTGGAATGGAATCCTCTTCTTCTTCCATATTTTCTTGATGGGCAATAAGGGAGGTCTACTTCCCTTTTTTCTTCTCGTCATCTTCTTTCTTCTTCAAACATTTTGATGCATAATGAACCATCTTGCCACATTGAAAACACTTGATTTTACTCAAGTCCTTTTGCTTACCCTTCATTTTTGTTGGAAGTACCATGTCCTCATCTACCTTCTTGGAAGGATGAAGATCCTTGTCTCGCAACTCTTCCTGAATGAAGTCATCCCATAGTTTATTCCTGTTTGGTAGCTTCTCCCTGGGAATGATTCCTTTGGTGAAGGGTTTCCATTCCTCAGTGAACCATTTCAAGGCAATCCTACCATCTCTTCATCTTAAACTTTGACCTCAACTGTAGCAAGCTCATCTCGAACCTGAGATATCTTCATTAGATACAAAGTCGTTCCTTCACCCTTTATCATCTTGGTGGATTTCAACTTATCCTCCAATACCAGCACTCGGTTCTCGTTCTTGTTCTGGAACAAATTCTGGAGAGCCATCCACATATCGTGTGCATTGTTCTTCCCATACACATGAGGTATCAAGGGATCCTTCACACCATCAAGGATCATCAACATTGCTTTTGTTGACATTATGGTACAGGTGTTGACCTTGATGGAAACTCACTGACAGGTCAATTTAGATTTGATAAAGGGAAACTCACATTGTAACAAGTCGATTCAAAGTTAGCAGGGCATTGGTACAAAAGAACAGGAACTTGGAAAAAAGGTCTACTGATTAAAATCAAGAAGTTTAATGAAAAGGATGTTTTAAGATAGTTTAAGATGTATATGCAGGTTCACCTTGTAAAATCAACGTATACACGCGGGTTCATAGAACAAAAAGAGCATATACGTATAAACGCACTTTCAAAAGAGGAAAACTGCGTATGGGTTGGAAAATTAAGGATATTCAAGATTAAGGAATACCAAGGGTCAATATCATGGTATTAGACCACAATATTGAGCAGACTAATGTTTATTTAATCCGTCCAAGAATACCACAGGTTCTAAGTGTTGTTTTGGTTCGAGGTATTAAGAAAGGCCAAAAACTATATAAGGAGGAGAATATCAAAGGGCCAAGTGTGCAAGTGATAGGGTTTCTCGGGAATACTTCAATCTGAAGTATATTTTATGTTGCAGGGGCTATGATTATGATATAATCTAAAACATCTGGTGCACCTTGAATTCAATGTTGGATCAAGATCATGAGACCTGAAATGACTTATCATTGAATGATATGATATTGGTTGGGCTATTCTAATTGCTTACACATGTTTTATTCTTTAAATTTCATGATCTGGGTATGTCTGAAATCTAGAATAGCAGTGAAGTTGTAAGTTTGTATTTGCAGATCTATACATTGGTTCGCCTTGGTGAAGGCGCATATACACGCTGGTTCAACTCTTCCAAGTAGCGTATGCAAAAGAAAATCATGTTATTCATAAATGACTAATCTATTTGATCAATGATGTTGGTTTATTGTTGTCTGTAAATGGTGTCTTCTTAGATCTAAAAGTAGAACTGAATGCATAAGGAGATTGAGTCTGATTGATTGATTCATTAAGTGAGAATGGTGATCTTTGTTGTTGACTGTTCAAATCTCTTCAATTTCACAATAGATCTTCAGAATATTATTGATTGGTACAGATTTGATTTAGAAGCTTTTATGATTTAGTAATTTTGGAGGTATATGTAGGTTTGGTTAAACGAAATTGTGTATACACGCAAGTTGGGTTCATTAAAGTAGTGTATTCATTCTGATGTATGATTTTGAGGTTGCAGATGGTTCTGAATGATGATGTAGGTTTGTGGGTTCAGCACAGTGTTCTGATGACAGTAATATGACTATTCAGATTGACTGATTGTTGGTTGATGCAGTTATTATTATAGAGTTCGAGCTTCAAAGTTTCTGATGGGTCTAGTGTGAAAATTTGATGAAACGAGGCCTTCATATTGTGTTGTTGTGTACTAGGAGCTCCAGTGTGAAAATTATGAAACATGGTCCCTAGAGGAAGAGAGAAGGGTGTAGCATTCTATAGGACACCACCTACTTACTAGTAAAGATATCGAGTAGTACAAGAGCTAGGGGGTTGTAGCTCTCTTTCAGTAGAAGCTGGAGAATGAGAGAAGGTTGTAGCCTTTTGCAGGTGGGTGCCTGCATACTGGTATGAGTCTGCACTAGTACAAGATTGTAAACATATTTTCTCTATATTAAAAAGAAGACAGAGACGACAACATTAGGTGGTTTCTCTCCCGCATTGGGTTTCCACCTTAAATATTGGTGTTCATGTGTTTTGGTTATGTGTGATGGTTTATTATGTTATTAATACACATAATTACTATATAATAACTTACTGATGCACTGACTAAAGGTCAACACATGATGAATTAACTAAATAATAAGTTCTCTAGGTATATGTTGGTTTCCTTCATCACAGTTGCATGCACACGCAAGTTCACTTCACTAAAGTAGCATATATAAATCTGATTGTGAAATGAAAAGTTATTGAATTGTAAATAGTAATTCACACCCCCCGCCCCCTCAGTATTATTTCCAACAATTGGTATCAAAGCAAGTCCTTCAAAAGAAGCTTGATCACTTGAAGGGAGATCTCTCAATATGAACAAACACGAAGGCATGGGATCTATCAGACCTCCAATATTCAACGGAAAAAACTTAATATATTGGAAGATAAGAACGAGAGCCTACCTTCAGTCGTTTGGAGCTGATGTTTGGGAAATTGTGGAAGGAGGATACCAATTTCCAGCAGCAATACCTACAGACACAATAGGTAAGAAGTTATACGAAACCAATGCCAAAGCAGTCAATACTTTATTAGGAAGTTGTTAGAATCAGAATTCATCAAAGTCATGCAGCTCAAGACAACCAAAGAGATATGGGACAAAATCATTCAGAGCTACGAAGGAGAATCCAAGGTAAAACGTGCTAAGCTCCAAACTCTCAGAATACAGTATGAAATTTTCAAAATGCATAGTGATGAAAGTATTGCTAGTTACTTTTACGAGTGGATGAGACTGTAAATCGTATGAAGAATTTGGGTGAAGAAATAAAGGAGGCTACATTAGTAGAGAAAATATTGAGATCTTTGTCTTCTAAATTTGAGTCAAAAGTATCTCCCATAGAAGAAAAGCAGGATCTTCAATCTGTCACTATTGTTCAACTTCATGGAATTTTAAATGCCTTTGAAATGAGGAAAGGAGGTCCATCAGATATTAGGGAAGCCACTTTCAAAGCTTCAGCAGAGGGAAAATAAAAGGAAGATCTCAATGAATCAGGATATACTTAAGAAGAAGAAGATGAGGTAAACTATGTCAAGAAGCTTCAACGGGGTTCTGAAAGATTCATAGGTAAGCTACCATTAAAATTATTTGCTTACAGTGGTAGAGTTGGCCATTATGTTGCAAAATGTCCTCATAAAGATAATCATGAAAATGGAAAGGAATCTGCAAAAGACAATAGAAAATAGGTCGCTAATATAAGAAGTTACTTTACTCATGAAGATAGTGATGGATTATCTAATAGTGATGAAGATGAAATTGAACAAGATTATAAACTACTCATGGCTTATGACAATGATGATTTTTTGGCTGACTTAGAAGAGGAAGACTTTCTTGAAGAAATCACTAAACTCAAAATCTTTTTGGAAGAAAAGAATATGATCATAGGCACTTTGACACATCAACTCACTGAAAGAGAAAAGCACAATGAAAAGCTAAAATGTGAAGTTGTGGGTCTAAAAAAGAACTTGAGAAGACAATATCTTTATCTTAGATTTGCTAAAGGGTCAGAAACTTTAAATAAAATCATCAAGGTTAAATGATCTCTTCTTATAAAGACCGGTCTTGGATATACTGAAGAATCATCCCAATCACAAAAGTCGTTAGCCACCACCAAAAGCTATCTTGATGCAACAAAGACCAGTGAACAGTATGCTAATCGTCAGCAAAAGCCTAAAAGTACTCATCAGGTAAATCATGCTCAATTTACTCTAAGGATGAACATCAATAGAAGCATTAACCAAAAGGTAAACAATACAAAAGATTCTATGATCACAAAAACTTTGTTAATGGACAATGCTTTTCATGCCATAACTTTGGGCACGTTGATCAATGTGTTTCTTACAAAACTATCATGACTAGAGAAGCACAAAATCAAAGAAGCGTAATAGGAATGAAGAAAAGTTCTTATAATAACTTTTCTCCTCTTGAAGATGAAATTGAATGTTCATTTTGCAATAAATTTGGTCATGAAGAATCTGAATGCAGGAGAAAATTTCGGCCAACAATTCAAAAGGAGAAAACATCATCAAATTCCAAGGTATGGAGAAAGAAGGAATTTCAATCAGAAAGATGTGGCATAGCTCTGTTTGCAGAAGGACAAGAAAATTAATGGCACATTGACAATGGATTCTCTAAACACGTGACAGGTGATAAAGCTAAACTTCATCCATATAATGCTTTAGAAAAAAGAAAAGAATGTCTCCTTTGGAAATGACACTCTAGTTGTCATTAAAGGTAAAGGTTTTGTTTATTTGAAAGAAAATGTTAAAGCTGGAAATCCCATGTATGTTGATGGTTTAAAACATAACTTGTTGAGTTTCAGCCAAATGTGTGATCAAGGAAATGAAGTTGTGTTTTGATCAAACGGATGTGTGGTTCGTGAGCTTGATACAGGAAAGACTGTAATCGAAGGTACAAAAACTCCAAGCAATCTATATATACTAAAAGGAGGACAAAAACAATGCTATCTAAGCAAAATAGATGAAAACTGGTTATGGCACACAAGATTGGGGCATCTAATCTTTTCTCAAAGAAGAAAAGCATGCAGGCTCAAGGCGATTCATGATCTTCCGGATATCAGCATCCCCGAAAATACCATCTGCAAGCCATGTCAAGTCGGTAAGCAAACCAGAGTTCATTTCAATGAGAAAGAGGGATCAACAAGTAAGCCTCTTGAACTCATTCATACTGATTTATGTGTGCCAACAAGGAAAAAGTCACCCCGCAGAGAAGAATACTTCATTTTATTCATTGACGATTTTTCTAGAATGTCTTGGATTGGGTTAAGAAGAATATACAACTAACAGGGAAAAGACTCCATCCAGGTATGTTCAAAAGAATCATCCAGAATCTCAAATTCTAGGAGAAAGAGGGTCTGGAGTACAAACAAGAAGAACTCTTACAGGAACTTCCACTTATCTAGAATTACTATCCTCCATAGAACCACAGAATGTTAATGAAGCTAGTAAATATGAATGTTGGGTTAAGGCCATGGATGAAGAACTTGACCAAATTAAAAAGATTGATACTTGGGAATTAGTTCCTAGACCTCATGATAAAAATGTTATAGGAACAAAATGGTTATTTAAGAATAAGTTGAATGAAAATGGAGAGGTTATTAGAAACAAATCAAGACTTGTTTATAAAGGGTATGCTCAACAAGAAGGAATAGACTTAGAAGAAACTTTTGCACCTGTTGCTAGACTTGAAGCCATAAGATTGTTTCTTGCTCTTTCAATTTTTCGAAAATTCAAAGTATATCAAATGGATGTAAAAACGACTTTTCTAAATGGAGATTTAGAAGAACAAGTTTATATAGAACAACCAGAAGGATTCATTCTAGGAAATGATGAAAAATTTGTATGCAAGCTCAAAAAGGCTCTATATGGTCTGAAACAAGCTCCAAGGGCCTGGTAGTATCATCTTGATAAATATCTACAACAACAAGGTTTCACTAAAGGATCTGCAGACAAAAACTTATACACAAAGACCGAGAATGATAAATTGTTAATTATTGTTGTTTATGTTGATGATATCATCTTTGGTAGCAATGAAGAATTTATGAGACAAAACTTTGCTTCTGTTATGCATCAAGAATTTGAAATTTCCTTTCTTGGTGAACTAACTTATTTTCTTGGTCTACAAGTACAGCAAACAAAACAGGGTATTTTTCTTTCACAAACTAAATATCTCAAGTAGATTCTGAAGAAATACGAAATGGAATATTCTAAACCAATATGTACTCCAATGGTAACAGGATGCAATCTCAGTTCTAACGATGAATCACCTACAGTGAATCAACCAAATACAGATCTATGATTGGAAGTCTGCTTTATCTAACAGGTACCAGACTTGATATCATGCATGCAGTAGGAATTATTGGAAGGTTCCAAGAAAATCCAAGGGAATCACATCTTCAGGATGTAAAAAGAATATTCAAATATCTTCAGGGAACTCAAGACTTTGGTCTATGGTATCCTACATATACAAATCTTACTATCCATGCATATACAGATGCAGATTGGGCAGGAAACGTTGATTATCAAAAAAGCACTAGTGGAGGTGCATTCTATATGGGATCACGGTTAGTGTCTTGGTTCAGCAAGAAACAAAGTTTGATTTCCTTATCTACAGCTGAAGTGGAATATGTGGCTGCAGCATCTTGATGCACACAATTACTTTGGATGATGCAAACATTGCAAGACATTCAAGTCACATGTTGTCCAACCATCTCCATTCTATGTGATAATACAAGTGCCATTAGCATTTCAAAAAATCCATTCATGCACTCCAAGACCAAGCACATCCCCATTAAGTACCATTTTTTACGAAAGCAAGTGCTTGAAAAAAAGGTTAAATTGGAGTATGTTCCTTCTAAAGAACATGTTATTGATATATTTACCAAACCACTTCCCAAAGAAACTTTTGAATATCTCAGGAAAAAGCTAGGAGTAGTTTCTGCATCACCCTGTTGTTAAATCCAGCTTTCAGAGGAAGGTGTTCTACAAGCGAGTTTCATGAAGAAGAATTGTGTAATACATGAGTTTCTGTGGATGTAGGAGAATATATGTTTTTCTGATAGAAAAACAGTGGATCAGATTCAAAATTTGTTTTTGACATAGGTGTTCAAATTGATATTGATTTGCTCTATTCATTGTTGTTTATTTGACTAAAGAATATGTTGACTATGCACAGGTAGCACAATTTCAAGGGGAGTGTTAGCCTTCAACAACATTACGCATTGTTGGCATCATGGTTGCTGAAGTCGGCTATGGTTTCAGATATTCATGTCATGTGTTGAAAAGGTCATGTAAAGGCCTATGATGTAATAATATGTCTCTTTCTGTCATAGTATATTAACGAGTCATTTTTTATGTAATTTGTACTCCCACTATGCATGGGAAAGATGATGTAATAACTACACTTTTTCAGTCATGTATGAAAATTTGGTATATCCCCAGTTGGTTGGGTGATTGATGTATATATGAGTAATTGTTGATAGGAAGGTGATACTCACATAGTTTAGTTATAAACTCTTGTTATTCTTTTAAAAACTATCTCTGCAGACTCTACATGTACTCAAGGGGAGCATGAACAACATAGTGTATCTCAAAGGGGGAGAATATCTTGGTCTGCCCCTTGCCCTTGATGTCAAAGGGGGAGAGTATTTTAGTGTTGCTTGATATCTCTAACAAGGTCTACATATTGAAGTAATCAACACCAATATGGTTGCCATCAAGTCCAAAGGGGGAGATTGTTGGCATTATGGTACAGGTGTTGTCCTTGATGGAAACTCAGTCATAGGTCAATCCAAATTTGATAAAGGGCAACTCACATTGTAATAGGTCAATTCAGAGGTAACAGGGCATTGGTATATAAGAACAAGAAGTTGGAACAAAGGTCTACTAATCAGAATCAAGAAGTTGAAGGAAAAGGATGTTTTAAGATAGTTTAAGTTGTATACGTAGGTTTGCCTTGTCAAAGAAATGTATACACATGGGTTCACAAAACAAAAAGAGCATATACATATGCACGCACTTTCACAAGAGGAAAAGCACATATGGGTTGGAAAATCAAGGAAATTCAATATTAAAGAATACCAAGGGTCAATACCATGGTATTAGCCCACAATATTGAGCAGAGTAATGGATATTTGATCCCATCCAAAAATACCACAGGTTCTAAGCATTGTTTTGGTCCAAGGTATTGAGAAAGGCCAAAACCTATATAAGGAGGAGAAGATCAAAGGGCCAACTGTGCAAGTGATAGGGTTTCTCAGGAATACTTCAATCTAAAGTATATTTTATGTTGCAGGGGCTATGATTATGATATAATCTGAAACATCTGGGGCACCTTGAATTCCATGTTGGATCAGGATCATGAGACCTGAAATGACTTATCATTGAATGATCTAATATTGGTTGGGCTAGATCTGATTGCTTACACATGTTTTATTCTTTAAATGTCATGATCTGGGTATGTCTGAAATCTGGAATAGCAATGAAGTTGTAAGTTTGTATTTACATATCTATACACTGGTTCGCCTTGGTGAAGGTGCATATACACACTGTTTCAACTCTTCCAAGTAGCGTATGAAAAAGAAAAGCATGTTATTCATAAATGGCTGATCTATTTGATTAGTGCTACTGGTTTACTATTGTCTTTCAATGATGTCTTCTTAGATTTGAAAGTAGAACTGAATGCATAAGGAGATTGAGTCTGATTTATTGATTGATTAAGTGAGAATAGTGATCTTTGTTGTTGACTGTTCAGATCTCTGTAATTTGACAGTAGATCTTCAAAATATTAGTGATTGGTAGAGATTTGATTCAGAAGCTTTTATGATTCAGTAATTTTGGAGGTATACGCAGGTTTGGTTAAAGGAAGTTCTGTATACACACAGGTTGGGTTCATTAAAGTAGCATATGCATTCTGATGTATGATTTTTTGAGGTTACAACTGGTTCTGAATGACAATGTAGGTTTGTGTGTTCAACACAGTGTTCTGGTGACAGTCATCTAACTATTCAGATTGACTGATTGTTGGTTGATGTAGTTATTATTATAAAGTTTGAGCTTCAAAGTTTTTGATGGGGCCTTCATATTGTTGTGTTGTGTACTAGGAGCATCCAGACTGAAAATTTATTAAACATGGTCCCTGGAGGAAGAGAGAAGGTTGTAGCCTTCTGTAGGATGGTGCCTACATACTAGTAAACATATCGACTAGTACAAGAGCTAGGGGGTTGTAACTCCCTTCCAGTAGAAGTTGGAGAATGAGAGAAGGTTGTAGCCTTCTATAGGTGGGTGCCCGCGTACTGGTATGAGTCTACACTAGTACAAGATCGCAAACAGAATTTCATTATATTAAAAAGAAGACAGAGACAACAACAGTAGGTGGTTTTTCTCCCACATTGGATTTCCACCTTAAATCTTGGTGTTCATGTGTGTTGCTTATGTGTGATGGCTTATTATGTTATTACTACACACAATTACTATATAATATCTTACTGGTGTACTAATTAAATATCAACACATGATGAATTAACTAAATTATAAGTTCTTTGGGCATATGTTGGTTTCCTTCATCACAGTTGCGTGCACAAGCAAGTTCACTTCACTGAAGTAGTGTATATAAATCTGATTATGAAATGAAAAGTTATTGAATTGTAAATATTGATTCACCCCCCACCCCCACCCCCCCCTCTTAGTATTATTTCCAACAACTTTTATATCCAATCCTTCCCATATTTCTAGCTCCTTAGGGTCAGATGGCTTCTTGATCTCTTTCTCAACAAATCCCAGATCATGTTGACCTGCAATACCAACTTGATCATTTATTTCCAAGTAGTGTAGTTGGATAACCCTTCCAACCTATCTTCATACCAGAGATCAACTTGTAACTTTCACATTGCAGTGACTCCTTCACTCACAATGTGACTAACTCCCTCTCACATTGTACTTCGTTGTGCAAACTTTGATTTACTAGCTTTCAAAGTAGCTCACATACCCTTTGATACCATGTTGAAATTCTGGGACATTGGGTCTAGGTTTGAGTCTTAAATCGCTGACGCTACCAAACCAGGTGTCTCAACCATAAACTACTTTGCACAACGGAAAATTCTAAATCATTAAATCATACATGAATAATATACACAGTTTTTAAATAAAGTTGTACAATAATGTACAATCACCAATCTTCGTTATATTAAACCAAATTGATAGATACAACATTATATGGTTACAAGACACAATGAAAAACTTGCTTCACTGCTTCTATGTCGTATCTTGTCCCTCTAGTCCGTAGCACCCATTTTGCTCAAATTCAGGAGGGTTGCCCTCTAACACTATTGCATGTCCTTCTACATGGTGTACTTGGGTTGATCCAATCTGCTTCTCTGGGCTGGCCAATACCTGAGCTCCAATCTTCCAGGCTAGCAATAACTTTCATCCATCAAAGTTTTGCACTTTGCCACCTTCCTTCACCCAACCTTTACCTGCTCTTTGTCCTTCAAGATAGCTTGTTAAGGGCTCCTTTTGAGTAGTTAATCACACTTCCCTCTACCGGCTCTATGACTCCCAATCTACCACTGTTGGATTTGCACCTGAGAGGATAATTGCACCCCACAATATGTCTTTTACTCAAATAGTCACCAACAAATTTGATCAAATTCTGGTCAATACTTTGATCCAATACCTCTCCACAAAATATTGTTGTCCTCCACTATTTACTTGTTACTTCTGCAAATCTGGTTATGGCATAATGTGAAGCCCTTAACCCTCCATATTGGCAGCAAATAAACCCTTCTAGGACTGTGGAGTACCTAGGTTAGCTCCCTCACTTACCACATTGTATTTATATGGATCTATCCACCCTTGGCAACCTTCAATGAAAGCTTGATTGTGTGTTATGGCTTGTGGCCTAATACAATAGTCTTCCTGAGTGAGTTGCCTCCAAATGTCACCACAAAACCCTTCAAACAGTCCCTAACAGCCAATGTTTTGTCCCTCTGCACTTCAGCCTTTCTGCCCTGCAAGAGCACCCAAGAACAACACCAAACAACAACCCAAGCAACCCTAGATTCCCACGTTGTCACCTACAACAATCCTGAAATCCTCACGTTGTTCCTAGGGCTTCTCCACGTTGTTCTTTAGGCTCCTTTTCTCCACCAAAATTTCAGAGCTCACTTGGAGATGTATTGCTCACAAATGGATGGATAAAATGACTCAACTTGTCCTCAATATATAGCCTTTAAGGCCTCCAACGAGTCATTTGAAGAGACACCTCTATTGGATTTTCTCAAGTTGGCCTACTTGAAAAATCAATAATTACGTCAACTTCAAAAATTCATATCTCCCAAATGACAACTCAGATTCAGATGATTTTCAATGCGTTGGAATCATCTTTCCAAGCACTATCATCCTCATCCATCACATTTTGTGTAACCATCATTGTTCTGCCCCAAAAAAATGATTGGTACAAAAACCCCTTTCTTGGGTTCCAAGCCCACAAGCTGCCCTTGTGGTGCTTTTTCCTCCAACCCCTGAACCCCTGGGGCTTGGACTACTTCCCAAGCTACAAAATTCAACATTGTCAAGCTCATATGTTGCTGAGTGATGGATGTACTCTCAGGTGTGCTTTTTCATCTCCTTTGCAAGGATTGATGTTGTGGTGTCTTCAATTGTCTTGGTCTTGCAAGATGGTTCCATGCATGTGTTTCTTTTTCTTGCTACTTGATGTCCTTCGTTCGTCCATCCAGCTACAAGTAAATCTTCTAGCATGTTCACTCCTTCATCTCATTCGTCGTCTCGCCATGATCCATTAGTGTACTTGTTCTTGCAATTCACTCATGATGGGATGACATCAAATCCAAAACCTCCTAGTCTAAGATGAAACATTGCTTTCCATGAATCAGGCCTAAGACAGATGATAGTTCCATGTGACAAAGAGGGAGACTGATCACTAAGACTGCGCAAAGCACAACTCAAGCTTGGATGAGGAAATTTGGGGCACAATCTTCACTGTCGAGGGGAAATTTGTCGATGCTAGTAGGAGGCAGGATTGCACAGTTAAGAACACTAGTGGCAGCTGCAAGGTGGGACCTTGAGGGACACCTCTACGTAGTTTCCTGAGGGAAGACAAGGCAGGACAGCAGAGGGACCAGAGGACAATTCTATGTAGTTTTTGACAACAGTGAGTCTCGGCTGAGGGTGGTCACTTGGGAGGACACCTTTGCGTAGTTTCAGGGAGCAGTGCAGGCGCAGGTCTCTGCGCAATGTGGGGTTGTAGCAAGCATGAAGGAGGATTGATGATTGATCTAGGTGCGCAGATCAGATCAGGTCGTGAGGCAGTTTTTGCACAGTTCTAGGAAGGAAGACAAACTACTCACCTTTGGGATTTCGCAATGCAACTGACCCGGAGGACAACCTCAAGAACTACACAGTTCCAGGAGGCAGAGCAGCACCACTGAGGGTTGAGACTACGTAGTGCAACTCAGTCCGGGTTCGGTGAAGTGGGGTTGTTTAGTCAAGAGATTTTCATGAAAATGGCCAAGTGTGAGAGGTAAGTGAACTTGTGATGACTTGACAATGTGATCACACACTTAGCATACTTCGACAACATGATGACACTAACCACCGGGACAACATAGAAAAGCATGACCCTCTGTGGGACTATCTAGAGCTGAAAGCAACAAGTGCGACACTTGGGATAGACCTTTGGACGACCATGACGACACTTGTGCGATAGTTCTTACAAATTTGTGTGTGAGTGCAATTGATGTTTACATAGCTAAGACAACCCAAACACACAAAGACAAACCTTTGAAATCACCAGAACAAGATTGCAAGCATGAAAAAGCAATCAACATGCCAAAAGACGACAGTTGGTTAGGAAAGCGAAAGGGAGTAAGACACATAGAGAAAAAACATGGAATGACTTACATTTATCACAACCATGCATGTCGTTGAAGATAGAATGATATGTAAATGATAAGAAGTTCTTCAAGTTACACTAAGAGGTGTATTTCAAAAGACATTATTTGTTTTCCATACCCACTATTATGCATCGGATGGAGTCTTCGTGCGGTCCAAATCTTCTACCATACCTTCGGTTCCTTGGTCTTCTTATATTCCTCCTCGACTCCTTGAGAGCCCTATAGCATGTCATCCTTTTTATGATCACTGAGAGACACATATGTGTAGTTTTAGTGGGCAGTGACTATTGCGGGATGAGGCCCTAGGAGGACACGTTTGTGTATTTTCAGGATGCAAAGCAAACTGATCAATTGTTCAGGATGCTCGTTTTGATTTTCCCCTTCTTTGTTTCTACTAATTGGTTAAGCTTGAACACACCAAAGCAGAAAACTGAGTATAGGCATGAGGTTCCTAGACTCGACACAGGTTCATGTTGGACCACAGTTCTCCTTACAGATGGATCATATTTTTGTCATGACTTCATCGGCCAAAAGTTACAACCAAACACAAAGAAGATGGACACGCGACTAGCCAAGGGCTACAGTGTCACAAGACTTCTTTGAACTTCAACCACATACACCTTCAAAAGCTAGGATGTCGGTCTGGGAACAACACTTATTCACGTAGTGAAAACAAACGGAAAACTCAAAAAGGAAGAAAACAAAGCAAAAAGAAAAAAGACATGGAACCAAGAAACAAAAATCACAAGACAAGAGAACAAAATGACTAAAGCGAACATGATGTGAAAGCAGAATAATAAAACCAGAAAGAACTACTGGGAATGAGTGCAAGGAAAGTGTTGTGAAACCAGCTCACAAAAAGATAGAAAAGATAGTTAGACGCCTTAGAATTCAGCCTCTTCGAGGGGGAAACCTCCTTTACATTACACAAATGAACAATTCTTGGATTATTCAAATGACAAAACCTCCTTTCTATATCTAGGAGTCTAAGGGGTCACAATATAACCAAGCCAACCTAACAATAATAATATAAAGGCACAAAAATAACAATAGAGGGATTCTATGGGGCACAGTAATAACAATATGGTGACAATAGGGGCAACACAATATTAATAAGGGATACAACTACAATATTAATGGGGGCATCACTAGTATTATAGGGACCTAACATGCCCCTTTCCTTCAAAAAAGTGTTTTCCTCAATGCCTAAGTAGTCTGGATGCTTCTGTATAAAATTCTCATCCTCCCATGTGGAATCTTCAGCGGATAAGTTCTTCCACTTGATGAGATACTCTGAAATGGATCAATTTCATAGTTGTCGAGTTCTTGTTTCTATGACTGCTTCCGGTTCCAATATAATTTTTCCTTCCTCGTCAAGTTCTGGCAATATTGTTTGAACTGGGAGCTTTTCGCCTATAACCTTCTTTAAACATGAAACATGGAAAACTGGGTGCACTCGAGAAGCTGCAGGAAGCTCCAATTTGTATGCCATAGTACCAATCTTTTGCAACACCTTATATGGACAACAATACTTTGGTGACAATTTATTATCCTTCTTAGCTTGCTTGAGGGACATTTGTTTATATGGTTGTAGCCGTAGAAATACGCAATCACCTACATCAAAACTTCTTTCACTGCGATGTTGATCTTCCTGTTGTTTCATTCTATTCTGCACCAACACGAGGTTATCCTTTAAGAGTTGGGGAACTTGTTGTTGATGCTCGATGTGATGTTCCACTGCTTGAACCTTAGAATTTTCTCTTAAATATGATGTGATGGATGGTGGCTGATATCCATAAAGTACCATAAATGGGGTCATTTTTGTTGTCGTATGGAAGGAAGTTTTATACCACCATTCAGGCAAAGGCAACCATTTGACCAATTGTGTTTGTTTATCAGAGACAAAGCAACGAAGATATCCTTCCAAACATTTTTTTACTATCTCCATTTGCCCATCAGATTGAGGATGATAAGATGAGCTATGAGCTAACTCAGTACCAAGACAAGAAAATAATTCTGTCCAAAAATTTCCTGTAAAAATGGGATCTCTGTCACTTACAATAATCTTTGGGTTTCCATGTAGCTTTTGAATTGTTTCCATAAATACCGTAGAAACTATATTGGCTTTAAATGGATGTGATAATGCACAAAAGTGTGCATACTTGGTAAGTCTATCAACTACCACCATGATGACACTCTTTCCCTTAGACTTGGGTAAACATGTGATAAAATCCATTGGAACCTCCTCCCAATGTTGGCTTGGAATGGATAAAGGTTGTAATAGACCTGGTGTCTTAATTGTTTCAGCTTTATTTTGTTGGCATACCAAACATTCCACCACAAACTTTTGAATATCCGATTTAAGGCCATTCCAAAAAAAATCCTTCTTAACCCTGTGGTAAGTTTTTAAAAATCCTAAGTGCCCTCCTAAAGGAGAAGCGTTCAATTCCAGAAGAATCTTTTGTTTGAGTTGGGAATCCTTACAGAGGTATAAGCGATCTTTATACCATAACGAATCATTTTTCCAGCTAAATGTATCATATGTACTGGAATCTTGTTTTAACTTTTGAATAAGTTCCCACACTTCTTCGTCATTCTTCCATTCCTCCCTTGCTTCGTTTATCCAATCTAGTTGGATAATACAAATGGCTCACAAAAATGCTTCCACATCCTCATCCTTTCTTGAGAATGCATCTGCCAAAACATTTTGCTTCCCTTTTTTGTATATGATTTCAAAGTCATAACCCAACATCTTTGTGACCCATTTTTGTTGTTCTTCAGAGGATAATCTTTTTTCTAAAAAGTATTTAAGGCTATCATGATCTGTTTTTACCTTGAAGTGTCTTCCCATTAGGTAGGGTCGCCATTTCTTAAGTGCATGTAGTATTGCCAACATTTCTTTCTCATAAATAGCTTTGTGTAAATACTTTCCCTTGATTGGACGACTTTCGAAAGCAATGGGTCTTTCATCTTTCATTAAAACAACACCAATTCCATTTCCGGAAGCATCACATTCCACAATAAAGGTTTTTGTGAAGTCTGGTGTAGCTACGACCGGTGCTTGGCACATTGCCTCTTTAAGATATTCAAAGGCCTTTGTTGCTTCTGGAGTCCATGAAAATGCATCTTTCTTAAACAATGTTGTTAGAGGTGCTACTATTTTCCCATAATTCTTAACAAACTTGTGATAATACCCTGTCAACCCGAGAAATCCTCGCAAAATCTTTATGGATGTGGGGATTTCCCATTCCTTAATGGCTTTAATTTTGCTAGAGTCTACCTTAACTCCTTCATGAGATACAATATGACCCATATATTCCACCTCTTGTACTCCAAAGAAACATTTGGATCTTTTTGCATATAATTTTTTCTCCTCCAATAGTTGTAGCACCCTGTCAACATGTTCAACATGATCCTTCCAAGACTTGTTGTAGATTAGTATATCATCAAAAAATACTAACACAAATTTTCTAAGGAAGGGTTTGAAAATGGAATTCATCAAACCTTGAAATGTAGAAGGTGCATTGGTAAGGCCAAAAGGCATGACCAAAAACTCATAGTGACCCTCATGAGTTCTAAATGTTGTTTTCGGAATGTCTTGAGTCTTCATTCTGATTTGATGATATCCTAAACGAAGATCTAACTTGGTGAAGTAAATTGATCCATGCAATTCATCCAATAATTCATCAATGACAGGAATGGGAAACTTATCTTTAATAGTGAGCTTGTTGAGCTCCCTATAATCCGGACACATGCGCCATGATCCATCCTTCTTGTGCACCAATACTACTAGAGTAGAGAAATAACTTTGACTAGGTTGAATTATACCAGCCTCAAGCATTTCTGCAACCATATGTTCAATTTCACTCTTTTGGGCATAGGGATATCTGTACGGCCTGATGTTTGGAGGAACACTTCTTGGAATCAAATGAATAGCATGATCATGATCACGAATAGGTGGGAGACCTTTGGGAGTCTCAAATACCTTGGAATGATTGTCCAAGACTTTTTGGAGATCTGGAGAAATAGATGATTTCAATGTGGAAACATCTAGCGAACATAATTGTGCAATTACACCTCGTTGTTCCTTTTTTAGAAGCTTTGTCATACCGTTAGAGCTTATTATATTTCCCGGTTTCCCTACAATACCCTTTAATTCAACTTCCTTTCCTTCCGCATTAAATTTCATGAAAATTTCTTAAAAGTTAAAAGCTATACCCAAGGATTGTAGCCATTGGACTCCTAGTACAACATCAGCACCTCCCATTGGAATGGAAAGCATTGGGCTAATCAATACATATTCTCCCATGGATAGCTTGATATTATGGCACTTTCCAGAGCAATTTATTGTTCCTCCATTTTCAACCATCACTTGACACTCTGGTGCTAGATATAGGAAGAAATTCAATTCTTTTGCTATCTTACAATGAATAAAATTGTGGGTACTTCCTGAATCAATCAACACTATTACCTTTTTCTTCTTGATTTGTCCTTCTATCTTGATGGTTTGAGGAGTGGTAATTCCAGCCAATGCATTACAAGATATGGTCAGATTCATTTCTTCTTTATCTAGGCTTTGTTCCTGGAGTATATCCTCTTCTTTTGACCTTTCTTGCTCTTTTCTTCTTCCTCTTCACAATCTATGTAGAATAATTTCTTCTCAGCACACTTATGACCTTTCGTGTATTTGCTATCACAACTGTAACAAAGCCCTTTTGCTTTTTTTTCTTCCAATTTTTGTGGTGTCAACCTTATAGGTTGTGGAAGGCTAGGGGCAACAACACTTCCATCTTTATAGTTGTGAGTGGTATGCTTCTTGGTTGCCATAATTTTTCTTTCCATTTTTCTTGCTAACCTGAATGCCTTCTCTAATGAATCAGGTTCCCAAAGGCTAACATCATGTTGGATATTATCCTTTAAAGTCCTTATGAACACATCAATCCTATGCTCCTCTGGAATATTTTTTACTCTTATGTTCAATTTTTGGAACTCCTCAATGTGCTCCTTTATTGAACCCTTTTGTTTGAGACTTATCAATTGGCTAAAAAAAGTGTTGCTTTTTGTATCCTCATAATGTGTTGTCAATTCTTTTGTAAAAATTGCCCAAGTGATAATTTGTTTACGAGAGCAAAGCCATTGATACCATAAAAACTGATTTGGTTCCAAATATAAAGTTGCAATACATACCTTTTTGTGTTATGCACATTATTGAGATCAAAAAATTTCTCCATCTGTAATATCCATGCTGCGGGATCCTTGCCATCAAACTTCCTCATATCGATTTTTGGAATATGGAGGGTCTTCGATCCAACATTAGAGTCTATGAAATTATGATTAACATTTCTTTTGTTCTCATCAAGAGTTTCCTTTACTACCCTTTCACCATTAGTGACCATTTCTTGTAGCAACTTATTCAAATTTATCTTCAATTCTTCCATCTTATCATCCATGCCATCCATTTTAGCTTCCATGCCATTCATCTTAGTGTCCATGCCATGCATCTTAGCTTCCATGCCATCCATCTTAGCTTCTATGCCTTTCTTTAAACAATCCATCTTAGCTTCTATGCCTTTCTTTAGACCATCCATCTTAGCTTCTACATCTTTCTTTAAACCATCCATCTTAGATTCTGTTACTTTTTGTGCAAGTGACACTTGTTGCACTTGGTCTCGTAATTTTGATATATCATGTTGCATTTCTTCCTCTTCGTCATGAGACATGCTAGAGCTTTCAGGTTGCTTACTAGGTGTTTGCATTTTCTTTCCTTGGGGCATCAATTACCGATAATAATGCTTTACTATGCCCTTTGAATTCCTTCAAACTAATTTTTCAAACCAAGCTTATGCAAAAATTTAAAAAAAAAACTACACACTTTTTTTCACTTTGTAGGAGCTTGATATTGAATCTGATGTATCTTTGTAATTTCGGATCATCCAGTTCTGAAATTGTGATCTGCAGTATCCCTCTGTGTCCTCTTTCCAATGCCACCAGTCTGATCGAATTTAGATTCTCCAAGGCAGAGTTATGCACAATCTCCCAAGATGACCTGATTATAGACCTTTCTAGAAGAGCGAACTTGTATGAAGTGCCACGTGTCACTATTTTGACCTTAGTATCTGAAAAATACAAACATGAAACTACAGTACGTCCTCTTTCTGTAACTTCTTACGAAATTTCAATCTGATGCTCAAAACAAAAGTTATTACTATTTTCCCCAGGTCACCTGTTTGGAATGTAATTCAGGAGTCTGCAAAAAGACTGACTTCCTTAGATCATATCTCCACAAATGTTTCACAAAAAGCTCTGAAATTCGGACCTGAGGTTCAGCACGATTTCTTCTCAAATGGGTTTTTTTTGTAGCATCTAAAACGTCGCAGAAAAAAGTTATAGCGCAAATGCCACGATGACTTGTTTGGAGCAGCGAAACCCTAGAATTCAAAGCTCTGATACCAAATGTTATGAAACCAGCTCACAAAAAGATAGAAAAGATAGTTGAACGCCTTAGAATTCAGCCTCTTCGAGGGGGAAACCTCCTTTACATTACCCAAATGAACAATTCTTGGATTATTCAAATGACAAAACCTCCTTTCTCTATATAGGAGTCTAAGGGGTCACAATATAACCAAGCCGACCTAACAATAATAATATAAAGGCACAAAAATAACAATAGAGGAATTCTATGGGGCACAATAATAACAATATGGGGACAATAGGGGCACAACAATATTAACAAGGGATACAACTACAATATTAATGGGGGCATCACTAGTATTATAGGGACCTAACAGAAAGGAAAACTAAGATGCAACTAATCCTATTCCTTTCCTAACAGCTAGACAATCGAGGTTACATGTAATTAAATTTCTAGTGAAGCCACTGTAGTCGTTCCTGACCTACATACACAAAGATACAAACGATTAAAATAGATAAAAAGTGATGTGCAACAGAGAATACAGAAACTTGAAAATTTTGAATATGAGAAGGAAGGTCTTTCTTGTGGGCAGAAAGACGTGTCACAACTACTACTTTTACCTAATGCACATGTTTACCTCTTTTATGGATACCACTTTTCAACAAACCTCGAAAACCTCTTGCAGGTGTGTCCTTATCTGCATCGAGCTTCTTAGCAACCGTGAGGAAGGATTGAAACTTGTTGCCTGCAATAGATCTTGCCAAGTAAGATTGTTCCATCCATTCAATGATTGGATTGTAAAATTCATAATGGTTATTTGGAAAGCTTCATGATCTTTGAAAAGATAAATTTTCGATTGGAGAGACGGGATCACGTTGGGAATATTGTAAAGAAAAATAGATCTGATCATCCTCGGCGGTCATGCCAAGACAGTGAGGACCTACCATAACCATCAGCGAAGGCTGAAGTGCCTCACCTGCTTGATGGAAATATGAAGAGAGAGATGTTAAGCAATGAAGATCAAAGAGTGCGAAGCAACTATCATCGGATGTGCTGATGGGAAAATGATAAACCGAATGATCGTCACCCAAGATAGAGCAACGATCATATGAGCTAGTTGAGGCGTCAAATTCCCAGTTTGCAATGAACAAATAAATATTCATTTGAACAATCTTGCGAATGCTCCAAATATTGGAACCAAGTTCAATGTGAGCTAGATATGACATACCGCCTTCCTGTAACTGGTGACTAATTGCACAAGCATCATAGTCATCACAAGAGTTTAAGAAGGATGTTAGCACCATCAATGCATGAAACCAGTTGAGGCGTGGTGAATGGAGAGGAACTTTATTCGTGTGGTAGACTGTGCATTTTTCATCACACAGGGAGATTTCTGGTGTGATGAGAGGACATATTTGCAATGCAAGGTTTGCAAGAAGATCAAGGAGTTGACCATGAAGAGGGGAATTCGATAAGTATGATTGAGGACAAAGATAGTCTTTGAGACGATCAACTTCACACTTCCATGACTTTGTGGGAGACATATATACCAGCCTAAGTTGGACATGAGATATTTGCATGAAGACAGGTGAGTAGAGTCACGAAAATGAATTAGTGAGCTCGCATGAGCAAGGTGGTTTGACGAGTTGTCTTCATGCAACATGAGAGATGATGAGGGGTGGGAACTGTCCTATGCAATTATATGGTTTTCAATTTTGTCATGGATAACCTCACTGACTTGTGTCAATTGAGGAGATAACTCATTGGATTGAGAAGCAAAAGAGAATGGAGTATCTCCATCATGTGTAGATGTTTTGTGAATGGTAGGACACAAGGGAAAGTGAGGTGAAGAGGAAGTTTTGATAAGGACATCTACTTTGACCATAACACATTGTAGATATGAGTTAGAGCCTTCATGAGAATCTGGAAGATCACATGAAATGCTTGGGCATTCGTCACAGCATATGGACATATAGTTATCATCATTGGGATGACTACCACCCAAGGCTAGGGATTGATTGAAAGAATTGATTGTACAGGATGTTCCACTGAGATTAGTAGATTGAGAATCATTCAAGAATGGAAGCTCATTATTTTGATGCAGACAATTTTGAAACAAAGAGGGAAGATTGATAGTGTCCTCACCTTTCTGCTCCTTTTCCTGTGTAATGTGACTGCCTTGCACCTGATCGCAATTTGAGCTAGCAGCTTGAGAATCAAGAGAATGCAAACAACTAGCTGGTGAAGCAAATTGATCAAGCGAGTCATGGTACAAGGAGTCATGGCTTGTAGATGATAGAGGATGGCAGAGATGCAGATCAAATTCGAGACTTGAGTTATGAACGATGATGTCCTCTTGCGGAATGGAGGAGTGATTCTTCGATGTAGGCTTCAAGAGCCATTCTGGAATTTCCTCCATTGAAGTGGGAGACAGATGAGAAGATGGGTTGGGGACATGCTGTGCAGATTTCTTAGCTTCATGATCACCACAAGGGGGCACCCACATCGGGACCAAAAATAGAGGAGGACAAATAAATAACAAGGTAGTGGGCTCCTCCTATACAATCTAAGGTTCCTCATGATCCACAAGAGTTGGGGAAGAAGGGAAATCAAGAGGTTCATCGTATTGGGAAACATGAACCAAGCATTTAAACTCTTGTCTCAAGAAATCTGAGTTCAAAAGTTTTTCAGGAATTTTGCAACAAAGGTGAAGGAACCGATCAGAAAAGTCCTCAACTAATTCATCAGGCTCCATTCTTAAACAACATATTTGTTCACAAATATCCTGATGGCTATACTTATCGAAAGCTTTCATCATCATCTCGGCAAGATGATTGAATGAATTGATAGAAGCAATGGGTAATGTATGACACTAGCGTTCAGCATGACCTTTGAATGTGAGGGTGAGTAGTACAACCCAGACATCTTCGGACTTTATTTGGTGATGGTAGAAAAGAGTCATAACTTGAAGCACATGCACATGAAAAGACAGTTCACCCTCATCATTGAACCTAAGTTTGGACAGGTCATGGATAACTTCTGCAGGGATGGTACAGTTAGGATTTTTAGAAAAACATCTCTGGCTTATGATTTTACGAAGAGGCATTTTAAAATAAGAGATTTGAACCAAAATCTACCGGAACATCCTATCATCTGGCCCTCCTTCTAGCGCCATTTTGTTGATGGTGCCATAAATCAGTCAACCAAGGGCATATCCCCGATATGAAGTCCCAACTAGACCTCACATTGTTTGGTGTAGGAGTCCCATCTGGTATAAAGGCATGGTTTACATATACTTATAGATCTGCCTTGGCTCTAGTTGTTAGCACATGAGAGTGTTACGTTGGTATCTTCAAACAACAAGGTACGTGTGCCTAGTGAGTTCATAATGTAACTATTCCAATGTTCTCTTACTGTAAAGGGGGAGAGTAAAGTGAGCCTCTAAGTGAGAGGTAGTAGTACCGCCCAAGAAGAGACACATGTGAACCAGAAAGGGTATGTTTAGCATCCAACGGAGTAGTCCAAAATAGATGCAGTAGTCGTTAAAAATGAGGTGCAAGGTAAAACACGTACACCATCCAGCAAAGTAGTCCACACAGAGGTGGCAACCATTATAACCAGTAAACAAGACATGTTTTTCTAATGTCCTACAGACAGTCCACAAGGACGAGACAACAATGATAACCAGTACAACACATTCTCAACAATGTAAGTACTAAAACAACCAAAGTAATTCAAATAGTAAACATTAAGTAAACATGCATTAAAAATGTTTAGAGAGTAGTCTTACAAACATCTACAAAACATGCATGCAAATGTGTTGGCCTTAACAGGCTTCTGAATTAAGCAAAATTCCCAAGACATATATGTACACCATACATCACTAGTCCTAGTAGTGGGACATTGGAGCAACTCCTTGCTCCTCAAAGAATGACTGAAAACTCTATATGCTATGTGGGAGGAGCCAATGTGAAAAGTCCTTGATCATACAATGGGAGGGGTATATATAGCCAAGGGTGATGCTTGACCCTTGTGACTCTTGGACTACCCTCATGAACGTTCAACTTCCTATGAATTTTCAACTGACATGACTCTTCAACTTATTGTGTGTGTCCATTAGACTTTCACTTTACATTACATTCAGTCACAACAGATATGGCCCATAATGGTGATGTGGCCTTGAAAACTCATGGCACAACTTGATATGACACTTCTAACATATACTAGCTGGTTGTGGTGGCAATGTCAAGCTACTACGTTGCTAAGTGATGGATGTACTCTCGGGTGTGCTTTGTCTTCTCCTCTGCATGGCTTGATGTTGTGGGGTCTTCAATGGTATTGGTCTTGCAAGATGGTTCCATGCATGTGTTCCTTTCTCTTGCTGCTTGATGTGCTTCTTTCGTTCGTCCAATTTGCAAGTAAATCTTTTAGCATGTCTGCTCCTTCTTCATCCTATTCGTCATCTTGCCATAATCCATTAGTGTACATGTTCCTACAATTCACTCATGATGGGATGACATCAAATCAAAAACCTCCTAGTCTAATATGATGCATTTTTTCCATGAACCAGGCCCAAGAAAGATGACATGTTGGGAAGAGGTCCCAACAACTACACACTGCGCAGTTCCATGTGACAAGGAGGGGGACTGATCACTAAGATTGCGCAAAACACAGCTCAAGCTTGGATGAGGAACTCTGAGGCATAGTATTCACTATTGGGGAAAACTGCGTTGAGGCCATTGGGAGGCAGGATTGTGCAATTAAGGACACTAGTGGCAGCCGCAAGGTGGGACCCTGAGGGACACCTCTATGCATTTTCCTGAGGGAAGACCAAGCAGGATAGCAGAGGGACCAGAGAAAAATTTTGTGTAGTTTTTGAGAGAAGTGAGTCCTAGCTAAGGGAGGTCAATAGGGAGGACACCTCTGTGCAGTTTCTGGGAGCAATGCAGGCTCACGTCTCTATGCAATGTGGGTTTCCAACAAGCAGGAATGAGGCTTGATGATTGATCTTGCGAAGTGACAGTTTAGATCAGGTCGTGAGGTAGTTTTTCTGCAGTTCTGGGAAGGAATACAGACTGCTCGCCTCTAGATTGTGTAGTGTAACTGACCCGAAGGATAGCCTCAAGCACTGTGCAATTCCAAGAGGCAGCGAAGCACCATTGAGGGTTGAGACTACGCAATGCAATTTAATCGGGGTCCGATGAAGTGGGGTTGTTCAGTCAAGAGATTTTTAGGAAAATGGCTAAGTTTTAGAGGTAAGTGAACTTGTGATGACTTGACATTGTGATCACACACTTAACATACTTCGACAACATGATGACATTGACTACCAGGACAACATAACAAAGCATGACCCTCAGTGGAATTGTCTAGAGTTGAAAGCGACAAGTGCGACACTTGGGATAGACCTTTGGACGACCATGACGACACTTGCACGACAATGCTTACAACTTTGTGTGTAAGTGCGACCGATGTTTACATAGCTAAGAAAACCCAAACTCACAAAGACAAACCTTTGAAATCACCAGAACAATAATGCAAGCATGACAAAGCAATCAACATGTCAAAAGATGACAGTTGGTTTGGCAAGCAAAAAGGAGCAATACACGTAGAGAAAATGCATTGAATGACTTACAGTGCTTGCAACCATGCATGTCATTAAAGGCAGAATGATATGAAAATGATAAGTAGTGCTTAAAGCTAAACTAAGAGGTGTATTTCAAAATATATGCTTTGTTTTCCAAACCTACCCTCCAAAGGGTTATGCATCGGATGGAGTCTTCGTGCGGTCCTGATCTTATATCATACCTTGGGTTCCTTGGTCTGCTTATCTTCCTCCTCGGCTCCTTGCGAGTCCTATAGCATGTCATCCTTCTTGTGATCACTGAGAGACACATCTACGTAGTTTCAGTGGGCAGTCACTGTTGTGGTATGAGGCCCTAGGAGGACACATTTGTGAAGTTTTAGGATGCAAAGCAGACTGAGCAGATGAGGGACAAACTGGATAGTTTTAGGATGCAAGGCACTATTGCGGGATGGGGTCTTGGGAGGACACATTTGTGCAGTTTCAAGATGCAAGGTAGATTGGGAAACTGAGGGACAAAACTGCGTAGTTTCTGGAGACAATGGGTTTTGGCTAAGGGAAAGACAATAGGGAAATCCACTGAGTAGTTTTGAAAGCTAAGGGGGACTAGGATTTCTGCGCATTGTGTAGTTAGTGTGTGACATGAGTGTGAAACATGTCTATGTGGTGAGGACAACCCATTCTCACAAAGCTTTCCCTTTGAAGCAAAACAAACTTCCCTTTGCATGACAAGCGATAATCCCATGCCCAAAGATGACACATTCTACGTAAAGATAAAAGTGTGAACAACTCTTAAGATCGAAGAGGGGAGATTGAGATCATCAACTTACCAATAAGTGACTAAGGAACGATCGATCACAGGATCCACAGTAGGCTCCGAAATTTGAGTATAGGACAACATTTTAGAGGGCGTTGCAGTCGCTACAACATGATCCAATAGAAAAAGAAGAATAAGAAGAAAATGTAAATTACTTATATTTTTTTTATATATATGTGAACTATTTTGAATGGTGAAAACTCATTAGTCAAAAATTTCCACACCTTTGTGTATCTTTTGTATTCAATTCCTTTCTTTTATCATATAAATAATTTTACCATTGGATAGAATGTAGTTATTAGAAAACCATCTTTGGTAAATCCACCATAAATGGTTAGGTAGCTAATGTTTAACATATTATATATTTGAGAAGTATTTTGGAATTTAACTAATCTTCTCACATAAATAGTGTGGTTATTCTTTAGCATTTTTGTATTTAGGTATAGATCCTTCATGATTATATGTACATGATTTTTCTATACTAAAATTGAAATTTTAACATTCATTTATATATAAATATTTATGATAACGAAAACATATTGAGTTAATTGATTTGTTTTAAAAATTTATTTTTATATTTAAAAATGTTTATAAGAAAATTATCTTTATAATTTTAATGAATTATGAGGTTAAGAAGTTCCCTTTGTAAGCTCCTCTTTCCTTGCCTTCAAGTTGTTTACAAATTTGGGGATGGAATCCATTTGGTTTCAACAGTTTTTGGAAATTTTGGTTTTGGGGGTCCTTATCCTTAGCCCATGGTCACATGGGATGATAAGGAAGTTGTGAAAATTAGCTAGTTGAAATTGCCTTAAGCTCGGGAGGAGGGGAGGTTTAATGTCTGGGTATTAGGATACGCTACCAACAACATCCATCTCAAACTCTTGATACTAACAAACTTGAGAAGATCCAATGTCTAATGGTGAGTTTTGTCATCCTTTAACTACAATGCATCGACCTATCGACATGTTGATTATCAGAGAATCATGAGTCGGGTATCAAGGAAATAATTTAAACAACTACAAATGTGAATCCCCAATACTAATAGATCTCGATAATGGTTGTCAGTTGAAGAAGAACCTCTCGTTGGATGGCCATTAAGGGAATTTTGAGATATAAAATGGGCCTCTAAGAAAATAATAAAATAAGTGTTATAGGCCATTTTTTCGCATCTGGTCAATAGGCTTGAAAACTGGATCAATCAATATCCATGAACACTTTGTCATCATCCCTTCACAAATCCCTAATCATCACCTCTCCAAAAGGTTTGAGTCTCTAGGACAATTAGCTCAAAAACACTATTTTTAGCCCCAACACACCTTATCTCCTTATATTCCTATATTCAACGCATGTTGTGCGCTTGTCCACCTTCGTTGACCAACACTTGTTGTTCCCTTTTGCAGGTGTGCTGATTTTAGAAATTGGGGAAAATAAAAATAAAAAAATTTCAGAAGCTTCCAAGGTAGTTTAACCATTTACCATGGATAGAGAATTTGAATCGTATCTTGGAGACCTCATCTCTTATACCTTGAGCTCATCGTCCCATCATAAGTGGATCTTAAGCCTAGATTGGTAATTCGATAAGGATTCCTAAATTGCCACACTTCTACTATAAATTTATTGCCTCCCATAAGGTATGGGTTCACTTTTGGAGATTGATAGCACCCTTATGTTTTTGCTTTGATTCTAAAGGGGTCATCATATTCATGCATGGGGGTTGATATTGAGGTGTGTTTTATGAAAAGGAAGGACACGTCAACTTGAGGAGACATCTACAAAGTCAACTTCTATTTATGGTTGTAAACTCTCTCCTATTTATATTAATACAAAGAGTATTTTGCTTTCATATATTTGTTGTGTTATATTTGCACTAATGTATTTCAATGCCATGTTGATTCATTGAATATAGACTTTACAATATGCTACATTGATGTTGTGGATCCTTTGCTTGTTTTAGTCATGTGTGTGAGTTCTAATTATAGCACTTGGAGCTACAATTGGAGCTTACAAGCAAGGAGGAAAGAAAGGCTTGCTTTCGATTCCAAGTAGGATTCTTTCCCATTCTCTAATTTCTCTAAGTAAAAATTCATAATTTTTGTATTCTACTATTCTAGGTTAGACCACTAGACCTAGGGAATTCACCTTTGTCACAATCGTGAAAATTTAATTCTGCATAACAATAAGACATGAATTTTTAAAGAAAAAGAAAGGGAACTACTTATTTTTTATTATATTTTTGGCTTATTTCCTTATAGGTTTACTCAAATGTCAAGTGTAGACACCCCTTTAATCTGGAATTAAATTCCACATCTAGAAAGTACCCACTCTACATACTTCTGAGAAGACCCACACCGAAAAAAGTTGAAGATACATTAAAAAATCATGTTAACATTCTTTCTAAGTTACTTATTCTAATGAATATCTATGATCTTCCAACCTTGGTTGATTTGCAATGTTCTAGCATATCATCATTTGAATATATGGCTCCTCCTAAGAGAAGAGCTGGGAAAGACCCTACAGAGGAAGAATTTGAGTACATTCTTATCGCATCGATACCTCCCTATGCTGATACTAGGTGTTATATTGATAAGTAATTTTTTTTGGAATGATCATAACTCTACCATTTGTTTGCAAGGAAACAATACATGAATGGGGAGAAAGACATCAGGGTGTACCATAATGTCAGGAAGTCATGGATGCATAAAATGGCTTCTCATCTGATGATATTTCCATGTGGTGAGACCATAGAATGGGTAGTCAAGTGTATTGATACAAGATATATGACTATTAGAAATAGTCATGGAAATGAAATTGTTGCGCTTACATATCCTCATATAATTTATTATTACAACTTACCAAAACATCATATTGTATTCTCAATGGTTTGGTACAACATGTTTAATTTGAATAGCAAGGACATCCTAAGAAGTTGGTGGCAATACCTCAACAAGTATAGAAGTAACCCAAACAAGAGATATGTTGGCTTAGGGGGTCTTGACCCAGGTTCAGAGTTAGTTGTGCCAAACAAAACCCTACACTACTGGCCCTATCGGCATCAACTTGCGTAGCATGGACTGAAGTCTCACCCGAAGCAGTATGTGGGGATGCTGGAACCAAGTTTCTGCACCCAGATATCAGTGTGATGTCCTTTTATGTCCTAGATTTGCCTTCGCACAAATCTCTAAAACCTCAGGGCTTGGCGTTGTAATTTCCTTCAATTGGCCCCTAGACCTCTGCGAAGGTCTACGATCGGATTTTGTGGACCTTTAACAGATAGATTATCTACTTACGCACATCATAGACTAGCCTTAGATCGTTGTTAGGTAAACTTGACTCAGGATAGAGTCAAAGTTGACCAGGTTAAACAATGATGGTTTGGGGCACATGGTATTGTGCACCCATAGTATTCTACCCATGGTATTATATGTAATGGAGCTTATAAAAGACTAGAAGGACTTCATTGTAATGCAAGACCTGGAGGTGAGCGGTGAAGGCTCACTTGGTCGAATTGGCCAGGGTTTTGGCCAATGCTAATGAGATCTTATTAGGTTGGGTTTTTCCCCGGATTTAGGGTTTTCCCGGATAAACATTTGTGTTTATGTGTTTATGGTTGTTGCTAGTTATTTTCTTATATATATTCTTCTCAGTAATTATTTAGGTTATGCAGTGAATTTTTTAACATCTGGTATCAGAGCCAAGTTTTGGCTTCAAAGGGATTCTTTGATGCGAGGGGTTTATAGTGCCTGATGAGATCAATGCAACCTTTTAATAGATTTGGATCTGGAAAATAATGGTGGAACAATCGTACACGGAAGAACCTCGAGGAGAATGTGCAGAAGATAGTGCTGTAACTGCCAGGGATCGCAGTGCATTTGTGATATTTACCGATTTGGAACATGCTAATGAATTGTTTGGGATTCATGCGGCTATTTAAAGAAGGTCAGCAGAAGAAAAATTTTCATGCGGCTTCGTAAATTGTTCATTTTCTACTACGTGAGGCCATCGGTGCTGGAATCTACGAGGTTCTCGAGCTGGCAGTTGGAGCGGTTTGATAGAAGTTTTTGAGCAAATCAAATTGACAAAGGATGGAATCGCAGCAGCAATAAACAAAAAAAAAAATAATGAAGTCAAAATTATTGCATGTAAATGGGCATACTACTGTAATACCTGGTAAGGCATGTGTACCCCTCAGTGATCACCGGTAAAGTCTGGGTTAGACCTAGGTGATAGGGGGGATGTCGGGTTAACAATACCCCGGGTAAAAACTCTGAGGGTGGTAAGGGCTAGAGTGAGCAGATTGTCTCACTTAGCAGGTTTGGCTGGAGTTAGTCAAGGAACCCCAAGTCAAGTTTAAGGGGGAATTGTTAGGTAAACTTGACTCGGGATAGAGTCAAAGTTGACCAGGTTAAACAGTGATGGTTTTGGGGCACACGGTATTGTGCACCCATAGTATTCTACCCGTGGTATTATATGTAATGGAGCTTATAAAAGGCTGGAAGGACTTCATTGTAATGCAAGACCTGGAGGTGAGCGGTGAAGGCTCACTTGGTCGGATTTGCCAGGGTTTTGGCCAATGCTAATGAGATCTTATTAGGTTGGGTTTTTCCTCGGATTTGGGGTTTTCCCGAATAAACATTTATGTTTATGTGTTTATGGTTATTGCTGGTTATTTTCTTATATATATTCCTCTCAGTAATTATTTATGTTATGCAGTAAATTCTTTAACAATCAGAATCCATGCATATTAGCTTAAGTTCTTAATAAACATAATAGGAAGTATTATAACCTTTGCGTAAATACTTAACATGTATTGCGTTCAATTAACAAGACTTATCCAGTAGATTCATGCATCAATACATTATTATTTCATAAAGGCATTCTTTCACCATAGCATAAGTTGCAAACATAAATAACAGAAGTAAACAAGTAAACACATGAATTTCTCCAACAGTCTTCTTTATTGATCTTCAATGTAAGGTTACAGAGTCAAAACTTCCCTACGCACTCAGATGCAAGGGTCCATGCGCTCAGCTACGGAATCTACTCTAGGCCTCTACATACTTAGTTGCAGATCCTTTTCCTCCTCTAAGACTTCCCTCTTTGTGCTAACTCTCTAAGACTCCATTCGTCGTACCCATAGACAAAGACATAGATCTGCCTTAGACTCATTAAGGCACACATATTTATACAATCCTATGGTCCGTGAACCATGGGTAGATCTCAAAAAATGACTCAACTTTACATAAACGAGGGTAAAAAAACCTTTTTGACTCCTAGCTAACTACGCGCTTCACATCCACATTTCGTGGAGACTTTACATCTTTTTATCAAACTTTGCATCAAAACTTGGGCTTTTACCCCAAAACTGACCCAGGGGACCCCATCCCAACGAGATATAAAATGAATTCACTTAGGAAATCATATTAGAGGGTCACAACTATGTGTTGTAGGCTATATGGCAAAGCAACAATAGAATTCTTCGAGGAAAGTTGGGTCCCACTCATGTACACGCACTCATGGTGGGGTCAATTG
This sequence comes from Pinus tabuliformis, assembly GCA_031772625.1. NCBI lineage: Eukaryota > Viridiplantae > Streptophyta > Pinopsida > Pinales > Pinaceae > Pinus > Pinus tabuliformis. The sequence continues at coordinate 1,873,408,176 of CM062818.1, forward strand.
GGCTAAAATTATTGTTTCATCTATCCAAGCCAATGTGACAAATTCTTAAAGTCTGGTAGAATGGAAGCAACCTGTGTTTTACATGGCTTCTGACCTACTTGATGGCATATGTGCTAGATGTGAGTTTGAGATGATGGGGTGGAGGTGGACTCTAACTCCAGAAATTTAGCCCATGCATATTTACTGTAGGAATTTGTGGGAGAGACAATATACAATATCATATATAAATATAGTTGAAGGCTTCATTTCACCACTCTTCCATATCTTATTTGATCACGATTCACCATGCATGTTTGATCATGCTAAGGAAGTAATTCAAGAAGTTGTTGACTAGTTCAACCCACTAGATTCATCATATATCAGAGCATTTGGCTCATGGAAACCACCACACCAACTCCCACTATTTGTAATTGATAAGATAATTTTATAGGAAATTGCATATTAGGTGACCACAAGTGTTGGTGGCATGCTAGCATGACTAAAGAAGGAACCATGGCCTACATATCCCTTTTATGTAGGTATGTACAGTGTGAAGAACTATAAAGAAGCATAAGTAGAAGTTGTTGACTTGGATCATTTTAAATTTGGAGAACTGGACTTCCACATGTATGACCCAAGGGGTGTAGTCTTAGCACATTATTCCAAATATAAGTGCAAGTGGTCTTACTTGTCACCAATAAACAAAGACGAAGAAAGAATTAAAAAATCTCACAATTTTATAGAAGCCTTAGGAAGAATGAATGACTCTAATCTTGCATCAGAAGATCCTTCCAAAGAAAAGAATGCTAAAGAAAAGAAAATTGCACAGAAAAGGGTAGTGAAAAAGGAAGGTATAAAGAAAGAAAAATAGGAGAAATTAAAAGATCTTAAGTTAAAGAAGGATAAAGAGAAAATATAAAAGGAGAGGGAAAAAAATGGCAAAGGAAGAAAGATAAAGACTGCAAAAATGAGGAGCAACAAAGAAAATAGGAAGATGCCCAAGAAAAGGCAAGGAGAAGAACATCTTGAAAGAGAACAGTTGGAAAAACAAACCCAAGAGGAAGCATGGTTGAAAGAACAACAAGGACAAGAATCCCAAAATGGAAACAATGATAGTTTTCCTAGAATGGACATTGATCTAAAAGCTTTAGATTCCATACCATTGGCAGGCACCCATTTTTTGATTGGTGAGATGGGAATCACTTTAAGAAATGATAATGGGGTTATGAACTTGGAAAAATTATACTTTGATAGGGACACTATTTGGATTGTCCAAGAGAGGAGGAAATATTTGGCTTGAGAAATGAGAAATCCCATCTCAGTGACCATGGAAAGAAATATAGTGTCTAACACTTCATATAATTCATTAGTCATAGCCTCTGTGAAGACTAGTTTTTCCTCAACAACAGAAAGGAATTTTGAGCATTTGATGGAAAAGGTAAAAGAGCAAGATAAGAGCTTAAAGAAATCCCACCAAGAAATTGAAAGGTTGTGGAATGAAAACTAAGTTTTATCAGCAAGCTCTTATGATAAGAATTATTAGAGTGCAACAGCAGAGATAAATAAATTCCTAGAGGACATCCTCGAGAAATTACGAAGAACTCAGGAAACTCCAAAAGGTGGCTTCTATACTCATTTCAATACAAAATGTGTTTAAACGAGAAGGTGTGCAACTCAAAGACACCTTGTTGACCATCGATCAAATGCATGCATGGAGTATGGAACACCTTGATTCACCAAAGCTATAGTTGATAAAATATGAGCTCTATCAGGAAAGAGATAAGGTTGCAATCAGAATCACTATCCAAGCACATGAAAAGCTTGAAAAGTATGTGATAAGAACCATGAACATCTATCAACATCATCACATTATTATGGGGAGACTAGTACAAGGTCATGGGTTAGTCTCCATCGGATCTCAAGGAGAGGTGAGACCTGAGGAGGATATTCAACTTGAAATATAGGCAATGATTCTTGCATGACAATAGCATTCATGAAAAATGATATAAATCCAACCAAAGAAGCATTGACGCAAACTCTAACGAAGCCCACTAAGCTGCATACCATGCTCACTTCGTTATTTCACACGATACAAATTTACTTGAAGACAATAATATCAAATACATGTGATTATGAGGTTACAAATAAAATTTATCATCGAGAAAAGTTAATTTTATTGCAACAAATTATAAGGCTTGGCACACTCATGTGACCCAAGAGTTACAAATCCAAGTGCAAGCCTTATCAATTTTGGGGTTGGGCTCAAGTTAGATGTTTATTTTATTCAAAAAGTTATTTTGGAATTTTGATGTAATTATGAAAAGTAAAACAAAATTAGAAAATAAAGTGAATTAAAAATTAGAGATGAGGGTAGGTGAAAAGTCATGGAAGGTGAAGAACCACCTCACTTTTATATAAATATAATTTTCTAGTAAGGAGGAAAGGGGGAGCTTAGTTTTTTTTACTCTTGGAGAACTCTTGAAAGGGAAAAACTTGTAATCACCTCGAGGATTAGTTTTCAACTTTATTCATTCCCACTATTGGGATTTTTGAAGACACTTTATGATTTGGCTTCGAATTTTTAGTTATAATATTTAGAAGCCTAGAGGGCCACAACAATGACTTTCTTATTATGTTTTGTCGACTGTTATACGACTTTTATTTATTATTGTTTATTAATATATGATTGTTGTATTTTTGTGGCAAGTTAATGAACTGTGTTTTAGTTGTAAACTCTTATTATTCTAAGATGTTAGTTGTAAACTCTTATTATTCTAAGAATTTCTTATTGATCTTTGCATATGTTTATGTTGGTTATTGATTGTAAACTATTTCACAATTAATAACTAGTATACTTTTAGTTGTCATGTATCTTAATTAGATATTTCTATCACTCTTTCTTTGAGATACATGCTTATTATAAATATTTTGTAGCGCTCCTTGTATAGATTCATTTAAAGTATTTTCAATGAAGCTAATTTTACTTTCTTTCCATCAAGGACTTACTTTAGGTTTCCTTTTCATAGCTCATTCATCCAAAAATCTAACATTTGTAAAAGTATAAAATGGCAACCATGCCGAAAAACTAGATGGGGCTCTCATCCAAAATGGTGTGAAGCCTAGTTAGGGCCTCATACCAGAGAGATCCCCTTAAGACTGTAAGAAGTGCATTTAGCCTCGTTAACACATAGTTATTAAAGATTGTGATCCAACATAAAAAGAAAAATGAGAAGCTAGAGGTTGACTATGGTTGGTTTTATAAATTGGTCCTAGGTCTAGCTAAGAGCTCTTAATTTAAGTATCATATACAAGGATGTCAATTAGGCATGTCGTTGACAAGGAAAGATGTGAAGAAAATCCAACAAGCAATAGGGGATTTGGGAATGGAACATGTGAATCAAGAGGTCAAAACCTCAACAAAACCCTGCAACAAGCCTACAATGGGTATGCTTTTCTCTAGTTTTAGGTTTATCTATGCCTTTTAAAATAGCTTTCATTTTAATCCAGTTTTATAGAATTTATACTAGGAGGTCTCTATCTTATGCTTATGTAATAGTTAGAGCAGTTAAGTCTCTTAGAACTGATTTTAAATTTTGGGCAATATTTAAAAGACTAACTTCGCAAACACTCTTTTATCTCTATATTATATATTATATAAGGTAGCCACATTATTTTTTTTAATACATCTCATTTAGCTTTTAAAAATTAGAAATTGTTGTTGTGCTTAACATCAAATAACTTGTGGCTTGATAACCAATTGTTGATATACTAGAGATTGATGATATTCCCTATTGGTTGACAGTTATCATCAAGGTTTATTAGTATCAAGGATTCACATTGGTAACTAGTTGAAGTATTTCCCAACTCTTTCAAAGCCAACATTTTGATAGGGTGGTGTGTCACAATTAATGGATGGAAAAAATCCCCGTTAGTTGACGAATGTCGTTGGTGTTTATTAGCATCGAGAGTTTGAATTTTTTGTTGTTGGTAGTGTTGCCCGATACCAATAGCCCAATAACTCAACATTATACCTCTCGTACTCCCAAGTTTAAGCCCCTTTTTGATAGCTCTTGCTCACAACTCCCTTATCAGCCCATGTGACCATGGCTCGAGGCTAAGGACCTCCAACGCCACATTTCTAAACAATCTGAAAATCAAGGAGAATCAATCCCCAAGTTTTTCCAAGGTAAAGCATGCTTGCAAAGGGAATTCCTTAGCATGTCCCAAACATTGACAGAGACTTTGATAGCACAATGGACTACCTAAAATACTTTAGAAATTGTAAGTTCCTCACTAGCCATGAAGGCATCCCAAAATCCTTCATCTCACTGTCATTAAGAGCCTTTCACAACTAACTAGCCATCCTTGCTACCTAAGAGATTCACAGGTTAATCTCCCCTGTCTTCTCAACTATAACTTCCTACTTGATAAAGGCCCATAACAACCATAAACATTCACAATAACCAAGACTAAGAATCTATCAATCCCATGCTCAAGTGAATTGTATTGCCTGACACACAATTACTCGATAGTTGATAGCATAATAATTTACCACTCAACTACTCTTGATCCTCTTGTCTTTGTTACTGATAGATATGTTGGGATTTATTAGTGTTGGGGGTAAGACCCAAGATCAGGTAACTTGATTCTCGATGCTTGATTTCTTGAAAGCATAACATTTAATAACTTATGGCCTGATAGTTGATAGTCAATATAACGTAGATTCATGATGGGAAAGTTCCATGTTAATTAATAGTTATTGGCGTGACTCATTAGTGTTGGGATTCACATTGAAAACCTGTTGAAGTATTCCTCAACACATGACTCTCAACTCTTCGATACTCGATATTCCAATAGGTAAGTGCACCATAGTTTTTTTTATAACAAAGTCGATCACTAGTTTTATATACCAAAAAAAAGACAAGGAGGGAGACAAGCTCCCATTACATCAAGCCAAAATGGGTGAGGGCATCCTGGAAGAGAAAAAGAGGACCAACAATCCTTTTCTTCCAAACTCCTCCCCTTTAGTTTCTGAGAATACAAAATGCACTATCCTTATAAATACTTACATACTGATTCAACAACAATTTACACCTACAAAACATAAAGAGCTAGTAGCAGAAAGACTTAACAATACTGAAATGAATGAGGCGTTTACAATTACTTTTTGTTGACTGAGGGTTCTTGAGGCCAATTCTTGCTGCTCTGAACGTTGGAGTTTTCTCCGATCTAAGTAATAAGTAAGCTCTTCAGATAATTGATCGTTTCCTCCAAATTCCTGCATTTGTGTTTTAACGCATACATTTCTTTCCTATGTTATTCTATTTGTCTCATTAGGAAGGAATTCTCAGATTTTGCTTCAAATTTGTAGTCTTTGATCGTTTCTCTAACCAGCTCGATCATGAATTTGTTAGCTCAACAAACTGCCAGTTTTCGCACTTTGGTACATGTGCAAGCGGGTTCAGTTCCATATTTCCTGAAGGGAGAGGGCAATCAGTCAAACATATTAGAGATGTGAAAATAGGAAACAAAGAGAAGAGATGAAAGTAGTCACTAGATAGTCCTGCGAAGACACACAACTGTCGGACGAAAGCAGTAGTGGCAAGAGCTGCGAAAGCAGAAGAAACTGAGATGCAACAGGAGCTCCTCGGTGTTGGGGGCTACAGGAGTTGTGTGGAGGTGGGGGCAACAAGAGCTGTGCAGTAGCGGGGGCACTAGAGCTGTGTGAAGGAAAAAAGATTGTAGATGCCTCCAGAGCTGCATGAAGGCTAGAGCAGTGCAGAGGCTAATGGAACAGGGAAATACCCACCAGAGTTGCACAAAGTAATAAGGCAAGGAGAGATCAGAGCAGATAAGCTCAGTCCCCAAAGGGGTGCAGCTATGACTATTTGAAAAGAGAAGGTTACTACTGAGACTGAGGGGAAGGAGAGGGAGCATGAAGATGGCATAGGTAGGATAAGATGAACTGAGGGGGAGAATATATAGTTGCGCAACTTGCCTCCACAGAGATGAGAATATATGCATTTCACGGGAAGCTTGAGAAGCTTCCAGACGCTTGTTAGCCGTAGACTGACTGTCATGGCTATTCTTGGGGATTTCCTTTGATTTCCTGATCTTCAAATATCTACTCATTCGAGTCAAAGTGATTGTTGCCCAACTTGATGTTCCTTCTTTGATTTTTATTCTCTGCACATTGTGGCAGGAGTTCCTCTGGAACCAATTTCTAAGCCATCGCATTATCAATTCTAGATTCTCCCATGGGAGGGTTGACATTCAGATTTACCTTCATGTCAACGATACGATTATTTTCTCTAAGAATATGCTTGAAGGTGACTTCACCTAGAAACAAAAAGTTCTTTTCCACTCTTTTTGTTACTTGTTTCACGGCCTTGTTCTTGGGGATTCTTCTTTCCACCATCGATTGGATTATTATTGAAGAGTCCCCCATTATGACCGGATTCTTCATACTGCATTGCCTTAGGATTACTGTTTCCAACAGGAGGCCATATGCTTTTGCTCTATTATTGGATAGTTCTCCTAATCCCCATTCAAAAGTAATAGTATTTTTCCCTCCTGGGTCAAGAAGAACACCTCCCACTCTAGGCTTTCCTAGGTTGGACTTTGAAGCACCATGAAACAGTAAGTAGGGCCTATTTAAATTTTCAATCCATGTTTTGAATTCCTCTTGTTTCATTCCTATTTTCCAGTTCTGCATATTACTAGGAGATTTGCTTATGTATATTTTTTGTTGCTTGCTCATCGCGAATTCAACCCAGACTCTTTCCTCATGCTACAGTTGTTGCACATCTATTACTTTAACTCCTTTAGAGTTGATGAAATCAGATGACATGCTCCATGTTTGGCCATGATTGTTTTGGTATTTGGAGTGTGAACTTTAAAGATCCTCTGATTTCTTGCTATCCAAACTTGCTAACACATAAATGAGGGCAAACTCAGCCAATGTCTTTAACCGTTTCTTTGTTTTTGAAGGAATATGGATATATTTTTCCCCAGGTTGAAAGAAGCTCATGATAAGGTAGCAAATGTTGGATGCTAACCTCCAAGGGGCTAACAAGCCCTTTCCAGCAATCCCTAACAAAGGGGAATTCCGTGAAGAGATGTTGGATATTTTCTTCACTTCCATGACACATAGCACAACATGATGGGCCTTCATATAATTTCTTTTTAAGATTATCAGCGGTTAGTATTTTTCCTTTGAGAAACATCCACATGAATACTTTGATTTTTGGCAGTGTTTCAATTTTCCATGCCACCCTCCAGAATCTCTAGTCTCGATTTTCTTGCTGATGTAAAGCGACATACCCTGATTTGACTGGAAAATCTCCTCCATCAAGATCCCAATGGAAGGAATCTTTTGAATCTATACTTAGCGGAGCAACCCCCTTAAGATTTGAGATAAGGGACTTCCATTGAGGGACAAGGCCATGAGGGAGGATGGGGATCCTCCAATCCCCCCATTCTCCATCTCTCCAAAGAGATATATCATCCAGCGTAGTGATTCCTTTTGTTTTCATCCATCTTCTTAGATCCTGAAGATTTTCTTGGCAGGCTATGGGCTGATTTCCCATTATTCTATCCTTCCATATTTTTATGGATTTACCATTACCAGGTATCTTAGAAGAGTTTTCTTTAATGAGGGAAATGGTTTTTTTTATCAGATTCCATACCTGGGAGCAGGGCCTGATTGGATAACCTTTTCTCAATAAGAGGTTTCTATTGTGGTTCATGTATTTTGCTTCTAGGATTTGCTTCCACCAGCTGCTCTCTCTTGTTATTAGTCTCCATGTTATTTTTTCTCCTAGAGCCAAGTTCATTATTCCTGGTAGTCTTATTGCCAACCCACCTTTCTCATAGGGTTGAGTTACTTCATCCCATTTCACAAGGTTGTGCTTCTTTGTCTCCACTTTACCTCCTTGCCATAAGAACCCCCTGATTACAAGCTCAATTTGTTTGTGTATACTTGTCGGGGCTAGTATAGCAACATACTGATAGATTGGGAGAGTTGTGAGTAGGGCCTTTATTAATACCACCCTTCCTGCCATATTGAGCCAGATCATGCCCTAATTCTGCACTTTTTGTTTCATTTTCTCAATGTACTTATTCCATATGTTGGTCTTCAAATTTTCTTTTGAGATCGGGAGTCCAAGATATTGGAAGTGGCTCCACTTCTCTTGAAATGGAATTTCCAAAATTTCTGATATTTTTTGGAGAGTGCGAGATGAAGTGTTCCATCCATAGATTCTGCATTTCTGATTATTTAGAAGCCCCTCGAAGGCTTCCATAAAATTGTTTAGTACCTTTTTTATTCTTCTTGCCATTATGCAGGAGGCCCCTCCCATAATCAAAGTGTCATCTGCAAATAGGGAGTGGTTTATACTTTTTACTTCGGGAGAGATTGAGAATCCTGTGATAGTCCTCTCTTGTCTACATTTCTCAAGACTTCTGCTCAGGGAGTCCACCATTATAATGTATAAGAAAGGAGAGAGAGGACAACCTTGTCGTAGCCCCCTTGAACTCTGAAAATATTCACTTGGTCTTCCATTGACCAATGGAGCAATCCAAGGACCCACAATACAGGCTTTTATTATATCTATTGCCTTTTTGGAGAAACCAAATCTCTGTAGGATAGCCGCGAGAAAACCCAGGTTGACCCTATCAAAATCATTAGCCATGTCCAGCTTGACAATCATTCCTTTTTATTTTTTCATTAGGCTAGAGTGCAAATCTTCCTGCACTATTAGAATGTTGTCCAGAATTTGTCTTTTAGGGACAAATCCTCCTTGGTTTTCTGATATTATTTCTGGAAGCAATACTTTGATTCTGTTTTCCAGGATTTTTGTTGTGATTTTGTAGGAGGAGTTACACAGAGAAATAGGCTTGAATCTACTAAAGGAGTTAGCATTTGACTCTTTTGGAACAAGAGCTAGGAAGGAAGAGTTTGTGAATCCTCCAACCTTGAATTTCCCAAAAACATTTCTTATCATTCTTATCAAATCTTTTTTAATAATGGTCCAGTTGTTTTTTTAGAAGAAAATGGGGAACCCATCTGGACTAGGAGCCTTATCTAGATGCAAATCCTAAACAACATCTGCTACTTCCTTTTCTTCAATTATTCTTGTCAGTTCATTATTTTCTGCTTCACTGATTTTCCTGGGTATGTGCTGAAGAAATTCTTCATACTCGTTATTTGATGTTGGGGATGATAATAGATTTTTATAGTATTTGTAAGCCTCCTTCTTTATTTCCTCTTGTCCTTTGACTACTTTGCCTTCATTACTTTTTATGTTGTCTATTTGATTTTGGTTTCTTCTTATCTAGGTCGTATTATGAAAGAAAGTTGTGTTCTTGTCTCCTGCTTTGAGCCATAGACTTCACGATTTTATATGCCACTCTTCTTCTTCCTTTTTGTTTTGTCTATACATCTCCCAATATGCTTCTTTTTCCTGCCATATGCTCTCTTGTGTTTCCTCTTGCTGCTCCTTTTCCATTTGGATTCTGTCTATTTTTTCTGCTATTTCTAACTTTCTTTTTTGTGTTTCTATATTGTTGATCCTTGCCCAATGTTTTAGCTCTCTCCTCAGGGCTTTTAGTTTAGTTTCCCAAACATAGCTAGGTGAGCCATTAATTGGTGTTGTCCACACTTCAGTTATGATTTTTTTGACTTCTTCTCTGTCGTTCCATGTGGAGTTGAATCTAAAAGGAATTGGGCCAAGATTATCTAACTTCCCGAGGGTGATAGCCACTGGTTTGTGATTTGATGCTATATTGTGGATGATTTTGGATTTTATTGCATTGAACTCATTGGCAATTTTGTCTTGTATTAGGAATCTGTCCAATCTTTCCTTGATGTTATTTTTCCCAATTGTTTTGTTGCTCCGTGTGTACTTTCCATTGCTAGGAGGCATGTCCATCAATTTGCAAGCTTCAATAATAGATTCTAACATTTGCCTATAAGGGTCAGCGTTGTATTTTCCCCAGAATTTTTCCTCTGTTCTCAATACCAAATTAAGATCTCCTCCTATGATTATACGTCTATTTTGGTCTTATATGAGATGATTTTTAGGGTGGACAAGCAGACTTCTCTTTTGTTTTTTTGTTTTCCATTTCTATTTTTATCCAATGCAGCTCTTTTTTTGTTGAATGAGCTCCTAATTTTCGGTTTTCCATAGTGTGCATATTCCTCCTGAGGCTTCGGTCGCTGGGATTGAGGTTCCTTGATAATTTTTGGTTTTTTGTATCATTGTTTCCATTTCCTTTTCATTTTCCTTTGTCTCCTGGAGCATAAATATATCAGGTTTCTCTAAAGTTATGATATCTTTCATTGCCTTAATTTTTGGCATACTTCCCATTCCTCTGCAATTCCAGGAGACTATAATCATTATCACTTGATGTTAAGGGTTGAGGGACCTTTCCCTTTGTTAGGGTGGGCAATTTTCTCCTTATTTTTTTCCAGGAAAGTGTCCATAGGTTGTTGGGTGCCCAGAGCCATTTCTTTTGCCGTTGCTTCATCTCTAATTTCTCTGTTAGTTTTTTTGCCTGCCTTTTTAGGGTGGTCGTGAGAGGAGAGGAGCTCTTTGGAAAGGGTGTGAGTGATTATGCGATCGAAGGAGGAGGGGTGAGGGATTTGGGAGGGGATAGGCGAGGAAGGGGAGGGATTAGAGGGGAAGGGAAGAAGAGGGGGGGAGGAAGGGAGAGGGGAGGGGAGATCATGGTTCGCAAGAGATCCAAAGGGATTAGAGACCAATAGATCCAATAAGGGGGGAGGGATAGAAGACGGAGGGAGGGGAGCTGAGGGAGAGGGGGGGTCTTGAGATGAAATAGGCCTGGAAGGGAAGGATGGGGGGGAGGGACAAGGAAGGGGGGAAGGTAGCTGAAGAGGGAGGAAGATTGGAAACATAAGAGGTTTTGGGTTTGGTTGCTGACTTTTTCTTCTTGACCTGCTCCCATTTTGGTTCCTGGTTTTCTATTTCTTCTATTTCCTAATTTTTAGTACATCTATTTACAAAATGACCATATTCATGACATACCTTACATTTGAATATTATTTGTTCATAGTCCAGCTATTGGATGTGAATCTAGTTATCCACTTTAATCTCGATTGCTTTCGGAAGTCCTTTCCCTAGATCTACTTCTACACATATTCTCGCGTAGACATGCATGTTTTCCTTTGGCTCACTTCTATCAATATATTTCCCCACAACATTCCCTATTTCTTTAATAGATTCATCTCCCCAACAATGAAGAGGAAGATGAGGGAGCCTCACCCATAATGACACTACATTTGGCACATCTAGCTCTGGATCGAAGTCCGGAGTCCATCTATTGAGATAAAGCCCTCTTGAATCCATGAAATATGGCCCGTTTCTGAAGATTAAGTCTCTATCCTCTTTCGTTTCAAAATGGAAGGTAAAGTATCCCCTTTCACAAAATCCGATGGAGATTTTCCCATGATAGATGAGGCCCAATTTCTTTCTACCCATTTGAGGACTGAACGGGGAGAGGGCTAGAGACCAGTGAACTGTCCCACCAAACCTCACTCAGAGAGAGATAGAGCTGTGTGGCGAGGAAGAGTAGGAGGAAGGTTTATTTCAGGCATTTCATCGATCTTCTTAACAAACTTTGATATGGACGGTCTGGGACGAGACGGTCCCAAGGAGGAGAGCAGTGAAGCGAAGGCTTCCACATTTTCTCCCAGCTGTGCTGAAGTTCCAACAGATGGGATAGGGATCGAAGCACCCTTAGGAGGAGGCTCCGCTTGATCCATCACGAACCAGGCGAGGGCTGAAAGCCCCAGGAGCAGGAGGCCCCGGGAGCCAAAGGAGGACGTTCACAGAGTTTGAAAGCTACTGGGTGGGAGCAGAGTGCGCTCAAAAATCCACTCTAGGTCAGTGCACCATAGTTAATGGACAAGAGAACTCCCCATTAGTCGAAGAATGTTATGAAGATCTAAATCATAATAGAATGAAAAATAATTGAATAGGGCAACAAAATGCAAAAGTGCATATGTGGAATTTTGAAAAGAATGGAGTTTTTGAAAAGAGTTGGAATGGCTGCAAGAGGACATGTTGGGGTATCATTAAAGGATGCAGTACCAATGTATGCCTTATAGACAATTTTAGGTGTAGCGCGTAATCTAATTGACTCCCAAAATGGAGGAGAAATAAAGGAAACAAATCATTGGAATGAAAAAAAAGAATCATAGATCATGAAATCATAATTAATTATGTTATGGTACAAATTAATTAAGTTATTTAAAGCATAAGTATAGAATCCTATGGTCATTATTTAGTAATTTTTAGGTTTTATTTTTTAAATTCATTTTATTTATTTGACAAATATATTTTAAATTAGTAAAATTAGTTAAATGACCATCTTTATCTAATAAGAAAATAAAGTATAAAAATATAAAAATAAAAATAAAATAATATTTTTAAAATCTCTCAATATTTAATTTTGTAATATAATTTTTTCTATTTAAATCAATTAATTGAAAGTGAAAACAATTTGACTAAATGACATGGGTCATATGGAAAGTTCGTCACCAAGGGATTTTCAAGGGTCTTATTGTTAATACTTCTAGTATCCTTCCATAGATTCTAGGCATCTTCTTTGAATATATCACATCTATGAAGCTTAAGAAGTCTCATTACATTTTCAAGGGTCTTATTGTTAATACTCCTAGTATCCTTCCATAGATTCCAAGCATCTTCTTTGAATACAGCACAAGCTTAAGAAGTCTCATCACTTTTTCAAAGGTCTTATTGTTAACACTTCTAGTATCCGTCCATAGATTCCAGGTATCTTCTTTGAATATATCACATCTCTGAAGCTTAAGAAGTCTAATCACTTTTCTTATCCCTCGATCTTACAATCCAGCAATGTGACTTTTTTTATGGTGCCCAACAAGATGGTATCTATGGAGTTGGGGTCTCTTGCTTCTCCAAGAGAATCACTAGTATCATATTTGACTAAATATTGGCACTAGTACCAAAAAAAAAAAAGCCTTGTATAATATTTAGCTGAATATTGATCCTAATACCAACACAAAAATAGAAATCCTTATTTATTAGGCCCTTCTTCATTTAAGAAAACCATTTCCATACTCTCTTTTTTTAACACATGAATGTAATCATGTGACAAACTCTCTTTCTAAAAAAGCCCTCCCTGACAAGGAAGGCTATATATTTTTGAAGAGAGTCAGGGCATCCAACTTTTGAGGAGAGGGAGACTCCTTATCCCCTATGACACTTTTACTGGTTTTTTTTTGGTATTATTGTGTCACTACAGATATGTAATCTAACTTTTTTTTTGTTTTGAATATTATGTTTTTTTTGCTTGATTGGCTTTGTTATATAGGTTAATATTTTCAGTAGATAATGTATTAAGTTGCTGTTTATATTGTTTTTGATTAATAGTCTCTCTGTCTATCTGTAAATATATATAGAAGTCTCATATATTTTTTTTGGTGACACACTGTACTCTTTTTGATTTAATTAAAAAGATGAGCTTCCTTTACAACGAAAAAAGGTCAAAAAAAGAAGAGGAGGAAGTATCCAAAGTCAAAAGATTTTTTTTTTTTTTTGTAAGCTAGTGCGGTACTCGATTTCCATTACTATAAAAACATTGGACAAATACATAATATGGACAGGTCATCGCCCGCCCTTAAGGGAAACCAGGCTAACCATATGAAATGTTTGAAAGCCATCCAAAAACAAAAGATAACCAATCTTTCTATCCATGCGATATAAACAGCTAAGCTTACTACTAAGTCAGAGTCCTTGTCTTTCAGCATATATATAAACAAAACAGGAAAGAACCAACCAGATTAAAAAACTGCTGCACTACTGCAAACATGGCTGTTAATACTGGGTCTACTGCAACGAAACCTCTTTCTCCTTCGTCGGCAACCTCTCCTTCTCCAGCTTAACCCCCAAACCGCCCGTCTGTAACAGCGCCACAATGTCATCCATTTTCTTTTCTTGCATCATAAGAATAATCTGAATATTTTTCAACTCTTTCTTCATGGTGGGAATGCCCTGAATCAACTCCGCCATCTCAAGAGCCACCTGTTCCATGGCTTTAGCTAGTAACCTCTTCATCCCCCAGTACACGTGCAACGACTGTTTGTAAAGTGACCGTCTGCCACGGGTATGCCCAGGATCAGGTAAGTATTGTTCCCAATCGCCCATCTCAGGCTCTGAATAACCCTGCAAAGCTTCATCTTCCATTTGTTCAATCATCGTGCGGATATCCGGATGAGTATCTGTGACATACGCAGCTTCTGCCTCCTGCAGTCGATGCCTGATATCCTTCTTGCCCCGTTTATATCGTCGGCCCTCAGTGGCAGCCCCCTCGCCAAGATCATCCAACTGAGTTGCGCTTCTACGTCCCCCACCACCACGACCTGCTGGGCGACCTCTCCCTCGCTGTGACCCTCTTCCTCGCATTACCCCACGACACCCTCGTTCAACATCACTCCACTCTTGACTGTCATCCTCACTATTCTCCACAGTACACATCGGTGGCCTCCGAATACCCACTTTCCCTTTCCCTCCGCCGCGAGGAGCAGCCTCTGCAGAAACCCTCGGCTTCTCCAATTCCTCATCCGAATCCCCCTGAATATCAATAAACGCCTTCTTCATGGTATCCCCCACAGGGCTTTTGCCCTTCTCCATGAAGTTGGTCGTTTGACTACGCGTAAGCCTACCTCCGCGCCCCTGATACTCCATCACCTTAAAGACGCCGGGCTGATAGAATTGAACTATGAAATGGCTATCAGTTATACAATGCAGAGGAAAGTTAAAGAGACTGCATGCAATGGTAGAGGGCCCGAGATCCTGCCACCTTGCTAAACAAGCCCACCACGATCGATCTAAATCATTAATTGCTCTGCCTAAAACACCACCATCAAACAAGGATAATGGGGATACTTCGCCGTCATAATATGCACGTCGTCTTGGTACCCTAACCCAATGGCCGCTTGGGAATCGCAATCTCCCTCTTGGTGGCATGCTCTCCTTAGTACTGTCATTAACCATATTAAATCGAAAGGCTGGATAATATGATCTTGTCTTGAATGCTCTGTCCTTCCGTCTACAAATTAACCTGCCCGTATGTGTGATGGCACCTGTGGGAGGTCGTTGTAACATCATATTCGATGGAGAGTGAAATCATTGCGTTGAGCGCCTCTGCCAGGCAACCGCATCAGCATGATCTTGATGCAGGATGTTATGTAAGTCATGCCAGCTGGGGTCATTTTGTACCGATGCCCAGCTGCAATCCATTCGTCTATTTGGCCCTCCACCCCCCCAATTAGCCAATAACTAAGAAAGCACGAGAAAGAATTACTACATATCTGAAGTAGACGAGGTATAAAAACATAAACTTTCACTTCTCATAGTAAAACTAAAATCTCGTTGGATCTATCTAAAAAGATGACTCGGTACTAACGTTGACTATGGCCATGTGCCGTAACTTTAGACCTTTCAAGGTCTTCAACTCCCTTTTCTTGTCACATCGTTGGAGTTTTCCTTCTTTGTTGTTCAGGGATCTAGCTGGGTTCCTTCCGTTTGCTGGGGATAGTCCGACGCTCATTGGGTGCGTTAGAAAGGAAATTTCAGCCCTCAAATCGAAGATTACTGTGATGTCAATCAACCGGCAGCAGCGGATCATGTAATCTACTCCACTGCAGAGCTTGAATTTTTTTTTTTTTAGCTGCATGTGGCTGTTCTCTTTAAATTTTTCTGTGTTTCAAACTTGAAATTAGTTTGCGTTAATTTTGAACGGATTTGTAGGTGAAGGATTGATTTTTAAGCGAAATTGTTTTACAAGAATACGTTTGAGGTTTTGTAGCAAGGATTGATTTTTAAGCGAAATTGTTTTACAAGAGTACGTTTGAGGTTTTGTAGCAAGTTAAAGGTAGGTTTAGAAGAATTTTGGATTTTAACAGTGATTAAACAGAGCATTTTTGGAGGTTTGATGGAATTTTGCCGAGATTAAATAAACAAGGAAAAAAAGAGTGTTTTTGGGTGAAGTTTTCTTTATTTATGGTGTGAATCTTGATGGGTTTTGATTCACGCTGCTTCTGTAGTCCTGGCCAGCCACATTCATAACATTGGTGCCCAATAAGCATAGAGTCCTTCACCCACTCTAAATTATTTTTCTTTCGCCTTTGCAAGGATTGTAGGATCTATTCCATTTGAACTGAGCAGTCTAAGAATAGAAGTCTAGATGTTAGTGTATACCGAAGACAAACAAATTGGATTTTTAAGTGGACTAGCCTCTCTATGTATGTTGCTTGTTTCTGAAAGTGATAAAATGATGGCATTACTTTGTAATTTTGAATGGGGTTGTTTTGATTCAGTCCAATCATGGTAGATCCAACAATCTGGTCTTTGACCTGGAGCTTTTAGCAAGCTAAGTGGTTTCAGGGTTATAGAACATCAGTTATCCAATTTAAAAGCTAGTTGTGTGCATGTATAATCTTATAAAATGCCTTTTCTGTATTAATTTTTCTTATCTCTTAGTCTCAGGTAATGTGGTACGTTTTTTTAAATCTGCTGATCTCCTCCGTATCTCTTGATCTATGCAAAACTGATGTTTGATGTACACAAATATAACTTGAGGAGTCAAAGATCACTTGTCCATATCTCCAGATTTGCACAATTCTGCGAATTTCCCATACTTAATGCAGACAATTCTCATTGAGAGTAGTCCATTCTTACGTGCCCTTATGGTGCTAGTTTACAGAATGTTGCAGGTGTTGGTTAGGAAATTGCAACGTTCGTTGTTTCATGTGGTATATTGTCTGTTATCTCTCAATCTCTCCGTACAAAGAAAAGTCCTAACCTTGTCCAGGCAGAACCTAAGTTAACTATAAAGCAAATCACCTACTGTCACTTTGGTGATTTGTTCCTCTTTAGATTAAGAAAAAATTAACGAACGGGAATCTCTGTATCAACCTAAACTTAGTCGTTGGTATAAACCTAAACTTAATCGTTGGTATAAGGGGAAAAGTAACTCAGGAACCTCACTTAATCAATTAACTCACTTTGAGGATGGAATCTCCAAATGTGTATGTGTAAGAAAACTTCCTATGGTTCAAGGGTCATGTGTATGTGTAAGAAAACTCCCTATGGCTCAAGGGTCACAAGAAGCTCAGCAATGCTAGTCCAAGTTGCCCAATTTGGGTAGGTTGAAGTAGAAAAGTGAGCAAATCGTGAGGTGGTTCAAAACCCAATATTCTCACAGGTAGCTTGTGAAAGGTGAACATTACAAGCCGAAGAGTTGAAATGGAGTTAAATGTTAATACCAAACAATACCAAATCTTTAGCATTGTGAATTTAAGAAATGTGATTAAGAATTCCCCAAAAGTAAATGCTAATGCTTAAGATGTTGGAAAAGTGCCAAATAAATAGTAGTTCTGAAATTGAAATGACCATTGACCATGAAATTTGTTACAGGTTTGCATTCATATTTAAGCATCATCCCATTCAACACATGAAAATTCAAAAGAGTATTGAGAATGACCCTTTGCAAAAGAAAGAAATGAGAACTTCGGAAAGTGGAAAGAAATGAGAGACTTCGGAAAGAAATATCATGAAATGCTTGACCAAATAGGTGTCCAAAATGAATATCATGAAATGCTTGACCAAATAGGTGTCCAAAATGAAGCTTGTTGTTAAACTTATGAATTCTTCAACAATGAAAATAATTATCAGATTTTTACCCAAATGAATTTTTACCAGAATTCAAGCTCATCTGTGAGTTTAGCAAGTTAGTGTTGAGTGATTAGACCATTAACCTTTCAGATTGCCATCTTAGGGGCCTCGACAGCTCAGAAATATACTTAAAAAAAATATGCAGTGAATTAGATTCACAAATGTATATGTCATGAAGGTAACAAAACAATTTTCAGTGTTAAGACTTTGTGTATTAATGTTGCAAGATAAATAAATCCATGATTGATAACCCAAATGTTTAGTCACCAGACAAAAGAAATGACCAGTCAATTATATTACTTCTGTGAGAGCATTTACCATGATTGTTTCAAATTATTTGTGCACAATATACTTTTGATAGTGCCCTTTATTGGGTGAAAAATCGTGAGAGCAGTGAAAATGTCGTCATCCATGTATCTCAATTATGTTTTGGAGAAAACCCACAATGTTTATGCCATTTAACTCAAGGAAAAACTCTGTTGTTCCCAAAAGTAACTCAGTAAAATTGCAAATGTCCCTAGCAAACGATGTGTTAGATTAGGGTCACCATCTGACTCCAGGGTTTCTTATCCATTCTATTAAAGAAAAGACAGCAATCCAGAAGATTTAATATTTATTTACAGTGGGCGTAGACTCCTTCCACAAACTCCTGCTTAATATCTGTTCCAAGTCAAATTAAATAAATGAACATTAAACTCCTGTATCACAACAAAGTCATAAAACATTTCCATCTTTACCATAGATTTTCAGAATGAAAGAGCTGTAAGTTACCTATTCGATTCATTCGATTCACCCAAAACAAGCAGGTCAAATTAAATGAATGAACATTAAATCCCTATATCACAACAAAGTCATAAAACATTTCATCTTTACCATAGAATTGCAGAATGAAAGAGCTGTAAATTACCTATTGGATTCACCCAAAACAAGCAGGTCATACCACCTCGCAAGCCATTGATTTAATGTTTTATGTCTTGGAAACACAGGAATTTGGAACGCTGAGTTAATATTCAGATTTAGTTCAGGAAAAGAGATCTGTTTTCCATGTGTATTCAGATTTAATCTTACGTTTAAAGCTGAATGGAAACCTGAGCAAGTGAGTAAGTTAGATTCAAGTGAAGATTTAGGTGCCAGAGTTATGTGAGATTAAAATTGAAATAAAATCCCAAAGGAACTTTAAAAAAGTCGACCTTCTTCAGAAAAATCAGGTAGATTCAAGTTGCTCTTTACTTAAAACTCAAGTTATAAAATATTTAAGCGAAGGTCAGTAACAATACTTGAGTGGAATGATCTGTATCAGAAATTTATCTTGAAATGAAACCCCAGGTCACCCTAGAAAAATCTGAAAAATGAAAAGAAATTAAAGAATGGTGGAAGAAGTAGTGAATAGTGGTCCTTACCATCGGGCTATGGATTCTTGAAGTTGCTTAATAATCTCCAGATTATTCAAGTGTTTGAAGTCCTACAACATTCGTAGAAGAATTGGAAGAGCATCACACTAAAGCCATAGAACTTCACGGTTCAAAGGAGGGAAATTAGGTATTACTAAAACTAAACCCTAGGCATTAGAAGGAAAATTAGATCAGATTTATTAGTGGTCCTTACCATCGGGCTATGGATTCTTGAAGTTGCTTAATAATCTCCAGATTAGTCAAGTGTTTGAAGTCCTTCAACATTCGTAGAAGAATTGGAAGAGCATCACACTAAAGCCATAGAACTTCACGGTTCAAAGGAGGGAAATTAGGTATTACTAAAACTAAACCCTAGGCATTAGAAGGAAAATTAGATCAGATTTATTCTTATTGGTGATAACCTTTTTCCTCTTCATTTTCCACAACCAGTCTTATTGGTGATAACCTTCTTCCCTTTATTTCCCACAACCAAAATGAGAAGAACCACCTCCTTTGATAAGAATAGAAACCTCGTAAACCAGCACTACAATACCATGCCCTAGATGACAGAGTGTGCTTTATACAAGAGGAAATCATAACTAACTTTTAACTAATTCACATGTGTGTGGACATGCATGAAGGCCAAGTGGTGCCCTCTCCCCACAATGAGTAGAAAGATAACTTGTTTCACATGTGTGGGAGTCAAATAGGTCAAATAATAGATAGATGGAAACACAGTAATTATGGATATATATCGAACATTACGAAAGTGACGAGGCAGCCCATGGTCTGTACTCGGTCCAACCTTTGAGATTGGTAATTTCATCGTACAAAGATTGATGGTATAAATTTTAGATTGGTGGGTGATTCACGATATTCCATTAAATTTATTATAAATAAGTGCATATATATTTTAGGTCTCCATAATGCAAGATAAAGCGTCCATTTTGGAAACGGATTGGTTTTTTGTTTTCAAATGAAAAGACACGACCTAACCAAGTCAATGTGATAACTTGGCTGAGTCATCAGTGGTAAAGATTATTTTTTTTTCAAAAGGAAAAATATAAGAATAAGAAAATAAATTAATAATAATAATTTGTTTAGGTTATTTGATTTATTAAAAAGCCTTGAAATAAAGTCAATAACCAACTTGCAATGAAAAGTATATTAATATAATTAAATTTATGTAGCTTATAAATGCAAATAAATATGAAAACTAAAATTAAAAATTAATATTTTTATTATTATTAATTATAAAAAAATTAATGTAAAAATTAAATTTATGTACATTTAAAAAACTATATAATATATATTATATACTAAGATAAAAAGTTTTGAAATAACATTACTTTTAATATAATATAATAGTATATTATATAGTGTATGAATATTAAGTTTGAAAATTATGGATATTAATATTATATTATATAATAAAGTGAGGGGGAGGGAGAGAGATGGAGGAAGAAAAAAGGGAAGGGAGAGAGATGGAGGAAGAAAAAAGGGAAGGAAGAGAGACATCTAGAAAGGTGGTGAGAGAAAGGGAGTTAAAGGGAGAGATGGAGAGAGAGTGAGGGAGATTGATGTTAAAATTTGAATTTCTCTTAGAAGAAATCATATCTTTCAGGTTTGTTTGAACCACCATTAATAAAATTTAATTTTTGACAATTATAATATGACTTTCCAAAAATAGTAAGTCACATATCAATTTGGAAGTGATCTTCCAAAAATAGAAATTCATGTCAAAATGATCAAGGATGATCTCGACATATGGAATCCACTTTAAAATCAAATCAATCATGATTATACTAGTCAAGAATTAATATTTTTATCCTTATTATTATTATTATTATTATGATACTATTATTTATAAAATAGCCTAAAGTCATTCACCTTTAATAGATTAATAAAAACGAATTCTCTCATGGAATAAGTCAATTAAATTGAAAATCTCTTACTTAGAAAATCGAACCTCTCTCTTGGAATAAAATAGTAACTCCACATTTAAAGATAATGTAACTCTTTCTCACTAATTCAATGTATGACAAAAGTGTAACTCCTTCTCATTTAATGCTCTTGTAACTCCCTCATTCAATTTGATTTTCAACTTTCATCAAATATTCTCACTTGTCTAAGTGTAACTCTCTCTCTCCCTAATTCGAATTGTAACTCCTCAAGACAAATGTACATCTCTCTCTATTCTTGGGATGAGTTACACTTCTCCTCAAGTACCTGCTTCAACATGGAATTCGATTATCCTATTATTGGCTCAAGGAATGAATTCATTTCATAACTCTTCTCTTTTCTCATTTATTTAAGCAAGAGCAAGTGAGAGTTGAGAGCAACATGTTCATTGTGAAGAAGAAGAGTTAGTGTTAAGTGTGTGCAAGAGAAGTGTGAAAGCAAGTGAAGAGTAAGGGCAAGGGAAGAGTTGAAGCAAGTGTGAAGGACAAGATCTGATCAAGAGAAGGAAGAGATCTTCAAGCAAAGAGCAAGAGCACTTCAGTTGCAAGTTGATCAGACATTGATGACTTTATTTATTATCATTCTCTATCTCTCTCTGTACTCTGCTGAATAATTGAAGAAATCTAATAGAAGAAGAATCATTTGGGTTTTCCCTTTGTGGGTTTTGCCCTGGTTATTGGACCTAACTCTTAGTGTCCCATATTTGTGTTTGGTTATATTCATATAATCCTTAAGTTTATGTTCTATCTACAACTGCTGATTTGAAAAGTTGTGAAGAAGAAATCCGCATTCTAAGTAATTATAACAACATAGAACATTCAATTTTCTGACATTCAATTTTCTCCGAAGTACATTCAACTTTTTGCAAAGTACATTTAGTTTCATTGAATTTTCTGTAAAATATATTCAATTTTGCAAGTACATATAGTTTTATGCATAAAACTTTCAAGCTTTTGCAAATTTTTTAAAAATTTATGCATAGAACTTTTAGATTTTAACATGGTATCAAAGTCTTGGTGAAGACATGTCCAAGGAGACCAGAGATTACCTGAAGAGACCCCACTTGCTACAAAAATTTATGATTAAGATGACTTAGTCCTATTTCAAAATAGAGAAAAAGTTGAATGATGCTTCAAACTTTGGTCCATGGAAAACAAGGCTAGATATCGCACTCGAAAAACACGAAGTTTTGGAGTATGTTGAAGACACAATAGCTGATCCATTAGACAATTCAAGTACTACTGTCAAATCCAAATATAAAAAGGGGTAAAATCAAAGTTAAAAAATTATCCTTGATTCTCTTAGTGATCATCTTATTACTTATGTTTCTGATTTGAAGAAAGCTAAATAAATATATGACAAACTAACTGGTATATTTGTAATTAGTAATTTGAACTAGATTATTGCCTTGAAGAATCAGCTGAAAGACATTAAAATGAACAGAGGAGAGACTATTCAAGCATTCTTCCTGAGAATGACCAAAATCAAGAATCAACTATTAACAGTTGGTGAAGTTGTACCTGACAAAGAAATGGTGTTGATTATGCTTGGAGGCCTTTATCCTGTTTGGGAGACTTTTATCACCACCATCAACAATATCAACATTATTCCCACATTTTATGAGGTCCTGGGAAAGTGTATCGAAGAGGAAGCTAGAATGATCTCTAGAGGGAGAATTTCACATCATGAAGAAGAATAACCTACTGGATTTTCACCCTATGATAAGAGAAAGAAAGGTAATAAAAAAAATATGCTTTCAAATCAAATAAACGGAATCTAGACATGTCAAAAGTTAGATGATTTGTAGAATTCCTGTAGAAACTTCGATAGATCTAGAATTCTAGTTAAATTAAACACAAGTAATTTGCTGATATTCAAGAGAGGAGAGAAAGAATTTGCTCCATAAAATCAATGTATTAAATTAATGAACAATAGTAATACATGAGCAACCAAACCTCTAATCCCAAAGGGAGGTGGTTATATAGAAATTGCCGAATTTAGAAAACTAAGAAAAAACTAGTAAAAAACTAAAAAAGGCTAAGAAAAGCTAAAAGGAGTACTAAAATAGCAACAATGACTCAAGACAACCTATGCCAACTATCAGCCACGAGGAAAACATGAAGAGGGGCACATTTCCCAAGGAAGGCAATTTTAAAACATGCTAAAATGGTCCGGGGGACCAAATCCCTTGATTTAAGGGGTAATCTTCATGTGCGGCACTAATCCTCAAATAAATCAAGTGGATGAGGTGTGGTTAGTTGTGAACATGCACTTAGATTTCTAAATGGTTTACGAAAGTGGTTGGACCAATATTTCCATAATATTAAGCCTTTAAAGGTAAAAAACAAGGGAAAGTTGGTCCATCGAGCTAGTTTACCAAAAGTCAAGTGTGAACATGATTTTCAGTGCATGTGGCTAAGTCAAGGATTTTTAGGCTAAAAAATAAATGTAGATGTTAGGATTATATTCCAACACCCCCCCTTCATCCTAACTCACTTATCTAAACTGAGTCCCGACCAAGATGCCATGTTAGGTACTCAGGTACAATAAATAAAAGATCCTCATAAAATGAAGAAAGAGGGAAAACCTCGTGGGAACCCCCCCCCAAAAAAAGAGGGAAAACCTCGTGGGAACCCCCCCCCAAAAAAAAGAGGAAAAAAGGGCTAAGTGGCCAGAAGGGCCTACTCAACTGTCTCCACCACTCCAAGCATAGCTCTCAGTTCTGAAAATTTCTTTTCAGTGAAAGACTTGGTGAAGATGTCTGCAACCTGCTGCTCAGTGGGGCAGTACTGTAGTGATATGACTCGGTCACAGATCAGCTCGTGGATGTAATGCATGTGAATCTTGATGTGCTTGGTCCTCTGCCTCTGAAATGGATTAGTCAATATCTGAATGGACCTCTGATTGGCACAAAATATGACAGTCAGAAGTGGATACTGAATACCAAACTCGAAGAGAAGCCCCTGCAACCAAATAGCCTGTGTAGTTGCATTCACTGCACCTCTATACTCTGCCTCAGCTATAGATAAAGCAATCGTGGATTGCTTCTTGCTAGACCAACAAAAAGGCCCTGAACCAAAGCTAAAAACATAAATAGAGGTGGACTTGCGGTCTGTACCATCGCCAGCCCAATCAGAATCTGTGTACCCAATCAGTGAAAGTGGGCAATCTGCAGCATAAAAAATACCAAAACTGGAAGTACCTTTCACATATCTAAGGATTCTCTTTGCAGCTTTCCAGTGAAGCTCATGGTGCTCCTGCATATATCTGGAACAAACTCCTATTGCAAAAGATATATCAGGTCGGGTGTGAGTAAGATACAACAAACTCCTGACCAACTATCGGTACAGTGTACTGTCCACCAAAGGTGTAATACCCGCATCCTCAAATCTGATCCCCGAAAGAAAGGGATATACTGCTGGCTTGCATTCTATCATCTCAAAGTGGACAAGTAGATCTGGTGCATACTTAGACTGTGCCAACTTGATCCCTGAAGTAGACTGAGAAACTTTAAGACCAAGAAAGTAGTGCAACTGTCCCAAATCTATCATGGAAAATTGATCGTGCAATGTTGATTTTGCCGAATCAGTAGCTGAGGTAAGGTTCCCTGTCATCAGTAAATCATCAACATAAAGTACTATCAGCAAAAGAGAATCATCATGTTGCAGCAAATAAACATTCGGATCAAATTTGCATCGAATGAATCCAATGGAAAGCAGGAAAGAATCCATCTTTGCATACCAGGCTCTCAGAGCCTGTTTTAGGCCATACAAAGATTTCTTTAATCTGCAAATGAGGGAAGAGTTTTGTATGTATCCATGTGGCTGCTCCATATATCTCCTCCTTGAGATCTCCATGAAGAAATGCACTCTTCACATCTGCGAGAAGCAGCAATGGCTAAAACTAGTCAAACGAAGTCCATTTTTGCAACAGGTGCAAATGTCTCTATGTAGTCTATGCCATGTACCTGTGAGTATGCTTTTGCAACAAGTCGAGCTTTGTACTCTCTGATCTCACCATCTGTAGCAATCTTTGTTCGATATATCCATCGACAACAAACAAGCTTTCTTCCTTTCGGAAGTGGAACCAAGTCCCATGTGTTGTTTTCCATGAGAGCAAAGTACTCTTCATCCATGGCAGCCTCCCAAAGCGGGTTTCCAGCAGCCTCAGAGTGTGACTGTGGATCTGAACCAAGTTTCATATAGCAATGTATGGGAAGCAATGATTTGGTGGCAGCTAGGGCTTGAGGAGCCCCAAAAAATTGTGATCTAGTCCTTCTCGCATCCGCAGGATCACTGACTAGTTCACCTGCATCTTGCAGGGTTTTCTCTGCCCAAGTTGGCAGCTGAGTTGGAGCAGCCATGACTTGCTCCTCATCCTCTGAATCAGACCCAAGAGGCTTCTCCGATGGCTGCTCTGAAGTGCTCAAAGAAGTTTCATACTCCTCATCAGGAGGCGCAGCAAGCTGCAATGGATCATCTCTCTTAGCCCACAAAACTCGTTATAAATCCTTTCAATTACTTCGAATGGAAGACAGAAATCAGCTTTACATGGTAACAATGGGAACGGACACTGAATCGACTTCTGCAGTGGAGAAGATCAAGTATTTCAATAAATTAGATGAAGCAATTGGGCTGATATGTCTATCAATTTCCAGATAACTCCTCTTTCATGTCAGCGGAGCCACTACTCCTGATGCAGTATGGACCATATTGGAAGGACTATTCGGCAATCAGGATGAAATGAGAGTGCATCAACTGGAGAATGAACTCATATCCCTTAGTCCAACTCATTTCAGCAACATGCAAGAATATTTCACCAAGTTTAAATCCCTACTCGTTGAACTTGATGCATGTGGTGTCAAGAAAGAGGAAGATCAACTCATCCTTTCGATTCTCTCAGAATTCCTGTAGAAACTCCGATAGATCTAGACCTGCAAATAAAACTGTGTATAATCCACTAGATTCAAACTAGCTCTGATACCATGTAGAATTCCTGCAAAAACTCCTATAGATCTAGAATTCTAGTTAAATTAAATACAAGTAAGTTGCTGATATTCAAGAGAGGAGAGAAAGAATTTGCTTCATAAAATCGATGTATTAAATTAATGAATAATAGTAATACATGAGCAACCAAACCTCTAATCCCAAAGGGAGGTGGTTATATAGAAATTGCTGAATCTAGAAAAGTAAGAAAAAACAAGTAAAAAACTAGAAAAGGCTAAGAAAAGCTAAAGGGAGGCCTAAAATAACAAAAATGACTCAAGACAACCTATGCCAATTATCAGCCACGAGGAAATCATGAGGAGGGGTGCATTTCCTAAGGAAGACAACTTTAAAACATGCTAAAATGGTATGGGGGACCAAATCTCTTGATTTAAGGGGGAATCTTCATGTGGGGTGCCAATCCTCAAATAATTCAAGTGGATGAAGTGTGGTTAGGTGTGAACATGCACTTAGATGTCTAAATGGTTTAGGAAAGTGGTTGGACCAATATTTCCATAATATTAAGCCTTTAAAGGAAAAAAACAAGGGAAAGTTGGTCCATCGAGCTAGTTTACCAAAAGTCAAGTGTGAACATGATTTTTAGTGCATGTGGCTAAGTCAAGGATACTTAGGCTAAAACATAAATGTAGATGCTAGGATTATATTCCAACATGTTTTAACTCTCAAAAGCATGGTGACTTTGCTCATGACTGTAAAGAAAGAAGAAGAGAACCTAGATTCAAAAAACAAATTTGATTATAGAAAATACACTTTTGAAAAAAAAAAGAAAAAAAGACCATCCTAGGAAAACAAGAAATCTAAGGTATAAAAATATTGCAACGGAAACTCAATCAAAATATTTTCTTGTTTTTTCTCTTTCCAGTTCTTTTTCTGCAGATTCATTTGATAGTTGGTTAGTTGATAGTGGTGCGTCCAAATACTTCACTAGTTACAAAGAAACACTCTTTAATCTATTTGAGAGGGAGACTAATTTAAATGTTATCTTCGGAGATAATTCTACTCACCAAGTTAATGGTTATGGTTCAGTTTCATTTCAGTTAGATGATGACAAATCTATTTTTTCTGCAAGAAGTTTTGTATGTATCTGGTTTGAAAAAGAATCTTGTATCCATATCTTCTTTAGAAGATAAAGGAATGAAATTTGCTTTTATAAATGGAAAAGTTTTAACTTGGACATTGAAGTCAAGTATGAGAAAAGCCTTCACTCTCAGATCAAGATGTGAAGGAATTTACAAAGTCAATGGTAAACCCATTCATGCACTGGTTCATGATACCATTCTTTAGTGTGAGATATGGCACATAAGATTTGTTGGAATGCCTAAGATCAAAATGTATCATGAAGGAGTTTTCTTAGGATGTGCAAGTGGAAAGCATATAAAGGGACCATTCACTTCAAGTAGAACAAAAACTAGTCAGGTACTTCAACTCATACATTTTGATTTATGTGGACCTATGCCTAGTGCTTCTCTTGGTGGCTACTTGTATTTCATGATTTTTGTTGATGATTTTTCTTGCAAGACATGGATATTTTTTTTGAAAAACAAAGGGGAAACATCTGACATGTTCAGATATTTCAAGGCTTTGATTGAAAATCAAACTAGAAAGCTAGTCAAAGCTTTCAGATCTAATAATGAGAGAGAGTTTATCTCCAATGATTTTAATGATATTTGCAAAGGCGCTAGAATAAATAAAGAAACCATTGTGTTGTACAATCCACAACAAAATGGTGTGGCTAAGAGGAAGAATAAAACCATTATGGAAGCAGTTAGAGCCATGTTGCATGATTAAAAGTTACTAAAGTTTCTATGGAGAGAAGCTACAAATATTGTTGTTTATGTGCAAAACAAAACTCTTCATTAGGCCTTAAACAATAAGACTCTTTAAGAAGTTTTCACTAGTAAAAGGTTTGAGGTGAGTCATTTGAGAATCTTTGTCTGTCATGTGTACTTCCATGTGCCAAACAAGAAAAAGAACAAACTAGAAGCTTCAGGTAAGAAAGGTACATTTGTTGGTTATTGTGATAATTAAAAATCTTATAGAATTTATGTACCTCGTCAAAGAACCATAGAGTTTAGCAGAGACGTAACATTTGATGAAGATGCAACTCTTAGAAAAGTGAGAGACTCTCCTCCTCCTACCATTGTTGAAAGACCAGTTGTTAATTAAAAAGAGCGTGCATCTGAGTCTGGACCGGAACCTGAGAATGAACTTGCTAATAATCCAATGGGTTCAATGGATCCTCTAGATCCTCCACCACATCATTCTCCTATCAGAAAAAGACCACTATGGCTGCGAGATACCTTGCAAGATACTAAATAACATGTTGCCCCAAGAGGAACATTAAGAGAAAGTAAGAAGCCAAGTTGGTTTCAAGGGTATGTTGCTGCCATGAGAAACATCATTCAGGCATAACCATGCACCTTTGAAGAAGCTGCAAAAGAACAAGTCTGGAAAGATGCCATGACTGAAGAATACAAGTCCATCATCTAGAATGATGTCTAAGAAGTGGTTCCTAGACCTCAAGGTAAATCTATTGTCACTTCCAAATGGTTGTTTAAGATTAAACATGGTGCAGATGGTAGTATTGAAAAATATAAGGCTATATTTGTAGCTAGAGGTTTCTCTCAGAAAGAGGGAATAGATTACGATAATATTTTTCATCCGTAGCTCGATATACTACTGTTCGATCTGTTGTTGCCTTAGCTTTTAGCCAAGGATGGTCTCTTCATCAAAAACTGCTTTTTTGCATGGCTTCCTCAAGGAAGAGGGATTTGTGGAACAACCACAAGGCTTTGAAGAGCATGACAAGGAATTCATGTATGCAGACTGAAGAAAGCCTTATATGGGTTGCAGCGAGCTCCAAGAGCTTGGTATGCTCACGTTGATAGCTACTTGATAAAACTTGGTTTCACAAGAAGCAGTGCAGACCTAAACCTCTACTTCAAGACAATCCAAGGTATACCTTTCATTTTGGTAATGTATGCTGATGATTTATTCTCGATAGGAGGAGAACCTCTTATCTTTCAGCGTAAGAGGGAGTTAGCTTTTGAATTTGAAATGAAATACCTTGGTTTGATGCATTACTTTCGAGGTCTAGAGGTTTGCAAAGACTTGGTGAAATTTATCTTTCTCAAGGAAAATATGTTGTTAAGCTTCTTAAAAGATTTGCTATGGTAGAATGCAATTCCATGCATACTCCTATGGAAATGAACTTTAAGAAATTATGTGGCAAAGCTGCAGGACCTAGTCTGGCAAATCTAACATAGTATAGACAACTCATTGGTGTTTTGATGTTTTTGGTAAACACTAGGCCTAACATATGCTTCGCTGTAAACACTTTAAGTCAATATATGATTGATCCATTTCGTGCCCACTGGATCGCTGCAAAACATGTACTCAGATACTTGCATTGAACTATCAATATAGGATTGAAATACACTGCTAAAAATGTAAGACTCCATGGATATACTGATGCTAATTGGGCTGGTAACTCTGTTGATAGAAATAGTACATTTGGGTGTTTCTTTAGCTCGAGATCTGCCAGGATCTCTTGGATGAATAGAAAGTCGAAGTTTGTTGCATTGAGTACAATTGAAGCCGAGTAAATTGCTGCTAGCGTGGATAGCTGTGAGGTAGTTTCGCTGAGGAAGCTTTTTGGGGAACTATTTGAGCAAGTTCTAGACACAATAGTGATATATTGTGACAATAAGAGTGGGATTCTTCTTGCAGAAAATCCTGTGTTTCATTACAAGTCCAAGCATATGGAGATCAAGTATCATTATATCCGGGATATGGTGCAGAGAGGAGCAGTGAGACTCCATCGCATCTCCACAGATGATCAGATAGCTGACATTCTTACCAAGCCTTTACTGTAAGGAAAGTTCTTGGTTTTTAGAGAGTAGGTTGGACTTATGGATGTGACCCTTTCTGGAAGTGGTCACAGTTGATTGAGAACACTGAGCTGCCTTTCCCCCCGCTAGAACTCATAAGATTAGTGAAAGATGCCAAAAAGCACCTGAGGATGAGGGACCTCTTGTGTAGTGGGTGCCACAAGAGTAGGCCTTAGTATGCATCGGACCCATAGTTTGGATTGTGGGAAGAGGCACCTATCTGGCCAATAGGTGTAGTGAGACGAGTCTATGTGACTTGTCTAGGATGCAGGCGTTCCACCACTTGACAAAACTTGGTTGTGTTTGATTTGTGTATGTGTGACTCGTTTGACTCTTGTTGATGTGATGCAAGTGTTCTATCACTGAATTTTTGAGATGAAAATTGGTTGAGTGTAATCCATGTCTATGTGAAATGTGATATCGTTTCCTTTCCAAATTTGTGTCAAGTGGATGGTTCTTCTTTAAATTGTGACTTCATTGTTACAAATGTTACAAAGCAGAGTTGAACTGAGATGAATGAAAGAGATCAGAGGAAGCAAGGATCTTTGATGCAAAAAGAAATTCCTCCCTCGCTGAAAGAGAGTATTAAAATTTGGGAGCTCAATGATAAATTTCTCCTAGAAGAAATTATATTTTTCAATTCTGTTTGAACCACCTATAATAAAATTTCATTTCTGACAATTCTAATATGACTTTCCAAAAATAGGAAAGTCACATCTCAATTTGGAAGTGACTTTCTAAAAATAGAAAGTCATGTCTAAATGATCAAGGATGATCTCGACATATGGAATCCACTTTAAAATCAAATCAATCATGATTATACAAGCTAAGAATTAATATTTTTATCCTTACTAGTATTATTATTATTATACTATTATTTATGAAATAATCTAAAGCCATTCGCCTTTAAGGTATTAATAAAAACGAATTCTCTCATGGAATAAGTAAATTAAATTGAGAATATCTTACTTGGAAAATTGAACCTCTCTTGTAATAAAATAGTAACTCCACACTTAAGAGAATGTAACTCTCCCTCACTAATTTAATGTATGACAAAAGTGTAACTCCTCATTAAATGCACTTGTAACTCCCTCATTCAATTTGATTTGCAACTCTCACCAAATATTTTCTCATGTCTATGTGTAACTCTCTTTCTCCCTAATTCGAATTGTAACTCTTTAAGACAAATGTACCTCTCTCTCTATTCTTGGGATGAGTTACAACTCTCTTCAATTAATTCCTCCCTCATGGAATTTGGTTATCTTATTATTGAAATAAGGAATGAATTCACTTTGTAACTCTTCCTTTCTCATCTATTTAAACAAGAGAAAATGAGTTGAGAGCATCATGTTCATTGTGAAGAAGGAGTGTTAGTGTTGAGTGTGTGTAAGAGAAGTGTGAGAGAAAATGAAGAGTAAGAGCAAGGGAACAAATAGAGCAAGTGCGAAGGACAAGGTTTGATCAAGAGAAGGAGGAAATCTTTCAACAAAGAGCACGAGCACTTCAATTGCAATTTGATCAGACATTAGTGACTTTGTTCATTCTCGTTCTCTCCCTCTATCTATGTACTCTGCTAAATAATTGAAGAAATCTAATAGAAGAATCATTTGGGTTTTCCCTTCGTAGGTTTTTCTCTAGTCATTGCACTTAAGTCTAAGTGTCTCGTATTTTTGCTTGGCCGTATTTAGATGATCCTTAAGTTTATTTTCTATTTACACTTACTAATCTGAAAATTTGTGAAGAAGAAATCTGCATTCTAAGTGATTGTTGTTTAAATCTGAAAGTTTTATGTATAAATTAACAAAATTATTTGCAGAAACTTGAAAGTTCTATGTAGAAAATGGAATGTACTTGCAAAAAATTAAATCTACTTTGTAGAAAATTGAATGGAACTAAATTTATTTAGTAGAAAGATGAATGTACTTAACAGAAAACTGAAATTTCTTTGCAGAAAGTTGAATATACTTTGCAGAAAACTGAATGTACTTTGTAGAAAATTGAATTTTCTATGTTGTTACAATTACTTAGAATGCATATTTCTTGTTCACAACTTTTCATATCAGCAATTGTAGATAGAACATAAACTTAAGGATCATATGAAAACAACCAAGCACAAATATGAGACACTCAGAGTTAAGTCCAATGACCAGGGCAAAACCCACAACGGGGAAAACCCAAATGATTATTCTTCTATTAGATTTCATCAATTGTTTAGCCGAGTACAGAGAGAGAGAGAGAGAGAGAGAGAGAGAGAGAGAGAGAGATGAATAAAGCCACCAATGTCTATCAATTTGTAGCTGAAGTGCTCTTGCTCTTTGCTTGATGATCTCCTCTTTCTCTTGATCAGATCTTGTCCTTCACACTTGCTCCAACTCTTCACTTGCTCTCACACTTCTTTTGCATACACTTAACACTAGCTCTCCTTCTTTATAATGAACATGCTACATTAACTCTCATTTGCTCTTGTTTAAAGAGATGAGAAAAAAGAGAAGTTACAAAATGAATTCATGCCTTGAGCCAATAATAGGATAATCGAAATCCACAAGGGAGGAGTTACTTGAGGAGAACTGTAACTCATCCTAAGAGTAGAGAGAGAGGTACACATGTCTTGAGGAGTTACAACTCGAATTAAGGAGAGAGAGTTATACTTAGACATGAGAGAATATTTGGTGAGAGTTACAAATTGATTTCAATGAAGGAGTTACAAGTGCATTTAATGACAAGAAGTTACACTTTTGTCATACATTGAACTAGTGAGGGAGAATTACATTCTCTTAAGTGTGGAGTTACTATTTTATTCCAAGAGAGAGATTTGATTTTCCAAGTAAAAGATTCTCAATTTAGTTTACTTATTCCATGAGAGAATTCGTTTTTTATTAATCCATTAAAGGTAAATGACTTTAGACTATTTTATAAATAATAGTATTATAATAATAATAATAATACTAATAAAGATAAATATATTAATTTTTGAATTGTATAATCATGATTGATTTAATTTTAAAGTGGATTCCATACGTCAAGATCATCCTTAATCATTTAGACATGACTTTCTATTTTTGGAAAGTCACTTCCAAATTGAGATGTGACTTACTATTTTTAGAAATTCATATTAGAATTGTTAGAAATTAAATTTTATTATAGTTGGTTCAAACAAAACTGAAAGATATGATTTCTTCTTGGAAAAAATTCATCTCTCAGCTGCCAAATTTTAACACTCCCTCTCATCTAGGGATGAATTTCTTTCTGCATCAAAGATCTATGCTTCTTCTGATCTCATTCATTCATCTCAAATCAACTCTGCTCTTAAACATATATAACAATGAAATCGTAATCTAGAGAAGAATCATCCACTTGACACAAATTTGGAAAGGAAAGGATCATCACATGTCATATAGACAAGGATTACACTTAACCAATTTTCATCTAAAAAATGAGGTGATATAACACATGTTAGGTAAACTTGACTCAGGATAGAGTCAAAGTTGACCAGGTTAAACAGTGATAGTTTTGAGGCACATGGTATTGTCAATCCATAGTATTATGCCCGTGGTATTATATGTAATGGAGCTTATAAAAGGCTGGAAGGACTTCATTGTAATGCAAGACTTGGAGGTGAGCGGTGAAGGCTCACTTGGTCGGATTGGCCAAGGTTTTGGCCAATGCTAATGAGATCTTATTAGGTTGGGTTTTTCCCGGATAAACATTTGTGTTTATGTATTTATGGTTGTTGCTGGTTATTTTTTTTATATTTATTCCTCTCAGTAATTATTTATGTTATGCAGTAAATTTCTTAACAACCGTGACCCCTTCTTGGAAGGGTCATGTCCATAAGTCCAAGCTTCTCTCTAAGAACCAAGAACTTTCCTTTCGGTAAAGGCTTGGTAAGAATGTCAATTATCTGAACATCAATAGAGATATGATGGAGTCTCACCGCCCCTCTCTGCACCATATCCCAGATATAGTGATACTTGATCTAAATATGCTTGGACTTGTCATGAAACACATGATTTTCTACAAGATGAATCCCGCTCTTATTGTCACAATATATAATTGTTGTGTTTGGAATTTGCTCAAATAGTTCCCCAAAAAGCTTTCTCAACCAAACTGCCTCACAGCTAGCCATGCTAGCAACAATGTACTCAGCTTTAGCTGTACTCAGTGCAATGAACTTCTTCTTTCTACTCATCCAAAAGATCAAGGGAGATCCCAAGCTAAAACAACAGCCAAAAGTTCTCTTTCTATCAATAGAGTTACCTTCCCAATCAATATCAGTATATCCTTGAAGTCTTACATTTTTAGTAGTATATTTCAATCCTAGATTTATAGTTCTATGCAAGTATCTGAGCACATGTTTTGCAGTAATCCAGTGGCCATGAAAGAGATCAATCATATGATGACTTAAAGTGTTTAGAACAAAGCATATATCAAGCCTAGTGTTTACCAAAAACATCAAAGCACCAATAAGTTGTTTATACTCGGTGGGATTATCCAACCTAAGTCTTGCAACGTTGCCACATTATTTCTTAAAGTTCATTTCCATAGGAGTATACACGGACTTACATTCTACCATAACAAATCTTTCAAGAAGCTTAACAACATATTTTCCTTGAGAAAAATAAATTTCACCATGTTTTTTCCATACCTCTAGACCCATAAAGTAATGCATCAAACCAAGGTCTTTCATTTCAAATTCAAAAGCCAACTCCCTCTTACACTAGAGGATAAAAAATTCTTCTCATGTCAAGAATAAATCATCATCATACAATACTAAAATCAAAGGTATACCTTGGACTGTCTTGAAGTAGAGGTTTGGGTCTACACTGCTTCTTGTGAAACCAAGCTTTATCAGGCAGCTATCAATGCAAGCATACCAAGCTTGCTTCAACCCATATCAGTCTTTATTTAGTCTACATACATTAGTTTCCTTGTCATGCTCTTCAAAGCCTTGTGGTTGTTCCACAAATACCTCTTCCTTGAGAAAGCCATGCAAGAAAGCAATTTTCGCGTTCGTTTGGTGAAGAGTCCATCCTTGGCTAGCAGCTAAGGAAAAAACAGATCAAATAGAAGTATATCGAGCTACAGGTGCAAAAATCTCATCGTAATCTATTCCCTCTTTCTAAGTGAAACCTCTAACTACAAATCTAGCCTTATATTTTTCAATACTACTATTTGCACCATGTTTAATTTTAAACAACCATTTGGAAGTGACGACAAATTTACCTTGAGGTCTAGGAACCACTTCCCAAACATCATTCTGGATGATGGACTTGTATTCTTTAGTCATGGCATCTTTCTAGACTTGTTTTTTTGCAGCGTATTCAAAGGTACATGGTTATGGCTGAATGATGTTGCTCATGGCAGCGACATACCCTTGAAACCAACTTGGCTTTTTACATTCTCTGAACGTTCCTAACAAGGTATCTCGCACCCATAATGGTCTCTTTTTGGTAGGAGGATCATGTGGTGGAGGGTTTAGAGGATCCATGAAACCCATTGGATTATCAACAAACTCATTCTCAGGTTCTGGTTCAGACCCAAATGCAACCACTTTTTCATTGACAACTTGTCTTTCAACAATGGCGGGAGGAGGAGAGTCTCTTGCTTTTCTAAGAGCTGCATCTTCATCAAATGTTACGTATCTGCTAAACTCTATAGTTCTTTAATCAGCTACATACATTCTATAAGCTTTTGAATTATCACAATAACCAACAAATGTACCTTTCTTACTTGAAGCTTCCAACTTGTTCCTTTTCTCTTTTGGCACATGGAAGTATACTGGACAACCAAAGATTTGTTGGAAATAATACTGAGAGGGGGGGGGTGAATCAGTGTTATCAGATCAATATAACTTTTCACTATCCATATTAAGATTCATATGTGATGCAACAAGTATATATCCAATAAACATATGATTCAGTTAGTTGATCTCTAATGAGTGAATCAGAACATTATTAACAATATGAGTAATAAACCGGAGCAGTAAAATAGAACAGGTCATCACACACAAGAAGCACACATGAACACCATGATATAATGTGGAAACCCAATGTGGGTGAAAACCACCTGCTGCAAGTCGTCTCTATCTTCCTTTAATAAGAAACTTCATTTTACAATCTTTTGTACTAGTGCAGTCTTATACCAGTACGCAGGCTACAACTTGCAGAGGGCTACGACCCTCTCTCATTTTCCAGTCTCTCCTGGATGGGAGCTACAACCCCCTTAGCTCTTGTACTAGCTGATGTACTAGTATGTAGGTCCCTGCCTACAATCTCCTTTCATCCTCCAGGGACCACATTTCATACATTTTCGGACTGGATACTCCTGAAGCACAACACTATAATCTGAAGGCCACGTTTCATCAAATTTTCATACTGGACCCATAAATATCATTGAAGCTCAAAACAATCAATACTGAAACACTGAAACCATGTCAACAACACAGTCACCAGAACACAGAGCAGACACAGAACTCTGCAATAACAATCAGAACCAACTGTATCATCAAAATCCTGCATCAGAGTGCATACGCTACTTGGAAGTGCAGAACCAGTGTGTATACGCAACTTCACCCAAGTGAACTAGCGTATACGTCATTAATTACTTATTCATAACTTCACTGCACTTACTGACTTCAGACATACCCAGATCATTACATATACACGGATAATATGTGTGTTAGCACCCAGATCTAGTCCATCAGATCACATAAATATGAGTCATTATGATCCTGATCCAATATTAGTTCTCATCCATCAATACTGAAGCTAAACACAATCAACCAAACAAGATATGCAGAATACTGTTATCAGAACACATCAACAACCAGGTCCACCTGTAACTTTAAACATCATAGCTCAAATGGTATACGCTACTACAATGAACCAAACCTGCGTACATACGCGCTTTCACCAAAGCCAACCCGCGTACAGATCTATAAATATTCAATCATGACTTGCAACAATTTCAAACTTAAGTTATACCTAGTTCAGATCATTACAAGCGTCAGTAGACAGATTTAGAATAAGCATAATCAACTATATAGAGATAGTTCATTTCAAACCAATTGATCCCGATCTATCCTTAGATCTTGTTCTCCATCAACCGGTGAGATCCCTCTTTAGCTCAGATCCAGATCTGCACCATAACCCAATCACAGTATTCCAGATCTAGCACTTTATCAGATATTCAATCATTCCGAAGATGCCTTGCCAAATGATCTCCTTCCTCTTTTATAGTCTTAGGCCTTCCACAATACCACGGTCCAAAACCATAACAATTCAATACCATGGACCCAATACTTGGGATCAACACTTTTGGATGCAATACCACGGACCAAAACCATAGGATCAAAAACTGTTGGACTAATACTATGAACCAACCATGAAAGTGCGTGAACTTTTTTCTACATGAAAGAAACTTTTCTCTACATGAAAGTGCATGAACTTTTCTCTACATGAAAGAAACTTTTTCTCTGCATGAAAGTGCGTGAACTTTTCTCTACATGAAAGAAACTTTTCTCTGCATGAAAGTGCGTGAACTTTTTTCTACATGAAAGAAACTTTTCTTTGCATGAAAGTGCGTGAACTTGAAAATAACTTTACTGCACTATAATTTATCATCTGTGTGATTTGCCATCAAGGACAACACTTGTTTCATAATGCCAACAAGATTCTCAAATGACTCATCTCAAGCCTTTCACCAATGAAGACTTCTTCAAGAGTCTTATTGTTTAAGGCCTGATGAGGAGTTCTATTTTGCACATAAACAATAGTATTTGCAGCTTTTCCCCACAAAAACTTTGGTAGCTTTTATCATTTAGCATGGCTCTGACCACTTCCATAATAGTTCTATTCTTCTTCTCAGCCACACCATTTTGTTGTGGGTTGTATGACATAGTGGTTTATTTCTTTATTCTTGCATCTTTGCAAATATCATTAAAATCATTGGAGGTGAACTCTCACCCATTTTAAGATCTAAAAGCATTTATCAACTTTCTAGTTTGATTTTCAATCAGAGCCCTAAATCTCCAAATATGTCAAATGATTCCCTTTTCTTTTTAAAAAATAATATCCATATCTTGCGAGAAAAATCATCAACAAAAATCATTAAATACAAGTAACCACCAAGAGAAGTAACAGGCATAGGTCCACATAAATCAGAATGTGTGAGCTGAAGTACGTGACTAGATTTTGTTCTGCTTGAAAGGAATGATCCATTTATATGATTTCCACTTGCACATCATGGGAAAACTCTTTCATGATCCATTCTGATCTCAAACATCACAGAAACCATCTTCTTTACATGAGGTAAGGCTTTGTAGTGTAGGTGAGCAAATATTTTGTGCCATAACTCACACTGAAGATCAGTATCAAGGACCAGTGCATGAATTGGTTTACCATTGACTTTGTAAATCCCTTCACATCTTAATCCAAGAGTGAAGGATTCTCTTTTACTTGAGTTCAAAGGCTAGGTTAGAACATTTCCATTAGTAAAATCAACTTTCATTCCTTTATCTTCTAGAGTAGATATGGATACAAGATTCTTTTTCAAACCAAGTACATACAAAACTTTTGCAGAAAAATAGATTTGTCATCATTTAACTGAAACAAAATTGAACCATAACCTTTAATCGTGTGAGTAGAATTATCTCAAAAGATAACATTTAAGTTAGTCTCCCTCTCAACTAGATTAGATAGTGCTTCTTTATAACTAATAAAATGTTTGGAAACACCACTATTAACTAACCAACTATCAAATGAATCTGCAGAAGAACTAGAAAGAGCATAAATAAGAAAATATTATGATTGAGTTTTTGTTGCATTATTTATATATCTTGGATTTCTTGTTTTCTTAGGATGCCATTTTCTTTGATTTTCAAAAGAGTTTTTTTTTATAATCATATTTGTTTTTGAATCTAGGTGATCTTCTTCTTTCTTTACAGTCACGAGCAAAGTGACCATGCTTTTGATAGTTAAAACATCTAACTTTTGACATGTCTAGATTCCCTTTATTTGATTTGAAAGCATATTTTTTTATTATTATCTTTCTTTCTCTTGTCATAGGATGAAAATGCAGTAGGTTCTCCTTCTTCATGATGTGAAATTTTCTCTCTGGAGATCATTCTGGCCTCCTCTTGGATACTCTTTCCTAGGAGCTCATCAAGGGAGGGAATAGTGTTGATGTCATTGATGGTGGTGATAAAAGTCTCCCAAACATGAGAAAGACCTCCAAGTGCAATTGACACCATTTCTTTGTCGAGTAGAACTTCACCAACTTCTGACAGTTGATTTCTAATTTTAGTCATTCTCATGAAGTATGCTTGAACCGTCTCTTCTCTATTTATCTTGATGTCCTTCAGCTAATTATTCAAGACAATAATCTCGTTCAAGTTACTAATTACAAACATGCCAATTAGTTTTTCATACATTTCTTTAGCTTTCTTCAAACCAGAAAAATAAGTAATGAGATGATCACTAAGAGAATCAAGAATAATTTTCCTAACTTTGATTTCACCTTTTTTATGTTTGGATTTGACAACAATACTTGAATTCTCTCATGGACCAACTACTGTGCCTTCAACATACTCTAAAACTTCATGTTCTTCAAGAGTGATATCTAGCCTTGTTTTCCATGGACCAAAGTTTGAAGCACCATTCAATTTCTTCTCTACCTTGAAATAGGATGAAGTCATCTTGACAAAAAAAAAATTGGCAACAAGTGGAGTCTTTTCAGGTGATCCTTGGTCTCCTTGGACTTATTTTCACCAAGGCTTTGATACCATGTTAAATTTTGAAAGTTCTATGGAAAAATTTAAAAAATTCTTTGTACAAACTTGAAAGTTCTATGCAGAAAACTAAATGTACTTGCAGAAAATTAAATGTACTTTGCAGAAAATTGAATGGAACTGAATGTACTTAGAAGAAAGTTGAATGTATTTTGTAGAAAACTGAATGTACTTTGCAAAATGTTGAATATATTTTGTATAAAATTGAATGTACTTTGCAGAAATTTGAATGTTCTATGTTGTTACAATTACTTAGAACGTAAATTTGTTCTTCACAACTTTTCAAATCAACAATTGTAGATAGAACATAAACTTAAGGACTTATGAAGACAACGAAGCAAAAATATGAGACACTGAGAGTTAAGTCCAATGACTAGCAAAAAATCCACAAGGGGAAAAACCAAATGATTTTTTTTCTATTAGATTCCTTCAATTATTTAGCAGAGTACACAGAAAGAGAGAGAGAATGAGAATGAAGAAAGTCACAAATGTCTGATCAACTTGTAGCTGAAGTGCTCTTTCTCTTTGCTTGAATATCTCCTTCTTCTCTTGATCAGATATTGTCCTTCACACTTGCTCCAACTCTTCACTTTCTTTCACACTTCTCTTACACACAATCAACACTAGCTCTTCTTCTTCACAATAAACATGCTACATCAACTCTCACTTTCTCTTGCTTAAATAGATGAGAAAGGAGTGGAGTTACAAAATGAATTCATGTCTTGAGCCAATAATAGGAGAATCAAAATCCACGAGGGAGGAGTTACTTGAGGAGAAGTGTAACTCATCCCAAGAATAAAGAGAGAGGTACACATGTTTTGAAGAGTTACAATTCGAATTAGGGAGAGAGAGAGAGAGTTACACTTAGACATGAGAGAATATTTGGTGAGATTTACAAATCGAATTGAATGAGGGAGTTACACTTTTGTCATACATTGAATTAGTGAGGGAAAGTTACATTTTCTTAAGTCTGGAGTTACTATTTTATTCCAAGAGAGATTTGATTTTCCAAGTAAGAGATTCTTAATTTAATTCACTTATTCCATGAGAGAAATCATTTTTTATTAATCCATTAAAGGTAAATTACTTTAGACTATTTTATAAATAATAGTATCAGAATAATAATAATACTAGTAAGGATAAATATATTAATTCTTGACTTGTATAATCATGATTGATTTAATTTTAAAGTGGATTCCATATGTCAAGATCATCCTTGATCATTTAGACATGAATTTCTATTTTTGTAAAGTCACTTCCAAATTGAGATGTGACTTATTATTTTAGAAAGTCATATTAGAATTGTCAGAAATGAAATTTTATTATACGTGGTTCAAACCGAACTGAAAAATATGATTTCTTTTGGGAAATAATTCATCCCTGAGCTGCCAAATTTTAACAATTGTAACAACATAGAACATTTTGTTTTCTGCAAAGTACATTCAATTTTTTGCAAAGTACATTCAACTTTTTGCAAAGTGCATTCAGTTCCATTCAGTTTTCTACAAAGTATTTTCAATTTTTTGTAAGTACATTTAGTTTTCTGCATAAAAATTTCAAGTTTTTGCAAATAATTTTTAAATTTCTGCATAGAATTTTCAATTTTTTACAATAAGAGAGTAGGAGGGAAGAGATAGAGAGAGAAGGAGAGGGGGAGAGAAAGGGAAGAGAAGGAGAAGGAGAGGAATAGGGAGGGAGAGAGAGATAGCTAGATTGAATAAGGTGTGCATTTGGGGTGTGAGATAGAGAGATGAAGGGAGATATAGATGGAGGGGGAAGGTAGGGAAGAAGAGAGAGATAGAGAGACGAAGTGAGGGAGAGATAGATAGATAGATGTGGAGAGAGAGAGCGTGTTTGTTTGGGGGGGTGAGTTAAAAAGTCAAAAAAGGAGAGATGAATGGAGATTTTATATATATATATATCGTGGGGGGAGAGAGAAGGAACAAGAGAGATAGATAATGAGAGGGAGACAAACTCTTTTATCTTATGAATATTTTGGGTTTTCACTAAAGTAGATGCATTGATTTTAGTGTAGATGTTAAATCATAATCTTATTTGATTGGAGAGGGAGGGAGGAAAAAATAAATTCATATAGAGAGAAAGGTGAAGAGAGAGGGGGAGTTACAAGGGAGAGACGAGTGTGAAAATTTACAAGTCTAATTGTAGCAACTAGAAATTTATTCTTCTAATGGTTAATTATGCATTTTATTTGCTATGACAAGCATTGAATAAATCACATTGCAAATTTTCACCATAAAAACGTTGCAAAAAATAAAATGTTGGAAACTGAATAAATACTAGCACACACAAAAGTTTTGACATAGTTATTTTTGGACAAATGTCTATAGAAAAACCCAATGTGAGAAAACCGGTGCAACAACTGAGAGTTTTTATTATTATGTAGCAATGAATTATAAATAAGATGCCAAACTGACTTTTCTATCTAAGAGAAATACTGGCAAAAAATATCTGAGGGAATTTACCCTCTTCTCCAAGCAATCTCGGCTAAGTTTGTCCACTCGAACTAGCAAACTCAAATCCTCTATGTAGCCTCTGCATCACCCTTGTGCAGTCCAATCCTGCCACGAATCTACCTCTGATTGACTGTTGCTACTTTGGAAAGAATCCTTCGGCCCTTTGGAAAATTATCCTGGACTCCGACCACTAAATCCTCCTCTTGCTCAGCTAAATCGAACCGCCCTCTCATGCTACTGCATAGTCCTTACGTAGCCTCCTAGAAAATAACTCAACCTCCTCTTTTGACTCTTCGGAACTGGAAACATCCTATGGAATCATTGTCTCTTCCCCTCTGCGTCCCTTTGGTTCAAACTCTCTTACTTTGTTCAACCTCTGAAACTGGATAGCTCGATCTGCCAAGGAACTCGCATTATTGGCTCTCACTTGTGTGTTCCCTTGAACCCCATCAACCTCCTCTTACAATCTCCAGTTGAGTCTTCAACGACCATGATTTAATCCTTATCAATGGTTGAGATCATTTTTGAGTTGATTCTTGTGAGCCTTTCTAGAGAATTTTCACCTTTCTCAATTAATTACCCTTAATCAACAAGTTTTCCTAAGTTAGAGATAGGAAAAATTTAAATGATGGTCAATTAATTTAATTGAGCTATCTCTAAGTGGAATTTTCAGAAATGATTTCTGGGTTTTGGAGATCTATTGTCTTTTAGCCTCTCCACAAAGTTTAAGACTAGAACACTATCAAATGCTACAAAAACTAACACTTCCTCATAGCGAGAAAGGTGTTCTCCCAATCTCCATAACATCCTTCATACATGCTGTTGATGTCTAACATTTGTGGCTACCTGCCACTGTCCACCAACTACTGCGCAACTCTGATAATGCTTCATTCATGCTGCTATTGACACTACACTGCTACCAACTCTACTACTGCATTGCAATTGGTCTCATGTTGTTGTTGTTGCTGCAACTACTGCAACTACTGCAACTACAATACCAAGTCTCAATCAACTATGCGCTCATGTTGCAACTGTTTCCTGTGTCTTTAATTACTACTAGTCTCTTTTTTGTCCATTGAGTAACTCTCTGCACTGCAACTGCTTTGCGCCCCTCAATACCTGATTGCAACTAGCATTACAACTGTTGCTCAAGAACTGACTGCATCGATTTGACATTGATCCATCTACTACTGGAATGGGTTCTCCACTATACCCATATGTTCTCTGAAATAGACGAACTCAGCTCTCCCTAGAGCTTTCATGAGTATATTTGCAACCTCCTCTTCTGTGGGAACATATTGTAGTTGGAGTGCTCCACGTTGCACACAATATCTAATGAAATGAGATCGAATATATGTGTTTCCACCTTTCATGGGACACTGGATTTTTAGAGAGCTTGATGCAACTCTGATTATCACAGTAGACATTGGTCGCCTCCATCCTCTGCCTGAACAAACTTACTAACTGCTTCTGAAGCCATATATTTTCACATGTAGTTGTGGTACCTGCCATATACTTTGACTTCTACTTTCAGCTGCACCAATAAACTATCCCTAATCCAACATTGAAGCAGTACCCAAAGGAACTTTTCCTATCCACTCAACTGCCTGCCCAATTTGCATCTCTGAATCCACATAGATTGGCATCATCACCTAGAGTATACCTCGACCAATACTCGATTGTGCTGTGCGAATATCTTAAAATGTGCCACATTGTTTTCCAATGCACTCTCTTTAATTTCACTCTAAACTGACTAAAAGTGTTGACTGCAAAGAAAATATCTGGCCTAGTGTGGACCAGATACCTGATGGGACTGATAAGCTATCTATACAAGGTGGGGTCAACATCTTTGTCCTTTGATGTATCTATATTCCTCCAGTTTGTGATTATGGGCATAGTCATGGGCCTACAATCTTGCATTCAGAACCTCTTCAAAATCTTTGTAGTATATCTCCCTTGACCAAGGAAGATCTCCCCACTCTTCTGCCGCACTTCCAAGCCTAGGAAGTAATGCATCAACTCCAAGTCCTTCATGTCAAACTATGCTACTAGGTTTCTCTTGCAGTCCTCTATGAGCCTAGATGACCTTGTCAAGAAGAGGTTATCCACATACAACACTAGGATGAGTGGCTCATCCTCTACCATCAGGTAGTAAAGGTTAGGATTTGCGTCACTCTTGACGAAACCCATCTACTGCAAGTAGTTGTCAATCCAACCATACCATGCCATGGGAGCTTTCTTGATTGCGTATAAAGCTTTCTACAGTCTGTACACATATGTGCCCCTCTCATGTGTCTCGAAGCCCTCTAGCTGCTTGATATGTACCTCCTCCTCTATCACACCATTCAATAATTCTTTCTTGACGTCCATCTACGAAATTTGCCATCCCTTTTGCGC
Organism: Pinus tabuliformis; assembly: GCA_031772625.1. Classification (NCBI taxonomy): domain Eukaryota; kingdom Viridiplantae; phylum Streptophyta; class Pinopsida; order Pinales; family Pinaceae; genus Pinus; species Pinus tabuliformis. Next base: position 1,873,452,803 of record CM062818.1, read on the forward strand.
TGCTAGGGATATAACTGATCGGATAGAAGTATATTTGGCAACTGGGCCGAAGGTTTCCTCATAATCTATCCCTTTTTCTGTGCATACGTATTTTCCACAAACCTAGCCTTGCATTTCTCCACGTTGCTATCTGCAATGTACTTAATCTTGTAGATCCACCAAGAGCCCACAAGTGACCTTTCCACAGGCCTTGACACCACCTCCCAAACATCATTCGTCATGATAGAACTGTACTCCTCTACCATGGCATCTACCCACACCTAATGCTATGTTGCCTCCTGATAGCTGGAAGGTTCTTCAACTAGTGCCACCAATGCTTGGTACTTGTTTGGCTATCTGTGTTCTCTCTTGTTTGTCCTAGGAGCCCCAATGAACTCCTCTACATCTCTCAATGTCTGACGAAGTTCTTGCTGGTTCGGCCACTAGTGGTGGGAAGCTCAATAGCTCCTCATCTTGCCTCTGCGGCTTTGTCTGCTGTGAACACACTAGATCTTCTGCACCCGAGAATATGCTGGTATTGGTAACTATACTAGATTCTTGTGACTGTCCAATTAACGATCCCACTAGCTTCCCCTATTGTTGAACCAATGGAGCTTATGCTGGCTTACTCTGATATCTTGCTGGCATCTCATGAGACCTCATGAAGTCTTTATCCTCCATAAACTTTACATCCTCTTTCACAATGATCTTCCTGCTGCCTAGAACATAGATCTTGTATGCCTTAGAGGTTTCACTATACCCAATGTAATAAACAGTCTCTGCAGTCTAATCCAACTTGGTGCACTTCTCATCTGGTACATGGCAAAATAATGCTATCAAAGATTCTGAAGTGACTCACTCCTGACTTCTTCCCTGTGATGACCTCTTTTGAAGTTGTCTTCCCAAATGCCTTGTGAGGAACTTTGTTATGAATATACACAACTGTGTAACATGCCTCTTCCGACAAGAACCTGGGCAAATCCTAGTCATATAACATTGCCTTTGCACACCAACTATAGATTTGTTCTTCCGATCCGTTGCCCCATTCTACTGTGGATTGTATGGAGTTGTCCACTCCCTCATGATGCCTTCCTTCGCATAGAAATCTATGGTTTCACTATATGTGTACTCTCCTCCATTATATGAGCAAAGTATCCTGATCTTCTTTCCTATCACATTTTCCACTAGAGCTTTAAACTCCTTGAAGCGATCAAAGACCTCATCCTTGGCCTTCAAGAATTAGATCCAGGTTTTCTTGGAGTGGTCATCAATGAAGTTAATGAAATATTAGTACCCCCCTGGAGATCTAGTGGACATAGGGCCACAAATGTCTGAGTGTATAAGTTGTAACACACCATCTTCCTTGTTGTCACTACTTGAGAATGTTGCCTTAGCATATTTCACAAGCATGCACCCCTTGCACACGTCATCGTGTTCCATGCCTAATTATGGAACACCTATCACTGTCTCCCTGAGCATCCTAAGTGCTCCATGATGCAAATGTCCCCTTCTCCTATGCCTTAACTCATTTAGGTCCTTGCCATTGCTACTACTACTGCCAACTAGTGCCATTGTTGTGTCAAACTGTAACCTATATTAATCTGTTGCTTCATAACCCAATATGTTTCACCTTCTTCCAGTTATGGTGTTTGATGAACACCTTCTTCCCTACAAAGTGGACATCATATCCCTTATCCTGCAATTGGGATACTGAAATCAAGGTCATACCCAATCCTAGCACATGTAATACATCTGTAACACTGGTGCTTGCTCCTGAATCCTTCTCTATATCAATGGCACCTCTCCCCACTAGAGTGCATTTTGTCTTGTTACCCATTGTTATTTGGGAGTCCACATTCTCCTCATTGTAGTTGGATAAATATTCTCTAACTTCGGTTATATGAGCTGATGCTCCACTGTCTATATACCAGACTCCTTATGAAGTTGAGCTAGTCAAGCAAGCAAATTCATCCTCAAACTTGGAAGACAATTTTGAGGCTCCATGAATGTCAAATCTATCCATGGCCATGCTGGAAAACTCTGGTGAATTTACTTAACACATCCTGAGTATAATTTTGTGTGCTATTTCTCTTCCACTCGACAATATGAATTTTCTACTGTAAACAGCTGCAAACCCTCTATGATCGGATCAAGACTCTGCTCTGGGGAATTATGAGTTGTTTCTCCCTTTGCCTATTGGAATCACTTTCCCGGACAAATCGACCCTTCCTACGGCATGCAACTGGAAAATCGAACCTTGTTCAGCACTTCCCACTGCCTGGCTAAGCAATTTGTAGCCCCTGGGAAGTTCGTTCTACTGGTCCCTTTAAGCAGTGAATTTCTCCCTCTTCATCCTTAAGGTTCTGATCCTTCAAGCATGCTCTGGAACCATGTGAAAATTTACAAGTCTAATCAACTAGAAATTTATTCTTCTAATCGTTAATTATGCAGTTATTTGCTATGACAAACAACGAATAACTCACATTGCAAATTTTCACCATGAAAACATTGTTGAAAATAAATTGATAGAAACAAAGAAATGCTAGCACACACAAAAATTCAGACAGTTATTTTTGGACAAATGTCCACAAAAAAACCTAATGTGGGAAAACTTGTGCAACAACTGAGGGTTTTTATTATTATGCAACAATTAATTTATGAGTATAATAAAATGGACGCAAAAATGGCATTTTTATCTTAGAGAAATATTGGCAAAAAATATCTGAGGGGATTTACCCTCTTCTCCAAGCAATCCTGGCTCATTTTGGCCACTTGAATAGGAAAACTCAGACCCTCTGTGTAGCTTCAGTGTCACCCCTACGCAGTCACTCACACGCTCAGCCCAATCATGCCCCGAATCTACCTCTAACTGATTGTTGTTTCTCTAGAAAGGATCCTTTGGCTGTCTAGAAAATTATCCTAGACTCCGGTAATTGAATCCTCCTCTTGCTCAACTAAATTGAACAGTTCCCTTGAGGCCATTGTGCAATCCCTATGCAGCCTCTTGGAGAAATAAATTGGCCTCCTCTCCTGACTCTTCAAAATTGGAAACCTCCTCTGGAATCACTCTCTCTTCCCCTCTACATCCCTTCTAGCTCGAACTCTCTTCCTTTTCTCGACCTTTGAAGCTAGACAACTCGATCTACCAAGGAACTCGCACTATTGGCTCTCACTCATGTGTGTTCTCCTCAACCCCATTGACCTTCTCTTATAATAATCAGTTGAGTCTTCAATGACCATGATTTAATCCTTATCGATGGTTGAGATCATTTTTGAGTTGATCCATGTGAGTTTCTAGAGAATTTTCACCTTTCTCAATTAATTACCATTAATTAACCAATTTTCCTAAGTTAGACATAGGAAGAATTTAAATGATGGTCAATTAATGTAATTGAGCTATCTCTAGGTGGAATTTCCAAAAACAATTTTTAAGTTTTGGAGATTTCATGTGTTTTAGCCTCTCCACAAAGGTTGACACTAGAAAAATTGTAGTGTGATTTATTCGTTGTTTATCATAGAAAATAAGCTACATAATTAACAATTAAAAGAATAATTTTCAGTTGTTGCAATTAAACTTGTAAATTTTCACATGGAGAGTGGGAGGGAAGAGAGAGAGATTGGAGAGGGAGGGAGGGAAGAAGAAAGACATAGAGAGAGAAAGTTGAAGAGAGAAAGGGAGTTACAAGGGAGAGATGGAGAGAGAGTGAAGGAGAGGGGAGAGTGGGAGGCAAAAAAGGGAGAAGGAAAGAGAGGGAGGGAGGGGGAGAGAGATAGATAGATATGCAAAGATTATCCATGTGGATATTGGTGGCCACCCGCCCTTTCCACTTGGACCCCCACCATTGTTTCTTTCATTTTTTCAGTTTCTTTAATTGTAGCACAATTTACTATTTTTGGCATTTTTTAGGTCCTAAACTTTTGAAGCCGTTTTGAGACACTAAACAACGTTTTTAGAAAAATGGGAAAACAATGGGCATCAACTAATGTTTGCCACCAAAATTTATAGTCCTCATATAGATATTTCTAACGAGGTATCATGCGTGTCAAACAAAGATTGTATTCCAAATTTACGACCCCAGGAAGTTGATGTACCAATTTACCCCAATAGGGCCCATAATTTTAGCACTTCATCTCCTAGGGTTAGGTTTTTGTATGTTTAGGGTTTTCCATTGTTTCTCAATAATAAGTAGGCCTTCAAGCCTCATTGTAACACAATTCAGAGGCATGTAGTCGCCACATCTCTTCTCAGAGATAAGCTACCATTGCCTGAGCTAGTTTATTTCCAGCGTGTATGTAAGCATATTTCAATTCTTTGATATTAATGAAATGCAGTGTTATTTTGGCATCTCTATATTTATGGGTATAGTTGTATTTTGTTGTATTTTTGTTTAAGTTCGGATCAGTGGTATCAGAGCGGTCTGCTCTTTTTCTGCTTTTCTTTGCATGTTCCCGACAAGGTCAGGGTATAAGGAGTTAGGGATCGAACTGGTTGAATCTTTGCAAGACTAGCATTTCAAAATATTGCTCGAGGAAACCCTCAAGCGATAGAGGAACGTGATGATGGACAACTTTGCTAGATCCTTCAGCGGTTACCAACAGGTGGCGCATCTTCTTCCAGCAGCCACTCGAGAAGCTCCATTCCCTTTAACATATAAGTTAACTTCGACATCCCCATATTTGAAGGTCAGATAGATGCAGATGCCATAGATAAATGGTTAAATCTGCTAGAAGGATATTTTTCGGTTCATGATTTTTCTAGCTGGGAAAATATTACTTTGCACTCCTCAAAGTTACCCCCTACGTCAGGACTGGTGGGAAACCTACTGTGAGAAGAGGGACGAGAGTGAACCCTCACTATTTTCAGCCACACTCACTTGGAATTCTTTTTAGGACGCCATCAAGGAACAATATTACTCTGTTGGAAGCTATGAGGAGAAATACATAAAGTGGACCACGCTGTGGCAGGAAAGGGACCAAGACGTGCCAGAGTTCACAAATATATTTCATACCCTTCTCACGAAGTTGGGTATCAAGGATTCTTAGCGACATTTGGTACTCAAGTACCGTGGTTGTCTACACAACGACATCCACGATGAGATGAAGTTCCTGGACATATTCTCACTCAGCGCTACGTATCAATATGTTGTTAAGATCGAGCATAAATTTAAATAGAAGAAGCAAAACTTTTGATTTGCGAATCCGAGGCAAGGGAAAGGCGCCCCCAAACCGCAGAACGAAGGACAAATCCAAGGCGGGGTGACCTAGGACAACCCACTAAAGCCACAAGCAAAGAACAACATCACAAAGACAAAGAAGGACACACGAAAATTGTAGTTCCATATGAGCCCCACTCACAACACAAGTGAGTGTTGGGCCAAGCAGTGACTGGTGGCCGAGCTGAAGGCTTCCGAATCAGATGCATGTTCTGACTCTCAGTCAGAACATGACAAGGGGAATGACAAAGGGAAGTAAATTATTAACACGGAGCCTCGTGCCACTGTTGCCACCACCAAGATATAGAAGAATGAGCCCAAAGATCCACAGGAGGGGGAGCGCCTCTTCCACTCACAAGTGTGGGTGAAGGGTTCTCCATTGCAGTTCATTGTCGATAGTGGGAGCCAAAATAACCTTATTTCAGTAGGGGTCGTGAAGCGACTAAGCCTACCGACCTCAGCACACCCACAACCATACACCATCGAGTGGCTTTACCAAGGACTAGATCTTTGTGTCAGCCAGCAATGTCGCATTCCCTATAACATCAAGTCCCTAACAGATGAGGTACTGTATGATGTTGCTCCTCTTGAAGTTTGTGATGTATTATTAGGTCAACCATACTTGTGGAAGTGACATGTTGTGTATGAGTCTAGGTATCACATTGTTATTATTACTTTGGGCAATAAGTTGTACAAGAAACTAGAGGTAGCACCACCTACCACCATCTCTTTGATCACTATGAAGCAATGCAATGAAATCATTTCCCAGACTGGGAAATTTGTTTTCCTTATGATTCGTCCTCAGGGAAAGAAGAAAATTGTGGCCACGACCTCCAAACAAGGCTCATTTTCACAATAACAACAAATGGACAATGTCATGGAGGAGTATAGGGACATATTCACCTTACCCCCAGGGGTGCGTCTACACTGTTAGGTCAAGTGCTTCATCGATCTGACACCAAGCGCGCCGCTACCCAATGGACCAACCTATCAATGCTCTATTTTGGAGAACGATGAAATCAAGAGGCATATTTAGGAGATGTTGTAGAAAGGGCACATCATGCCAAGTTCATCACCTCGTGGGAGCCTGATCGTGTTGGTACAGAAGAAGGATGGGACTTGGAGACTCTGTATTGACTATCGGGCACTGAACAAGATCATTGTCCGGAATAGGTATCCAATCCCACAGATTGATGACCTTTTGGATGAGCTCAAGGGGGCCAAATATTTCAACAAGATTGACTTGAAGTTTGGTTATCACCATGTACCAATCAAACCCTCTGGTGTGTGGAAGAATGCCTTCAAATCCAAGGAGGGCCTTTTCGAATGGCTGGTCATGCCTTTTGGGTTGATGAATACCCCCGCAACCTTCATGAGACTGATGGAGAACATCTTGCGACCCTTCATCAACTCATTTGTGGTGGTGTATTTGGATGACATCCTGATCTTTAGCCAAAGTTGGGAAGATCACCTCCACCATATTTGACAGGTCCTTCAAACCTTGCGACAACACAAGTTCTGTGCAAATTTGGAGAAATGCACTTTTGGTATGACCTAGGTTCAATATCTGGGGTACGTCATTGATGAGTGGGGTGTGCACGTGGACCCAACCAAGATACAAGTATGGACCCAACCAAGATACAAGTCATTCAGGATTGGCCAGCCCCAACCACTCTAACAGAGCTTTGTAACTTTCTAGGTCTTGCCAATTTCTACTGCAGGTTCGTGTTGGGGTTCTCTCATATCACTTGGCCTCTGAGTCAAGTCACCAAGGGAGGAGTGAAAGAAAAGTTCTTTTGGTCTAAATCCCAACAGAAGGTGTTTGCCAAGTTGAAGCATCTCCTTTGCTTTGTACCAGTGCTCTCTTTACCAAACCTGTAACAACCATTTGAGATCGAGACAGATCCCTCCGACTATGGTATTGGTGCAGTTCTTGTTGATTTGTGTATCTTAGGAGGTACTCCAAGCCCTAGGGTTCGGGGGTTTGGAGGACAAAGCGCCACAAGGGCAAATTGTTGGCTTGGAACCCAAGAATGAGGTTTTGGCACCCATCGTATTTTGGTGCACAACCATGATGGATTCACGACATGGGATGGACAAGGATGATAATGCTCAAAAATACAATTCCAACGCATCGAAAATCGTCCGAATCTGAGTTGTCGTTAGGGAGATATGAATTTTTGAAGTTGGCAAATTAATTTGGTTGTCAAGTAGGCCGACTTGATATGTGTCACTTCAAGTGAGACGTTGAGCCATTGTATGTGTATAAATACAAGGCATATTGGAGTCATTTAAGGCATCCATTTGTGAGCAATACATCTCCAAGTGAGCTTTGAAATTTTGGTGGAGAAAAGAAGCGTAAAGAACATCGTGGAGATGCCCTAGGAACAGTGGGGAAGATTTCAAGTGGCTATAGGTACATCGTGGAAGTTTTGGGGCTGCTTGTGTGTGTTTTGGTGTTGTTCTTGGGTGTTATTGTAGACAACAAGATTGAAGTTTAGTAGAGGCTACGCTGCAGCAAAGGAGGGCCAAAGGGACATCGTGAAAGAGCCTAAGGAGCAACATGGAAATTCTATGGTAGAGGCTGAGTGTTGTAGAAGACAACAGACTATTTCAAGGGCTAGATAAGGGTCGTTTCAAGGCCGGTTTACTGGGCAGTCAAGGCCGAGATAATCTAAGAGGAGAACACAAATGTTGATGGAATTTGTGTGTGTCTGTTGTGGAGACAAAAGCTACAACAAGTTGCTGAGCTAGGCCGCAGGCTGTAGCCAACAACTTGAGGTTGTTCTAGGTTCTGTGTTGAGGGTGGTGGAAAGGTATCACCTTGGAGAACCAAAACCCTGGAGGCTTGAAGTGTTGAAATTTGTGAAGGTTAGAGGGCTGATATGTATGCCCTAACCAGTGATGCAGTGACAACAATGCAACAAGGTGAACAACAATGTTTTGAGGTGTATTGGGTCAAAGTATTTGACCAGTTTGGATCAGATTGTCAAGCAACCTGTTGGAGCAAATTTGAGGATATTCTGAGGTGGTGTAATGCCTTCCTAGGTGCAGATTCAACAACAATAATATTGGGTGTCATAGAGCTCGTTGGAGGGTAGCGTGTTGGCTACCCAAAGTAGCCCTAGACGAGTTATCTTGAAGGACGAAGAGCAGTTGAAGGTTGGGTGAAGGACAGTACCGAAGTGCAACATTTTGATGGACGAAAGTTGTTGCTAGCCGTGGCAGATTGGTGCTCGGGAATTAGGCCTACCCAGAGAGCAGTTGATGAGCTCATGTTCATTGTAGCAGATGTGACTTGTAGCAGTGATAGGAGGCAACCCTCTTGGAGTCTCGATATGTAGATGCCTTGATGGACTAAGGCACTACTAGTGAGCTGTACGGGAGCAAAGGAACGACAGGGCAAGATACAACAAAGAAATTGCGCAACGAAGTTTGTCATTGTATCTTGTAACTATAGACTGTTGTATTTATCAAATTTGGATTAATATAGCGAAGATTGGTGATCGTAAATTATTATACAATTTTGTTTAAAAATATGTATATTGTGCATATGTGATTTACTACTTTATATCTTTGCTGTGCAAAGTAGTTTATGGTTGAGATTCTTGGTTTGGTAGCATCATTGATTTTAAGACTCTAACTTGGACCCAAGGTCGTGGAAATTCAACATGGTATTAGAGCGTGTTTGAGCTACTTGGGAAGTAAGTAAATCAGAGTTGTGCGCAATGAATTACAGCGTGAGAGGGAGTTGGTCACATTGTGAGTGAAGGGTTCACTACAATGTCGAAGTTGCAGGCAGGTATCTTATATGAGGACAGGTTGGAGGGGTTGTCCAACTATAGTCCATGGAAGGAAAGGATCAAGTTGATATTGTAGGTAAACGGTATCTGGGATTTTGTTGAGAAAGAGATCAAGAAGCCAATTGACCCTAAGGAGATGTAAATTTGGGAAGATTTGGATGCGAGGGCGAGATTGATCATCCTTGATGGTGTGAGGGATGCCATAATACCTCATTTGTCCGGGAAGAACACTGCACATGAGATGTGGGTGTCTCTTCAGAATTTGTTCCAGAATAAGAACGAGAACTAGGTATTGGTATTGGAGGATAAGTTGAAGTCCACCAAGATGTTAAAGGGTGAAAGCTTGACCTCATATCTGACGAGATTGTCTCAGGTCAAAGATGAGCTTACTGTCATCGGTGTGACTATCTCAGATGGAGATATGTAAGGATTGCCTTGAAAGGGTTAACATAGGAATGAAAACCCTTCATCAAAGGAATCGTTGCCAGAGAGAAGCTACCAGATTGGGATAGGTTGTGGGATGGCTTCATTCAGGAAGAGTTGCAAGACGAGGATCTTTAGCCGAAGCAGAAAGCTTCATATGATGACGTGGCACTTGCATCACGAATGAAGGGTAAGCAAAAGAAGGACTTGAGTAAAGTCAAGTGTTTTAACTGTGGTGAGATGGGTCATTTTTCGTCAAGATGTCCGAAGAAGAAGAAGGGAGATGATGAGAAAAGAAAAGGGAAGCAAGCCACCCTTATTGCAAATAAAGCAAAGATGGATGAGCTCGCTAGAAGATTGGAAGACGAAGAGGAGGGTTTTGCTATGATTTCTCATTTCTCGCACAATACTATCAAAGAGGGTGGATGGTACGTGGATAGTGGTGCGACGAAGCATATTCCAGGGTCACAAGATATTTTTGAGACTCTAGCTGGATGGGACTCGAAGTTGCACATGGTGTTGGGCAACAAGAGTCAGTTGGAGATCTGAGGATTGAGTGTTGTGGCATTCAGAATGGAGACAGGACGTATGATGCGGGTCCAGGATGTATTGTTTGTACTAGGACTCAGATATAATGTGCTCTCCGTCTGGATGATGGAGAAGAAGGGGTTTGAGATCTTGTTCCAGGATGGGAAGGAAAGACTTAGGGTTAGAGACTCTAAGTCCGATGGGATTGTACTCGGAGTTAGAGAGCATGGTCTCTACAAGTTGATTGCAAAACCTGAGCATCATGGAAAGAAGTAGGGATAGGTGCAGGTTCCAGAGAAGCAAGAGCAAGTGCAGGTGCGGGTTCTAGAGAAGCAGGAACAAGTGCAAGTGCAGGCTTCAGAGGAGAAGGCACAGGTTCCTGAGAAGCAGTAACAAGTGTAGGTGCAGGCTTCAAAGGAGAAGGCACATGTTCCCGAGAAGAAGGTACACTTTCCTGAGAAGGTCCAGGTTCCAAAGACTTAGAGGGAGTCTAGTTTAAGAGGGAGCTTGTAGATTTAGAAGGAGACTCTGCAACCCAAGAAGAGCGCGTGGTCAGTGGTAAGCAAGGGTGCTCCTTCAACTGCCAAGAAAGAATCATGAAAAGGGTGGAAGACGCTATAGTATAAGAAGAAGAAGCAGGTTGCTTCTGGCAGTGACATCGACACTTACGAGAAGGGTGTAGTTCACTGTATAGGGATTGCTACGATTCTGAGCGCCAAGAGTTGGGCAAGTGTTGCGAGCAGTGATGATGATGACGAGATACTTCCTAGTCTTGGAAGTACCTCCCTCGCTAAGAGGGAGTGTTAATTTGTGTAGCTTGGGAGGTACTCCAAGCCCTAGGGTTCAGGGTTTGGAGGAAAAAGCGCCACAAGTGTAGCTTGTGGGCTTGGAACACAAGTATGAGGTTTTGGCACCCATCGTGTTTTGGAGAAAAACCATGATCGGTTCAAGGCATGTGATGGATGAGGATGATAGTGTTCAGAAAGACGATTCCAACGCATTGAAAACCGTCTGAATCCGAGTTATCGTTAGAGAGATATGAATTTTTGAAGTTGAAAAATTAATTTGGTTGTCAAGTAGGCTAACTTGATATGTGTCACTTCAAGTGAGACGTTGATCCATTGTATGTGTATAAATACAAGATCTATTGGAGTCATTTAAGGCATCCATTTGTGATAAATACATCTCCAAGTGAGCTCTGAAATTTCGGTGGAGAAAAGAAGCCTAAGGAACAATGTGGAGATGCGCTAGGAGTAGCGTGGAAGATTTCCAGTGGCTGTAGGTACAACGTGGAAGTTTTAGGGTTGCTTGGGTGTGTTTTGGTGTTGTTCTTGTAGACAACAATACTGAATTTTAGTGGAGGATGATCTACAGCAAAGGAGGGCCAAAGGGACAACGTGAAAGAGTCTGAGCAACATGGAAATTCTATGGTAGAGGCCGAGTGCTGTAGGAGACAGCAGGCTGTTTCAAGGGCTAGATAAGGGTTGTTGCAAGGCCGAGAAAATCTAATAGGAGAATGCAGCTGTTGAGGGCATTTGTGTGGCTCTATTGTGGAGACAAAAGTTACAACAAGTCGCTGAGATAGGCTGCAGGCCATAGCCAACAACTTGAGGTTATTCTAGGTGCTGCGTTGAGGGTTATACAACCAGCAAGGAGTAGCATGTTGGTGGAAGGGTCTCATCCTGGAGAACCATAGCCCTAGAGGCTTGAAGTGCTGAAATTTGTGAAGGTTAGAGGGCTGATAAGTATGTGCTAACCAGTGATGCAGTGACAGCAGTGCGGCAAGGTGAACAACAATGTTTTGAGGTGTATTAGGTCAAAGTATTTGACCAATTTGGATCAAATTGTTAAGTAGCCTGTTGGAGCCAATTGAAGGATATTCTAAGGTGGTGTAATGCCTTCCTAGGTGCAGATTTAGCAATGATAGTATTGGGTGTCATAGTGTTGATTGGAGGGAAGTGTGTTGGCTACCCAAAGTAGCCGTAGACGAGTTATCTTGAAGGACGAAGAGCGGCCGAAGGTTGGGTGAAGGATGATGCTAGTGTGCATCACTTTGATGGACGAAAGTTGCTAATAGCTGTGGCCAGTTGGAGCTCGGCAATTAGGCCTACCCAAAGAGAAATTGATGAGCCCGTGTTCATTGTAGCAGACGTGACTTGCAACAGTGATAGGAGGCAACCCTCTTGGAGTCTCGATGTGTAGATGCCTTGATGGACTAAGGTAATACTAGTGAGCAGTATGAGAGCGAAGGACCGACAAGACAAGATACGACATAGGAGTTTCACAACGAAGTTTGTCATTGTATCTTTTAACCATAGGCTGTTGTATTTATCAGACTTGGATTAATATAATGAAGATTGGTGATTGTATATTATTGTACAATTTTGTTTAAAACTGTGTATATTGTGCATATGTGATTTACCGCTTTATATTTCCGTTGTGCAAAGTAGTTTATGGTTGAGATTCTTGGTTTGGTACTGTCAGTGATTTTAAGACTCTAACCTAGACCCAAGGTCGTGGAAATTCAACAATTCTTACTCAGCAGGGGCATCGAGTGGCATATCACAGTGAGACACTTTCAGACACAGTCCGAAAGTATCCCACCTATGACAAAGAGATGTATTCCATTGTGCAGGTCTGTCGACATTGGAAGCATTACATTATGGGGAAGAAAACGATCATCCACACAAACCATCGACCCTTGCAGTTCATACAGACACAAGGGAAGTTGCAAAACAATCTCCATCACAAATGGTCCACATACTTGCAACAATTCCATTTGAACATTAAGTTCAAGAAGGGCAACACAAACAATGTTGTTGACTGCCTCAGCCGACTACCATCATGGCGCTGAACACTGTGCTCGACTCTTATGGGCACAAGACTTCGGGGTGGCCGCATCTTTATAAGAGCTATCCAGAATTCAGAAACACATACCAGATGCTCCTAAAGGTAAGAAATTTCTAGATTTTCACCTCCAAGATGCATTGTTATACTACTTGGGACACCTTTGTGTTCCTTTAAGCGAGTGTGTCAAGATCACACTACAATCGAGTCGATGGACATTTCAGGGTAGAGAAAATAGTGGCAGTGCCGCAAAAGTATTTTTATTGGTCGAACCTTCGACAAGGTCTTGGGAAGTACATCAGATCCTGCACTGCCTGTGCCATTGCTAAACCGACCATCAAGAAGTAAGGACTATATACTCTTCTACCTACTCCTAGTCAACCTTGGGAATCCATCTCCATGGATTACATGTCGGGGTTTCCTTCTACTAAGCATGGCAACGACTGAGTTTTCGTGGTCATCGACAGATTCTCTAAGATGGCAAATGCTAAGTACAAGCAGTGACATGATCAACATTGGGTGCCACACAAATTTTAGGTGGGCGACAAAGTTCTGTTGCATTTGCAGAAAGAATGCCTTACCAGAGCCCATCAGAAGTTCAGACCACTCCGATATGGGCCTTACACCATTACCAAGGTTGTGGGAGACAATTCCTTTAAGCTCAACATTCCCCCATTTCTTGGCTTGCACCCAGTGTTCAATGTGCACTGCCTTTGACCATACTTTCCACCATTACTGGACACATCATACATTGCAGAACAACTCACATCAATAGAGTTAAACCCAAACTGCATGGAACAAGCCACAACTGATTGGATCATGGACACACAAATCAAGAACACTCGCCAACAGAAGATCCAACTGTATTGGGTTGTCAAAGCTGGCCAACTCCTACACCAAGGCAAGTGGCTTGCCACACACTAAGTTCAGCAAAAAATTCCCCATCTCATGGAGGCACTCAACGCAATGGGGAACATTGTTTCCTAAGGTGGGAGGATTGATCTAGGTGGATATTGGTGGCCACCCACCTATTCCACTTGGAACCCCACCATTGTTTCTTTTAGTTTTTCAGTTACCTTAATTGTAGCACAATTTACTATTTTTGGCAGTTTTTTGGGTCTTGAACTTCCAAAGCCATTTTGAGGCCCTAAATGATGTTTTTTTTTGGAAAATGAGAAAATATGTGTTTTTGATTGATGTTTACAGTCGAAATATATAGTCCTTGGATAGATCTTTCTAATGAGGTATTGCGTGCGTCAAACGAACACTGTATGCCAAAGTTACAACCCCGGGAAGTTGATGTTCCAATTTACCCCAACGGGGCCCATAGTTTTGGCATTTCATCTCCTAACGTTAGGTTTTTGGATGTTCATGGTTTTCCATTATTTCTCAATAATAAATAGGCCTTCAAGCCTCATTGTAACACAGTTCAAAGGCATGTGGCCACCACATCTCTTCTTAGAGATAAACTACCATCGCTCAAGCTAGTTTATTTCTAGTTTGTACGTAAGCATATTTTAGTTATTTGATATTAATGAAATGAAGTGATATTTCTATTGCATCTCTGTATTGTGTTGTGTTCTTGTTTAAGTTTGAATCAAGAGAGTTTGTATGTGTGGGGGGTGAGATAGAGAGTTAGAGAAGGAGAGATGGAGGGAGATAAAGATATAGATGGAGGGGGGGAGAAGGAAGAAAAGAGAGACAGAGAGAGGGAGGGAGGGAGAGATAGATAAATAAGGAGAGTGTGTGTGTGTGTGTTTGGGGGGTGAGATAGAGATACAAAGAAGGAGAGATGGAGGGTGATATGGATATAGATGATGAGGGAAGAGAGAGATAGAGAGGGGGAGGGAGAAAAAATCTTTCATCTTATGAATATTTTTGTTTTTCACTGAAATAGATGCATTGATTTCAGTGTAGATGTTTATTCCTAATATTATTTGATTGAGTGTACAAGATACATTGATTTCAATGTAGTTGTTGATTTCTAATCCTATTTGATTGCTTGTACTAGATGCATTGATTTTAATGTAGTTGCTGATTCTAATTCTATTTGATTGCTTGCACTAGATGCATTGATTTCAGTGTAATTGTTGATTTCTAATCTTATTTGATTGATTAAATTTGGAGAAATCTACTATTAATATTGAAGAGAAAGAGAGACAAGGTAAGATGTTTACTACAATAGCTTGAGTTAAAAATTTGAATGTTCTACAATTTCAACTGCCCTTTTCATATGATTTATATGAACAGATGACAAAACTAATAGGTGTGACAATAAGAACAACAAAAGAAAATATTTTGACTACATTCTTATTATTAACATTTCCTATCATTCAACATTCTTATATATCCACTTTGCATTCAAAATAACACTAAAGAAAGAGATAAAATCAAAATTGTGTGTAACGCATGATTGAAACCAACGTAGATCAATGTTAACCCTAGATCTATCAAGTGCCAAGAGGGATCAAGTATCTCAAGGTGCAAACCTTTCCTCAAGTTTTACACTCTTAAGAGGTTTGTACCTTGAGATATTCGAACCCTCCCAACACTTGATAGATCTGGGGCTAAGATGGATCTACACTGGTAAATAATCCCATTTAACATTTCATAAGATAATTTTATAATTTTTTTAAGTTCACCATGGTGGTATAAACTTACCCTCATTATATGTGTTATATTCCTAGGACATAAGGTATTTCCTATGTCACTTGGCTATAAATGGTAAAGATGATATGATTTTATAGAAAGGGACAAGGAAACCTTATGAAATGACCCTCAAAGTCATAATAATGATGTCTAGGGTAAGTAATTGGTCCAACTAGCCTTTTTAGCTAGGATTCTTCCTTGTATTTTTTGAAAACTCTTGAGAGGGAGTCTCTTTCTTTGTACCACCACTTTGATACCTTATTTCTTACCCCCCTACTTTTTTTCTTTAGATATGTTTTTTTGCATAGGACTTTAGGTGGTGTGCATTTTTAATGAAGTGTATATATTTTTTCTTCATTATTTTGTCATTTTATTTCATGCTCTTCATCTCTCATCGTTTTTTGGCTTTATTTGATTTAGGCTTGCCTTGATTTTTCCTTTAATTTCTTTATTAGATCCTATTGGATGACATTTGATAAGCCATTGATAAACAACAATTGTAATTTTATGTGAAGGGGATGGTAATGTAAGGGAAACAATGGAAAATGTTATGTATGCTTAGGATATGGGGGAGCTATTTAGCTTGATATCCAGTAGTACCTTTTGGTCTAAGCCAAGACACACATATCTAAGGACACTTATGTCCCTGCATGGTAGACGAAGCAAAATAGTAAAATATTTACTTAATTAAGAGTGTTATTAGTTCAAACCCAATGTTTAGTACTTTCACAACAAGTTACAAACCGTCAACATCACTTATAGACAAGGAAATCACATATGAAATCATAGCAGCTGAAGAGATATCATCATGAAGCACCATTTGCTAGCACACATATGATTTGAAGTGCAGGGTATAAGAGTTGATATATCAATGTAGAATCAATTTGAAAGAACAAATATATGTATATGCTGGAATGCAGTGCAAGAACAAGTATAAATTTGAGAGGATGAGCGAGAGATCTCATCAGAGTAGTGACATGACACCCCATTGAGTGTGTCATTGAAGGTAGTTACCCTAAAAGGAAAACACTATACAAGGCTTGGGAAGAGTCACATCTTGCATGCAACTTCGAGGGGTTTAGTCTGGATGAGTATGAAGGTGTTGCATATGTTGCCTTCCCCGCATTTCATAAGATAGGAGATTTCATTGTGAATGAGAGAAAATAAGGAGCTGACTATGTACAAAATGGCAAGAATCTCTTATGTGGCTTCCTTAAGGGTAATGATGGTCAATTGATGCAGAAGAGATATTTCTAAGAAAAGGTAAATTAATTTTTCTAAGTACCACTGTCAAGACAAAGTGATCTTGGTTTCATTACATGAGGGTTTACTTAAGGTATTAGAGGGTTTACTTCACTCATTAGATATGAAATTTCAGAAAAAAGGAAAATTAACATTCTGTTGAAGTTTTCTATGATCAATCAATTGCAAAGTTATCCAAACTCAAAGCAAAGGAAACTCAAACCCGTTATATGTTTAGGTCATTCCCTAAGAGGAGTTGCAACCTTGGATACGCTATGGGTATTGGAAAAGACGTAGAGGCAAAGCTCTCTTTTTTTTTGTATAACATTTGGTTTTCCTTTAGTGGGAGATGTAAGGCATGTTGACACAATTGACCATGAAAATGGAGAAAACAACTTTTTTCATATGGTTTCTATTGTCACTCACAGCTTCACAAGTTATCAGTTGCCTCAAGTGATAAACAGTAGTGAAGTTAAAGCCATTTTTCAGGCCATATAAGCTATCAAGGCCAAATGGGACCCTCTCCATTGCGCAGTGCTTGAAAAGATCTTTCCAACGGTATATGGAAGTCCAAAAATGGACTTTTGGAGCAGAAGTTAAAGGAAATTGAAGATTACCTTGGAAAAGCCTATCAAACCAAGAAAATGGCTAAGTATGGAGGGCAAATCACAATTGGAGGTCGAGGGCCTGGGGCACAGTGAACCCCACAATCCTGCATTATCGACACACTAGCAGATCCATGGGCTGAAAATCTAAAACCTTGCAGGGGCCGATTATGCGATACGGTGTAAAAGCTCTAGGGGAGGGCTGAAAACCAAATACAAAGAAAATGGGTAACAAAATAGGAGTAGGCCACCCCCCTTCTCTCCCCTCCATGTGGCACAATCCCGCATCCCGCATCTTGCATCACAACAGTGCCGTAATCTAAAACTTCAAAGACCTCACGGGGGTCGATTTGCTATTTTTTTGTAACATCGCATGGGGGCCAAGAAAACCGTTTACAAAGGAAAAGCGCGACAAAACAAGGGTCGAGCCGCCACTTTCTCTCTCCACATGGCATCAACGATCGACTATTGACGGAGTCCCAGGGTTCACACTTAACGATATCAGCGGTTCTCAGTGCCGAAGGCTGATATCGCAGTTCAGTCCTACGATATCGGCGTATCGGCTGGAATTTAACCTAAAAGATCTGTAAGCCTCTGATCGTGCGATAAACTGGTGCATCGCCGGGGGGGGGGGGGGGGGGGGGGCACATGGTGGCATGTGATTGGTTCTCAAAGCTGACATGGCAGCTGACGTTAGTAATGACATGGCAGTGCAGATGATGACGTGGCGGGTGGACACGTGTCACTCGTTTTTGGCATGTTTAGGGGTCCAATGGGGCTGTTTTCGGGTGCCACGTGTCACCACTCATATGCTAACACGTGGCAGTGATGATGTCAGCAGTGACGTGGTAGTGATGACATCAGCAGGTTTATCAGCGATCGACGATTGGTGGTTCACTGGTTCCTGATTTCAGGTTTATTGACGATTGCTATTGTGATATGGACAGGCCCCAGATGCAATATATTATGAGTTGCGATCTATAAAGATTTCGGGTCCGAGAAATCGACCAATGAGGGATTTCTGAGATATAAAGAAAAAGCCCCCCCCGCATAGCCATTGAGAGCTTTAGTGCCAAAACACATGGGCCCTTGGTTCCAGCTCCCAGTCACATGCGAAAAACTATAGAGGGGGTTGTAATAAAAGGAGCCTAAGAGAAAATCAAAATTGCCCGCCTGTTCGTCGGTTTTAAATGATTAAATGACCCCTGGCCGTGGCGCACTAATAGCACTGTTGTAGAGATTAAATGGGTGGATGGGTCGGCAGTGGTGATATTAAATAAGGCATGGCGCACCTGTAGATCAGTATGGGGAGGATTCAGGAAGTCTTAATGGCCTAGCATGGTGCTCCACTTCGTCATTCAGAAAATGACTGCTTGGGCGCACGACTTTCACACTCCATCACTTCTCCACTGAACAACTCACTCAAGCAGTTAAGGCAGAATGGACAGAAACCGACCAAGCAACAGTGAATCGCCTCAAGAACAGTAAGAAGCATGATGATAGTAGGGACGTGGCTAAATCAGGGACTTCCACTGAAACAACAAGGGGACACCTCCTCCTTCCCCTTTCCGTTTTCTTTCTCTGTGCATTTATTTCTATTTATTTCCAAGAAGGGATTTGATCCCGATTGTAATCTTTTTGGGGCAGTAGAGCCTTAGATTGACTGAGACAACTAGTCTAGCATGACAGCTGGGGCTTGGGCTCAGATATTTTGTAAACTATAATTCCAGCTTCCCCTCCTCTTATAAATAGGGGGAAGCAATATTATACAGAGGCCCCATAATTTCTCACCTGCGCGGGCTGGACTCTGTGATACCATTTTTGGCTCATAAATTTGTAAGTGCAGGAATTGTATTTCAGACTGTGTTACTTCACACAGGCAGATCTTTTAGACATAGCAAAGAAATGGTGGTGATTCCCCCTTCTAAGTATTATAGTATGTTATCCTCCTATTAATTCCATTATGTTCATATTCTTTGCCGCATTCATGATAAATTACCGTTGTTAGAAATATTTCAAGACCTCCTCAAAAATTCGCTTGTATCAATATGTTATGCATGTGCGTGTAAGTTCCTCACAGATTCATTTGCATCGACGTTGTTAATGCTAGTGCTTGTATGGATTATTGAAATT
The DNA here is from genome assembly GCA_031772625.1 of Pinus tabuliformis. Taxonomy (NCBI): domain Eukaryota; kingdom Viridiplantae; phylum Streptophyta; class Pinopsida; order Pinales; family Pinaceae; genus Pinus; species Pinus tabuliformis. The sequence goes on from CM062818.1 coordinate 1,873,472,225, forward strand.
ATATCTTTAATAGTTGCTCTTCATGAACCATAACACACAACCTCTCTTCCTCTCATTATATCTCTTTCTGACTCAGATAAGTATAGGAATTCTTAAATATGCAAGCTCTATGTGTTATGCATGGAATTCTTGATGCCACAAGCTCCATATGATGAGTTACTCCTCCTCCTCATCCTCTATCATTTACTCAACAAATCCTATTAGGCTGTAATCACCTTTGAAGTAATCGGCCTCTGCTGTTCTATGTGATACTTCTGGGAACTGTGTGTGTGAGGGAATACCTAAAATACATAGCTTATACCTTTGGAGGAATGAACCAAGCCCCCTTATTATCTTTTCATTACATGACAATTGGAGTGTTGCAAACCCTCACATATAACCTTACAAGCACTCCTATATTTAAGATGTCCTAGGCATTGGTCTACAATCAACCCAGAGGCTGTCTCTAGGGAGCTTTCCTTGCCTCCTGCTGCACTGGTGTTGGAGGAGAAAGATTTAACCACAACATATTTATGGTGCCATTGCTGGGGAATGGATTAAAATATTTTTCTCTGGTTACGAAAAAACATTTCATTTCCTCTGTTAGGTGAGCATAGGAAGTGTGGGTTGAAGATCTCTCACCTTGGAAACTCCATTGTCAATTTTATGGTAAACATCCTGGCGACTCCACTGTCCAAATCTCTATCTGATCATCTTGGCTTGAAAGCAACACCATACTCACTCTGATGCTATAGCAGTTGAAACTCTGCTTACGTTTGAAGCTGAAATCAATCACATAGGGAGGTTTTCAAGATGGACCTTCCTGCATTCCTGGACAACCAATTTTCCCCACTGGATTTCTCTTCCATTGCTGGTTATCCTAACCATGTTCATTTCATGAGTGGGATAGATATTTGCCTAAATTCAGTGGGAACTCAGAGAAAAGGCCTAACTAGCACCTCAAAGACTTTCATGAATGCATGGAGCAACAAGGTATTCTTCTTGAAGATGTACAAATGAAGTTGTTCAAATTGTCTTTAGAGGGGGATGCTAGGGTTTGGTTTAAAACGATGCCTCGTGGCAGCATATCTTCCTTGAAATGTTTCCATACAACATTCCATCAATATTACCAAAGATTTTATTTACCGAATGCTACGTTTGAAGAGTGCTGCAAATTTTGTAACGATGAAGACATTCCTGAGGTTGAAGACCTCGTTGAAGATGTTTGTGCAGCTCCGCTCCAAGAAAACATCCACTCGCATCAAGAGGCATCACCCACTAAGCGAGAAAGAGAGGAAGGAAACATCTTCACCCTTCAAATAAGCCCTCAGGGGTTTGATTTGGCCAAGTTTAATGTTTCCCCTTCCTTTGATGAATATGACTTTGATAGAGAGTCAAGTGTATAGAGCCTCCACAATCCTTATTATGGGAAGCTGCACAAGAAGAGGAGGCCAGTAAAGAGGCTTCAACCCACGATGCACATCTTTCACATGGAGAGCAAGATCAAGACCCTCCTCTAATTGGTGATTCAGATTATTCGGAGGAGGAAGAGATGGTCGCAGATGTTCAGAGGGAGTTGTTTTCCAGTAAGTGGAGAAAAAGCTCCCAACAACAAGGTTTTCTTGAAAAGGCCAAAGCTGAAGAGCTGGATAATGTTTGTGGTTGCCATGACCAAAAAGACATCGGTTAGCAGACTGCATGTAAAGAAGAGGTTGCTACAAACATTCCTTGTCTATTCCATGACCCTGTGGCTGAGCACATGAGCCTATTCTTAAGTCAGCACAAGAGCTCATTTCAAGAGCATGTATCAAGTTCCTTGTTTTAAATTTTTTCATGATGCATGCTCATTTTAATTTTTTGTTTTTTAGCAATTTGAAGGCATAAGGCCTAGTACTCTAATGCTGGTCTGGCTCCATTGGAGGGTTGAACTCACTTAGCTGAATTGAGCCCTGTGCATAAGTAGGAGTGTATATAAATAAGATCACTAGCTGAGCATTTACTTTCTAGTTGTTAGAGTTTTTTTATTTCTGCATTTTAGATTGAGGAGGAAAGTCCCATGGAGATTTTTCTGATTTCAAAGATTCATTTATTACTGACTCCATGCCCAATGGTGAAGGATACTGGTCTGCAGGTTCTCAACACCTTGCTAGCAAGGCACTGTCCCCAGTAGGAGCCAATGTTGTCACTCACTGCTTCACAAGTTATAAGTTGCCTCAAGTGCCAAACAACAGTGAAGTTAAAGCCATTTTTAGGCCACAAAATCTATCAGAGGCAAATGGGATCCTTTCCATTGCACAGTGCTTGAAAAGAGCTTTCCAATGGTATATGGAAGTCTAAAAATGGACTTCTGGAGCATAAGTTAAAGAAAATTGAAGATTACCTTGGAAAAGCCTAGCAAACCAAGAAAATGGTTAAGTATGGAGGGTAAATGGCAATTGAAGGTCAGGGGCCTCGGGCACAGTGAATCCCGCAATCCCGCATTATCTGCACATCGGCGGATCCATGGGCTGTGATCCAAATGGATCCTAGAAAACCCTCTAAGTCTTCAAACACTTGAAACTATCACATGAGAAGGACTTTTCAAAAAGTTGGATTACACTATCGGGAGGCAATAACATGAAGAAATCAGTGAAATAAGGCTTATTGGAGGCTTAAAACAATGTTGCATCGGAGCCGTCGGATCTAGCTGATCAACGGCCCAGATTCGATCGGCAAATCACAATCAGCGGTGGCAAGCAGAGGCTATCGGCAGAGACCACAAGGAATACACGACAGTGATCAATGGGGTCAACAAGGACTGTCGATCAAGCGTGCAGATCGACGGCCCAAGTTGAATTGCGATATCACAATCGGCAAATACAGAGGAGCGCTTACCAAATGGCTCGGGGGTCTATGCGATATGCGATTAGCGACAAGTCGCAATCGCAACATCGCATCGGAGCATTTCAATGGAGCGGGGCTGATAATAACTATGACTGTGATAGCCAGACCCGATAAAACTATGAACGACATTTGATATATTTTGAGATCCGGAAAACAGGGTTTTCCTTTGTAAATCGCATTTTCGTTAAATAAACGAAAAACAAAAGAAAATGTGTTGATGCGATGAAACCGGACCCGAAAGGGTTTGTTAATGCAAATATATATTGTTTCAAGTCCGATATGAGTGGGTTTCATATTTTAATGTATTTTTAAATATAAAAGGGAAATCACGATACAAGCGGGATTTCGGGCGGGCCAAAGGTGGTAAGTGGTTTGGGTCGGGCTCTGCCCGATCCCATACATTGGCTGCCACGTGTCCACGCACTAGAGAGAGAAAACCACCCTTATCAGGCAGTTAACCCCTGTACGAAATAGCCCCCCGAAATGAACCACAACCGTTGGATCGAGATCTCCCAGATCAATGGTAGAGATGCGATGCGATTAAAAGGCGGACCCGATAGGGGTTATAAGGCGGGATTCATATTATTTCAAATCCGATAAACAAAAGTTTGAGGATTTTTCACAGTGTTTAGTGTGTTTCTCTGTGAATGCAAAGAACGTTGTTTCTGGGGTTTTCAAAGGCCCGATGACCCATTCTGTTACAGAATAGGTGGCCACCATCCCTGAAAGCATTTAGCAATGATTGCTAACGCTCAGAGGGGGGATCTGAGTGGATAGAGCCCATAGAGCTAGAGAGCCCGAGAAGGTGAAATGAACAAACAACACCGATTGGCTTTAAAGCCACAGATTGACAGAAAACAGGGTAGACAGTGCTGAGACAGAGCAAAGACAGAAACAGGGAGTGATAAAAAGAGTCTGTGTACTCAGAGAGGCTTGAGGGGTTCAAGCAAAACTCTTGTTGTTGTATCTGTTGTGTTGAGACTCAAATTGAGCTCATACTTTTGTAAAACTCTGTTTTTGAAGACATAATAGAGAGGTCACCATTAAAGGTTGGACCAGGAGACGTAGCCCAAGAGTGTTGGGTGAACTCCTTATTAAACTTGTTGTGTTTATGTGTGTTATCTATTATGTTCTTTAACTTCTTCATTGTCTATGTATTTCACAATCTTATCGATACATTACACAAAGTAACATAGGCATATCCATGCACATGAGTCTATAATACCTTAATAATTGTCTAAGATCACACAATCAGATCAAGTGGTATAAGAGATTTAGGTTTGCTAAGGTTAGACAAGCTTGTGCTCGGTTGTTGAATGCTAACTAGATCAAAGCTCAAACTAGGAGAAGGAGAACTTGTCAAGGTTAATCCAGAAATTGGAAGAGTCTATCCTAGGAGGAGGATGGCAGAACAAACCTCATCAGAATCAGACTCTTAGTTCATGGATAGTTTCATGACCATGAGAGCCATGGTGGAAGAGATGTATAGAGAATTTAAGAAAGGCAGAGGTGAAAGCACTTCAGCATCTCAAACAGAAAAAGGAGCAGAGGAACCTCTTCTAGATGGCCATCTAGAAGGCAAAGGGAAAGAAGAGAATCCCTCTCCACCATCTACTCCATCATCACCATCCTCATCATCTTCTTCACATAAAACTAGCCCTGAAAAGAAAAAGAAGAAAGTTGTTGTGATTAAATTAGATGTGAAATTTGATTTACCAATTTATGATGGTGAATTAAATGCAGAAAAGCTAGATAACTGGATTAGACAGATTGATGTATATTGCAGGGTGCAGAACATCAATTCACAAAGGAGAAAGATTCAACTGTCTAGCCTTCACCTTGGAAGAACTGCCTTAGTGTGGTGGGAAGGCAAGACACAAGCTGATTTGAAGAAGAATGGTAAAATTCTTTCTACCTGGAATGAATTTGTTTTTGTGATTAAAAAACAATTCTATCCACTAGCTTATATGCAGCAAGCAATGATGAGTTGGCAAACTCTTCACCAATTAAAGGGCCAAAGTGTACAAAGCTATACCCAAGATTTTAGAAAAAGAATTTTAATTCTAGGCATTTCTCTAGACTCACCTGAAACTTTGTTGAAGTATATAGGTGGTCTACACAGCTATTTGAGACACACCATTCTCATATTTAACCCCACTAGCATAGATGAGGCATCCGTTCAGGCTACACATCTAGAGGCTAGAGGCAAAAATGTGAACCCAGATATGGGGGGATCATCAAGACCCACTATAAGCAAGAACAAGGAAAAGAAGAAACAAAAATGGAAGGAGAGGAAGACAAACACTGTACAGAAAGACAAACCTTCATGCATTCACTGCAAGAAGGATGGGCATGATGATGAAAACTGCTGGTTTTTGCATCTGGAGCTAAAACCCAAGAAGTTCGGTGGTAAGAAGAAGAAGAATTCTGCTGCTATTCAAGAAGAATTGCCAGCCAACAACCCTATGATGATTCACAAATACCCATGCCTTATAGCTCTCTATATATGCTCTCGTTATTGCTTTCTCCCATCAAGCATACTTCTTGAAGGAAAGTGGGTTATCTATCATAAGGTACACCGACTATTTCTGTAATCATATGCTTTCATTTAATGTTAAGGGAATTCTAATATGAATCACAGGTTGAGTTGGATGATTGATCACTCTTGATTGTATCCTTGTCCCCACACTTCACCTGGGAGGTTATCCCTTGCCCCTAGTCCAATGTGATATTCCTTGAGGCCTTTTTTTTAAGAATAAAAAAGCATAATCTTTATTAGTAAACAAAAATTACATTCTGCTTGTGCATATGAATACCTTAAAAAGGGCTTGTAGAGGTATCATCCAAGAAAAGAAACATAACCATGTAGTTGCTCATTGTATAGTCTATAGACTACAACTATATAAGACAAGTTGTAATTTTATATCACCCTATCAAGCATTTTATCTACATCAAAATATCATCATATAAAGCCATAAAGTATAATGTCTGCCAAAATCAAGACGTCATCATAACACCATTACTAAATCTTTGTTTTGTGGGATGTCTAGTTGAAGGCCCTTTATGAACGGTCTGTGGTAGTATTTTGAAGTGTCCCCATTTAGCTGCTCATAAATTTTCCATACTCCCATAATTTGTGTAGCACCAGCCTTAGAGAGTGCATATGCTGTGTGGTTTTGTTCCTTGTAAATGTGTTGAAAAGAAACTTGGTCAAAAGAATGTTTAAACTGTAATACCTCCTCTAGTGTGTGCATGTGGAAACACTATAGCTCGTTAATCCAATTTATAATAATCATTGGATCTCCAAAAATATGCAACGTATGACATTTTTTTCAATAGCAAAAATAAGGAGGAGCTTGAGACTAAGTAGTTCCCTTGAGGCCTTTCTTTATTCTCCCTAGGAGGGGCACAAATAGGAGGCATTGATTGATATAGCTTGCCGATGGTATTCCATACTTATCACTTTCCATCTGTCCCTGGTATTCACCTCCATTCTTCAGGTTGATTGTCATCTGTCGCAAGTGCTAGTGTGCTTTATCCTCATCTTTGAGTAAGAGCCTAGAAACTTTTCCCTTAATAGGTTGATGCCACTGAAAGAAAGAGAAAATCATATATAGCCACATATGAAAGAAAACGTAAAATGAAAAAGGTGGTTAGGATAATTAATAGTGCATGGACCAAAGCCTAGGCTGAGTTCTGACCTCCCTGATTAGCTCTCATCCATCTCCTAGCATATCTTGCCCTATTTAAATAAAAGGAACTTATGAATGTCCCAACCTCGATGAGAAGTAAACCACTACATCTTTAAAGGGTATCATAACGCATCAATCAAGTTGGTTACCCAAGCTATGTAATAAAGTAAAAAGAAAATCCTTGAAGTAAAAGGTGCATCAGATGGGTGGTAAAAATAGGCTAAGGAAAGGGGTAACTTAGGCACCCCCACAATTGCTCCCTCTTTTTATCATTACACTCAAGATTTTGGATCTCCTTCAGGTGGTACCGAGGGCAATGACATCTTCCTTGAAGTCTTTCCCATTCCATGTCCACCATTATCACATGCGCCATTGGATTGATGTGTCTTTCTAGGAACTACCCTTCCCCTTACAGTTAGAAGCACCTAATATGGCTTTGAACAACCATCCGAGACATAAGTGTGCTAACTTGCTTACAAATCATTAGCTAGAGAGACATTTGAAGGCAAGGCTTATGTGAAGTGTTTTATACCTTAGCAGTAAATATGGTCCACTGTGATACTTTTATGGTTCCTTTACCTAATGATGTTCATCTTATTTGATCTTGAGGAAAGGTGGTTTCTCCTAGATATATTGGATACCCTTGAGGGATGGCTTGACACTTACATAACACTTTGAAGAGTGTCTAGCTTAACATGAGAGCTCTCATGACCTTGCAGCCACAACATTTCCCCCACAGAGAAGATCGTTGGCTCTTGAGGAGCCCTCACATGGACGTATGATCCGTTTTACATCTCTAAAAGTTGAAATGTTAAGCAAATAGGTTATGGCGTTGACATGATTGATGATGTATGCTAAAAGACCTAGGATGCCCCTAGGCTTGCCTTGCACCTTCTTGATGGGCATTGCCTTGTTCTAAAGCCCATGTGAGGATGATGATGACTTTAGATACCTTGGGAGGGCTGGTACACTCCTTGATGATGTCATCATGCCCTGGGCTTGTCATGTCACCCTTGCAAGCCCAAGAATGATGATGTGTGGCTTCTTGATGAAACATATGGTTGAGGGGTTGTGGCTTGGAGATGCACCCTTTCACATTGACAAGATGTCTTGGAGTGAGGAGCACACTTGGACCCTTCTTGGCACCTTGCTTGATGGAGATGCTCATTTTATGGAGTTGGTGTCACGTTGGAGAGCTTCTTCTCCCACACATGGAGAAAATGAGTTATTTTATCATGTTTTATCATTATGAGAGTATCGTATAGGTTTGATTGTGACCTATTGACCTTGTGAACTATTAGAGTCATGTTTTAGGGATTTTACTTATAAATTTTTCCCAATTTGACTTGTTTACCCTCCTATAGATAGAGTGGAGTTGAATTGGAGGATTCATTGTTACACTCAAATCTTTCTCTTACAAGGAGCGTGCACTAGTTTTCTATATTTCACTTGAACACAATGGCTAATTAGGATAGAAAATTGTCTTAGGGAGCATATGTTTTGCATGGAGTGACTTCCTTGGATTGATGAAGTGATGCTTGGATGAATGGTGTAAATTTAATGCTATATTTCCTTTGTTTTTCTATAATTGTAGGAATTAAGGTTTAAATGCTATATCTTTTATGAACTCTTATTTATTCATATGTAAAATTTGTGATCAAGTATCCATCAAGGGAACTAGATTACATCCTTTGACTTGAAATATCCTAAAGTGAAAGTCCTATATTTGGAAGAGAGCAAATTTTCTCTCCTTCCTCTGTGTCCATGGTCCTTCCTCATCGTCTTGACTCCATATGTTTTGTTACCCACCAAAAATGGGTGACCCATAGGAGAAAATTTTTCTCCTAATTTGATAGCTAGCTAGCTAGTAGCCCCATGATGTTCTGCACATAGCACTATGCTAGAGTTCTCCACCCTTGGTCAGGTCAGATCTCTCTCCCATCTAACATTATTCTTAAAGGAAGGTGGGTCATCTCTCGACAACTATTGTAACCATTCTCGCAATCATGTGTTTTCATTTAATGTTATGGGCATATTGATATGGATAATGGGGAAAATTGGATGATTGACCGATCTCTATTGTATCCTTGTTCCCACACATCACTTGGGAGGTTAGTCGTTGACTCTAGTGTAGTGGGATGTCCTTTGAGGCCTTAGGGTTTAGGAAGGGTACTACTGGGGAGGCACTAATTGATGCGGTGTGTCCAAGGTAATCCATACTTACCACCTTCCATCCCTCTTGATTATGTTGGGCATGGAGCTTGATTATCTTCCTAATTGTTCATAGGTTTTTGTTTTAGTCGCGTTGGATCCTTGTTCCTACAGGGGCGACAACATCGCCGGGCGGGTTAAGGGGGGGCGACAACGACTTTTATGAGCCCCCCAAAACTAAAAATAGATGAAAAGTTTCCTTGTAAAATATTGTAATTTTGTAGCCAATCTGGGCTATTCATTAGTCGGATGATCTGACAGTAGAATTTATGTTAATTTAGGGTTTTTTGCACTAGAAGGCACCCCTTGGTTTATACAGGGGAATTATATTGCGGCTGTGGATTATTCTTCTGAGTGAGAGCGAGAGAGGAAACTGTGTGAGAGTGAAGAGGAAATTACAGTGGATATGTTGTTGGTTGTATCTCTTCATTTTGCTGGATAATATAAAAGGAAAGGCTGGATGTTTCTTCGTGGACGTAGCCTAAATTGGGTGAACCACGTATATCTGTGTCTCTCTTGTTTTATGTGTATTTGTATTTGCGTTTTCATAATATTTTGTTGTTGCATTAATTAATTTTCTAACAACTGGTATCAAACCCGAAGGTCTATTTGGCTAATAAAATCACAGGAAAGAAGGGTTCCTAGTTCAAGTGGGAGCAATGAAGGAGGATGGTAGGTTTAGGGTCGAGAAATTTAATGACCAAAACTACTAGTTGTGGAAGATGCAGATGGAAGATTATTTGTATTAGAAATATCTTTACCTACCATTAAGTGGCAAATCAAAGAAGTCAATAAGTATGACGGACGCAGAATGGAAGATTCTCAACAGAAAGGCACTAGGAACAATACGGCTCTGTCTCGCAGCATCGGTGCCATTCAATATTTCAAAGGAAATGACAACAAAAGGTTTAATCACAACATTGGCTAAACTATATAAAAAACCCTTGGTCTCAAACATTGTTTTAAGAAACGACCGTTTCGAAACCGAAACGGCCGGGTTGATCCGAGCCAATACCTTTTTCTATGACCCGGCCTTTGGAACGGTTCGACTGGCCGAGTTAGCCATGACTCGGCCAACTCGGCCGTTTCTGTTATGACTCGGCCGAGTCACAAAAAAATGCCCAACATCATGACAAACTGCGATTTAATAAAATTTTAATGGATTTTAAAATTGTTTTTTGGTTGGTTTGGAGTCCAAGCAGTTATAAATTTTCATGGTAATGTTAAATTCTTAAAGTAAAAGTGACATTCTCCTTAATCTTCATTTTCATCGTTTTACTTAAATTTTTAACATTACCATGAAATGACTCAGGATGTTTGAGAGTGGTTTCGGCCTCATTGGATTTCATATGGAGAAAGTAGAATTTTAGATTTCATTCAAAATCCAGCAGACTTATCAGTTTTTCAGGGTTTCAGGATTGGAGGATTGCAATGTTTCCATTGAATTTTGTCATGTATTAGGGTATGGATTCTGGAACTCGTATTTAATCAAGAGCACCAATCCCTCTATGTACCTTGATGTTAGTGACATTGGTTGTCGAACTCCTCTGGGATTCGCTCCCAAATCAAGAGCTTCTCAAAATGTCGCTCCCGCTCCCGTTTTCGCTCTCGCTCCCCACTTTCACTCCTGCTCCCAAGTAACACTAAGCCAGATGATGTTGGCAACTCTAGTAGTAGCCAGTAGTACTGGTCACAGAGTTTTGTTGTAGAGGCCATTTATAGCCTCCTTGGTTATGTGTTTTTGTTTTGATCTCTATATCATCATCGTGTATGTATTGGACAATGTACTGGGTGACATTTTGATATAATGGATATATTCATGAGCCTACTTTGATCATATGTTGTCTTCTATCTATATTCTAATGCTGTGTGTTTGGAAACATGAATGAAAATCTTTAAAATTATGTGTTTTTATAAAAAAATAAATATTTAATGTATTTTTTACAAGGACTGAGTCATTGAAATCGAGCCGGCCGAGTCGATACCGAGTCGGAGTCGGAGTCGGAGTCAACCCTCGGCCGAGTCGGAGTCGGAGTCGGAGTTTTAAAACATTGGTATCAAATAAGGTATTTCTTATGAAGCGTTTATTTAATATGAAGATGTCAGAAGGTGGATCTGTTGCTGGTCATTTAAATGAATTTAACATGGTTACCAGTCAATTATGTTTTGTAGTGGTAAATTTTGATGATGAAGTTAGGGCTCTGTTATTTCTGTGCTCATTGCCAAAAAGTTGGAATGGCTTAGTTATGGCTATTAGTAACTCTGTCTCTGGATCTAGTACTTTAAAGTTTGATGATGTTGTTGGTGTCATCCTTAGCAAGGAAATGTGATGGAAAAGCTTCGATGAGACATCAGGTAATGCTTTGACTGCAGAGACTAGGGGAAGAAAAATGGAAAGAGGAAGGATCCTAGGAAATCACAGTAAGTCAAGAAAAGGCAGATCCAAATCTAGATCAGGGATAGTGTGCTGGAAATGCGGGAAGAAAGGACACCTGAAGAAAGACTGCAAATCTCATAAGGGAAAAGAAGGAGATGGACATCAAGAGAATAATCATGAAGCGAATGTGACAGGTGATGTGTTGCAAGATGCTTTGATTATTTCATTAGAGAATATTATTGATGCCTGGGTGGTAGATTCAAGGGCCTCATTCCATGCCACACCTGATAGGAAACATTTTCATGACTATGTTCAAGGAGATTTTGGACAGGTTCGTTTGGGTGATGATAAACCCTGTAAAATCATTAGAATGGGTAAGGTTTTTATAAAGCAACAAAATGGAAACCAATGGCTATTGAAGGAGGCAAGGCATGTTCAGATCTGAAGAAAAATCTAATTTCAATAGGGCAGTTAGGTGGTGAAGGCTATGTAACTGCATTCACAGACAAAACTTGGAAGGTCACTAAAGGATCCCTGATAATAGCAAAAGGAGAAAATGTTGGTACATTGTATATATGCAATAGTATTTCTAATTCTGTTAATGCTTTAACCTCCACAGGAGCAGATACAACACTTTGGCATCATACACTTGGGCACATGAGTGAGAAGGGAATGCAGACTCTTCACTCAAGAAATTTGTTTCCAGATTTGAAGTATGTTGATTTGGATTTCTGTGAAAATTGTGTTTATGGAAAATAGAAGAGAGTTAAATTTATTAGAGTTGGGAAGGAAAAGAAGAGCGAAAAATTAGAGCTTGTGCATACAAATGTATGGGGACTTGCTCAAGTATCATCTCTTAGTGGTTTTCGCTATTATGTTACTTTTATTGATGATGCAACTAGAAAAACCAGGTTTTATTGTATTCAAAATAAATTTGATGTATTTGATACTTTCAAGAAATGGAAAGATTTGGTTGAGAATGAGACAGGAAAGAAGTTGAAGTGTGTTACATCAGATAATGGTGGTGAATACTGCAACAAAGAGTTTGATAACTATTGTTCAGAGCATGGAATTCATAGAGAAAAGAAAATTCCAGGAAAACTACAAGAAAATGGTGAGCCAGAAAGGATGAACAGGACAATCATGGAGTGTGCGAGGTGCATGGGATTACATGCAGGATTGCCCTTACAATTTTGGGAAAATGTTGTAGATACTATTGTTTATCTAATAAACATGGGGCCTTCAAGCTCCTTGGATGGTGGTATTCTAGAGGAGGCATGGACAGGGAAAAAGGTAAACTACTCATTTTTAAAGAATTTCGGTTGTGAAGCTTTTGTCCACATTAATAAATAAAATAGAACAAGGCTTGAAGAAAAATCAAAGAAATGTACCTTTATTGGATATGGTGTTAATAAATTTGGTTATTGCTTATATGATTATGAAAATGACAAAATCATTAGGAGAAGAGATGTCATATTCAATGAAAAGGCCTTGTATAAGGATCAAATGTAGGGAAAGAAACAGGAAAACAAAAACAAAGAATACGCAGTGCTTGATGAGATCACAAGAAAAGTAAAGGTGTCTGAAAATCATAATGATCGACAGCGATAACAACAACAACAACAACAACAAGCACCTCAAACACCTAAAATTGGTGCTAGAATATTAACTAGGATAAATAGACCCCCTAAACGATACCTCCTCCATTATTTTATGTGTTGTTGACTGATTCTAGTGAACCAAAAAGATATGAAGAAGCAATGCAGGTAGAAACTAGGAAGAAGTGGGAGCAAGCCATGGAAGAAGAGATGGACTCATTGACGCATAAGTAGACTTGGGACTTAGTCAAGTTGCCTACAGGTAAAACAACATTGCAGAATAAATGGGTTTACAGGTTGAAGGAAGAAGATGGAGGTAAATAGAGGTATAAGGCTAGACTCATGGTGAAGGGGTTTTTTCAAAAGAAAGGTGTAGACTTTGATGAAATTTTTTCAATCAAAACTATTTTAAGTCTAGTGGCAGCAAAATATTTGCATCTTGAGCAGTTAGATGTAAAGACAACCTTTCTCCATGGGGATTTGGAGGAAGAAATATATATGCAACAACCAAAACGGTATGAGGTCAAAGAGAAGGAGAAATTAGTGTGCAAATTGAAGAAGAGCTTTTATGGTTTAAACAGACTTTAAGGCAGTGGTATCTAAAACTTGAAATCTTTATGTCTGAACAAGGTTATACTAGATGTCACTCTCACCATTGTGTTTATCTTAAAAAGAAAAATGTTGGCAGCTATATAATATTGCTATTATATGTAGATGGCATGCTTGTTGCAGGGTCTAACATGCAAGAAATAAATGTGCTCAAAAGAAAATTGGAAAATTCATTTGCAATGAAGGATTTGGGTGTTGCAAAACAAATCCTTGGTATGAGAATAACTAGAGATAGAAAAATCCACAAATTAACATTGTCTGAGAGTGAGTACATAGAAAATGTGTTGGAAAGATTTAATATATAGAATACGAAATCAATTAGTACCCTTTTGGCTAGTCATTTCAAACTAAGTAAGGAGATATGTCCCAAAACCGAGGAAGAGATGGGTTATATGTGTAAATTTCCATATGCATCAACAGTTGGAAGCTTAATGTATGCAATGGTCTGCACAAGGCCTGATATTGCACATGTAGTGAGAGTTGTAAGCAGGTATATGAACAATCCAGGAAAAGAGCATTGGATGACAGTGAAGTGGATTCTCAGGTATTTGAGAGGTACCACGAATCAAAAATTATGCTTTGGTGGTTCAAACATTGCTCAACAGGGATATGTTTATGCAAATATGGCAGGTGATAGAGATAACAAGAGGAGCACCATAGGGTATGTGTTCACTGTAGGTGGAACAATTGTCTGTTGGGTTTCAAAATTACAAAACATTGTTGCACTTTCAATAATGGAAGCAAAGTATGTTGCTGCTACAAAGGCTAGTAAAGAAATGATTTGGTTATAAAGGTTTATGGATGAGTTGGGCAAGAAGCAGGAGATGGGTAGGTTATACAACGACAATCAGAGTGCCATTCATCTTGCAAAGAAATCAACATTTAATTCTAAGACCAACATATACAACTCAAGTACCATTTCATATGGTGAGTGTTGGAAGATGGACAATTGAAGCTGGAAAATATACACACTAGCCAAAATCCTACAAACATGTTAACAAAAGTTGTAATCAGGGAGAAACTGAGTTCCTACTCAGTTTCAATTGGTCTTCAAGTATGATGATGAAGATGAGAAACAACTAGGTCCAAAGTGGAAGCAATGTCCAGCAAGTGAAGAAGCGGTGGAGTTTCTATAATTAGTCTCCAAGTGGGATATTGTTGGGTGTGAAGCTTAATTATCTTCTTGATTCTTTAGAGGTTTTTGTTTCAGCTGCATTGGATCCCTGAGGTTTTTGTTTCAGTCACATTGGATCCGTGTTCCTAACAGGGCGTGTTGTCGCACAAAATGTCTAGGCACAACGGCAAAGCTGAGAGTAAGGATTGGCACTCTAATCCTTACTCACTCTGTTTAGACTCTCTTCTAGACAAGTCAAGGGGGGTAGTCCCTAGGATGAATGAATGACAATAGCATGTGGAACACAGGCTCTAGGAGACTTAAAGATGAACAACTTGATGAATGTAAACAATTCTTGGTTAACTAAGATGAACAGATCAAACAATTAATAAGAATAAGACACAACCACAAGATAGAAATGGTTTTAGACCAGTGTTTTTATATTCAATTAACCATAGACTAAATAGAAACAAGTTATCTAGATCAATTTATAAATGGGGCGAAAGTGGCGATCATAAATGATTAAATGTAAATGCCCAAAAATTTATCATGCAAAATTTTCTAGCAATTAAATCCCATGAAGAATTGTGAAACTTAAGTACTAATCGTTCTAGATTTGAAAAAAATTTCATCAATAACCCAGATCTAGAAAAAATTATCTTTCTCCTATAGTCAATGATTTTAAAACATTAATCGCACTTGGCAATAGAGAAGTCAATGCCACAAAATTTAAAATTTTACACTTAACACAAAAAACACCAAGGAACTTTAAATTAGAATTTAATTATCACTTAGGTAAGTTTAATGCGCTAAGCTTATGAAGCAAAGTTTAATGTGGCAAATGAATTTTTTATGTGACCCAAAACCAAATCAAAAGACCTTAATTAAATTTAATTTTTTATGGACCGTAGACCACATAAAAATAAAAATTCTTAAATATGAAAGCTTAAGTTCTGCTTTTGATTTATTTCATTAGGAATTCTAAAGTCACCAAACAATTTTTTAATTTTTTAATTTCATTTTTTAGATTTTTAATGTTTTTGAAATATTTTTTTAAATTTTTGTTTATAAAAAATAAAAGAAAGAAAAGAATCAAGCATAAACAAAATTAAAGTCATAAAAAAAGAAGAAGTGAAAAGCCCAACAAAAAAAAATTAAATCGAATTTAGAAAAGGCCTAAGTAAAAAAATCAAAGTAAAAAGATATAAAAAAAATCAAAACAAATAAAGCAAAAAGAAAGACCAAAAAGATGAAATCAAATTTTAAAGTACCTAACCCTAATGCATAAAACATAAAACAAATGAAATAAAAAATAAATAAAATCGAATGTTAGTGTATCGAATGTTTGAGTTTGTGTAGGTCTGGCGGCGGCAAGAGTTTCGACAGAGGAGACAATACACAAGCAAGGAAGAGGAAGCAACGAAAATGACTGCGGAATGGAGCTGAGGGAAGGGAGAAGCAACTTGAGCGGATGGCAGTAGGGACTCACGTAGGCCAGGAAGAGGAGGAGTCTACACGGAGGGTAGAGATGCATGCAGGTGATTTTCGTGAGTTTTTTGCAAGTGGATAAGGAGAACGCGAAAGGGAAGAGCTCGAGGAAATTAGGCAACGATGAGGAAGAGAGAATGGCAGATCAGATGAGGAGAGCTTGGAAGAAAAGGGACGCAGGTTGATGAGGCTGTGGGCTGCAATGGACGCAAAAGGAGGTAGGTTTGTAGGGCAAGGAAAGGGAGCTGTGGGTGGAGGTTGATGGAGACACATAGGCAAAAAGGATGACTAAGTGAACTCTGGCAACACACAAGAGAGAAAAGGATGAGGGGCATGGAGTAGTGAGGGAAAAGGGGTTTTGATGGCAGTGAAGACAAGGAGCTGCAGAAGGGTTTTCTTAAAAACAATTGAAATTTTCTGTGAACCCAAAAACCCAGTCAACAAAGAAATGGTAGCCCAGAAACTTAGAAAATATTCAGAAAATTTTGATTTAAGATGATGTGTTCCTTTGCTTCAAATATATCCTTGAAACCCTTATGAAAATTTCCAGATCTAAGAATTTTTAAACCCTTGGATTGCAAAAAATTAGAATAATATCCCTGCAAAGTGATATTGAAGCCTTCTCTTACCCTCTAGAGCCTAGATCTGGCTTCAAACAGGAATTCTCCTTCAGATTTGTACCTGTAATGGCAAAAACAAAACACCTAGAAATGATATATACAATGATAAAAAACTAAAAACCCAAAAAAAACAGATAAATAATTACAAAATTTACAAACTGAAGGCTCTAAGTAGCCAAATCTATCATTACGCTGCACATAAATTAAAAGGTTTTTTAAATTTTAAAGGAGGTACTAACTTGAAACCCTTCATGAATCACTAACAAAAAACTTATGATGAGCCCAGAGTTAATTTAGTTGGGCTCTTCAGAAAAAGGAGATCGAGAGTTGGCTGATCCAACTGAAAACTTCCCCTAATGTCTGAGGATCTAAAATCAAGATTTCCCTGCAAAACTCAATCCAACCATAAAAAATAGAGCGAGAAAATAATAATAAAATTCATACAAATAGAGATACCTACTATTACGTTCAAAATTTAAATTATTATTCAAACCCTAACGATTAAGCAAGATACCTGTACTCAAATCACTCTTCAGAAGCTATCGTTAATGGCTTTAGAAAAAAATATGCATGAAAATAAAACATCTTACAGTATTCCCATGAAGAGTAACACTAGCAGAATTTAACCCCAAACTCTTTCTTTATTATTCAGAAAAGATTACACAAGGGCTTCTTGCTAAGCACACGACTCAAAGATCGGATAGATCAACTGACAAGTGACCTCTTATTTAAAGATAAATACTCCGATGGCTAGCTCAAGTGATCCTTGTCAAAGTAATCTCGACCATTGATGAAGATCAAAATTTCTTTCAATCTCATCCGTCGAAATATTTAATTTTTGAGGAAATTCAAAAATTTCATTTAAATGGACTTTAATTAACGCAAAAATTAAATTTTTGAGTTAATTTCCCAAAAAAATTGACTTTGACTTAACCCCAGGGATCAAAGGTTTAAAATTGATGAAAATAATTAATTTACTTTAGTCCTTGGACCTCTTAAAATTTAATTTTTTAGGACCAATGAATTTTGTTTTTGGAGAATTTAAATTTACCTAGAATTAATTAAATTTTTGGCTAAAAAGTTTAATTAATTAACCTATGAGGGAATAGATTATTTTTCCAACCCTCAAGACACTTGACATTACGATTTTCATACTTTTTACATCATAAAGGGGAAACCCATTTGTAAAAGACCCTCATAGACTACCTATTTCTGCGACACGAATATAATCCAGCAGACCAAGCAATTTGTAATAAAATAACATAACCAAATAGTTAAGATTATTTCCAAATAACTTTTACATAGACTCAATCTAAAACACTAGGACGCACCTAACATCCTAGCGACAAAATCCATTCCAGCTTTGGGTAAGACTGGAGGGGAGAACTCTGTCGACCATTTGAGAATGGATCGGTGAGATTAAAAACCTCCTGGAATGGAGATCGTCACTAGAAAGATAGGTTTACCTGGGTCGTTACATACATGACATGGGTTTGTTGAGATTATTTACATTATACACATGCAGAATGGGTTTACATAATATCTTGGAAGTCAAGATGATGATGATAGTTGGATGGCACAGACACATCGATCAGGTGTTATCCCTTTTGCGAAAAAGGGGGTGTACTGCTATGGGTCGTTGACACGTAGTGGTCAATATCTGGCTCTACTTGGGGACACGTTGCTGCACCGGAGGAATGTGAGTATCCAGAATCTATATCCATGCAACACACATTATAACATAAGTAGCGCCCATCTGAAAATCATCATATAACATTATACATAAGAAAGATATAAGCTTTTCATTTATTAACTATCCTAATAACATGAAAAAAATAAATTTAACTAAGAAATGAAATACTGAAATAACATGATATAAGGTTAGAAATACAATACAAAGATGCCCCATGGCATCATATGCGTTCAATATAATGCATACTAAGCATTTGTCTTCTTTCAGGAAAATCTGTTGGCTGTTTCTCGAATGTGCCATGTCCAATCCTGCACACGGTAGAACTTTTTCCTATCCAAAAATCAAGCTGCTAGCACCATCTGATGGATCAAACCTCTTTCTCATTCTCATTCTCTTGCAATTTTTCTTTGTGGCAGGATGTATCACTGATGATGTGGAAATGTTGCTTGAAAATTCTCAGATGAAGTATGTAAGATATGCATGACATGTCTTTCTTCATTTTGCTTCTGCTCTGTCAAGAATGATGGACCAGTCTCACAGGTGTCATGAGTTATAACTTGATATTTTTTAATTTCTTCTTTGATCATTTCATTCTTAGTTAAATATTCGTTAATAGAGTTAGTCTCTTTCTCGAGATATTCACAATAAGACGGGGCCTGTGATTTCCTCTCTTCTAGCCTCTTATGTAATGAACTCATTTCTCTGGCATGTCTTATTATTAACTTCGCTTGATTGAGTTTAGTTTTCACGAATCTTTCTTGGAGAGTGACATGATTAGCTTGCATAGCCTTTATTAGATTCTGAATAATGGACATCTGATTAGAATGATTAATTTCCATTATTTTAATCTGTTTTCGATGATATCTATTCCCTTTGTATTTATGACACATGGTACCTTCTTTTCCTCTATCGCCAATAATCTATTATGAAGAGATCTTTGACCAACTTCCATGTTCTTTATAATTTTATCATTCTTTGCTTTCATGGCAGTCACTTGATTTGATTTGCTTGCATGGTAGCTAACTGATTATTATAATCGAATCTCACGATGGTTATTTCTTCATCCATAGTTGACAATCTATTCCGAATCGAACCTATTTCTTCTTGATAACTTGTTTCCATGGCAATCACTTGATTTGAATGATTGAATTCCATAATCACCATCTTTTCCTCTAGGGCTAATAACTTGCTTTGCATAGAATGTTGATTAACTTTTACATTCTTGATTACTTGAGCCCGATTTAACTGTATGTCTTTAACCATTTGAATTAAGTCCTTGAAATTATTTTCAACTTCTATAGTTTCCTTTACTTCAACTTTCGATTTGACCTTTTCTTTATCTCCATAATTATCTTCAAAGACATCAATGATTGATTGTAGAGAATCAAAAGTGTTATCAAGGAACTTAATAAACCAACCTAAAGCATCTCCAGATGAGGTGAGAACGAAAATATTCATCTTCACAGCTTCATATTTAGAATATGGGCGACACTTGCTTATACAGAGGTTGACACTCTGAAGGTGATTTTCGACAGTAAAATCATTGTTACCTTGAAAAGGAAGAAATTCATCGATGGCTTCACCCAAAACATAATAATAACCATTCGGAGCTCCCTAAATGTTATTAAAATCACAAGGAGCAAACAAGTCAAAATCCATGATAACCTGCTTAACGGGAAAAATATGGGCCAAATGGATATCAGAGAGAGATCCCTGGTCAAGAAAATTAAAACACATACAAGAAGCGAGCTTCTAGCAGAAAATCCTGTAAGAAATGGAAAAAGTGGAGTCACCACTTAAGAATGAATCTCTCACAAAGTTTCCAAAGGAGAAATTGAAAAGTTAGTGGATGGAGGCAAGATGGATATTCAGGGAGGGTTCCTTGTCTGAGATTAAATGAATGAATAAGTGGAGTCGCCACTCAAATAGGAAACCAACCAGAATTTCCAGGTGCAGAAAGTGAAGATGAAAGGATTAGATGAGAGAAATGAC
Source organism: Pinus tabuliformis (assembly GCA_031772625.1). Taxonomy (NCBI): domain Eukaryota; kingdom Viridiplantae; phylum Streptophyta; class Pinopsida; order Pinales; family Pinaceae; genus Pinus; species Pinus tabuliformis. The sequence continues at coordinate 1,873,492,481 of CM062818.1, forward strand.
AAGAATTAGGATGGTGAGAAATGAAGAGACGAAATGACGCCAGAAAAATGAGATGAAATGCCATAAAACCAAGGTCCAATAAATTGGTCTTTGGTGGCAATGCCAAGAAGTGTTGGCTTTGCCGGCTCGAATGAGAGATGAGAAATGAGAAGAATGATGAGGAAATGTCATTGAAACGCCGAGAATAAAATGTCCCTGACAACGACGCCAAAAAATGTTGTCGCACAAAGTGTTTAGGCACCACGATAACGTTCAAAGTAAGGGTTGTCACTCTAATCCTTACTCACTCCTTTTAGACTCTCTCCTAGACAAGTCAAGGGGGGTAGTCTTTAAGAATGAATGAATGAGGATAGCTTGTGGAATACAGGCTCCAGGAGACTTAAAAGTGAACAACTTGATGAATCTAAACAAGTCCTGCTTAATTGAGATGAATAGATAACTGAGATGAATAGATCAAACAATTAATACGAATAAGACACAACCACACAATAGAAACGATTTTAGACCAATGCTTTTATATTCAATTAACCATAGACTAAATATAAACAAGTTATCCAGATCAATTTATAAATGTGGCGAAAGTGGCGATCGTGAACGAGCCCAAAACTTTATCATGCAAAATTTTCTATCAATTAAATCCCATGAAGAATTATGAAACTTAAATACTAAGCAGTGATTCTAGATTTGAATTTTTTCTTCTTCAATAATTCAGATCTAGAAAAAATTATCTCTCTTATAGTCAATGATTTTAAAACATTAATCTCACTTGACAATAAAGAAATCAATACCACAAAATTTAAAATTTTACACTTTACACAAAAGACACCAAAGAACTTTAAATTAGAATTTAATTATCCCTTAGGCAAGTTTAATGTGCTAAAATTATGAAGCAAAGTTTAATGCGGCAAATGAATTTTTTAATGTGACCCAAAACCAAATCAAAAGACCTTAATTAAATTTAAACTTTTATGGGCTGTAGGCCACATAAAAATAAAAATTTCTTAAATGTGAAAGCTTAGGTTCTGCTTTTGATTTATTTCATTGGAAATTCTAAAGTCACCAAAAAATTTTAAAAATTTTAATTCCTTTTTTAGATTTTTAATCTTTTTGAAACCTTTTTTAAATTTTTGTTTATGAAAAAAAGAAAAAAAATAATCGAACTTAAACAAAATTAAAGTCATAAAACGAAAAAAATAAAAAATAAAAGTGAAAATCCTAACAAAAAAAATAAAATCGAATTTAGAAAAGGCCTAAATAAAAAAATCAAAGTAAAAAGATACATTAAAAAAAATCAAAACAAATAAAGTGAAACGAAAGAACAAAAAGATGAAATTGAATTTTAAAGTACCTAACCCTAAGGCATAGAATATAAAACAAATGAAATAAAAAAAATCAAATGTTAGTGTATCGAATTTTTGAGTTTGTGCAGGTCTGGTGGCGGCAAGAGTTTTGACGGAGCAGGCAATACGGAGACGAGGGAGAGGAGGCAGCAAAAATGACTGCGGAATGGAGTCGAGGGATGTGAGAAGCAGCTCGAGCAGATGGCAGGAGGGACTCGCGCGGGCCACGAAGAGGAGGAGTTTACGCAGAGGGTAGAGATGCATGCAAGTGATGGCCGCGGAAGGGAAGAGCTCGAGGAACTTATGCAACGAAGGGGAAGAGAAAATGGCGGATCAGATGAGGAGAGCTTGGAAGAAAAGGTTAAGACGTAGGTTGATGAGGCAACGGGCTTCAATCGATGCAAAGGGAGGTAGGTTGGTAGGGGAAGGAAAGGGAGCTACGGGTGGAGGTTGATGGAGACATGTAGGAAAAAGGATGGCTAAGTGAACTCTGGCAGCACGCAGGAGAGAAGAGGATGAGGGGCGTGGAGCAGTGAGGGAAAAAGGTTTTCAATGGCAGCGAAGACAAGGAGTTTCAAAAGGATTTTCTTAAGAAAAAATCGAAATTTTCTGTGAACCCAAAACCCTATTAGCAAAGAAATGGTAGCCCAGAAACTTAAAAAAAAAATCTGATTTTTTTTATTTAAAATGGTGTTCCTTTGCTTTAGATTTATCCTTGAAACCCTTATAAAAATTTTCAAATCTAAGAATTTTTAAACCCTTGGATTGCAAAAAATTAGAATAATATCCCTGTAAAGTGATATTGAGGCCATATCTTACCCTCCATGGCCTAGATCTTGCTTCAAATAGGAATTTTCCTTCAGATCTGTACATGTAATGACAAAAACAAGACACCTAGAAATGATTATATACAATGATAAAAAACCCAAAACCCCCAAAAATAAGATAAATAATTACAAAATTTACAAATTGAAGGCTCTAAGTAGCAAAATTTATCATTATGCTGCATAGAAATTAAAAGTTTTTTTAAATTTTAAAGGAGGTGCTAACTCGAAACCCTTCATGCATCACTAACAAAAATCTTATGATAAGCCCAGAGCTAATTTAGCTGGGCTCTTTAGAAAACATAGATTGAGAGTTGACTGGTCCAATTGAAAACTTCTCCTAACGCCCGAGGATCTAAAATCAAGATTTCCTTGCAAAATTCAATCCAACCATAAAAAATAGAGGAAGAAAATAATAATAAAATTAAGACAAATAGAGATATCTGCTATTACATTCAAAATTTAAATTATTATTCAAACTCGAGGGATTGAGCAAGATACTTGTACTCAAATCACTCTTCAAAAGCTATCATCAATGACTTCAGAAAAAATTATGCATGAAAATAAAACATCTTATAATATTCCTATGAAGAGTAACACCAACAAAATTTAACCCCAAAGTATTTCTTTATTATCCAAAAAATATTGCACAAGAGCTTCTTGCTAAGCACGTTACTCAAATATCAGATATATCGGCTGACAAATGACCTCCCATTTAAAAATAAATCCTCCAATGGCTAGTTCGAGTGATCCTCGTCAAAGTAATCTTGACCATTGATAAAGATCAAAATTTCTTTTAAGCTCATCCATAGTAATATTTGATTTTGAGGAAATTCGAAATTTTCATTTAAATGCATTTTAATTAACTAAAAAATTATTTTTTTGAGTTAATTTCCCCAAAAAATTGACTTTGACTTAACCCCAGGGATCAAAGATTTAAAATTTATCAAAATAATTAATTTACCTTAGTCCCTAGACCTCTTAAAATTTAATTTTTTAGGACCGACGAATTTTGCCTTTGGAGAATTTAAATTTACCTAAGACTTAGAATTAATTACATTTTTCGCTTAGAATTTTAATTAATTTTTGGCTACAAAATTTAATTAATTAACTTATAAGGGGATAAATTATTTTTCCAACCCTCAAGACACTTTACATCATGATTTTCATATTTTTTTACATCATAAGGGGGAAAACCCATTTGTAAAAGACCCTCACAGAGTACCCATTTCTGCGACACAAATATAATCTAGCATACCAAACAATTTGTAGTAAATAACCTAACCGAATAGTTAGGATTATTCCCAAATCACTTTTACGTAGACTCGATTTAAAACACTAGGACTCGCATAAGATCCTAGCAACAATCCATTCCAACTTTGGGGTAAGACTGGAGGGGAAAACTCTGTTGACTATCCGAGAATGGATCGGTGAGACAAAAAACCTCCCAGAATGGAGATTGTCACTAGAAAGGTAGGTTTACCCAGGTCATTACATACTTGACATGGGTCTGCTGAGATTATTTACATTGTACACATGCAGAATGGGTTTACATAACATCTTGGAAGTCAGGCTGATGATGATAGTTGGACGACACGGACACATCGATCAGGTGCTATCCGTTTTGTGAAAAAAAGGGGTGTACTGCTATGGGTCGTTGACACGTAGTGGTCAACATCTGGCTCTACTTAGAGACATGTTGCTGAACCTGAGGAATGTGAGAATTTAAAATCTTCATCCACGCAACACACAATATAACATAAGTAGCATCCATCCAAAAATCATTATATAAATGGAAATATATAGGCTCTTCATTTATTAACTATTCTAATAACATGAAAAACACAAATCTAACTACAAAATGAAATACTTAAATAACATGTTATAAGGTTAGAAATACAATACAAAGATGCCCCATGGCATCAGATGCGTTCAATATAGTGCATACTGAGCATTTTCCTGCTTTCAGGGAAATTTGTTGGTTGTTTCACAGATGTGCCATGTCCAATCTTGCACACGGTAGGACTTTTTCCTAACCGAAAATCAAGTTGCTCGTGGCCATCAGATGCATCAAACCCTTTTCTCATTTTCTTTCTCTTGCGGTTTTTCTTTGTGGCACGCTGTATCACTGATGATGTGGAACATTCTGCTTTCAAACTCTCAGATGAAGTATGTAAGATGTGTATGACATGTCTTTCTTCATTCTGCATCTGCGATGTCAAGAATGATTGATCAGTCTCACAGGTGTCATGAGTTATAACTTTATCTTTTTTAATTTCTTCTTTGATCATGTCATTCTTAGTTAAATCTTTGTTAATAGAGTTAGCCTCTTTCTCAGAATATTCACAACAAGACGGGAACTGTGATTTCCTCTGTTTCAGCCTCTTATGTAATGAACTCATTTCTCTGGCATGTCTTACTATTAACTTTTCTTGATTGAGTTCAATTTTCATGAATCTTTGTTGCAGAGTGACATGATTAGCTTGCATAGCCTTTATTAGATTCTAAATAATGGATATCTGATTAGAATGATTAAATTCCATTATTTTTAATCTGTTTTAGATGATATCTATTCCCTCTATATTTATGACACATGGTACCTACTTTTCCTCTATGGCCAATAATCTATTCTGAAGAGATATTTGACCAACTTCCATGTCCTTCATAATTTTATCATTCTATGCTTTCATGCCCATGAAACAGTTTTGCATATAGTTTATCTCTTTCTTATGATTTGTTTGCATGGTAGCTAACTGATTATTATAATCGAATCTCATGATGGTTATTTCTTCATCCATAGTTGACAATTTGTTCTGAATCAAACTTATTTCTTCTTGATAACTTGCTTCCATGGTAGTCACTTGATTTGAATTATTGAATTCCATGATTGTCATCTTTTCCTCTAGGGCTAATAACTTGCTTTGCATAGAATTAATTTCCCTTGCATGATCAACTGTTAATCTTTTTTGATTAAGTTCCATATCTTTAATAAGTTGAGTCTGATTAACTTTTGCATTCTTGATTACTTGAGCCTGATTTAATTGTATGTATTTAACCATTTGGATTAAGTCCTTGAAATTATTTTCAACTTCTATAGTTTCCTTTACTTCAGCTTTCGATTTCACCTTTTCTTTATCTCCATATCTATCTTCAAAGGCATCAATGATTGATTGTAGAGAATCAAAATTGTTATTAGGGAACTTAATAAACCAATCTAAAACATCTCCAGATAAGGTGAGAACGAAAATCTTCATCTTCACATCTTCATATTTAGAATATGGGCGACACTTTCTTATACAGAGGCTGACATTCTGAAGGTGAGTTTCGACAGTAAAAGAATTGTTACCTTGAAAAGGAGGAAATTCATCGATGGCTTCACCCAAAACATAAGAATAACCATGCAGAGCCCCCTAAATGTTAGTAAATTCACAAGGAGAAAACAAGTCAAAATCCATGATGACTTGCTTAACGGGAAAAAGGTGGGCCAAATGGATATCAGAGAGAGAGAGATCCTTGCTCAAGAAAATCAAAACATCTATAAGATGTGAGCTTCTAGCAAAAATTATTGTAAGAAATGGAGTTGCCACTTGAGCATGAATCTCTCACAAAGTTTCCAAAGGTGAAACCCAAAAGTTAGTGGATGGAGGCAGATGGATATTGAGGGAGGGCTCCTTGTCTGGGATTAAATGAATGAATAAGTGGAGTCGCCACTAAACAGAAAGCCAACTAGAATGTCCAGGTACAGAAATTGAAGATGAAAGGATTAGATGAGAGAGATGATGAGAGTTAGGATGGTGAGAAAAGAAGAGACAAAATGACGCCAGAAAAATGCGATGAAATGTCGTAAAGTCGAGGTCCAATAAATTGGTCCTTGGTGCAATGCCAAGAAGTGTGGACTTTGCCGGCTCGAATGAGAGATGATAAATGAGAAGAATGATGAGGAAATTTCGTTGAAACGTCGAGAATAACATGTCCTCGGAAACGGCACCAAAAAATGTTGTTGCATAAAGTATCTAGGCACCGCGACAACGCTCAGAGTAAGGGCTGTCACTCTAATCCTTACTCACTCCGTTTAGACTCTCTCCTATATAAGTCAAGGGGGTAGTGCCTAAGATGAATGAATGAGGATAGCATGTGGAACACATGCTCTGGGAGACTTAAAGATGAACAACTTGGTGAATGTAAACAAGTCCTCGTTAACTGAGATGAACCCAAAAACCCAGTTAGAAAAGAAATGGTAGCCCAAAAACTTAAAAAAATTAGGAAATTTTGATTTAAAATGATGTGTTCCTTTGCTTCAGATTTATCCTTGAAACCTTATAAAAATTTCCAGATCTAAGATTTTTTAAACCGTTGGACTGCAAAAAATAGAATAATATCCCTGCAAAGTGATATTGAGGCCAGATCTTACCCTCCAGGGCCTAGATTTGGCTTCAAACATAAATTATCCTTCAGATTTGTACATGTAATGAAAAAAAAAACACCTAGAAACGATATATACAATGATAAAAAGACAAAAAACCTCAAAAAGACAGATAAATAATTACAACGTTTACAAACTGAAGGCTCTAAGTAGCCAGATCTATCATTAAGATGCACAGAAATTAAATAATTTTTTAAATTTTAAAGGAGGAGCTAACTCGAAACCCTTCGTGCATCACTAACAAAAATCTTATGATAAGCCCAGAGCTAATTTAGATGGACTCTTCAGAAAACATAAATCGGGAGTTGGTTGGTCCAACTGAAAACTTCTCCTAATGCCCGAGGATTTAAAATCCAGATTTCCTTGCAAAACTCAATTCAGCGATAAACAATAGAGCGATAAAATAATAATAAAATTCAGACAAGTAGATATACATGTTATTACGTTCAAAATTTAAATTCTTATTCAAACCCCAGCAACTGAGCAAGATACCTGTACTCAAATCACTCTTCATAAGTTATCATCAATGTCTTTAGAAACAATTATATATGAAAATAAAACATTTTACATTATTCCCATGAAGAGTATAACACCAGCAGAATTTTACCCCAAAGTCTTTTTTTATTATCTAGAAAAGATTACACAAGAGCCTCTTGCTAAGCACCTGACTCAAAGATTGATTGACAAATGACCTTCTATTTAAAGATAAATCCTCCAACGGCTAGTTCGAGTGATCCTCGTCAAAGTAATCTCGACTGTTGATGAAGATCAAAATTTCTTTTAATCTCATCCGTCGAAATATTTAATTTTTGAGGAAATTCGAAATTTTCATTTAAATGCATTTTAATTAACTAAATTTTTGAGTTAATTTCCCAAAAAATTTGACTTTGACTTAACCCCAGGGATCAAAAGTTTAAAATTTATCAAAATAATTAATTTACCTTAGTCCCTGGACCTCTTAAAATTTAATTTTTTAGGACCGACGAATTTTGCCTTTGGAGAATTTAAATTTACCTAAGACCTAGAATTAATTAAATTTCTGGCTTAGGATTTTAATTAATTTTTGGCTAGAAAATTTAATTAATTTACCTATGATGGGATAAATTATTTTTCCAACCCTCAAGACATTTTATATCACGATTTTCATATTTTTTTTACATCATAAGGGGGAAACCCATTTGTAAAAGACCCTCACAAACTACTCATTTATGTGACACAAATATAATCCAACAGAGCAAATAGTTTGTAATAAAATAACTTAACCAAATAGTTAAGATTATTCCCAAATCACTTTTACATAGACTCGATCTAGAACACTAGGACTCGCCTAAGATCCTAGCGACAAAATCCCTTCCAACTTTGGGGTATGACTAAAGGGGAAAACTCTGCCAACTATCCGAGAATGGATTAATGAGACAAAAAACCTCCCATAATGGAGATTGTCACTAGAAAGGTAGGTTTACCTAGGTCGTTTCATACATGACACCGGTATGGTGAAATTATTTACATTATACACATGCAGAATGGGTTTACATAACATTTTGTAAGTCAAGCTGATGATGATAACTAGACGGCATAGACACATCGATTAGGTGCTATCCCTTTTGCGAAAAAAGGGGGTGTATTGCTATGGGTTGTTGACACGTAGTGGTCAACAGGGCAAAAACGCCGTCCATTTAATCGCCATCAGGGGGAGCGATGGCGAATTTTATGAGCCCCCCCCTAGCAGGGGTTCAACGACAGTGCCTCCAAAGCTAAAAATAGATGAAAAGTTGCCTTGTAAAATATCGTATTTTCGTAGTCAATTTGGGTCGTTCATTAGGCGAATGATCTGATGGTAGAAGTTATGTTAATTTAGTGTTTTTTGCCCTAGAAGGCACCCCTTCAGTTTATATGATGGAATTGTATTGCAGTTGTGGATTATTCTTCTGAGTGAGAGAGAGAGAGAGGTGACAGTGTGAGACTGAAGAGGAAAGTATAATGGATTTGCTATTGGTTGTATCTCTTCATTTTGCTAGATAATATAAAAGGAAGGACTAGTTGTTTCTCCGTGTACGTAACCCAAATTGGGTGAACCACGTAGATCCGTGGCTCTCTTGTTTTATGCGTTTATGTATTTGTGTTTCCACAATATTATATGTATTTCATTTCTCCATTAATTAATTTTCTAACAAATTATCCATGTCCATTCTTCAAGTTGGTATTCATTGGGATTAGCACCCTATATCCATATCCTTGAGTCAAGGCCTCAAAAACTGACCATGGAGGTTGATGCAATTGAAAGAAAGTTAAAAGCATATGAAGCCATAATGAACGTAAAATGAAAAATATAGTTGAGGCAATTTACTTAACACAGACAAAATCCTAGCATGTGCTCTACCCCACCATTAACTATCACCGAGTTCCTTAAGAATTTAATGCTTCATCTACAAGAAATGAACTCTTGAATGTCCCAACCCTGATGAGTGAAACAGTGCTACATGTTCAAGGGATATTGGAAAGACATAAAAGCAAGCTTGGGTTCCTAATTTATGTACCAAATAAAGATAAATTAATAAAGTAAAAGGTGCACCAAAGGGGTGGAAAAGCAGGCTGAGGAAAGGGGTAACTCATACCACCATGATTGTTCCCTCCTTACATCGTTATACTCGGGATGTTGGACCCCCATTAGGTGGTCTCATGGTTGTAGCACCTTACTTGAAATCTCTACCACTCCATGACCACCATTATTACACACACGTATGGATTGATGGATTGACTTGGGACATGTCACTCCCCTTGGGTGTTGAAAGCATCTAATAGGGTTGTTGACCTAATAATTCCTAACATAAGTGAGGTAGCTTGCTTACAGATCTTGATCTAGTTAGACATTTGAAGGTGAGCTTTATGTGAAGTTTTCCTATGCCCCTAACATTAGATATGGTTCACCATGATGCTTTAATGGTTTTTATGTCCCTAATGAAGTTGATCTCACTTGATCTTGAGAGACTTTTTTCAGGTAGTGTTAGATATGTAGAAGGGATCCATTGATGAATGGTTTGATTCTTCTTTAGCACCTTCTAGTGGGTTCTTTAACCCTTTCTGATAGTAGACCCGACTTTTTGACCACATCATTAGCCCTCTAGAGATGAGCATTGGGTCTTGAATAGATTTCACATGATGCCACACCGCTTGATGAGCCTCTAGATGTTGAAATGCTAAGCCTAAAGGCTTGGTCTTTGGACTATTTGACGATGTATCTAAATGGACCCAAGACGCCCCTAGGTTGCCCTTGACCTTGTTTGATGGGTGATACCTTGTTTCAGAGCTCAAATGAGGAATTGGGAGGGCTAGTACATCCCTCTTTAATGCCAACACTTGCCCTTAAAGGTGACATGTCACTCTCACATGCATGAAAGGACGACATTGTGGTGGAGACTACTTTTCTCCCACATATGTGGAGTATTTTTGGCATTTTGTTATGTTCTAGAGCTATTTCAAGGTTGGCTTGTGATCTTTGACCTAGTTGAATGCTCAAGTAAACTTTTTTAGCGGATTTTTCTTGTAAAACTAGTGAAATAAGGGTTGGTTATTCTCCTATAAATAGAGGGAAGGCTTGTTTACTTATTCATCATCATTCATTATCACACTTCTCTCTCTTTGGAAGTGTGCACTAGTTTGTCTCTTTTCTACTTGGCCACAATGTGATTCTATGGTGCGAATTGCTCTTGGAGGAGGATTTTTGTTTGAAGTTGGTTTCTTGGGATTGATTGAAGAGATTCTTCTGGAAATTTTGCAAGTTTATTGCTTATATTCTATATTTTGCATGTTAGATTGTGTAAAATAGGGTTTCTATATGTGCCATGGTTAGAATTGCTACATTTATCTTGAAATATTGATTCCTTATCACATGCAAGATTGTTTTCCTTGAATCTTTCAAGAGAACTCTGAATTGTGCATCTCTTGAGTTTAAAATTTCCCTATTAAGGAAGTCGCTAGGGTTTGTAAGAAGAGGTTGTATCCCACTCTCCCTCTTCATCAAGGTTGTCTCCAATAAATTCACCCTAGGTAACTCCTTTGCCCATTTAGATTAAGGCACTAGTCTAGGTGGTGGTGATCGATCTCTCTACTTTAACTATTTTCTCTCCCTCATATCTAAAATTCTAGATATTTAGGGTTACGGTTAGGGTTTCTTTGAAATATTGCTACAAAGTAATTTTACTTGATGTGTTATTTCCCGTTAATTAGGAATTACATTAAATAATTGCGAAAAAAGGAAAATCTAGCATTTTCTTGCATTATAAAATCTTATTTCCAGGGATGACATCATCATTATATCATTGTTTTATGCATGTTTAAGCCGTAAAAACCCCATTGCAAGTCTTAAACCTTGCATATCTAACTGATAATGTCAATTCTTTGTTGATTGATCATTATAAGACTATTTATTCTAGTCGTTATATGACATTGCATACCCTATCGTTGAAAATCAATAAAACCCTCAATTATAGCAGCCCTCTAATTTGCTCGAGTGATATAAGGATAGAGTGCTTGTACTTTGGTAAAGGACATCTTAGCCCTCCTAGCTCTGCCAATACCCTATCTCAATCATTAGATATTATCCATCACATTGTGATTTACTTACCACTAAATGGCTGGAGAAAAGTTGTGGTGATAATGGTGGCTGATCTCTTGCTGCCACACGCTCTAGATTTTCCAAGTGAGGCTTTGCACTAGGTCTGCGCGATTTTGCAATGACTTGCCCAATTGATTGAAGGCAGTAGTCCTTGTGTGTCATTGAAATAAAATTTTCCATTTTTCTTATTTTCATGGTAAACTAGGGTTAGGGTTTGGTTAAATCGGCATTTTATAGCTTAATTACACCTATATATTATTGTCCTCAAATTAGGCATTGCATATGTAAATATTAAAAAGGTAAAATCTATCATTGAATGCAATTTTCACCTCTAGTTTTAGGGCTGATATCTAAGCTTTCTTTGCTGTTTTGTGCATTTTTAGCGATTAAAAACCTAGTGTTGAACAGTTGACCTACTGCTTGTTTACCCCATTTAATAGCCTTGAACCTTTTATTGACCACACCTTTAATAGGTTATATTCTATTGCTGTTGTAAACCTTTAATAGGTTATATTCTATTGCTGTTGTAAGTTTACATGATGTAAAAGGTGCATTCTCCCGAAACCCTAATTTATAACAACAATTCATAATTTGATGGTGGGTGGTGGGAAAACTAACCTGAAAATCTATTGAACCTATCTCAGCCTCCAAGGCTTAGCCAGTGGTTTCCTTCAATCCATCATCTCTCTCACCCCGAGCCTTTCTTTATTGAAGACCTTTCTAGAGTGTGTAATTTAGCAAACTCCTTAGATTCTAGAGAGTTGTTTGGCTAACTTCTAAGTTTTTCCAGGAAAGCCTCCCTCTTGAAGAAAATATCCAACTACAAAACAGCAGGTGAGAGGCCATTGAGATGACAGTGGTGGTTGATCTTGTTGTTGCCCTAGTCTTAGAGTTCCTAGTAAATATTTGCATTAGGGTACTAGATTTTGCAACAGGGATACAATTTTTTTTTGGGGTGCAAACCTCTACATGAACTGAACCTACTATGTCCTAGTTAGCATAAATCTGTCCTAGTGCATGGTATATTTTATATTGATAGGAATGATACACATAAACACCTGCAGGAGCATCTCTCTCACCTGAGATGTAAATCTTCTTGCTTCTCTCAAGGCGACAAGATTGCAATCTGATAAACTGCGAGTCTTTATCCTGAACATTGAGCTTTCTGCAATAAACAGAAGATATAACAAAATGAAAAGCTTATTATTTATGTCCACTCTTCCCATGAATTCATGGCTATCCTATCAGCTCATATGGAAACTCTGCTAGTTGCGTGTTGTGTAAGAATCGATATTAGCTTCTCATGCATCATTTCCTTTATATTTCTAAATTTTATTTCTTCATTCAAGTCTACTAATTGATGTTTTAAATATGTTCTTGAATTGGTTGTGTCAACTTTCTGCAGAACGATCATTCAAGGATTTCCTCACAAAAAGCAGGAAATGTTGAAAACAAGCATAACACAAACATTGCTAAGGTACAGCATAGTATGGCAGAGCTTGAGTGGTCTAAAAAACGTTACGGTGAGAAGGAAGATGACATCACATATTATGATTCCTTCAAGAAACGTGACAGCAAGGAAATCGAGGCGAATTTGCGGATGGTAAAGCTCGCCTTATTTTTGGATAATAGTATTGAAATGTGCGAGAAGCATGATTTTGCCAGTGATTACCATTCCCATCATAAGTGGATATATTCTGGCCGTACTTACAGTTACAGCAGACATGTAGAGCCACTGGATATTGCACATTATTATCTCACATCTAAAGGCATGGAAATCCCACTGATCTTCAGAAATGGATGGAAGAGAGAAAAAAACTCGCAGTTCAAGAGCTCATACAACTCGTATAAAGTTTGCATTCATGCTTTTGGGCATATGTGAAAGAGGCTTTGAAACACCTCAAACATTCAAGATTTCTAGCTTTTGGTGTTGGAAAAGACTTCTAGCTTTGGTGTTGGAAAATTTCAAACAAGACCAACACCAAAAGCTAGAAATTCTTGAAATGTTTGAAGGCTACAAGGATGATCTATGACTGCAAAATTTCTTATTGCACATTATTATCCCAAGGTAACAGAAACAGCAAACTATCTTTCAGATGAAAAACCCACTTGTCATGAAGTTCTTCATAACTGGATGAAAGAGAAATAAAAAACGCGCAGTTTAGGAGCTTATGCTTCACTCAGGACTCTTGCTTTACGTAAAAGAGGCTTTCAAACATTTCAAAACTTTCTGGCTTTTGGCGTTGGAAAAGGCTTTCTAGCTTTTGGCGTTGGAAAATCCCAAACAAGACCAACACCAAAAGCCAGAAAGTCTTGAAATGTTTCAAGGCTATATGACAAGGATGACCAATGATTGCTAAATTTTTTCATGCGTTCTTGTACGGCGGAAGCAAGCAGTTTCATGATGCGGTGGACAAAATAAAAAAATTACAAGAAAATCAATCTGCTATCCTTTATATAAGCTGATCCAAATTGAAATTTGGAAGAGCTGAATTTGCAAGCTATGTGAATGAAAAATCTATTTCTAATTTTAAGGGCCTTCCAATTAGAATTGTTTCCTTGCTTTTGAGATGTGAAGAAGAGGACCTCTTAATTAGGCTGTTTGTTTAATTAGGTTGTTTGTTTGGTTGTTGAGATATAATTTTGTTGTGTAACTTTGAGAAGGGGAAATTTCTTCTGATGAGGTCGTTAGTTTTCTTGAGGAAAACAACCATTTTCCAATTAGGTTACTTGATTTGCTTTTGAAATGCCATTTGTCCTTGAGGAAGAGGATGTTTTTTCAATTAGGTTGTTTATTTTATTTTTAATTGCTTTCCAATGGTTAATAATATATTTTGTTTTAAAATGTTATGATCCAAATTTATAGAGAAATAAACTATATACATTTCTGTAAATTTGGAATTTTTTTTGCACACGACGAATTTCTTACCCCCACAAATAAAATAGTCTCATGTAATAATTTAATAATTAACTTCACCGTAACTTTAAAATTAAGTTATTGTTATTATTTTTCATTAAATATAACTCCTCTCTAAAAAAACCCTCTTAATCAGGTTGGTTTGTTTTCAAGATTGAATTTCCTTTAGTTTGTTTAATATAACCTGATGCTTGTAATGTTTCTCTGGGCCAATTTTAAAATGTGAGAGATCATTAAAGATTGGAAAATATTTGTGCATTGCATTTTTTCATATTCCCAAATTATTATTTTTTTTTCTGCAAATTTGTATAATGCAAGATTGTATAATGCAAGATGCTGAGAAAGAGAAAGAACAATTTTTTGGATCATGTTTTCATATTAAAAATTGAGATAGTTTGAATATTAAAAGTTCTACGCTCTAACAATGTCATTTTAATAAATACTTATATTTACATCTATGTTTTAACAATGTCATTTTAATAAATACTTATATTTAAACTATGTTTGTTTTTTTATTTGTGTGTTTAAAATATCAAGAATTGACATTTAATAAATACTTATATTTACATCTATGTTTGTTTTCTTTATTTGTGAGTTTAAAATATCAAGAGTTGATATTTTTGTTTAATCTTGGTAGGTCGAAAATTATTTAATAGTTTTTCTATTGAGAAGTAAAACCACATTGTTTTTTTTGAGTTTGTGGTTCACAGACACTTTCGGTCAGCGGGTGGTGTAACGCCCTGCGGTTGTGCACAGGCGCGCGCACCTTCGAACCTTGAAAATCGACTAAGTATGACCGCCATCGTGTGTGAGCGCGCGTGTAGTGGAGAGTTTGCGAAGTTTATATGCGATGGGCGGACAACACCCACACTTGGACGAGCCGACATGGGAGGCGAACGAAGTATGGGCGCTTATGTTAATATTTAGGAGGTCGGCCGACGATGGAGTTGCGACCTCGCTCTCATATATATTGGAGAGGATTGCGATTCATTTAACCATCGACGGAACAACCAACGCACTTCGCTACATATCGCACAACGGTGTGCGCACTTAGGTGAAGGCGCAGGTTGATATCGCTGCAACTCGGGTATGAGCCCGCCGAGACGGGCGAAGGTATTGGCCGCGGTAGGGTAGTGTGTGTGGGCGCCTACCGCACGGAAGTCGCATTGGATTTGGGTTGTGGCTTGGGCAAGGGTCGTGCACGGGTGCGCCCGCCCGCCCAACGCCGAATTACGTGAACTTGTAACATTGTATTATTGTATTCTTGGTGGAGTCTTGACAGACCGCCGTGCGCTCTTGCACGGGCGGGCGCCCTCCCTTTTATTGGACGCCGGTTGAGCGCGGCTCCCGGTCATGTAAAATTCCGCATATATAATAAAAGATCATTTATTATTATTATTGCCGAGTTGTATTATTATCTTTATATTGTTGATGGTTTCCGCACATTAATAATATGAATTCATGTTTATTATGAATTGTTGAAGGCGTAGTTCGCAAAGTTAATTAACGGTGAACAAGTTATTAACTTAGGCGGTGCCGCACCCGCTCAATTAAACGAAAAAAGAATTGGGGGCGTGACAGGTGGTATCAGAGCGGATTCAGGGTTGATGAAGCTTGATAGAGCAGGGTTGCTCATGACAGGTGAAGCTGATTCAGGGTTGAAGAAGCTTGATGAACAAGGAAGAGTTATGGAGAAATCGTGGATGAACAGTCTGGGTTTCGTGGACTTGATGGTTCATGGCAAGACCATTCAAGCTCTGGTGGACACGGGGGCCACTCATAACTTCATGACGACACGGTTGGCAAAAGAGGTTGGACTGATGATCTTCCCATCGAATATGGAAGTCAAGGCAGTGAACTCTAGAGCTAAAGTGGCGGGTTTGGTACACGAAGTACCTGTGCAGATAAAAGACTGGAAGGGTCAGTTGGACTTCACGGTGATGGAGATGAACGACTTTGATATGATACTCGGACAGGATTTCTTGAAGGGCAACAAGGCTATTGTTGTCCCCTTCTGTGATGAGGTGGTGCTGGTTGGACAATCACAAACTTGGACTTTTCCCACTCATAGGCAAAGGAAGGAAGTCAAGGTGCAGCATGTTTCGGCACTGAGTTTGGAGAAGGCTATGAAGGAGTCAGATATGGAGACATATGCGGTGATGTTCAAGGATGTCGAAGGTGATGGAGTGGGGACGCCTGTTCCAGCTGAGATATCTGATGTGCTTACCAAGTATGCGGATTTGATGCCTGATGAGCTTCCGAAGAAACTTCCACCAAGACGTGCAGTGGACCATAGCATTGAGCTTGAGCCAGGAAAGCAACCCCCGGCTAAAGCACCTTATCGGTTGTCAGGGCCTGAGTTGGAGGAATTGAAACGACAGTTAAAGGAGTTAACTGAGGCAGGTTTCATTAGGCCTTCAAGGTCCCCTTATGGAGCTCCGGTATTGTTCCAACGGAAGAAGGATTTGAATGAGCTATGGATGTGATGTGATTACATTGAACAAGCAGATGGTAAGGAACATGTATCCTTTGCCATTGGCTGTTGATTGCTTTGATAAGCTTGCGAAAGCCCAAGTGTTTTCCAAGCTAGACTTGAGGCATGGGTATTATCAAGTGCGGATAGCTGAAGGAGACGAGAAGAAGACCGCGATAGTAACAAGGTATGGTAGCTTTGAGTTCCTTGTTATGCCATTCGGTTTGTGCAATGCTCCTGCTACGTTTTGCACTTTGATGAACGATGTTCTACGACCATACTTGGATTCGTTCGTAGTAGTGTACTTGGACGATATAGTGGTGTTCAGTGACAACATGGAGGATCATAAGAAGCACTTGGCGATGGTGTTCGAGGCACTGAGAACAAATCAGTTGTTCTTGAAGAAGTCTAAGTGTGTGTTCGCTCAGACCGAGATTCCGTTCCTTGGGCATATTGTTGGTCAAGGGTACATACGGATGGAGCCGAGTAGGGTGAAGGCGATTGAGGACTGGGTTGAACCGAAGAATGTCCATGGGATGAGGGTGTTTTTGGGCATGACCAACTACCAACGGAAGTTTGTAGAGGGGTACTCCAAGGTGACATCGGCACTGACAGACTTATTGAAGAAAGACAAGAGGTCGAGTTAGACGAACAAATGTCAAGAGGCATTTGATGACTTGAAGAAGAGGATGGTTACAACACCGATACTGAAGTTGCCTGACTTCGAGAGACCATTTGAGGTGCACACTAATGCTTCGGATTTTGCCATAGGAGGAGTTCTTATGCAGGATGGGCATCCAGTGGCATATGAGAGTCGGAAGTTGCAGGATAGAGAACGAAGGTATCCGGTCCATGAGAAGGAGATGACTGCCATCATCCATTGTCTTCATGTGTGGAGGCATTACCTGATTGGGAATTCGTTTGTTGTCAAGACAGACAACGTTGCCGCAAGTTATTTTGCATCACAACCAAAGCTTTCTGCGAAGCAAGCTTGTTGGCAGGACT
This sequence comes from Pinus tabuliformis, assembly GCA_031772625.1. NCBI lineage: Eukaryota > Viridiplantae > Streptophyta > Pinopsida > Pinales > Pinaceae > Pinus > Pinus tabuliformis. Next base: position 1,873,510,078 of record CM062818.1, read on the forward strand.
TCTTGGCAGAATTCGACATGACTATTGAGTATAGACCGGGAAGGCACAATGCGGTAGCAGATGCCCTTAGTAGGAAGGGACAACTTGCAGCATTGGAAGGAGAAGACCGGGCAGCTAGGAGTAGGAGTCGAGTTCAGATGTCAGAAGAGATGCAGAATAAGATCAAGGAAAGTGTTGAAACCGATACTTTGGCGCAGAATATAGTGAAGCAAATAAAGGAAGGGAAGACACGAAAGTTCTTTCTATGAGACGGGTTCTTGTTCTTTGGAAACCGACTCTATGTTCCAAAGTCATCTGGGCTCAGGAGGCACCTTTTGAAGGAGTGCCACGATTCTCCGTGGGCTAGCCACCCAGGGTAGCATCATTCTTTGGCATTGTTGGAGAGAGGATTCTTTTGGGAGAAGATGCAGGAGGATGTAGAGGAGTATGTACATACGTGCATCATTTGTCAGCAGGACAAATCGGAGACTCAGAGGCAAGGAGGACTGTTGCAGCCTTTACCGATTCCAGAGAGGCCATGGATGAGTGTCTCGATGGACTTCATCACTCAGTTACCACAAGTTCAGGGGTATAATGGGATTATGGTCGTGGTTGATCGTTTTTCCAAGTATGCTGTCTTTGTTCCTACAAAGGTACCTTGTGGAGCCGAGCGGACTGCGGGGTTGTTCTTTAAGAACATAGTGAAGTATTGGGGGATGCCATTGAGCATTGTGTCGGATAGAGATCCGCGTTTTACAGGGAGATTTTGGACCACATTGTTCAAGCTGGTCGAGACAGAGTTGTTGATGAGTTCGAGTTACCATCCGCAGACAGATGGGCAGACCGAGAGGATCAACGCGTTGCTGGAGGACTACTTGCGACATTATGTGACGGTTGATCAGAAGAATTGGCCCGAGCTCTTGGATATTGCTCAATTTAGCTACAATATTCAAGAGTTCTGCGATGGGGTATAGTCCATTTGAGTTGGTGAATGGACAGATGCCGGTTGCACCGCATACCGTAGTGACGGGAGGCTTCTTGAGAAGTCCTCATGCGAAGAGGTTCATGAAGGCTTGGGAGGAGACCTTGGAGTTAGTACGGTTACGCTTGCACGATGCTGCAAGGAGGATGAAAAAGTATGCTGATTGTGAAAGACGGGAGGCACACTTCAGTGTGGGAGATATGGTGTTTCTCAGGATTACCGGGGAGCAGTTTCAGCCAGCTAAGGGGACGACGAGTAAACTGACACGGAAGTATGAGGGACCATTCCAAGTGAAGAAGAGAGTGGGAGAAGTTGCTTACGAGTTGGAGCTTCCACGCCATATGCACATGAAGCACCCAGTGTTTCATGTAAATCAGTTGAAGAGATGTAGACTTGATTCGGACCATCCGGAGAGAGTTGAACCGACGAGAGGACCAGTCGGGATTGTGGACAGACCAGGGCTAGAGTTGGAGAAGATTTTGAGTCTCAGAACTACAGGAGTTGGTTGCCACATGCGACGGGAATTTCTTTGCAGATGGAAGGATGCACCAGAGGAAGACAGCTGGGAAACGAAGGATTCACTTTGGAGATGGAAGAACAAGATCGAGAAGTACGACAGGAAATTGAGAAGAAGAGCAGGAATTGTCGGGACGACAATGACTTCTGGTGGGGGAGGATGTAACGCCCTGCGGTTGTGCACGGGCGCACACACCTTCGAACCTTGAAAATCAACTAAGTATGACCACCATCGTGTGTTAGCGCGCATGTAGTGGAGAGTTTGCGAAGTTTATATGCGATGGGCGGACAACACCCACACTTGGACGAGCTGACATGGGAGGCGAACGAAGTATGGGTGCTTATGTTAATATTTAGGAGGTCGGCCGACGATGGAGTTGCGACCTCGCTCTCATATGTATTGGAGAGGATTGCGATTCATTTAACCATCGACGGAACAACCAACACACTTCGCTACATATCGCACAACGGTGTGCGCACTTAGGTGAAGGCGTAGGTTGATATCGCCGCAGCTCGGGTATGAGCCCGCCGAGACGGGCGAAGGTATTGGGCACGGTAGGGTAGTGTGCGTGGGCGCCTACCGCACGGAAGTCGCATTGGGTTTGGGTTGTGGCTTGGGCAAGGGTCGTGCATGGGTGCACCCGCCTGCCCAACGCCGAATTGTGTGAACTTGTAACATTGTATTATTGTATTTCTTGGTGGAGTCTTGGCAGACCGCCGTGCGCTCTTGCACGGGCGGGCGCCCTCCCTTTTATTGAACGTCGGTTGAGCGCGGCTCCTGGTCATGTAAAATTCCGCATATATAATAAAAGATCGTTTATTATTATTATTGCCGAGTTGTATTATTATCTTTATATTGTTGATGGTTTCCGCACATTAATAATATGAATTCATGTTTATTATGAATTGTTGAAGGCGTAGTTTGCAAAGTTAATTAACGGTGAACAAGTTATTAACTTAGGCGGTGTTGCACCTGCTCAATTAAACGAAAAAAGAATTGGGGGCGTGACAGGTGGCGCTACGTCCACTGAAAAATCTGGGTTTGACGCCCCGCGGCCTACTGCAAGACTTGACCCCAAGAACTTTCGGGAATTGATCCTATGACCTCCCATCTAGTGAGGCCCCATCTTGACCGATTAGGCTAACCCTTGGAGCTATAAAACGACATTGTTTATTTATATAGTATATTAAATTTTTATTTTTAAATAAAATTATAAAATAAATTAGGTTTAAAATATGTCATGAAAAATATTTATGTATATTTTCAAAATTTATATTGATTTTTTTATATATTACAGATTTTTTTATTGATTCACTTATTATACTATATAAAAACTAGTTTTATCTATTTATAAAATTAGATTATTGATAATTATATCTATTAATGTCTTTTGGTGACTTAGAAGAATTTAGTAGTCATTTTAAGACATAACTATTAGTAAATCTTTGGAATCTATGACTTGTCCTCGTCTCCATAAACTAGGTCGCAAACAAAGAAGTTTGAATGTGAATCTCACATATCTAGGATTATCAATTAAACTTCCCGAAACAATAAATCTATTATTTTAAGAAAAACATTTAACATTATTTTATAATTTGGTACTACAAAACAAGATAAGTAGCAATGTGCTTATATGGTCACCAGTGATCCCGCCTCTAAAAATAGAAGTTCTGAGTGGTGGATTAATAAAAGAGTGAATCCACCTTTTAGTTCAGAATTTTTTTTATTTAAGTGGAAGAAATTTATTTAATTATTAATTTAAAGGTTGTAATTTGTAAAAAAATTAATTACAACTATTAAATAAATGTAAGAAATTTAGTTACTTATAATTTGAACCATAAGTAAATGTTTGTTTAACAGTGAAGATATTATTTTTTTAAATTACAAATTAAGTACTATTTTGGTAATTCAATAAAAAATAAGTTTATTATAAAGATGTCTGAGAGAAATACTTTTTTGCTATCTTAATTTTGAGTATTCAATAAATCTACACAATAGTTAGAATTTGCTTTCTTGATTTACATTCTTTCTCACATACTAATCATAATTTGTAAAAAAGTTTAGTCACTCTTGATTTGATTTACAAAAAGTGGTTTTAATAATTTAGTGAAAAAATAAGCTCTCCTCACCATGAAGAAGATCTTTGTGATTATAATGTTGAAAGTCAATTACCTTTTATAATTGTAATTTGAATACTCCATAAATTTATGTAATAGTTAGAAGTTTCTTTATGATTTAATTTTGGTCAGTAATTAGTTCATTCTCTTTATTCTTGTTCTCCACTTGTTTATGTTTATGCCCCTTTGATTTAAACTATTTATATTGGTATTTCTCTTTTTTTCCTATTTCAAACAGTTAATGCCCAAATTAGTTTTTCTTAATGTAGAAAGTATTACCAATTTTTCTAATAACCTAATCACATAAATATATTTAAACATAATTTTCTTTAAATGCCAATGTCTTCAATCCATATTGTGAAATATTTTTCAGTCTTAAGTTTTTTGCAAATCCATTTTTTTGTTCAATTAGCTCCACTAGTTGTTGTTCATGTTATTTGGGCTAGACCTTTGTTAATAGATGCTCAATCTTCAATTATTTTTGGCGAGATGCATTAGTTTACATCAATGAGTTTAGTAAAATGTCATCCATAAATGTGAGAAAGTATTGGACTTTTCTATGAGTTTTGCAAAAAAATTCACTTTCCTCTCTATAACTTCTTAACTACCCTATATATGCTGGAGTTTTTGTTATAATTATTCTTTTTGCCCAAGTGTCCAAAGAGGCATTCCTTCCTCATCCTTTGTGTCCTGTAAATGAGTGACAACTTAGAAAATCTTCCAAAAGTTACTTTATCAAATATTGGTCAAAGCTCACATTCCAACCAGTTAATACATAATGCATCTAATTTAAATCTAATTTATTCTTGACAAAATAATTAAAAACATATATTTAAAAAAAAAAAATCATAAATTCAAATCCAAAATCTCATACACCAATAGTATTCAACTTAATTATAAATTTAATTTAATTTAATGTAAATCATATTTTGTGTTTCATAATAAAAAATAAATTTAAATATATCACTATAACCTACCAGAGGACTCTTCCATAATGATATGCCAGTATCTAACTATTTTTTAAAATTATACTTAAAGAACCTATGCCAACAAATAAAAAACTCATTTTGAATAAGTTCGTATAATAATGAAGAGTGTTTTTTCATGCTTGCACATAAAGGGTTGAAAGGGTAAATTAGAAAATAAAAAGCTATATAAATGTGCATATGGTAATATATAAAAGGTTGGTCGTTCCAAACATATCACAATTACATATCTTCAGAAAAGTGAATCTTAAAAAAAACAATATAAAAAACATTTATGAATAAATTTTTACACTAAATTATTATTTAAGGAGTTTATTCTAAATGTGTATTGGTAGGTGTATTATTGATGATTTGGGAAAGGCCTATGATTCAAATCTTTCATTTTCATGTTAAAGTGGGTGTGTCATATTTTAATTTGTAAGTTATTATTGATCATTTAAAAGCCTTAGCCTCATCTATTTTGAGAAAATATGTGCAATTGATTTATAATTGTTATAGATATTTCATCGTAATAGTTTATCTCAATGAATTTTATTTTTTGAAATCTCCATCATGTAGTGTTTTACTTTAGGACACATATTTAGTGGGTCTAATGCTTGAGAGCAAGTATTTCCTACTAAGAGGTCACAGGTTCAAAACTAGAGGGGGTAGAGTATGTATGTCTTTGTAGACTTAACAGACAAATCATTGTGCGGAGGTGGGTCCCTTGTCCCACAAACAAGGGGGTCTCATACACCAATGTGGTGTCTAGCTTGGTCGTGACCTTAAAATTGCATAATAATAATAATAATAATAATAATAATAATAATAGCTCAGTGGACAAAATATTGAAATTGAAATGAAAGAAGCTAAACAATTTACACACATGCACACAATCAACCCAAGATGCACCTTGGGAAAATCTAAAATAGGAAAAACTCAGCTAGAAGGAGAGGTTTATGCTTTACTCTTTTTCTCTTAGTTATGAAAGGCACATGCAAACAAAGGACCTTTCACTGTGTACTTTCCATGAACATAGTTGTCCTAATGGCTGCTACATGATCTAGTTCATTTGTTATGCTTTAACAACCTACTCTTAAATGCTCAATCCAACTGTGGAATACTAAACAATACTATAAGAACGCAAACCTTCCTTTCCTAGTGGCCTAATATTTTAACAAGGCTTGGTAATTGTCTGGGGTTAGGGTCATCATTTTTGCTTTCTTTGATTCTCAAATAAAGTTAAGGTTTTGAATCCTATAAAATATTCTTGAAAGTCTATATTGACTATATACATGTGTTAGTAATGGGAACTGATATGACATATATTGGGTATTATGGTGGTAAATAAGGTAAGTCAACTTGTTGAAAGCATAATTTCCTCATATGAACTTTGATTAAGGTTAGTTTCATTCCCTTAGAAAGCTCTTAATGAGTAGAACAATATCCAGAGTCTAGGAATTGTGTTTGTGAAGTTTTGACTCAAAAAACAACCATTTAAGATCTCAAATGAGTTCCAAAATTTTCTTATGCTGCCCTAAGCTTATGTTCATTGTAGATTTGGGCATCTAATGGACATGGAGCAAGGTCAATGGTAGAAAAGTCAATTATTGGTTTTGCTCCATTTCCACTTGATGTACAAAATTTGCAATGGACACAAGGATGACCCTTAAAACCCAAATTACCAAAGTGAGACTCATCCCTAAAATGACCCTACAAGCCAATAGCTCCAATTTTTTCACCTAGAAAGTACCAAAATAAATAACAAATTATTGCATCGAGAGATGTTCTGTTTTACAATTAAGTTTGGGGCTGAACAGGGAAATGTTATAGTGGTGCATTAAATGAAGTGTTGAAGAAAAAATTAATAATAATAAAACATAATATTCACTAAATTAAATTAGTAATATAAATAATAATCAATTCAATTCAATTTATTATAATGTAATTTTGTTTTTAAATAAAATTACAAATATTTTTTTCAAGAAAAAAATTATAATATGCATGTCATATTAAAATAAATTTCGCATCATGCTCTCCAGACCAATATGGTAGAGACATTGTAATGTTTAATATTTTGGCTCAGTAAAAAATAATAAAATATATAATTATCAATAAAATATTTTAACTCGATCAAATTACCTGAAACTAAACATAAAATATAACAAAATAAAATAAAATACATAAAATTGATAATTATAATGTTTAACATTTTAACTCAATAAAAAATAATAAAAAATATAATTATCAATAAAATATTCTAACTCGATCAAATTACCTAAAACTAAACATAAAATATAACAAAATAAAATAAAATACATAAAACTGATAATTATATTTATATTTATAATTACACGGTAGACATCTTCTATATTAGAATTTGACCCGAGGAATTTCAAATTTTCAATTTTTGAGGAATTCGCCATTATATTTTTTAAAATATCATGGTTTTTTATCTTAACAAGAATGAATTTTTTTTGAGAGTCGGCAACTTTGAAATATTGGTTGCCAAAATTGTTTTTTGTTCTTTTGTTTTTATCATCTAAGTCACACAATTGAAATATGATGGTTTAGTATATTCTTTGTCTAAGTCACAATCAAATGGATTAAATTAAAGTTTTGAAAAGTATTTGTTGCCAAAATTGTTTTTTGTCCAAGTCACAAACAATTGAAATATGATGGTTTGGAATATTTTCTTCTAAGTCTCCATCAAATAAATTAAATTAAAAATTTGAGAAATAAAAAGTCACAATTTTCAGTTTCAAAAACAAAAATAACCAATAAAATTAATTTATTATTCCTTTTATCACTCGTTAAGAAGTTGTTTCCACTCTCTTTCACGGGGTGTTCCGATTTAACTCCTCATGGAGAGTTGACCGAGTTCCCTAGGTTGCTTCTTATTATTCTAGGAGGAAGAAAGCTCTGGTACTTCTTACTCATCCTCGCTGGATTCTTCCGATGCTACCAGGATACCTGCGTTACAACAACTAAAACCAAGCCTCAGAAAGGAAGCACAATATGTAATCTTTAGTCTAATAGTAGATTGTGTGTAATTCAGAGATAAAAAGTGAAAGATAAAACACTTGAACACCACTGAACAACGAGATGCAATAAAGGTTCTGGATGTATGATAAAAGATTAGAGTTTAGTTATTAGTCGTTAGGATTAAGGTTTTAGAAGTTTGTATTTTTTAGTGAAAGATTTATCTATATGTTTATATGTGAATATCAACCAAATTTATTAATGTGGTTGTGCTAATTATAATCAATAAGTAAGTCAACTTAGATCCATTCTAACTCTGTATCTATCAAGCACCAAGAGGGATCAAATCTCTTGAGATACAAACCTTTTTTAGAGTGAAAAGAGATTTGATCCCTCTCGACGGTTGGTAAATTCAGAGAGTTAAGATGGATATAGGCTGGTAAATAATAATGATCCATATTAGTAACCATGAAATTTTAAAAATTCAAAAGGATCTTAGCTTGAGTGATTTGGTGAACAAGGCATTTTTGAAATAGTTGTATCTCGTGTAATGACATTTTTGAAATAGTTGTATCTGTGTAATTTTGGCAGTTGATATTTCGAAGTTACCAACTCTAAAAAAAACCGTTCTTAGTTAGAAAAAATAACCATGATATTTAAAAAAATATAATTAATAAACATATAAAACATAATAAATTTAATTAATAAATACATAATGAAAAATAAGAATAGTTTTATATATAAAAAGATGGCACACACAAAACAAACATAAATAGTAGTTATAAATTAATATTTATTTTATCATATAAATTAAAATAACAAACAAATAAAAACTCAATACTTACAATAAACTATTTTCTAATATATATATAACCAATGCCATATATAATATTACATTAAAACATTAAGCTATAAAAATGATAAAATATTTCAAAAAAAATGTCAAATTTACATATTAGGGTTTTGATAAAATTTAAAACAAGATTCTTATTTATTATTATCTATATAGAAATATGAAATTTATATGAATATAAATAATATTATTAAGAATTAGCATAGACTTATTTAACCTTTAGAATTACCAAGTATTAAAAAAGGAATCAAATATCTCAAAATACAATTTTGTTAGAATTAGGTAGCATTGATGTCAAAAGAAGTGTTATTTTTTCAATGTAAGTCATTATTGTAGTGTCATTAATGTCCAAAATGTAAATATGTTGTTATTGATTGCAGTGTTAATGTAAGTCATTATTGTAATGTCATGGATGTCCAAAAATGTAAATGTGTTGTCATTGATTGTAGTGTTAACGATATTAAATGAGCAAAATAAAAGAGTAAATCAAAGTGATCCAAGTGTTGTTAGTGGTGACCCTTTAAGTTAAAGACCAGCCCCATATTTGAAAAATGAAACCCCAAATATATTTATTAATTGTACTCATCAATGGCTCAAATTCCAAATTAAAATCCGAGAAGTAAAATCTATCGAGGCTCCCATGAGTTTGCTTGTGTTCGAAGGCATGTTGTATCTGTATATCTAGTCAAACGACAATAATTTTTTTTTAATCTGGATTCTAGATTCTTGTCATGGCTACAAGTGGTAGCATTACAAAAGGAAATTGGCAGTGGACAATGACCCTCAAAATTGAGCATATGGTGGTTTGTAACTTGGCCTTTTTGATGACTAATTGGGCGGTGGGCGGTTTGCAGATGAAATGGAAAACAACACATTATAATATTTTAAAAATATAATTAATAAATATATAAAAACATAATAAATTTAATTAATAAATATATAATGAAAAATAATAATATTTTTATATATATAAATGTAATATATATATAAATTAATATTTTTTTATTATATAAGTTAAAAAAATAATTTTAGAATTTTCATATTTAAATTTAAATATTAAACACATAAATATATATATATAATAAAAAAATATTTCAAAGGAAAAAAATCAAATATATATATTTTTTTTCTCTGTAAAAGCTATCTAAGTAATATATTATATGTACAAAAAGATTACAAACAGCATGACATTCCTTCCAGAGCCTAAAGAATAGCCCTGGGACTCCTGACTGTAAACCTTAAAGCTCCCTCGCAGGGGCAGCTTCTCCAAAACCAAACTGAGATGTCCAAGAAAACAAAAAACCACTCAGGGGCGGCAATGAGCTAAACTCTCACGACAATGGACTAGACATATGAATGCCCACGCAGGGGCTAGCAGCAGATATAGTCTGACTAGTATATCTGACAAATGACAACGTGACTGTGTTACAGATGTCAGATATCCAATTCGAATTCCCAGTGATGAGGCAAAACCAAAGACATGACCACAAACTCAGAATTAACCAGTACCAAGATATAAGAGGCGAATGCCAAAAGACCGAGACAGAGGAAGCATAAACCAGAGGACCAAAAGACAAAATCCAGACGTTACCCGCCATAGCTTCAATCTTGGGGTCGAGCTGAAGATGGCTGGATGGACGCGAAGTGTGCATCTGCCGCTTCAGCCAGGCTCGGATCTTCCACGACATAAGCCCACCCGTCACCTTCCTCGCGCCCTTCCCACATTTTCCGCCATGTGTCTTCGTCGACATCTGGAGGAGGTGGCCCCACCGGAGGGAAACGGTCTTGCCGACTCGTTTCCTCCAAGCTTCCAACAACAGACGCTGGATGCCCCTCAGCAGCATTCTTTTCCACGGACGAGTGTTCCTTTCCAAGACTGATCTCCCTGCCCATGTCTTCCAGTAGTTTTTCCTGGAGATGTTCTTCATCTGGAATTTTTGTGAACATGATGGAGATATGGGCGTTAACGCCTGCATTATCCTCGGTGCTTGGCAAGGTGAAAACCACAGAACCGAAAGCCGGGAGCTCCGTTGTCCCTTCACAGGAACCCCCAACCTCCACATATTGTCGAATGGGAAGCGGGGTTGCTCTAGCTCTCCGGTGGCAGTAGCAGCAGCAGCAATGGTGGTGCTCATTTGCTGCAGGTGATCTTGAGGAGGACCCTCTAGATGGACCTCTTCTACATGGCTGTCGTTCGCGAAGTTTAGCCATTGTAAGTCTAAAGCAACCTCTGTATACTCGATGTTGAATCTGGAATTGGTAGCAGCAGCAGTTTCCTTCCAATTCACTCTCAGATGCCCAGCTTTCCCCTTGGCTCCCTTCGCTTGATAGCCAACAATTCCGCTTCCAGACTCGATGTTGCAAAGCATCAAATTGCCCTCTCTTCCCCACCCAGCAACCAGAATGGCCGCAAGGACAATTCTCCAGGCTGCAGGGGAATGAAACAGTGCTTGGCCGGAGCTTGCTATGCTTCCACGACCGCCAACTTTCCTCAGGCCAGAATGCCTTGAGCGAGCCATGAAACCTGTAATATTTTCCCCTAAATTCTCGTTGCAGGTGCACATTAATTCTGCCCTGCTCCTCCATCTACCCCGCCTCTTCTTCATTGAATGCATTCTCAACTTGGGTGGCTTAATTGCCGTACGACGGCCTCCATTGGGGAGCTAAGGGATTTACACGGGGCAGCCCATGCGCTGCATGTGGCGTGCCTGTACATCTCGCCTCGACACCCGCATCCGGGGAAAAATCAAATATATATTAAGATTGTGATAAAATTTAAAATAAAAATACATGTATGAAAATTATTTGAATAAAGATATATATATATATATATATATATATATATAATAGTTATAAATTAATATTTATTTTACTATATAAATTAAAAGAATAATTCATATTTTCGAAATTTCATATTTAAATTTAAATATTAAATAAATAAAAGTGCATATATATATATATATATATATATATCACATTAAAATATAATAAAAAAATTCAAAGAAAAAAGTCAAGCATATATATTAGGGTTTTGATAAAGTTTAAAATAAGAATATATATATGAAAATTATTTGAATAAAGATAATATTATTAATAATTAGCATCCATGAGTTTTAAGTATGGATTTGAGAGGAATTAAATTTATCGAAATGCAATCTTGTTGAATCCTGTTGTCATTGTTGTCAAAGGAAGTATTATGTTTTCATCGATGTAGGAAATTGTTGTAGTGTCAGTGATGTCTAATAATGTGCATGTGTTGTCATTGATTGTAGTGTTATCGATGTTGTGAGCAAAGAAAGGAGGAGATCAAGGTGATCCAAGTGTTGCTAGTCATGACCCTCTTTGAGTTAAAGGCAAACCCCAAATTTTAGAAATAGAACCCTAATTTTCGAGGCATAAGGAGCAAAAACCAAAATTTGTTGAAGACTACACAACTTTAAGAGGCAAATTGTGAATCAAGTCAAATTATTTGTCCACATTGATAGTGGATTCCCTCCACTTTTTTGACATTTAACATAAAGAAGCATCCAAGAGTACAAAAAGAGTGTACTAATCAATTTACCTAGATTCTGAATTAAAATTCAAGAAAGAATACCTATCTAGGCCTTCGTGAGTTTTCTTGTGTTTGAAGGCATATCCAGTCAAATGACAAAGCAACCATTTTTTAGATGATTTGGATTCCAAATTCACATCCTAGCTAGCATATGTATAGGTGGTGATCAGTCAACTCACAAGTGGTAGAATGACAAAGTAACAATTTTTCAGATGACCTGGATTCCAAATTCACATCTTGGCTAGCATATGTATAGGTGGTGCCTAGTCAACCCACAAGTGGCAAAATGACAAAAGGAAATTGGCAGTGATGTGGATGGCAACTCGCATAATCGATGATATGGTGGCCAACAACACATAGCACCTGATTTTTACCATTTTGATGGACAATTGGGTGCTTTGTGGATGAAACATGGCAACAAGAAATCACAATATTTAAAAAAATATAATTAATAACATGTAAAAACATAATAAATTTAATTAATAGATACATAATGAAAAATAAGAATATATTTATATAGAGAGATTTGATATACATATAAAACATAAACAGTAGTTATGAATTAACATTCATTTTACCATATAAATTAAAATAATATTCATATTCTCAAATTTCATGTTTAAATTTAATTAATTAACAAATACAAACTCGATACTTGCAATAAACTATGATATATATATATATATATATATAGATATATCGAGAGAGAGAGAGAGAGAGAGAGAGAGAGAGAGAGAGAGAGAGTATTATTAAGAATTACCATAAATTCATTTTAACTCTTAACTTACCAAGCATTAAGAGGAATCAAATCTCTAGAAGTGCAACCATGTTGGAATTGTGTTGTCATTGATGTCAAAAGGAAGTATTGTGTTTTCATTGATGTAGGTCATTACTGTAGTGGCATTGATGTCCGAGAAAGTGCACGTGTTGTCATTGATTGTAGTGTTATTGATGTTAAGTGATCAAAACAAGAATTGAGAAGATCAAGGTGATCCTAGTGTTGTTAGTGATGACCCTCTTTGAGTTAAAGGCAAACCCCAAATTTTAGAAATAGAACCCCAAATTTTTGGGTATAAGGAGAAAATTCCCAAATTTTGTAAAGATTGCACAACTTCAAGAGGTGGAACGTGAAGCAAGTCAAAATTACTAGTCCACATTGATTATGGAATCTTTCCACTTTTTTGACATTTAACAGAAAGGGGCATCTGGGTGTACACAAAGAGTGTACGCATTAATTTACCTAGATTTCAAACTAAAATGTGAGAAAGAAAACCTATCTAGGCCCCCGTGAGTTCGCTTGTGGTCGAAGGCATGTTATATCTAGATATCCAGTCAAACGACAAAGTAAGCATTTTTCGAATGAACTGGATTCCAGATTCTTGGCATGGCTGGTAGGTGTATAGGCGGGGTCCAGTAAACTCACAAATGAAAAAAATACAAAGGGAAATTGGAAGTGATGTGGTCAACGACTCATAGTTTTCATGATATGGTGGCCTGTGACGCATGACACTTGGTTTTGGCCTTTTTGATGGCCAATTGGGCAGTTTTTGGATGAAATATTGTTGCAACAAGAAATCATGACACATGGTAGTAAGGTGACTTGGATGAATATGTTTAAAGCCTCTATGGACTTCGAATTTAGATTGGAAAACATGCTTAAAAGTAATCTGAATATCCTTGTTGTGACAAGGTCCCCTAAGCTCAATTTTGGGGCAAAAGCCCAAGTTTTGGGGCTGAAAGTCCAAGTTTTTGTATGTAAAGTGTAAAGTCTCCACAAGTTATGATCGTAGAGCGCGTAGATGTAAAGTGTTGTAAAAGGGTTTTACCCTTTGTTTATGTAAGTTGTGTTGGCTTTAGTGGACCTACCCATGGTCCATGGACCATGGGATTGTATAAAAAGGAAAGCCTTAGAAGAGTCTAAGGAAGTAGTTGTAGCGAAGAATGAATCTTGCTGGGTCATGTAGTATGCAGACAAGGATTAATGGTGGATCTAGCTAAGATCGTCGTTATAATCAATTTGGAGGCACCAAGAAGTGTTAAACAACTATGCACAACATTGGAGCATACTGGTTATTACCAAAAGTTCATCAAGAGGTATGCCCAAATTACCGCGCTAATGGAAAAACTGTTGAAGAAGGATGCTACATTATGTTGGAATGAAGAATGTCAATGGAGATTGGATGTGTTAAAGGAAAAGATGGTCACCGTGCTGATCCTAGTCTTCCTGGATTGGAAGAAGGAATTTCATGTGCATGTGGATGCGTCATGTATTGCACTGGGAGCAGTACTGACACAGGCTAGTGAGGGAGAGTTGGATCACCCTATCACGTTTGCAAGAAGGAAGTTATCTAAGGCTGAGAAGAATTATTCGACGACAGAGCATGAAGGTTTGGCTATGGTGTATGCGCTCTAGAATTTCAGACACTACTTGCTAGGCAGACACTTTAAGATGTATATAGACCATTCTGCATTAAAATACCTGGTCAACAAGCCTGTGTTGGGGGGAAAATATGCAGATGGTTGCTGTTGTTTCAGGAATATGATTTCGAAGTCATTGTGAAGCCAGGGAAATTGAATGTAGGACTGGATCATCTATCGCACATTGAAACGTGGGAGGAGCCTACCAATTTAGAGGAGGGGCTGCCTGACACACAACTCTTTGTGATTCATGTAGCAGACAATTATTTGCAGATATCATACACTTTCTAACTACAGGAACAACTCTAGAAGGGTACACCAACCAACGAAAGAAGGAATTGGTGGTGTGCACAACAGATTTTTCTGTTATCGCAGGTCACTTGTATAAGATGGGAGCGGATGAGAAATTGCGACGTTATGTGCCTGAGTTTGAACGAAGCAATGTCATAGCCGAAGCTCATGGAGGGGCTGCGGGAGGCCATTATGCAGGGAAATAAACAACGCAAAAGATTTTATGTGTTGGGTTGTGGTGGCCAACAGTGCATAAGGACTCAAAAGCATATTGTAGGGCATGCGATGCATGTCAGAGGACGGGTCAAACATCATGGAGGGATGAGTTGCCTCTGAATCTGCAAGTGTCGTTGCAGCCATTTAAAAAATGGGCAATTGATTTTTTTGGACCAATTCAGCCTCTAAGAAAGAAGACGGGAGTATTTGACTAGATGGGTGGAGTAATAGCCTATAGAGGATTGTATAGGGCAACATTAGCAAAGTTCCTATTTGAATATGTGCTGACTAGGTTTGGTTGCCCGAAGATTTTGATGAGCGATCACAGTACACATTTCGTTAATGAAACGATCAACGCACTGATGGAGATATTCCAAGTTTATCATCAAAGGAGCATGCCATATCACCCTCAGGTTAATAGGATGGTGGAAGCGTTTAATAAGATATTGGAGAATGCGTTGAAAAAGGATTGCAATGCGCAGAGGAATGATTGGGAAGTGCGCATACTAGTGGTGTTATGGGCTTATAGAACTACTTGTAAAAAGATGACTAGATAGACACCTTTTCAACTGGTCTATGGCGTAGAAACTGTGATGCCGATGGAGTACATTGTGCCTAATCTATGGATAGCGGCATTCACAGGAATGGCAGACAACAGAGCCTTAAAAGAAAGGCTTGCACAACTGACAGAGCTGGAGGAAGATAGATTCTTGGCTGGATTCCATCAACAAGTTCAGAAGGAGCGCGAAAAGGTGTGGCACGATCGGCACATCAAATTGTGCACCTTCAAGGTAAACGATTTAGTTTTATTATATGACAGCAAGTTTGATAAATTTCCAGGAAAATTTCAGATGCATTGGCTGGGGCCATATGTGATCAAGGAGATTATCGATGGTGGAGCACTTCAGCTGGGGAAATTGAATGGAGATCCATTTCCCGGAAAGGTAAATGGAAGCTGATTGAAGCCATACACCGGGGATCTGCCCATATTACTATATGATGGTAGCACAATCTTACCGCTCCAAGCAGCTGCAAGGAGGAACGAGACTATAAACTACACTGCCTGGGTTGTAGAGTTGTGCGATGAGGGGCCTGCGCTTGATAGATGGGTGTCATAGTGTCAGCAAACGTGCGAAGGGAGCTATGCTATAGGACAATAGACCACACAGCATCACTAGAAAGTGATTGTTACAGTCACTGTTCATGATTTGACAGTGAGAAAACGGCTAAGAGGAGCGGGGGGTGACATTTAAGGCTAAATTTAAGAGTGAGATATTTGAAAATCTGCTGCCAACCTAGCATTTATGAGCAGATTTTGGGGCGAATAGTCGAATTTGAATTCGAACTTGCCTATAAATTACAGATGGCCACCCAACAAGAGACACTTTGAATTCTGAGAGTTTATGTGTCCTGCTATCTAGTGTTCATGAACCATGCGTTCTTTGAGGACTTGGTTGCTAGTTCTATGTTTGACAGGTTACATAAGGAAACCCAACAACTTATTAACAACTTCATGTTTGAACCTGTAGAAACTACAAGTGCTAGAGGGTCTATTGCCTCTGAAGGAGCTGCCCCTGAGGTCGTAAGTATGGAGGTGTCTATAGTAGCACCGAAATCTCTAAGGTCACCTAGGTCGAAGCCTATGCCGGTAGAAGAGATTCCCAAGCTGAAGAAGGATAAAAAGAAGAAGGCGCTGCCGGTGCACGAGTCACCAAGGAAACATCAGAAAAAAGAAAATCAAACCGTGCAGGAAAAGGGAAAGTGGTCGACCTAGAGGGCAATGAAGGTGTAGAGGACATTGATATTTAGGGCGTAGACCCTATTTCGAAGCTGCCAGAATACATCCCTCTGCGCCAAGGCAAGGTGAAGGTCCCAAAGGACCCAGATGAGGGAAAGTTTATCCTTCATACACCCCTGCTGCCAGAAAATATCACGTTTGAAGGTTCGCGCTTGGCGTGCATCCCACATCTGAAGCTTGAATATTGGGACTTGGGGGACACTGAGCGGTTCCCCCACCTAGAGTCTGGTGTCACCATGCTGGAGCCGATGAAATGGATTTGTGGGGTGAAAAAGGTAGGATTGTTGAATCTGCTATGGGTGTTGCATTACCACTGCACTGGAGTTGATGAAATGGATTTGTGGGGTGAAAAAGGCAGGATTGTTGAATCTGCTATGGGTGCCGCATTACCACTGTGCTCCCATAAATTTGATTGTTATCAAACAATTGTTGTGCCTGGTGCACAATGGGTGCCTGTGGTTGGAAGAGACAATCCTTAGAGCCAACATGCTGATCCATAGGATCACCTTACCACTGCATTCATGGCTAAATCTGGCTAAGGCATTTTGCAAAAAGATGGGCGAGCGCAACCTCATCAAAAGGATGAAGGACAAGTTTAAGCTTGTCAAGAAGTCATGCGGGTATTCAATTTCAAGCATTACAGACCCTGCAGTGAAGGTGGTCGTCCATATCTTGGCTAGAAAAATAATGAGAAAGTGTCGCGTGAACGAGGTGCCGACACCAGTTGTTTCATAAGCGGCCTAGTGTAAGGAGGGCATACAATTCAACTGGGTGCACTACCTGTGCAGTGAGTTCCTCACAAATCGCAGGGAGGCACAGGACCAGAGAAAGATGTTTCACTACTCATGGCTCTTACTTTCGATTGTGCTGGTCACGTGGGAGCTACCGGAGGACAATTGATTTCCTCCGATCATGCCAGATTTTCTAGAAGCAACGAAGTTTGCTTTGCTATGGGCCACAAAGGACGCTGAGTGGGTTCGGGAGAGCAAGGTGTTTTGAGTATTGATGGAGATGAGCATTAAGATGGCCATCAACTGAAAGCCACGATTGTTACCAACCATCTTCAAGCAGCTATATGGGTACGCAGAGTTCAAAGAGAACTTCCATTGTATCTCCATCCGGGCATGAAAGGACCCAGAATAGAAGTGGTATGATTTACCATACCTCGCGATGGATGATGCCATTTTCAGCGGTCCTCGATCATTAGCCAACAGATTGGCACACATCATCTGATTTTTCCGCTTGGTCTAGTAAGTTCGTGAAAAAGCAGAAAAAGGAAGCGACCCAGTTGAAGGTTCAGCAGTTTGCTGAAAAGCAGAAGAAGGAGACTAAGGACAAGGCCTAAGCAGAAGCGAAGTACCTCGTGAAGGAATAGGAGGAATAACGACACTCTAACATAACTCAGAAATCTCCTTCGCGGAAGACAGAGGAAGAGGAGCAATCAGAACAAGGTGGTGGAGATCTGGAAAGCACTCCCTTTCGGGTAAAGCAGAATAGGGAGCAGGAGAAGGAAGGGCCACACAAAAAGACCAAGGCCACTAAGTTGTCCCTAGACCCGATCACCTTGACATAGGGTGACTTGGATGACATTGGGGACAAGGTAAGGGATACGACCACAAAATTGTTGCAACAATTTGAGCAGTAGTAGACGCAGGCGTTAAGTGTCATTCAGACAGGTCTGCACGAGCTGCAGATCCAAGCCACTAGACTACAAATAGGTGCAGGGTAGAGCAGCGTGGCCTCCACCAGTTTAGCGTCGGGGACAACTGAAGCAGCGGAGTTGGTTCGCTCTTTGGATCTCCGGGCAGTCGCGCTGCTCGTTGGAGCTCTAAGCATGGAGGCGGAAGCTGACAAGGCTACTGTCAGCATGATGAGGAATGTTGGCCTCAACTTGGAATCGTTCCCCAATGAATTCCTTCACACCTTACAAGTAGGTGTTATTGAAGATCTTAGGGCCTAAGAGCAGCGCGTGCTACACATGATCAGTGAGCAGAAAATCAACAATGAACAGATATTTGTTGAGAAGACAACCATGCTAGAAGCCTGGAAGAAGGTTTAGGAGAAGAATGAGCACACTACCACAGTAGTAGCCGAAGCATGTAGAACCATTTCAGAACTGCATATCCCAGAAGAAGCACTGGTGGAAGCCAAGATTCGGAAGTTGGCTGCAGGTGTGCGCGACGCGAAGACCGAGATGGCAAAGGTTCAGTTTGAGCTGAACCTGAAAATTACAGAGCTTGAGTTGAAGACACAACCTTCAACTCCACCAGAGGTCAAAGAACAACATGAAGCTGCTATGAGGGATGGAGTCGTTGCAGTAGATGCCGCGGTGGCAGAATGCACTGCGCTCTTCAAGCAGTCTATGGAGCTAATCACAAGTTTGCAGGAAGATTCTAACCTGCAGAGGTTGAACACAAAAGCCTGGGAACTGCAACAAATTTATTATGAAGCAAAGGCGACAACGTGTACCATCGTTGTCACGCAGATATTGGCAAAGCTGTAGGAGGAAAAGCAATTGCAAGAACATGCGGAAGAAGCGCAGTGGAAAGAGAAGTCCTCAAGGCTAGATTGGGGCCTTGGTTGGAGGAGGCCTATGTGATCTCCACCACTATTGTGAAGAAGTTGGCCAACCTGCAAAGAACAAAAAAAAATATCCAGGAAGATAGCACAGGATCAACAACTGAGTAGTTGGTGGAGCAGGTCAAGCAGGTAGCTATGCAGTGCACAACTGAAGTTGTAGTGGCGCAAGTGGAGCTGAGAGGTCTTAGCAGGAAGATCTCCACACCAGCAGAGTGACTTGGGGCGAGTCACGATATTTGTGTGGGGGCCTATTGGGGCAAGGTCCCCTAAGGTCAATTTTGGGGCAAAAGCCCAAGTTTTTGTATGTAAAGTGTAAAGTCTTTGAAAGTTATGATCGCGGAGCGTGTAGATGTAAAGTGTCATAAAATGGTTTAACCCTTTATTTATGTAAGTTGTGTCAGCTTTAGTAGACCTACCTATGGTCTGCAAACCATGGGATTGTATAAAAAGGAAAGTCTTAGAAGAGTCTAAGGCAGTAGTTTTAACGAAGAATCCTGGTATCTAGGAGTCTCCAACAGTGGAACCCCTTCAAAAGACCCAAATTCTAGACTTATTGGAGAATTTTGTTTATACCATGGTCACAACACATGGTCATATATGTTTGCTGGTTCAAACCCTAAGCTAAAGGGTCATGGGAAGTTAATTTGAGTAGTTTGGATATTACACAAATCTAGGTAATTCATATGTCTGGTCCTTTTGATATTTTTAGAAGTGTTAATGTTGATTAAGTCCATGGTTTCTAGGAGGCTCACAATATTAGCCCCAGAAGGGCCTCCAAGACTTCCTGTTGGCCCAGATCATAATTCTATGATGTGCTGGTCCTGATCAAAGTTTTTTCATGTAAATAAATCAACATAAAAGTCATAAGAGGGGATATTGAAAGTGATATAACATATATCTAATGTAAAGAAGAAGAAAAAAGAAGTTTTAAGTTTGTAGGGTTGAGTACAAAGAAGTTTAAGCATGTAGTTAGAGGAAGATGTTTAGGGTGTGGGGAACCTATGCGTGGAAAAGAGTGCAATTGTCAAAGAGAAAGAGTATTGCGACTAACAAGAGGAGAAATATTTGAAAAACAAGGTGCACAATGAAGTCTGTGGTATGCAAAGAAGATTTAATGTTGTATGAAATAATGTTGTCTAAGGTGATCAGGATGAGGAATATTTATGGTTAAGTAAAAAGCTGCTATTTGAGGTGCACAAAATAAGGCTGAGTGTTGAAGTGAAAACTATTGTTACAACAAGTTAGAGGAGCAATGTTTAATCTATGCAACAGATCAATATTGTGATGAGAAAAGTGTAGTGACAGATATGTAAAGTACAAAGTAGAGATTAGATTTGTGAAGATTAGAGTTAATACTATGTGGAGAGTTGTGAAGAAGAAACAAAACATGACTCAGAATTATCTAAGATCATAAGCAAATCAAGGGATCAATGGCTCCTTTAGGTTGGTTCCTGTAAATAAGAGGATTAGTGTTTCCTTTAGGTCGGTGCCTATAAATCATGGGATTGGTGTCTCCTTCTCATTGGTGCTAGTAAATTGATTGTAAAAGTAGGTTGATACCTACAAGAATATTCATATAAATATTTTTTCTAGTTTTTTCCCTTAATGGTTTCCACTTAGATCTAGTGTTTTCATGTGGTTCTTATGTAATTGATGTTTATTTGGTTTGAAGTGTTTTAAATTGTTAAATTGACCATTATATTGATTCATGCCCCCCTTCTTCGTATAGTCATAATTCCAACAATTGGTATTGGAGTAGGTTCCTTGAGATACAATCTAACCAATTGAAGGTAGATGAAAATGAATCATGGCCAGTCACAAAGATTCTTCCTTAAGAAAATCCCCTCTATTTGATGGAACAAACTATATCTTTTGGAAGGTAAGGGTATCTAGGTACTAACATTTGGCTATTTATTGAGAATGGTTATCTGGTTCTAGCAACTCCTCTAATTGATTTGGATGATAAAGGTAACTATTTGAAAAATGCAAAAATAAAGAATGCCAACTTGTGTGGGCTAACGTATATAGATTTTGTCAAAGCAATGCAATGCAAATCAACAAAAGAGATTTGGGACAAACATCAAGGTAACTATGAAGGAGATGAAAAGGTGAAAAGAACAAAGCTTCAAACACATAAAGGATAGTTTGAAAGTTTGAAGATGGATGAGGATGAAAACACTACAACCTTATTCTCTACGTTGATAAGATTGTTAATACTATAAGACATCATGATGAAGCAATTTAGGAATCAATGATTTTTCACAAAGTACTAAGATCTCTTCCCTCAAGATTTAATCCAAAGGTCTCATCCATTGAAGAAATGACAAATATTCAAAATCTAATTATGGATGCTCTACATGGAATTCTCATTGCATGAGAAATGAGAACAAAAAATTAGAAGTTAGGATTAAAGGAAACATCATCTAAAGCATCAAAGGAGACAAACAACCAAAAGTACATGAATTTTTGAGTTGTGAATAATATGAAGAAGAAGCTCAACTTGTAAGAAAGCTTACAAGAGAGACTGGAAAATTCAAAGGTAAGCTTCCATTGAAATGCTTTGAGTATGGTAGAATAGGACATTATGCATCTAAGTGTCCCTATGCATAATTAAGTGATGGCGATGATAAAAGGGGAAATAATGATAAATTCAAATCTCATAATGAAAACGAAATGGTATATAAGAAATAATAGTTTCTATTACAAAAATACTAGTGATTTATCTGGTGAAAGTGATGAATGTGTGTCTGATGATGAAAAAGGAGAAGTCTTGTTCATAGCTATGAATAATCAAGATAAAGACTAGAAATATCAAAGAGAAAATATAGATTCTAAATAATAATTTGAAGGACAGGTAGATCTTGAAGGAGAACTTGTAAATTCCTTAGAAGAAGTAAAATGCTTAAAGAAACAAGTGAAACAACTAAAAGAAAATATATAGAAATATGAAAGTCAAGATTATGATGAAGCATCGATCACTCTCCTAAAAATTGAACTAGAAGAGACTAAAAGAATAAAAGAGATACTGACAAGTCAACTAAAAGAAAAGGAAAAACATTGTGAAAAGTTAGAAGTTGAAGTTGTTTCCTTAAGAAAGGAACTAGAGAAAGAAACTATTCAATTGAATCAAAATTTAAAATTTGTAAAAGGAATTGAAACATTAGATCATATTCTCAGTTGCCAGAGGTATCCTTTAATCAAGACATGTCTTGGTTATAGAGAGAATCATGAGAACCAATTGATACTTGGATTTTGTCCAAGCCAATAATAGGAGAAACTGCTTCATCAAGGTCCCAAATCACACCTTATTTTGTTTAGGATGGAAATTCTCACCGATATGTGGGCTCAGTTTCCACTGAGGTGTTTTTCCCATTGAAGGGGGGATTATGAATAATTTTATAAAATCTAAAGTCAATATTTTGTAATTACCTAAATGAATACAGATTAAATAGTTTTAAAATAAACTATTCTTAAATTCAAAAATAGTGAAGGGATCTCTACTTGAATGGTTCACGAGGCACAATACTTGCTAAGGTTTTGCAAATGGGATAGCAAGCTAAGTGGGATTGATTGTGGGGAAAACTCCACAGTTAAGCGCGCTTGAGCCAGAGGCGATATGGGATGGCTGACCTCCTAGGAAGTCCTGGTTACCGAGTGCAAGCCCCAGAAGTGATGATTGACGCTATGTGATTCATTTCACTAGTTTCAATCCCACTTCTTCATCCCTGTGAGCATCACCCAATGCAATGAGTGTTAAGTGAACTACTCAAAAATCATGAGAAACTAGTCAGTTATGACTACCTATCATGGAAATGGTCATACGTGAATGACTTACTTAACGCAGTTGAATCCCAAAATGATATCGAATATAATTCACTGCGTAAACCCCCTAATACTTAAATTCAAAAAAGTGAAGGGATCTCTACTTGAATGGTTCATGAGGCACAATACTTGCTAAGGTTTTGCAAATAGGGTAGCAAGCAAAGTGGGCTTGATTGTCGGGAAAACTCCACAGTTCAACGCGCTTGAGCTAGAGGCGATCTAGGATGGGTGACCTCCCGGGAAGTCCTAGTTACCGGGTGCAAGCCCCGGAAGTGATGATTGATGTAATGTGATTCATTTCACTAGTTTCAATCCCACTTCTTCACCCCTGTGAGCATCACCCGATGCAATGAGTGCTAAGTGAACTATTCAAAAATCATGAGAAATTAGTCAATTACGACTACCTCTCATGGAAATGGTCATACATGAATGACTTACTAACGTAGTTGAATCCCAAAATGATATCTAATATAATGCACTGCGTAAACCCCCTAATACTTAAATTCAAAAAGAGTGAAGGGATCTCTACTTGAATGGTTCATGAGGCACAGTACTTGCTAAGGTTTTGCAAATGCTGTAGCAAGCTAAGTGGGCTTGATTATGGGGAAAATGCCATAGTTAAGCGTGCTTGAGCCAAAGGCGATCTGGGTGGGTGAGCTCTTGGGAAGTCCTGGTTACTGGGTGCAAGCCCCGGAAGTGATGATTGATGCTATGTGATTCATTTCACTAGTTTCAATCCCACTTCTTCACCCCTGTGAGCATCATCCGATGCACTGAGTGCTAAGTGAACTATTCAAAAATCATGAGAAATTAGTCATTTATGATTACCTCTCATGGAAATGGTCATACATGAATGACTTACTTAACGCAATTGAATTCCAAAATGATATCTAATATAATGCACTGTGTAAACCCCCTAATACTTAAATTCAAAAAGAGTGAAGGGATCTCTACTTGAATGGTTCATGAGGCACAATACTTGCTAAGGTTTTGCAAATGGGGTAGCAAGCTAAGTGGGCTTGATTATGGGGAAAACTCCACAATTAAGCACGCTTGAGCTAGAGGCAATCTAGGATGGGTGACCTCCCAGGAATACCTGGTTTACCGGGTGCAAGCCCCAGAAGTGATGATTGATGCTATGTGATTCATTTACTAGTTTCAATCCCACTTCTTCACCCGTGTGAGCATCACCCGATGCAATGAGTGCTAAGTGAACTATTCAAAAATCATGAGAAATTAGTCAGTTACAACTACCTCTCATGGAAATGGTCATATGTGAATGACTTACTTAACACAGTTGAATCCCAAAATGATATCTAATATAATGCACTGCGTAAACCCCCTAATACATAAACTAATCTATCATAGGAAGTGATTTGGAAGTGTCTGAACTTCTAAATATGACTACTTAAAAAGAGAGACAATTCATCTTATTTAGACAAA
Source organism: Pinus tabuliformis (assembly GCA_031772625.1). Classification (NCBI taxonomy): domain Eukaryota; kingdom Viridiplantae; phylum Streptophyta; class Pinopsida; order Pinales; family Pinaceae; genus Pinus; species Pinus tabuliformis. Next base: position 1,873,534,594 of record CM062818.1, read on the forward strand.
CTTTATGAAACACAATTGCAAATCATAGATCATTCACATGAAAAGTTAAATGAATAAAATGAAAATTAGAATATTTATACAATAATTATTTATTGGATCAATTCATAACAAGTGTGAAAAAGAACTAGTAGTTAACAATGATGCAACAATAGTATCATTCACAAATAACAGTGATAAAATGATAAAGTAAATAAAGTGATTTTAATCAAGAATAAAAAAATAAGTATGTGAATAACAATGCCACACACACATATGAAGAGGAGAGTAAAATCACAAATGGCTCTTTGATTCTTCAAAAATAAGGTTTGAACAATAGTGCCAAATGTTTTAAAAAAATGAGAATCCCTTCTCTCTCAGAAGGGCCTCTATTAAATAGATTACAAAAAATAACTTCAAAGCATAAGTTGTTGCTATTAAATTTGAAAGCAATAAATTAAAATATAGGTGAAACTATAATAATGGAAATTGTTGACATCCTCAAATCATGAAGATTTGATTCCCTTCATCTTTTCAATGTAAACTTTCCATTGTTCATGGATATACATGACTTTGATAATTAACGATGGAGGGTCAATCTCATGTTAATTTCACAATCATACACTTTTCCTTAAATGTTGGGGAGTTCAACTTGTAATCTTGAGGACGTTTTTTTTAAGATTTTGATGCAACTCCATTGATGTGTAAACAATTGATCAATTGATTCAACGTTGACTTTATCCAACTTATTAATCATATCCTCATCTTCCTTCCTTTGCTTATGTACATTAGAAATGCATGTATCGCCTTTATCAATTCACCCAGGAACTAAGTGTTGGGAAGGTCAAAATCAATGATCAAGTCCATGGCCCCATCAAATATTATGAAGCTATCTTGTTGAGCTTTGTCAGATGAGAGTTCAACACTGGTGAGGATTCCTTTCCCAATTGCCTAAAGCTATTTTGTTTTTTTTAGATAGTCACCCTCTATGATATTTGCAGGACACCCTAAGGCCAATTTGTGCTTGAATTGCCAATGCAAGAAATTTCTTGAAGTCATTCCACACTTGTGGATGATAAATTAACTTTTTGGAGACAAATTGATAAAAATTATTTAGAAAACTCTACTGAACCTAAATTAAATTTAGATTTTGATAGAACTTTTCTTATGCTAACTTGAGTTGTTCATTAGCCTTTAGGGATGCTTCTTTGAAAATTTTAATATCAATGCTGCCAATTTGAAGCTCTGTGATTTGTAGCTTTAATTGTGGAATTTTTTCGTCTCTTCCTGTAATGGTAGTAGTGGAAACATGTGGAATTTTTCTCCATTTTGATTTTAGTATTTTCTCTAAATCTTCCATTGGCTTATGATATTATTGTTGTAATTCAATTATTATTTGATGTAACTATTCTTCAATATTTAATCGCTACTGACTTAAAACATTTTCAAGTTCAACAATTTTATTTTCCTTTCGTTTTAATGTCCACACCAAATTATTAACAGACCAAATACTTGTGAAGTGAAGGTACCCATAGAGTCAACAACTTTTATTGCAAAGTATTCATCGGTATGTTTTGAATCATCCCAAATTATTGTTTTTTAAACATGAGGTTCATCCTTTTAATCAATCCTTTTCCTTTTAGGCTTGCCTTTAACAATTGATCTTGTCTTAGTTCCAAAGAAGCAATCATGAGATGCAATATACTCTTCTTCTATGGGTATCAAGGAATCCACATGAATTACATTTGGGGATGGAATCCCAGGAAGGTGAGAAAAAGAATTTTTAGAATTAGTCTTTGAAATAATAATACTTGTTGTTCTCCAAAATTCTCAATATGAGTATCTCTTAAAGGAGTGAAAAATTGTAGATTTTAGTTTTATTTAAATGATGAAATTTTCTGATTATGATATTCTTTTGTTTCAGGTTGTTTCAATTATTATTTTTTGACTTTGTGCCTTGCTTTGGGGCTGAACAACTTGAAAATTTTCCAATAAGGTTTTCTCATACAAAGCCCCATTGAGTATGTAGTCTCAACTACTCAATGACTTTCTCAACCTGTAGTGTTATATTCTCCATTAGAATCTTTTGAACAAGGATTTCCTCCATTAATGTTGATTTATGGAGGTCAATCTATTTGGACTCTTTTTTGCTTCAGTCGTCGTGAATATATTTCTAAATAATGTGAGGTTATTGGACTGATTCCATTTAAGCTGGAGTTAAATATTTCTCTATTAGTCCTACCTATGTACAAACTAAAATTGAAGGTGAACCATTGATTGTTTCCTAACTTAGTATCTTGCATTCTAATTGGACGTATGGACTTAATGACATCCTCCTCCTTTGGAAAACATAAAATTTTGTAACCAAATATTTGGGGTTTTGCTGAATTCTTGTCAAAACCTCTTCCCATGATCCAACTTTTTTGAAAATATCGTGAAAAGGTATATGTTCACTAGCATATTTCTTGAAATTTGTTAATATAGTGTCACAAAAATTTTGTGACAATATTAAGAGGATCATGCTTTCTTAATATAGTAGATGATAGATTAATATCGTCTAGTGTTGTAGCTTCTATTATTGCAGGGTTAACTTTTGACAATGAGTAAATTCCAACATGAATAGGGAATATGGGCCATATCCTTTTTTATCCTATTTGTAAATCTTTTGTAATCCTTGTCCCTGTAATTTGATGTGTTGTCTCCCTAAGAACTAATATGTCAGTTGCATATCTTGGCAGGACATCAGGTGATGCTTAACAACCATAAGTTCAAATATAGAAGAAGGTTTCATCAACATACCAATCTCCAATCTCATCAATTTGTTGCATTGCCTCATTTGTAAATCTAAGAGGTGGTTGTCTAAAGAATTTCTTATACAAAGGAATTATAACATTGTGACAAGTTTCATAAAAGTGATTCTTAGAATTCTCAACCCAAATCTTGGAATGATAACCATAAATAGGTCTAGCGCTAGGTGTCCATTACCAATATATTAAAGGAACAAAAGTATGAAAGAAAATGACATCCATGAGATATGAAGACATAAAATTCTGAGATACCCCTTGACTCTAATATAACAAAATTTTTAATTTGTTTGATGAGATTAGATGATAAAATAATAGACCAATTAAAGACAATGCCTCCTGTTACACAGTAATTTGTCACCATTTGTCACCATCTCTGTTACCCCTTTCCCGCACTTTGGAGGACTCATTCCGGGACCTGTGAGAATGACATAACTTGAAAACACTTGCATTATGTTCCCCTAAGTATGGACTTCATATGCCTTGAAGACATCTCCTGCAGAATATCCTTAAAAAGTCCCCCTTTTCCATTAGCGCGGATCCCCAATGTATCACCCGCACCAATGGGGAAAATTCTCCAAAGAGGGCGCGCCCGTTGGCGCTCTGTCTCAGAGTCTTACCCGCGCCAACCAAGTTTGGGAAAGCTTTTTAACAAACGCACGCCCGAAAGTTTTTTCCTTTTGACTCATGAGGCTTTTCAAGGATAATGCCAATCTCATGGATGTCGAGATTCATCGTATCTCTATCCATAATTGATTTTCAAGGATAATGCTTATCCCATGGATGTCTCGATTCATTGTATCTCTTCCTCCTCCTCCATATATAAAAGCTTGTTCTCGTGCATTTGACAAGCTAGTTTTGAGCATAGGGAGAATGATACTGTCAGAAGTCTGAGAGATTGTTGTTGAGTCTTATTTGCAAAGAGAGAGAGAGACTTGTTCCTGATCCCGACAAGCTTTGCAAGACATATGTAGATGATCACCCAGCTAAAGGACGATTTGACGTCAGAACTTCGGTTGTATACTCCTTTGTTGATTATCAATAATAGATGACTATCATTATGGTTCCATTCTTGCTGTTCATTATGATGATGATTGAATTATATCTTTTCTGACCGATATATAATTGCATCTATTGGATTTTATTCTTGTATTCGTGTCGTTCTTTGCATGTGCAGGTGTCCATTCATGGAGATCGTGAGGATCGTGACCGGCCGGAGCAAAGGAACAGGAGTGTCAACTCTTCTACAACACTAGCGTTGGAATCCAAGTAGGTCCTCGTAATCCACCTTTAATTTGCAATTAGGAACCTTCATGATAGCATTGTTTGATTGTTGCTAGACCCATTTCGGGCTAGTGGGATCGCCTCTATCCGTAGAGGGGATTTGCCTATCCAACACCTCCTTTGAGTACTTTGCATATAATAGGCACCAATTCTTCCCTAAAATGAGAGGGATTATTCTCTCCAAACAACATATACAACATCTTGGCTATCATAATTATGGTAGCTTTGCAAGATGAGGTGGGATATAAGTGAGAGATTTCTAAATGAAATTTATTTTCATGCCACCACCATTCTTTAATCACTCTACCCATTTCTCACTGATAAGGTGTGAATTTGTTTTCTTTAACTTTTCAATGTATTCATTATCAAAAAATTTCTTAGGTGTTGGTACATGTACATCACTTGTATCTCCTTAGGCCTGAAGGAGCTGACCACATTCCACTGGTTGTCAATAATTGTGTGGGTTGGAAAGTCAATGTGTTTTATTGCCCAACAAATCATGTCTGTGTAGGGAATCCAAGATGATATGGCTGCTACTTTGTGTAGAACAAAACTATGAATGTCTTCAAATGAGGGTATATATTTTTTATGCTTATAAAAAGAGAAGAATTAGGATTCCTAGCTCTTGAATCCTTAAGCTGTTGTTGGTTTAATTTCTTTTATTATGTGGGAAGCATGATTGAAATATCTTATTACTGAAAAGAAAATCATTATAAACCAACTATTTTTGCATAAAAGAGAATCTAATCAACGTAGAGGGTTATGGAATTTACCTCTTTGATGACTTTAACAAAAAAAGAAGAAGTTTGCAACCAAATGTTAGAAGTTTTTTATAGAGCATATAAAGACTTCAAAACAAGCTAACTTTGTGAAATGAATTTACCTCTTTGATGAATTTAACCAAAAAAAAAGAAGTTTGCAACCAAATGTTAGAAGTTTTTTCTAGAGCATGTAAAGCTTTCAAAACAAGCTAACTTTGTGAAATGATAGCATGAACACTATAACCGAGGGTCTTTTAAAAAATTCATGAACACTAAATGAAATTTTTGGGTTAAGCTGTATAAGGAGATCAGTGATAGTTTATTGAATGCTTCACTGAATTCATGAAATGGCTTGTGTTTGGGTATAACATGTTTTCCATGTAAAACCCTGTGATCAATATGCACGAGATTAAATAATAATCCATTAGTAAGATGTGATTATCTTAATTAAATCATAATTAAATAAAGTATATGGGTTTAATGGTATTGGAGCATATTTGTAACGCCCACAAGTTGCGGTTGGCGGACGAGTGAGGGTGCACAGGGTGAGGGCACGGACGAGCGAGCCAAGCCACAAGTCATACGAAGAGAAACGAAGAAAGTGCGATGTATTTTGGTGGAGACATGAGTTTATATCGTGTGGGTGGTCTCAGGCGAGCCGACGGGCGAACCACCACACGAGTGGGCGGTCCTGGGTGAGCCGATGGGCAGGCAGTCCTGAGTGGGCCAACGGGCGGGCAGTCACCCACATAACGGGTGGGCCGACATGCAAAAGATGAGTTAAGCCGACAGATGTATGTTGGATGGGCAGGTCGACTGGGCGCTCATACAATGGGCGAATGAGAATATAAGCATATGGATGAGTTGTGGAGAGGATTCCTTCAACCAACACTTGGACATATATCACTTGGACAAGATAAGTGAAGTGTGAAGAAGTGCAGTGCGGATGTGCCCGCATGATGAGCAGAACGGGTGAAGGTGTCGTGTAGAGCTGAACGATGGGCAGACTGTTCAGGGCATTCGTGTAGGGCTGAACAATGGGTGACCTGGGTAGAACGTCTGTGTAGAGCTGAACGACGGGCGACTCGGGTAGGGCGTCCATGCAGGGTTGAACGACGGGCGATCCAAGTAGGGCATCCGTGTAGAGCTGCACGATGGGCGACCCAGGTAGGGCGTTTGTGCAGGGCTGAACGATGGGCGACCCAGGTTGGGCGCCGGGTGAGCGAAGGTGTTTAGTTTGTGAACGGGAGGTGCGATCGGCGTGCGGAGGGAACCCAGGTTGGGTGACATGGACACGAGGAGCGCGCCCAAGTTGGGAAAACGACACAGAGGTGAAACGAAGTGCGACGGGTTGTGACCGAAGGTGACCGATGTGCGAACAAGCTGGGTAGGCATGCACGGTGACACAGGTGGGAGCCCAAGTTGGGAAAATGACGCGACAAGCTAAATTAGCGCATTTAGGGGTGAATGAACAGTTGGGCAGAATGTGCGGTGACCGTTCAGAGGTGCCAATGAGGTTGGAAAACAGAGTTTTTCGAAGTAGTGAAAATTTGGCTAAGTGTAAATTTGGGGTTTCCTCCAATATTTAACTTATATTGTGAAAATTGAAGATTATATATGTATATTGATATACGGGCAGACTTACATCAGGGGAGTTGCCCCTCCCTTTATACTGTTGTTTAATTGTTCATGTTATTGTTGTTTATGACGAATGTGTATGGGTTTCATCTTGTATAAAGGATAAATATAATACTAAAATAAACTAAGTATGAATGTTAGGCATAGTCCATGATCATAAGTATTGGTGAAAAGAAAGTGGATAATCCGGATCATGCTACTCCAAAAAAAACTACCACAAAAGCTTAAAGTCTAACAGAAAAGAAAGTGGTCGGTGGTGCTAGTGCGGTTGGAAGAGTACTACCAGTGTAGGGGCGTGACAGGTGGTACCAGAGCTGATTTAGGTGGAGTGTAAGTGAAGAAAGCTGATCTCACCGTTCCTTCGTGATAGGTGATATCGAGAGCTAGTTTAGTTTTGCAAGGAGAACCTGGTGAATGGTGGAAGAAGTGTAATACATTGTGACAAGTTTAGTAGAGGTGAAGCATCATGCTTGGGGAAAGATGAATGACAAGGCATGGCAGGTTTGGAAGAATGTAAAGGGAATCTCTTGCTGACCTTATACAGGTTGAAGTGGATGAAAGAGGAGAACCCATGGATTCGAGATAAACTTGAAGTCTTGGAAAGGAATATTGAAGACAAACTTCTTCAACTTGGATTGACAATAGAGCAAGATGAAGTTGCAGATTGTGCTGACAAGGGAGAGGAATCCGTGATGTTTGAGGATGTTGCAGATATGACAATGATAGAGGAGGAAATTGAAAGTGTTCAAGTTGGACCAGGATCGTGTAGTTTGCAGACATTGGTATATGAGGAAACTCACATGGAGGGCCTCATGATGAAGTAAGTATTATTGATACTTGTGTTTTAGTTTAGCATTTGGTAGATGAACCGTATGCAAGGAAGTGCAAAGTCAGTTTGTCGATGCAAGGGGGGATCTTACCATGGACGTCTACGATGAGACCTTGTATGGAGAAACAAGGACCATTGATTGTTGCAGGACTTATTGGGGTTGTTTGTGACCTTTTGGTAGAAGGTACAAAGGTCCGTGACAAGGGAGGCACATGATGATCATTGTGGAGGAACGGGTCATGCTTTAGCCACATGGAGAATTGGCTAAGTGCCTGGCATGACTCATGGATAGATTGGAGGAGGGCACACACTTGACTATGATGATACTTGGGTGGAATTCTCGTGCCCGAGACCAAGAGGTAGTCTTGGTGGAACCTTTAGTGGGGGAGATATGATGGAAGAGACTCATGATATGATGATATGGTTGGGTGACCGAGTTCACTAGATCGGATTTTCAGACTTGAATGAGGATGACCGATTGTTGTGATGGATCTACTTAGTTGGACAACATGGGAAACTTAGTCATAGACATCAGGTTCGAGACATGGAGCTTGGCAGTCTTATGTAGGGACATTATGCAGGAACACTTGTAGAGGTGTCACTTATGGGCATCCAATGATGAGTGCCAAGGCAGGGATGTTGTGCACGGGGATTTTCTGGTGTATCATGGAGGTGTTTTACTTATGAGCCGATGGAGATGTTGTGCATTCTTGTACAACAAGGCCATGGACTTGGATGGATTTGTGAGCAGACTATGGAGCATTTCTACTACATGGAGAGTTGAGGCATCTTACTGAGACCTTTGGGCCGAAACTTGTATGCTTGCTAGAGTGTTGGTTGGAGATGACTCATGGAGCTCATGATGACATGAGGTTGTGACTCGTGGGGACTTTATATATGGTGGACTTGGATGATTTGATGCATTGAAGAACTGAGGTTAGAGACTTTGATGCAGGATGGGGTGCATATTTTCAAGTACATGTATGGGCATGCTTGAAACAGTGACTTGATGTGGACGATCAATATGAGACACTTTGGAGTGATGGAGTTACAACAATGATGATGCCTTGGTGCCAACACTTGGGCATGGGTTGAGTCGAGACTTAACCACTTTTGACACATGGGAGATGAGACAGGTGTATACTTGTTTCTATGGTAGACTTGAGGGATGACACATTGCAGAGATGATGGAGGATACTTCATGGATCTGGATGTGGCACATCGAGAGTCAGAGTTTGAGGAGATGGATGTTTTGCAGATGGATGATGATGTTGGGGTAGATGTGGTTGATTTCATGCAACACACTGGTACCAAACATCATGGACAACATGTTGCAGATGAGATGGAGACTACTTCATGGACCTGAGCATGGCTTACACTTATATGGAGATGGATTCTTGATTGAGTTAGTGATGTGATAGGATATTCTGAGAAACGACTAATGATGGCATGAGTATGTGCATTCTCATGGTTTGAGCGTGATGGTTGGATTAGCTACCCAACTAGTTCAAAACATGGGGTTGCGAAGTGTGTAGAGATGTGTTAGCATTGTGTTGGAGTATCATGGCAGCAATTCACACGATGACGATGCATGATGAGCTCGACACGATATGTTGCAATGGGCATGTAACTTGAGATGGAGGGACCAACCTTCCATGATGGGAGTAGCATGTGGAGATTGCGACGGATGTGGTTGATGATCATGGATTGAGGAGACATTCCGATATATGACATACTGGTGGGTTATATGACCTTGGTATGGGTATCTTGGTGACAGATGGTTACTAGGATGAGGAATTGTCAAGGACGACAATGATTTCAAGTGGGGGAGAATGTAATGCCCACGAGTTGCGGTTGGCGGATGGGTGAGGGCACACCAGGCCAGGGCGAGGACGAGCAAGCCAAGCTGCAAGTCGCACGAAGAGAAACAAAGAAAGTGCGATGTGTTTTGGTGGAGACATGAGTTTATATAGTGTGGGTGGTCTTGGGTGACCCGACGAGTGGGTGAGCCGATGGGCGAACCACCACATGGGTGGGTAGTCCTGGGCGAGCCGATGGGCGGGCAGTCCCGGGCGAGCCGATGGTCAGGCGGTCACCCACATAACGGGTGGGACGACGTGCAAAAGATGAGTTAAGCTGACCAATGTATGTTGGATGGGCAGGTCGGCTGAGTGCTCATACGATGGGCAGATGAGCATATAAGTATATGGACGAGTTGTGGAGAGGATTCATTCAACCAACACTTGGACGCAGATCACTTGGATGAGATAAGTGAAGTGTGAAGAAGTGCAGTGCAGATGTGCTCGCATGACGGGCAGAACGGGTGAAGGCATCACGCAGAGATGAACGACGGGCGAACCATTCAGGGCGTTCGTGCAGGGCTGAATGACGGGCGACCCAGGCAGGGCATCCGTGCAGAGCTGAATGACGAGCGACTTGGGTAGGGGTTCCATGCAGGGCTGAATGACAGGTGTCCCGGGTAGGGCTTCCATGCAAAGCTGAATGACGGGTGACCTGGGTAGGGCGTTCGTGCAGGGCTGAATGATGAGCGACCCAGGTTGGGCGCCAGGTGAATGAAGGTGTTTGGGTTGTGAATGGGGAGTGTGACCGGCGTGCGGAGGGCACCTAGGTTGGGCAACATGGACACGAGGAGCATGCCCAAGTTGGGAAAACGACACGAAGGTGAAACGAAGTGCGACGGGCTGTGAACGAAGGCAATCGATGTGCGGACATGTCAGGTAGGTGTGCACGGTGACACGGGTGGGTGCGCAAGTTGGGAAAACGACGTGACGAGCTGAACGAGCGCATTCAGGGATGAACGAAGAGTTGGGCAGAACGTGTGGTGACCGTTTGGAGGTGTCGACGAGGCTGGGCAACTGAGTTTGCCAAAGTAGTGAGAATTTGGCTAAGTGTAAATTTGGGTTTTCCTCTAAGATTTAACTTATGTTGTGAAAATTGAAGCTTATATATATATTGATATACGGGCAGACTCACATCAGGGGAGTAGCCCCTCCCTTTATACTGTTGTGCAATTGTTCATGTTATTGTTGTTTATGATGAATGTGTATGGGTTTCATCTTATATAAAGGATAAAGAAAATACTTGGTAATGAAAAATAAACTAAGTACGAATGTTAGGTGTAGTCCACGATCATAAGTATTGGTGAAAATAAAGTGGTCGGTGGTGCCGCACCTCGCCATAGTGCGGTTGGAAGAGTACCGCCAGTGTAGGGGCATGACAATATTGGTACCGGGGGAATGATACCAGGGTACTGGGCACTAGGTATATAATCGTTGAAATTATGGGCTGGTATCATCATGGGGGAAAGTCAAATGATTTTATTGAAAAACCACTTTATTAATCCCAAGCACTAATCATAATTAAATGATTTAATACATTGTGATTAGTATTAAACCTAAATGATTTGTATGACATCAAATACCACATGATTTATTAATAGAGCATTTCATACAATGGTCGATATTTGGTATGACGTGGCAGGAAGTCATGGTAGGATGACGTAGATGGTCCACATGGATGAAACATGTGATATAGAAAAGGCATTTTATGGGGTGAAAAATGACAACAAAAAAATTGAGTGATATGTGATGATGCATGGTATGGTGGAAAAGGATCTAGTTTGATAATTTCTTTTCTTAATGAGAAAATATACTAGAGTAATGGTATAATATAAACTTGATATTTAAAATTGGGTATTGAGAAATGAATTATAAAGGGTTTTCCCCTTAAATCACACAAAGACAAATAAACTGTATGTACAAGTTTTACATATCAATGAATAATATTAACAACTTCAAATGTATTTACAACCTTTCAAAGTTTGAATGATTTTAAAAATGCAACTTTCACTAAATTAAAATTTTGATGGTACTCATTACTACAATGATTTGTTGTTATATGGCAAAAAATGGCTACACATTCAAAGAAGCAATTATCTTTGTCATTGAACATAATTTAGAAAAAAATAATAGTTACACAACAATAGAAAATATTCTTCAAACTTTCATAAATAAATAAGTTTACCTTTTGTACCTAATAAAAAAGATATAGGACATTCACTTTTAGTGTAAATAAATCAAAAGCATCATTCTTCATAAGATAAAAGTTAATGGAGTTCAATTTTCTTTAAAGATAATATTGGAATTTAGTGATGAATTAAAATTACATGGCAAAAATTTATATATTATTATTATTATTATTATTATTTATGTAATCAGTTAAACTTGTCTTTCTCTAAAGTTAACATTTCTTCATTACCAACAAGCATCCATAGCCTCGATGAAGGTTTCCATAGTATCATATATACATTGACCCACTGTCAGCGAGCATCCATAGCCCCAATAAGTTTATATATACTTCCACACTTTTGTGCTTGTGAACTTCCAATATTATTTAGAATCACCCTTTAGATTTATATATAGATAATTTCTTTTTATGCAATTGGGTTGATTGGAAGTGTGATCATACAAAGTAGAACCTGTTTTGCAAATTTGTTGGACCCAATGACTATTAGCCAATTATGTGTGTGGATTTGTAGAGTTTTTATTTTTTGTATAATTTTCTCCTCTTTTATTGAGTTGGGTGGCAACCATTAACAAATTCCCCTCACTCCTACATGTTTTTTCAATTTAGTTAGGTTATTTTAATTTCAATTAACCATTAGAAAAAAATGATTTATTTCTTTTTCCATGTGGACGACCTTTAGTTTTTCTAATCAGTTGTAGAATCAATACTAGAAGTGATAAATTCTTTTTGTAGTATGCTCTTCCCCTTGTGTTCATAATGATCTAGGGGAATAAAAAAAAAATTGAATCCCTTGTTTGCCTCCCTTTAGGAATAGAGGTTAAATCACATAGTGTAAGTAAGGGGAAAGTAAGTGTCACATTATACACATATATTTTCTTGTCAGTGAGGAACCACTCACATTAAAAGGTTTAATTAGATTGTAATAGTTAAGGATCATCGATATCCATATATCAACAATATAACATATATTGTGATGTTTAATTACCACTTTTCACACACTGAACTTCACACATAAATTTCTCTTATTTCATGCTTGAATAGTATGCTCTTCCCCTTACAATCAGAGTGATCCAAGGGAATCAAAATGTCAAGTATATACTAGAAATGCACCATTTTTCACACCCAAAGTCACATGAGTTTTTGGCCATCATCCTAAGCTCATAGCTTCTTAAAATAAGCCTTACTTAAACAAGCATAATTTCTCCCATGGTGGGGTCACAAAATAAATTATAGCTTAAGTTAGGACCTTCCGGGTAGGCGTCCAAATAACCCCTCTTAGTCATTATCATTCGCAAAATGTTGTCCTTTAGGGAAATTTAAATCCTCCATAATCTAGTTTCAAAAATATAGTGGTGAGAAGAAACTTATGAACGGGAAATGTTTAGAGCAAAGATTATCGTGGGCCTCCTTAAGTCTCTTGAATATTGGTAAGGGATCCAAATCTCCTGTTGATACCAAAAACCTGACGTTCTTTCACCCACACTAGACAAAGGAACCTTAGTGGCCAAATATTAAGGCATCTTACTGAAGATGGAAAGTGTGAGAGAATTTGCACCTACAGGAAACTTCGAATGACTACTGGAAACATTATCAATTTATTTGAGATGTGCGCTAGTACCCCTCATTATAACCCCCATTTCATACGTTTGCTATTTTTTCTTCCATGACCTCATCCTCCACTATTGGAAAGTTTCAAAAGGCATAGTTACTATTGAATGGAATGTTGTTAGGTCTTTTAAGATTTCATATGAAAAACCCTCATAAAAGTTGGTTTTTTTCAACACATTAACCATTATTAAATTAATTACTGCTTTTTTCTTTGTTTTATGTGTTGATGCTTTTAATTTCATACTTGAGATCCCCCTCACCATTTATCCATTTCCTTGAGCACCATAGGGGACCATTTTGCACCATGTTTCTCTCATTACCTTCAATGTCTCCCACATTTAGTAGGAGTGGCATGAATTGTAGTTTCACTTATTCTCCCTTCCCCTCATAAATCACCTCATAATATATAATTTCTAAGCTCATCTATCCTTAGCGCCACTTTGTTAGGTACTTGTTGTCACTACGACAACAATCCTAAAAAATTCTTGCCTAATCTAAATTTGGAGCCTACGTGAACTTTTATTTTAGATTAACCTATGTCATCTTGTTATTTGCTCATGTTCCCTAAGAATTGACTACCTTTGTATTATTCCTAAGCGTTTTTTTCATTCCTAATGGCCTATTAGGACCCTATTCACTAACAATAGGCTTAACTCTCAACTAGATATGATCTTCCCTCCATCATTGCCTTTGAATAGTTTTGCATGTGTTAGATAGGGGATTTCTTAAAACTAATTCTTGTTCGCCGTGAGTGCATATCCAAATGTAGATGTTCTGGGTACAAGCTATATTACTCTCTCATCATTTGTTGGAACAATGCCTTCCACTACTCGTCAAATTTGTTTCGAAGGAAATCTCAAAATAAAGTACAAAAGAAGCAGTGGAGATGGTCAAGCCCATTGTGCTTATTATTTCAGACACACAATGCTTTATCGACAAATCATTCGAGATATCATGGAATGACATTAAGGATGCCTTCATGGAAGATACATTCCTTGAGAATATAGAGGATATGGAAGTCTATATCAACATCAAGTGGTTGACAATGCACAAAGTTGCATGTAGGTTCTTGGTGATGCTATGTACAAAAGACATTAAATGGATCTTGTCACATATGGATAACAAAAATTTTTCCCTACGCAGATAAAGTGGTAGTGATATTTCCAGGGAAAATTTTAAGAACCCCCCCTAAATTTACATGTATAATAAATGGGCGAATCTCCATGGTATATAGAAAAAATGGAAGGCGATTTTATCAATAATATGATATGTCTATATAGTTTTTTTGTGAATCTCTCACCAGGAATGGCGAATATTTTACTCAATTATAAAATCTTGTGTTTATTGAATACACACATGAAATCATTGCATTTCTTTAAAATATCTTTTGAAATCAAAATTACCGAAATTACATATCGATAACCTAGTGGGTGTAGGATAAAATTCACCCGTGCCATTCACATAAAGCATGAGAAAAAACCTAATACTATATATAAAACCAAGAAAAATTCAAATCATCACTTCTAGGGACCTCGTAACCACCCTGCCAATACACAAGTATGTTCCTGTTTGCAATTAGAAAAATTACCCAAATTACAATCTGTTTACTCCAGCATATGTTGGAAAGTTATAGAAGGATGGCTGGTGCAATCAATCCATTCCTTTTAGCCCTGGATTTGTTTCAGTTTAAAACAGAAGTACACAAATATACTTGTCCAATGTCTATGCTTTAACCATTCACCTTAAGATGTTTTTACAATATAATTTCCTAAGTCTATTTAATATCTTCATTATCATAAAAACCAACCTATATCAATCTTAACTCCACATCTACCACTCTTAGGGGGATGAAATCTATTTATCCCTCTGAGAACTTGGTAGACCCAGAATTAAAATGGATCTAAGATGATAGAATTTCCCCTTTAAATAGTTTATGCTCACATGAATACCATGGGTTATCATAAACTTGGAGCTTAAAAATTACTATTAGTAATTTATAAAAATTAATAAAATTAATAGTTGATTTTTATTTTAACCAAGCTAAAATGTTTAACATACATTAAATTACAACATCCATTTTTACTCTTGATCGGATCAAATATTTTTTCACTCTATGCTAGTTTTCATATCACAATATTTGATACCTCTCGGGGGTTAGTAGATCTAGAGTAAAGATGGATCTATGCTGGTTTAATTCCCCCATTTAAATAGGCTACATTCCAGGTCAATACCATGGGTCAATACCATATGCCATTTTGGTGAATACTATGGGTCAATACCATGTGCCATTTTTATTTTTATTAATACTAATATTAGGGTTAATAATGTTTTTTTGCATGGTATTAATAACAATCTAGTCCATGGTATCCCATAGTATTTTTCCCATAGGTTTCACCTAAATATAACGCATTTTTTGAGTGTTCGTAAATATAAGGTGACTTATGGAGTAAATATAAAAAAAATGTTTAATTTGTTTACCATACCTCTTTTGTATTTATATTTTTATTAATTTACCATACCTCTTTTACAAATATGGTATTTGGCCCATAGGATTCACTTAAATAAAACCTCTTTCTTGAGCCTTCATAAATAGAACGAGGGTTATGGACTAAATATAAAAAGAGGTTTTATTTATTTACCATGCGTCTAGTTTATTTATATTTTTATTTATTTACCATACCTTTTGAGTAAGTATAAAAAGACGTTTTATTTATTTACCATACCTCCACTTATATTTTTATTTGTTTACACCCTTGCATGTATATAAGGTGACTTATGGAGTAAATATAAAAAATGTTTTATTTATTTACCATACCTCTCATTTATTTATATTTTTATTAATTTACCATACCTCTTTTATAAATATGGTATTTGGGCCTTTGGCCCATAGGATTCACTTAAAAAACCTATTCTTGAAAATGGGTGAATGGATTCACTTAAATAAAACCTATTCTTGAAAATGGGCGAATGGATTCACTTAAATAAAACCAATTCTTGAAAATGGGCGAATGGAAGGTTGTAACTCCTAATTTCAAGGGCTAAATTTACCTTTTTTACCCTCTCTCTTAAAATAAGGTGGGCTATTTGAGGTGATTTGTAAAAATGTACTATGATACAAAATATTCGCCCACTAAAAATTTAAAACCCCTTAATTTCGCTAAAGGGCGAACATTCACCCCTAAAATTTTCTATGGATATTTCCACTTACTATGCTCATGTCATCCACTCCTATTATAAGATGATAAAACCAATTGAGTATGTAAATAATCAATTTTACACGACATGGTCAACTCTCAATACCAGTGATATTATTAAGTCCTGGTGCTAAGAGCTTGCTATATTTCATCACAGACCAAGTTTAGTCTACCCAATAAGAAATCTTAGGAAGGTATACCAGTATCTCATAGCCACATGTTGTAGGTTGCATGGTCATAAGAATGCAAGTCTTTGAGGAGAATTGGATTTTTCTACTCAACTCGATTGTTACAAGAGGTAAGGTTTTCAATTGGGAAGATATCCTTTCTTATGAAATGCAGCGTCATGTAAGACGGGCCAAAGCAACGATGAAAGCAAAACAAGCACCAAAGTTTTACATGTCAACTTATTTGTTAGATGGGATTTGCACTCGGTATGATTTTACTAGAATGAGATGGAACTGAACCCCATGAGAAAAGCTACTTGCCTATTGGAATTGTACAGTGTTATCAGAGAACAATTTCAAAGGAGACTATGATTAGTTGGTGAAGCATTTCTTCTTTTCCCTTTATCAGATGATATTTGAGGTGGATCCTCTTTGCATGAACGTTCATGTGAAGGAGGCACTATAGAACATTTCATATTGGTTTTCCAGATCAGACGACACATATATAAGATATTTTGGGTGTTAGATAGCTCCCCATGTTATTCCAAGATATGTAACAAACAAAGTGGTCATGCAAGAAGTAGCCTATCAGCTAAACAATGGATTGTCTGCACAACTCCACAGGAGGAAAAAGACTCCTTGGCATGCCTTTCCTTTGGAGATAAGATTTTATGAGCTAAAGAGCCCTAAGGTAGCAAAATAAAAAATTGAATAACTAAAGCACCTTTATTTTGGAACCATGCAATTTCATAGATATGATCCTAGAAAGGTCTATAAGAATCATTGTGACAATATAGGGTACATTTGGGAATAAGTACCAATGAATATTTCAGAGGATGAAAAGGTTAAGAATTGGTATAACACACGAAGAAATAATCACCCATAACATAAATCAAGTCCCTCCCAGGTTTGAAAAATTCTAGAAGAACAAATGGAGGAGGTACAACAAGAAGAAACTACTCAAGTGGTTTCTGCAACACCCAGAAATAGGATTAAACATGACTTGGTAGTAGACAATAGAAAAAAGTTTAAGGTCAATCCCATGAGTAAGGGTTCCATTGAATTAGAGCAGTAGAAGAAGCGAAGGGAGGAGGATAAATAAAGAAGCAGTAAGAAGAAGAGTGTAGGAAAGAGAAGGATTGCTTATAGAAGGAAGAGGAGGAGAAGAGAAAGAAAGATGACCTACTTAGACAACAACATGAAATATAGGAGACAAGGAAGTGTTACCACTACAGCAACACCCTCCAAAATTTTGGCCTACACCAAAATTTTGGAGCCTACTTTGAACTTGCATGTTGTCATTTCGAGTAATAAGAGTCATTCCATGTGTTTTCTCTAAGTTTTTTGGTCCCTTTTGGAAGAAAACAAAAGCATCATCTTTTGGCATGGGAAGTGTCACACATCACATTAGTGGATTTATGGCTTGTTTCAAGGGGTAACTTTAGTGTTAACAAGTCCTACTTATCATATAAACACTCATTCCCAAAGTTTTATGCACTGTTGCACAAGTGTCATCATTGTCGTCACAAAGTGTACCTTGAGTGTCACACTTGGGTAAAGTTGTTGTATTGTCATTTCATTAAGGGGATATTTTTATTCATGTGTTCTATGTGATAAATTTTGTGTCATCGACCATTCTAAGTGTGTGATCATGTTCAAGTTTTTCTATTATTCACTTGACCTCACTGATCCCACACTTAGCCAAATTATGAAAGTTCCTTCCCGAGTGATTTAACCTCACTCAACTCTCTGGAACTACTCATTGCATAGTCTCAGCCCTAAATCCTAGACCTTACCTCTTGGAACTACGTAATGAGCATTTCCTACCTCCTAGAAATGCACACTATGTAGTCTCATTGCTCAACCATAACCCCTTGATCGCTAAAACTATGCATATAAGCCTCTCGATCATCTCCTTTTGTGCACTACACAGTGTCAAGCCTTAAGCTCTCAGTCTGACTCCTTGAACTATGCAACTTTGCAATCCCCAAGGATCCCTCCTTCCAGAATTACGCATTGGGCAATTTCAAGCCTTAATCCTGCCTCCTTAATCTCCTTAATGTGCGGTCATGTTGGCTTGGCCTTCCTAAACTGCACACTACATAGTCTCAAGCCTCAATTATGACCATTCACCTCAAGAATTGCACACTGTGCAATCTCTGAGCTAGTCTTTTAGTCCAGCACCCAGT
The DNA here is from genome assembly GCA_031772625.1 of Pinus tabuliformis. NCBI lineage: Eukaryota > Viridiplantae > Streptophyta > Pinopsida > Pinales > Pinaceae > Pinus > Pinus tabuliformis. The sequence continues at coordinate 1,873,553,091 of CM062818.1, forward strand.
TCCATCTGAGTCAGAGGTTTTCATGAATTAGCATGTTAGACTAGGGGTTTTCAGACTGTTGTTGTCTTGTCATGAGTGGATTTCAGTTATAGCTATTATATCATGTCATGACAAGATGATGATGAAGGAAAAGAAAAAGGAGACCATGCTAGAAGACACCTATGTAGTTGCATAGACAAGTTTATCATTGAATAAAAGATAAAGGGACACTAGATTGCCACAAAAATTGGAGATCAAGATCATAGTGAAGACTCTCTACCTTCAAGCTTTATGGAGGAGGAAGAAGAAGAAGATGCACCATATTTTAATAAGATACAAAGATGGGAGAAGACAAAATGGATTGACATTTCCATATCATCATGCAAACCATGTCATCAATGTCATGTCATGTCTTGTCAAGTTGTCATGTCAAGATGTTATATGAGTCATCATTTTCCACATCATTTGTGGATATGATTATGTGATTTTTATGTATGAGAAATGCATTGTAAAGTGGAAGTCCAAGAGTCATATATAGAATGTGAAAATTCATGAAGGAGTCAAAAGGTCATATGGAAGTAAAATAGTCACAAGGGTAGTCCAAGAGTCACAAGGGAGGTGAAGAGTCACCCCATTTGTTATATATACACCCTCATAGTTCATGAAAAGGACTTTTCACCTTATATCCTTTTACTAGGAATTAGAGAGGAAGATATTTCTTTTGAAGGAGCAAGTGGTTGCTTTAATGCTCCAATATTGGAATTAGTGGTGTTCATTGTACTGATGTATCTTGGAACTTTTTCTTAATACTCAAATCTTGTTGAGCCAACACACTTTCACGTGTATGTCATAAATGTTGTAAGACTATTTTTTAAGGTTTTTTATATATGTTGTTTTCATCTGTACTAAAGAAATTGAACTATTTTGGTGGCTTTAGTGGTTATGTTGTTGAAGGTTTGGCGCATTTATTTTAACAATCGTTTCTTCTATGTGAACTATTTCAGTAGTTGATCAACAATTCATTCATATGTATATGCTCGTGTGTCTTGAATAGATTATTACTATTACTCTACTTTTAAAGGCTCACTTGTATTTCCCCTTTAGTGAGAACATTGATACATTATGCAACTGAACATTCCATAAGGCATACTCACTTGTTCATCTGAAAGTACATGTACATTACTCTCTCGTGCTGAACATTGTGTTAGCTACCTATACCAATAGGTTTCATATTTCATGATTGGCAAAGAAAGTTCGAAATATGCTCTGCTTTGATGATGCAAAGATCCCATATTTCCAAGAGAAGACACTGTGTGTATATAGCTTTATGGTGACTCAATTTTGATGGATGGTCCAAAAGCCTAATCTGGATCATGCCATGTTTCAATTTTCTGTTGTAGATTAGAGAAAGAAGTCTGTCAAAACTGTTTAATCTTGGCAGGCCAGTAGCTTAGGTAGAGATTTAAGGTTCCCAACTGCTTAATCTGGGACCTTGGAAGCAATAAGGGTAGTTCTAGATAGGAAATCAAAAGAAAAGGCCAAGAGAAAAGAAAAGGCAAATAAGGGTCTGCAAGTCTAAGTGCACCCTCCATGAAGAAACAAAAAATGCTAGGCAAATAGATGGGTAAGCAGATGGGGTTGCAGAAATGTCATTCCTTACAATTGAAAATGTGCTAACCTATTCACCAAGGAGCATCAATGGATTGAGAAGCTCTTCTTCTCCATCAGGTGGCAGCAAAGCAAAGGAGCATGCCTAACATTTCATTTTCCCTTTTCCCATTCATAACTAACATCCCTTCATCAGTTGTGTTCATAAGAGAACTTGAGGTTTTATGCTGGTGCTTATTCCTTTAAAAGCCACATTTCTTGTCTAAAATTCTTTTCATTTTGATCTACTCCCTAAAACTAAGTGGTTTTCAAATAAACTTAGTGATTTCATTCCTCATTCACCTCTTTTATCCATATTAACCCTTAACTTTACTATCTAAATCCCCTATGTCCCCCTTTCCCTACTATAATAACACTATGGTGTATAAATCCCAGCATTGTATAGATATCCTCCCTTTAGCACTATAGCTAAATAAGTTTGTCAAGGGAGACATTAGTCCACCAGGGACTATGGTCAACCCTGTCAGGGGATTGCTCTGACCTCAGGTTGGAGTGACAGCCTCCCCCTAAGCCATCACCTCACCTCTGTCCAATAAATTCCACAAGAACCCCTCCCTCTGCTCAAAACCCACTTTTAAACCTTTTTTCCCCCTTGGATTAACCTTGCCCCGAAAAAACCCACAAAAAGCACTAAACCTAAGGTTCTCCGCCCAGATTATTTAAACGAATATTTTAATATGCTGGCGGGACCCCCCCCAACCTGCACGATCCGTCGGAAGGCCCGCCAGCCGTCGATCGTCTGCCACCCACGATCCAACGGTGGGCGGGCATTTTCAGTGTCGGATCTGCCGACCTTTAGCGTCCGGGGAACGGTGGTTTTCTGCCCCGTACACGGGACGCGTGGCAGGCATCGGGGTTGTTCGGAGCCCCCCTCCCCGATACCGCCTTTCCCCAAAGGTGGTGCGGGGAAACCGCTTACCACCATCCCGTTACCACCTCCCCCTTACGACATGCATACGTCATCATGACGTAGCGCCCTTCCCCGCCCCCGCGCCGTGTGGCCCTCCACGTAGTCCTGCCACCTTATCCATTCGCCACCGTGTCCTGCCACCCTGGCCCACACCTCAGCAGCCACGTCACCCCCGTACCCGGGCCCGCCATGACGTCATGCTGACGTCATCGGCGGGAAGGCGCCAATTACCTATTTTTTCCAAATTTGTCGTTAAAGTCACGGTTTAAGCCGTTTTTATGTCATTTTCGCGCAAAAGAAGACATAGCCGTTGCAGCTGGTTCACTGCCAAAGCGCCTCCGGACCACCAAATTCAAATTTGCAACCGTACCAACTCATCAATTCTGCCTCCACAGTTCGGCCCGTAGGCTTTTCAAGCGTTTTATCCAGGTATTCACCGTAATTATTCCATTTGGCCCATGCATACCATTTCTCTGTAAAAATCACCATTAAAGCACTTGTCAAAATTCCATACAAGCTCTGTCTACTACCTAAAAGTGGGCTAAGGTAACCTGCATTACCCCGGAACCATAATTTAACACTAAAACAGTTAAAATGCGGACCAAGATTATAAATTTGTTCTCGAGGGGCCCGTCATTGTTCCCTTTTGCCGGGTGTAGACCAGCTGTAGCTTCTTTCCTAAGTAGACCTCCCATAACCTCGCATACCCCCAGCAATTCACAACCCCTATGAATTTACCAAAATCTGCAGAGGTAAGCCTGCTTTTCCACTTTAAAAAGCATTTCAGACATTGTCCACAGTTGGCCTATCATTTGAGCTCTTAGGAGGTTTGCAAACCATTGCACTCATCTTACTCAAAATCAAATCATACAATGGCTGCCGCTGCACCCACAGCTCTTAGTGTTGCTCCATTAAGTCCACCCAATAAAGACCTGCAGTCCTTGTCTCTTGCTGACCAGGACTACCTTATTGAAGACTATGTGGGAGACAGGGACTTTCTGCAGACCTTCAGGCAGTTGAGAGAGGACTACCTGAATGGTCATGATACATATGGCATATGGGAGTCCAACCTGCCATACTATTGTCTCCCCTCTGTAAATGTGTTTCCTGAAATCATTCGCCTATGTGCTGAAAACTATGATGTGCAGCACAGAGCCATCAGCACCCCATCTGGGAGGATCCTCTTCTATATTAATCCGGAGTCCATCAAAAAAATGCTACATTTTGATCAGACAGAGCTTCTAATCCCATTCTCCATGAACTATCTGCTGGACACTGGTGCCAAGATGACTAGTGAGGAGATTCAAAAGGTCACCAGGACATTCATGAGACCTGAGTGCCAGCCTGCAGGGCCACCTCCTTATTTAGATGTCCACTTCATTGAAGTAGGCAGATTACTCCTGGACATGATTGCTTATGTGCTGGGATACAGAACCAGCGAACATGTGGATGAGACAATGGTAGTATTACTAGCTGTTTACAGCCAAGGCCAACCCCCTGCCCGCAAATATAACTTTGCCAAGTTTATAGCTAACAAAATCCATGATCAGTTGGGTGCAGTGGATAGACAGGGGGTCTTCAAGTACTCGGCCTATATTTATCACCTATTTATGTATTATCAGTCTGAGGCTTTTCCATGCTATATCAAAAAGCTGGATTATAGAGGGGAAAGAAGATCTGTCATCTTCTGGACCTCTGTCTATCACATAGTCACAAGCTCACCCTATTCCTATTGTGAGTTTGTTGACCAATTTGTGTATCCAGTCTCTTGCCTTTTGATGAGGTCCCCTCCTCCCAGAATGTCAACTGAGATACAGAAGGCTCTGCAGCTTTCCAAAAAATGTAAAATAGGTGATTGGTACCTATATGAGGATCACACAGTCATCAGAGTCTATGGCTGTGAGCTCTGTCCTTACAGACTCCCAAAGTATGTGCCCATGAGGATATTTGCCTTGGAATATTATAGGCAGTTGATTCAGTCTGACCTCACCCATTTCCACAGCTCCAGAAAGAATGCCCACCTCAAGTTCAAACACCAGTTGGGCCCCTTCATCATGAACAAAAAAGAAGGATGGGAAGATGCTGACCTCATCCTCAAGGACAAATATAAACTATCATACAGTTTCCGGTGGATCCCTTATGACTCTGAGGGCTTCATTACTGCCAGAAGAAACAAATACAGGCTTCTAGGTTATAGGCATTGCCAATACCCACACATTGAAAGATATGCCAACCAGCAAGAATGGCTGCAGGGTACTCTAGTTGAAAAGCTAACTGAAGAAGAGATAATGCTAAAGAATATGAAGGAGCTTGAAAAAACCATTGACCTAGACTCTGTGCAGCAGGTACCTTTCAAGCGGCCTTATTCAACAGGAGAAGGGACCTCGGCCTCAAGGACTGCACCAGTAACACAAGCACCCTCCACAGCAGCACCAGCTGCAGACAAAGGCAAAGGGATAATGGGTGCAGAGGAGGAAACAATGAAAGAAAAGCCTTCCCCTGCAAATGAGCAGCATCAAGAGCCCCAACAAGGGTAGCAAACAGAACAGCAGCAAGAGCAGACTGCCCCTCAACAAATGGAGCTACCAACAGCTCCAGTAATGCAAACTCCACCTCCACAGACTGAGCCATTGACTGCTCCTAGTTTGCAGACCCCACACATGAAGAAATGGGTATGTAAAGAGATAGAGAAGAGTCCACTCCAATTAGTGGATCCTCCCAACAACCAGGAGCCAAAAGGCAAAGGATAGACTCCCTAGAGGTAGAAGACATCACTGAAGAATTCCTTGATAGCTCAAGGAAAAATAGGGAGGACAGCCAGCACACAGGGACAAGCTCCTTTCAGCAGGAGCAAGGATTGCAACTTGGTTTGGAGGTGTCTTCCTCCTCCCAGCAGAGCAAGAAGCCCAAGAGCACTAAGGCTTCTTTCAAACAAATAAAATCTCAGAATGATCTGCTGAGGGATGAGGTCTACAAGCAATTTATAGATGCAACACCAGCCCAACAAGAAAGGCTAATGTCTGTGTATGACATTAAAGAGGAAAAAATAATCCTCAGTCACTTTAAGCCTACAATACCGCAGCCTAAGTCAGCTGTAGATTTTGTGAAGACAAGGGTGGAGGTCATGGCCAAAGACATCCATCCCATGGACCAAATAGAACTCCACAAGCAAGCTGGAGAAATGGTTTATGCAACCTTGGTGGAGAGGGCAACCATGGCCCATGAGTTGAAAGAATCCCTAAAAGACACCAATACACAGTTGCATTTCGAGAGAATGTCCTCCTTGGCCAAAGACAATAGAATAAAGTCTCTTGAGGACATCATCATTGATCTTGGACATGATCCTAGTGATCCAAAGGATGTGAAGGCCCTTATGAAGAAGAAAGATGATGACCTGAATGCATTAAAGAAGAGGTTGAAGCTGCAGCCCACAGACCCTCAAACCGCAGAGCTTCAAAAGCAAAAACAGGTTGATGACCAATTAGACCTCATAATGCAGCAAGACCAGAGGATCAGGGATTTGGAGAAAGAGCTGGAAGGAGCATTACAAGATAAACAGGGAGAATCCACTTCCCAAGCTCCTCCAACTACTTCAACAACAGCAACAACTTCAGGGGCAGCAGTGGCCCCCACAACAGAAGCAGCAGGAACAACAGCAGAGCTCCAGATGCCAGTGCAAGTATAGAAGAATTGACCAAGGCCATCAAGGAAATGGAGCTCCAGGCCAATGAAATAAGAAGGCCAAGGAAAAATTGGCAGAACTGGATGCCAAATATGACAAGTCAAAGGTAACTGTAGCGGAGCAGGGCAGAGAAATAAAGGCCCTAAAAGACAAGATCAAGGCCTTAGAGAAGGAACTGAATCTAGAGACTGCCATGGCCGACATAAAGAGGATTCTATGGGCGAAAATTGGCCATTCCATCAATAAAAAATGGAGGTCAATCAAAACAATACATGAACAGATGGACTTCATGGGCCAAGCACAAGCAGAAATCCATAAGGCCAAGACAACACTGGGAGACAAGCCAGAACAGGCCAACATGATGATAGACTTCCTGAACAGGCAAGAAAAGGAGGAACTGGTAGCCATAGGCATTGCCAACAGAACCGAGGCTATCCTCACTGCTAAGAAGGTACTAACTCTCAGGAACTATGTACAAACTGTGTTGAGGAAGTGCTATGAGATACAAGCTGAGGTGGAATAATATAAAATCAAGATGGCAGTGCTGCAATCAAAGGGACTGCCCAGCCTCCTAAGTGGTGCAGGAAGACTGATCTCTCGAGATCAATTTGCCAACAGAATGGAAACCACTATTGAAAATCAGATTGTTGCATCTGGCAGTACATCTGAGCAAATAGGGTCCCCCACAGGACAGAGCTTGTATGAAAAATTGAAGGCATGTTTTTCTTCATTGAAAATGAGGTAAATCATCTGTTTGAAACTCCTCCTAACTTTTATAGGTATACAGAGGCCGATGAGACCTTGATAAAAATTCGGAGACATCAAATGCCTAAGGAGGATTGGTGGAAAGCGATGCTTCAGATTTTGCCACGGTAGCCTCAGTTGTTCGGCCACTGCCAGCTCCAGGTCACTACAAGACAAACAGCATGACAAAGTCAGAAATAAAGGCAGCTCAAAGGGTGACTCAGCATAAGGACAATGACAGCTAGCCTAAAGGATAAGCAAATGCGCATATTTGGACAGCTTAGCCTCAACCGACTTTGACACCCACCAAGTCATCAATTTCTGACTATTTTTGACAGCTAAAGCAATAAAAAGTTACTACAGCTTTTACTGTCTCAGCTACCAAGCTCCAGGAGTTGGCATAACATTTATGAGCCATTAACTCCTCTTCTTGATCTTTTTACATGTAAATTTTGTATAAATACTCCCCTTAGTAACGCATAAGGGGTTGGTGATTTTTGACTCCAAGGAGAATCTATTGTATACTTTCAGTTTTATCTAATACAGAGGGCTGGACCAGCTCAGTGATTTCCTGAAGTATTTGATGTATGGATGATGCTAGATGTGCTGATGCAGAATTCCTGTGCTGTCTGATGAAATAACAAGGTTTTCTCAATCTCTGTTTCTTGTCTTCTTATGTTTATCAAACCATACTTATGTTGTACTAAGCTAGCAGTAAAGAAAAATAATAGTACAGGATTTGTTTCATTACACCTTGTGCTCAATTTTTACTGCTGTGAATGTTAGTTTCCAGAATTAACGGTATACATGAATCCTTAACTGCTCATGTGTCTATTAATTCTATATGTGTTAATGTTAACTAGAAATTCTTCATTGCTTCTAGATTGATGTTCCTACCGTCTTTTCTTTAGCAGTTTTCTGTGAGATTCTTAATTGCCTTGCATAAACTGGACACACCCCACTCAATCACTATTATAAACGTTGTTCCTCAGACATAAATCTGGCCCTGCAGCATCACTAAGGTATCACACAGTATCAAAGAAACTAAAGGACCACTGACTCCATGCCCAATGGACTTAGACATGCTAGTAAGTACCTATATATATTAACTGGAATCATCACCAAACACATTTCAAAAACAAAAACCTTGAACATCATAGCTAGCCTAAAATACTATCAAAACAGAGCTAAACTTTAAAGAGAGAGCCCTCTCTGATTACAGCTTGGCTAGAGGCTGCAATCCAAAGACTGGTTAGTGGTTACCCGGGCCATATTCCCTTGGGAGTCATAGGGAACAACCTGGGTGTTAACATAAATGGCGACTCCACTGGGGATCTGAGCATATTGTTTTTCAACTGTTGTCTGCCAAGACAGTGGTTTTAAAGCTTGAGCAGTCCCTTAAAACAGTCCTAAAAAAATATCTTAAAAATACCAAAAAGAAGTTCAGAAGATGGCTCCTAAAAGGGAAGCCAGGCACACTAGGTCAAACCCTGACCCAAATCCACCAGCAGTTTTTGAAAATCAAAATACAATTCCCAAAATAATTAGGAAACAACAAAGGCAGGAAAACCCTAGTGATTTGAGTCTTGAGACAGCTCACCCTGAACCAGTTCCAACTCCTATCAAGGTTCTGTTTCGGTCAACTCCTGTCTCCCCAGTTCACCATCAACATCTCAAAGCCCTCCTTTCACATCTTCACCCACTGCACAAATCCCCTTGACCAACACTCTAGGTGCTCTGTTACACTGTGTACCCCTGTGGTACACATCGTTCCTTTTATCCCAGTGCTGCTCCTGTAAATCCCCCAAACCTTGTGAATATGGCTAACAGATATGCACCCTTGCAGTTACCAGCTAATGCTGCAGCTCTACCCCAAGACTACCAAACTAAAATCTCATATTTTGACTCCACTGGCCCTTTCACAGCTATTCAGCATGCCAAAAGGATGCAAGACCATTTTGAGACCTATGAAATAGATGATGACAGTGTGAGAATGAGGATGTTTGTTCAAAGTCTGACTGGGGATGTAAGAACTTGGTTCAGATCCCTGAATGCAAATTCCATCACAACTCCTGATGAGCTTTATCAAGCCTTTACTAGCAGATGGGAGAAGAAGAAGGACCCTCTGCACATACTTGGTGAATATGACACTATCAAAAGAGGTCCCCAAGAGACTGTTTTGGAGTATTGTGCAAGATTCAACAATGTATATAACGCAATCCCACAAAATTTAAGACCTCCCCCTGATTTGGCCTTATACAAATTTTCTGATGGTTTTGATCCTGATATGGCCTACCAGTTGAAGGAGAGAGCTCCTGAAACCCTTGCAGATGCCCAAAAGGTTGCTGTCACAGTGGAAGCTAACCTGATTGCCAAAAGAAACAGAGCAAGGTTGGAAAAGAGAACCACCTTCAAAGAAGAACCCTCAGCTTTTGATAAAAAACTGGATGCAATACTCACTGGTATGAAGAGATTGGGAGATAGAGTGGAATCAGTTGAGAGAAAGTCATCATGGGAAACACCACAAAACAACCCTCCTAGGAATCCAAATTTTAGGAGAACTCAAAATCCAAACGTTGGCAAGGCCAATTCTGACCCAGACATAAGGCCCCCTTTTCAAGAGAATTATGCTGAGACTTCCACAGCAAGTGAACCCAATGAAGATCCGCACATTAATCTAATGGGTTTGGATGGTGAAAGTCAAGTCTTTTTAACACAAGAAGATCATGAGAATGATGAAATCAAGCTGTTCCAAACCAAATTAGGTGAGTCATTTGACTTTAAGCAAGGCTATGACACAGCTGTTTATGAAGTCGATAAACAATACAAGCTAAGGAGTAGAACTGTAAATATAACTCAGCCTGAAAGGACAAAGGACAGCCAGAGCCCAAAAGAGCCATTGTCACAGAACCAAGTAACAAAATGGTCCAAATACAGATGAGGTAACCGTTGAGGAAATAGCTGAAACCTTTTCCTCAAAATAGCAGCCAGTAGATCCCTCACCCTTGAAGCCCAACCTAAGTAACACCTCTCAAGAAGTGAGTAAGAAGGACAAGCTTCCAGATCAAGATAAGAAACAAGAGGAGGACCTGGTTAACAAGGAAAAGGCTGCCACTCACAACACCAAGATCCAATCTGATAGACCCTTTGACATAGAAGCTGAAATTGGAAAATTGAAGGTAGCTATTCCCCTCTCAGAACTGGCCAAACATGACATTTATAAACAACAAATCAAGAAGTCCCTTCAACTTACTAACAACAAAGATGATGTCAATGTGCTGGATGATACCCCAGAATTGCTGTTCGGTCCAGAAGTTGATGGAAAAACAGTGGTCACAGGGATATTACCTTTTTATGTCAGTTTACATGTTCATGATAAGATATTACACAATGCAATGTTTGACTCAGGTGCCTCTCACAACCTCATGCCAAAAGCAGTCATGGAAAGACTTAATCTAGATATTACAAGGCCATATAAGGACATATTCTCCTTTGACTCCAGCCAATTCAAGTGCTTAGGTCTAATAAAAGACCTGTGTGTGTCCCTTGTCCAGTACCCAAACAAAACAATTCTGATGGATGTTGTAGTTGCTGACATCCCACCCAAGTATGGGATGCTGTTATCAAGGTCATGGGGGGCTAAACTTCAAGGTTCTCTGCAGTTAGACATGTCATATGCAACCATCTCTGTCTTTGGGCAACCAAAAAGACTATACAGAGAAACACTTATGAAATACATGGTCAGCAGTGAAGAAAAACCTCAAAATTTTCCCATATATGCTGTTCATTCTGATATAGACTCATATATTCTTTTCAATGATAATACAGGTCTTACAAATAATGATGTTGAAACCAAAACACTTGAGCAAGACCAGGATATTGATGAACAAACTACTACACAAGAAATAACGGTTAAACCATCACTAAACAAAACTTTTGTTCTAGAGATCAAGCAAAATCAATCAAGTGGTCAGACTGTCCTAGAAGACAAACCAGGTGAAAAACCAGAACTCCAACTTATGATCCCAGATCACAGGGAACTTATTAAATCTCCCCTAGAAAAAGAGAACCTATGGTTTCTTGAATTTGATGGGTCAGTCAACAAATTAGGGGTAGGAGCTGGAGTTTGGATACATAATAAACAACACAGTCATGCAGAGGGCTGAGCCTACAGACTAAATTTCAGATGCACCAATAACATGGCAGAATATGAAGCTCTTCTACTAGGACTTAAACTAGTAAAGTCCTTACAAGCCATAAAAGTGTCAATTCTAGGGGACTCAGACCTAGTTATCCAACAAGTAAAGGGAAATTTTGTCACTAATGACAAAAGACTGATATCTTATAGATCTGCTGCTGCTGAAATACTACAGTCCTTCACTGAATTTCAAATTACCAAAATTCCTAGAACCCATAACCTGCATGCCCATAGCTTGGCCACATTTGCAAGTACCTGCAAGCTACCTTTTGAGCCCCACCACTGCTTTTCAGCCGAGATAAAACACAGACCATCTGTCCCAAACAATGTCAAGGATTGGCAAGTGTTTGATGATGATACTCAAATAAACAATTTCTTGACTTTACAGCAAGAATTTTCAGGACTAAACATTGACACTGAAAGAGCAAGTCAATCACAAATACCTGAAAGAGCAAGTCAATCACAAATACAGTTTGAACAAACTAACCACCCACTATCACCCAAAACAACAAAACAAATGCTAAATCCAACCATTTTCAACAAGGAGAACATACAAGAAATTCAACGAATTAGTTATGAGGAGATAGCCGAAGATGAGGCTAAAGTGATACAATTGAAGGACAATTTTCTTCCAACAGGCTTAGCTCCTTTAGAAGACATTTTCGACTCCAATGATGTTCCCAACAAACCAAAAATGCAGCCCCTCAACACTGCCATAGAAGAATGTAACATTGGGACTGCTGAACAATCCAAAATAATAAAATTGTCTGCTTCCTTACCTCCTGACCAAAAGCCCAAATACATTGACCTCTTTAAAGAGTTCCAGGATGTCTTTGCATGGAGTTATGAGGATTTAAAATCCTATGACACCTTTGTAATTCAACACACTATCCCTCTCAAGCCAGATCAAAAACCCTTTAAACAAAAATTGAGGAGAATCAATCCTATGCTTCTCCCAGCAATGGAACAAGAGGTACAAAAAATGTTCAAGGCAGGCATCATAGCACCAATCAGATTCTCTGAGTGGATTTCAAACTTAGTCCCTACAAGAAAGAAAACCGGTGAAATAAGGCTATGTGTTGACCTAAGGAACTTGAATCAAGTATCCTTGAAAGACAATTACCCCTTACCCAAGATGGATCACATCTTGCAGAGAGTAGTGGGGACCTCAAGAATTTATCTACTTGATGGATTCTCAGGTTTCAACCAGATCTTAGTTCATCTTGATGATCAGGACAAAACAACATTTACAACCCCATGGGGGACCTTCAAATATGTAAAAATGCCTTTTGGATTGAAGAATGAAGGGGCAACATTTCAAAGAGCGATGGATATTGCTTTTGCCAAAGAGATTCATGACTTCCTTGTCATTTATTTGGATGACCTCACACCTTTCTCAAAATCAGACCAAGAACATTTGAAACATTTGAGACAGATCTTCCTAACATGTAGGAAGTATGGAATTTCCTTAAATCCTAAGAAATCCCTGTTTGGTTTAGAGGAAGGTAAACTATTGGGCCACATCATTTCTAAAGATGGCATTAGGATTGATCCAGACAGAATCCAGGCCATCTTACAAATGCCTCACCCAAGAAATATAAAAGAATTACAAGCCTTTTTGGGTAAAATCAACTTCCTGGAGATTTATCCCAAATCTGGCCGAATTGAGCAGGTTACTGAATAACATGTTGAAAAAGGATTCAAAAGTAAAATGGATGACAGAGGCAAGTCAAGCCTTTGAAGGAATAAAATTGGCCCTCACCCAAACTCCAGTCCTAACAAATCCACAATTTGATAGGGAATTTATCATATTTTCATTTGCTTCCCAGCACACAATTGCTGCTGTCTTATTACAGAAAGATGACCAAGGAAATGAGAAACCCATTGCTTTCTTTAGTAAAGCCCTTAGAGATGCACCCCTGAAATACCAGATTATGGAAAAGCAAGCATATGCCTTGGTTAAAGCTATTAAAGACTTTAGGATCTACATCCTATACTCCCATGTTATAGCCTATGTACCAAGCCCAATTGTCAAAGACATACTTACTCAAGAGAACTTAGAGGGCAGAAGAGGAAAATGGATTGCAAATATTTTAGAATTTGACATCGAAATAAAACCTACCAAACTGATAAAAGGACAAGGTCTGGCTAAATTAATGTCTGAAACAAATTTCCAAGCCTTGGACATCAACCAACTGGACAATGAACCAGAGCTGGCGACTCCAAAGATCAATGTAGCCTTTGAACAATCCCATTGGTATTCTAATATATGTTATGTATTACAAAACCTGTGTGCTCCACCAGGATTGTCCAGAACTAAGTGTAGGTTCCTAAAAATGAAAGCTTCTAAATTCTGTGTTATGGATGGAAATTTACTTTGGAAAAACCATGAAGGGATATTGTTAAACTACTTAATTGAGAATGAAACTAACAATATCATAAAAGAATTTCATGCAGGTGACTGTGGTGGACACTTGTACTGGAAGTCCACTGTGGATAAAATACTGAGGGCTGGTTACTACTGGCCCATCATGTTCTCTGATGTCAAGAAATTCACCACCTCATGTCATAAATGTCAAGTGTTTGAGGGAAAGAGACAGTTACTGCCACTTCCCTTGAGGCCTATTGCAACAGAGAGACCTTTTCAACAATGGGGCTTGGATTTCATTGGGGAAATTCACCCTTCATCTTCAGGCCAACACAGATGGATTCTAACAGCTACAGACTACTTCACTAAGTGGATTGAAGCTGTTCCATGCAGACAAGAAAATGATTCAACAATCATTCAGTTTTTGGAGAATAACATATTGGCTAGATTTGGTTGTCCTGACAAGATAATAACAGAAAATGTTGCTGCTTTCAGATCCAAGAAGATGGTGAATTTCTGCCACAAATTTCACATTACCTTGGGCCATTCTACTGCATACTATCCCCAAGGAAATGGCCATGCTGAATCATCAAATAAAAGCCTGGTAATCATCATAAAGAAAGTGCTAGAAGAGAACAAAAAGAATTGGCATAAGAAGCTTGTGAATGCCTTATGGGCAGATAGACTAGAAACCAAGAGATCAATTGGGACCAGCCCATATGAGTTAGTCTATGGATTAGAAGCTAAATTCCCTTCATCACTAGGGATTCCTGTCCTGAAACTTCTTCAAGAAAGTCAAGCTGAACCAAATGATATGTAGAGAAGGATAAATCAAATAATATGTTTGCAGCAAACTAGAGATCAAGTGTACAACGGAGTTCAAGTTTTACAAGAAAAGCTAAAGAAATCTTTTGACGGAAGAACTAAGGCAGAAGACTTTAATATTGGAGACAAAGTCCTCAAGTGGGACTCAAGAAGAGAGGATAAGGGAAAACATGGAAAATTTGATTCCCTTTGGAGAGGACCATTTGCTGTCCAAGCAGTACAAGGAAACAATACCTATTTTCTTAAAAGTCTTAATGAAACTGATTTGGATGAAGGTCCTGTGAATGGCAGGATGCTGAAGCACTATTTTGACCACTACCCATAAGTGCAACCTGAGTTTCCCTTGTACATATTCAGGTGTATATATTACTTTCTGTTAAAATGTAAAAATGCAGCCTCTCAAGTTTTATTAACTGTCAGCAAAAGGCAAATAGGTTTAGAGATCCACCAAGGTGGGAAGAACACAATTTTGGCATTTCAAAGCAGCATACTTCAAGTTTGGTAAAAGCAGTCAAGGGCCAAGGCATTCTGACCTACTGTTCTTGGTCTTTCAAATGGAAAAACCATCCCCATGTGGAGCCACTGTTAGCTACCTATACCAATAGGTTTCATATTTCATGATTGGCAAAGAAAGTTCCAAATATGCTCTGCTTTGATGATGCAAAGATCCCATATTTCCAAGAGAAGACACTGTGTGTATATAGCTTTATGGTGACTCAATTTTGATGGATGGTCCAAAAGCCTAATCTGGATCATGCCATGTTTCAATTTTCTGTTGTAGATTAGAGAAAGAAGTCTATCCAAACTGTTTAATCTTGGCAGGCCAGTAGCTTAGGTAGAGAATTAAGGTTCCCAACTGCTTAATCTGGGACCTTGGAAGCAATAAGGGTAGTTCTAGATAGGAAATCAAAAGAAAAGGCCAAGAGAAAAGAAAAGGCAAATAAGGGTCTGCAAGTCTAAGTGCACCCTCCATGAAGAAACAAAAAATGCTAGGCAGATAGATGGGTAAGCAGATGGGGTTGCAAAAATGTCATTCCTTACAATTGAAAATGTGCTAACCTATTCACCAAGGAGTATCAATGGATTGAGAAGCTCTTCTTCTCCATCAGGTGGCAGCAAAGCAAAGGAGCATGCCTAACATTCCATTTTCCCTTTTCCCATTCATAACTAACATCCCTTCATCAGTTGTGTTCATAAGAGAACTTGAGGTTTTATGCTGGTGCTTATTCCTTTAAAAGCCACATTTCTTGTCTAAAATTCTTTTCATTTTGATCTACTACCTAAAACTAAGTGGTTTTCAAATAAACTTAGTGATTTCATTCCTCATTCACCTCTTTTATCCATATTAACCCTTAACTTTACTATCTAAATCCCCTATGTCCCCCTTTCCCTACTATAATAACACTATGGTGTATAAATCCCAGCATTGTATAGATATCCTCCCTTTAGCACTATAGCTAAATAAGTTTGTCAAGGGAAACATTAGTCCACCAGGGACTATGGTCAACCCTGTCAGGGGATTGCTCTGACCTCAGGTTGGAGTGACAACCTTCCCCTAAGCCATCACCTCACCTCTGTCCAATAAATTCCACAAGAACCCCCTCCCTCTGCTCAAAACCCACTTTTAAACCTTTTTTCCCCCTTGGATTAAACTTGCCCCGAAAAAACACACAAAAAGCACTAAACCTAAGGTTCTCCGCCCACATTATTTAAACGAATATTTTAATATGCTGGCGGGACCCCCCCCAACCTGCACGATCCGTCGGAAGGCCCGCCAGCCGTCGATCGTCTGCCACCCACGATCCAACGGTGGGCGGGCATTTTCAGTGTCGGATCTGCCGACCTTTAGCGTCCGGGGAACGGTGGTTTTCCGCCCCGTACACGGGACGCGTGGCAGGCGGCGGGGTTGTTCGGAGCCCCCCTCCCCGATATCGCCTTTCCCCAAAGGTGGTGCGGGGAAACCGCTTACCACCATCCCGTTACCACCTCCCCCTTACGACATGCATGCGTCATCATGACGTAGCGCCCTTCCCCGCCCCCGCGCCATGTGTCCCTCCACGTAGTCCTGCCACCTTATCCATTCGCCACCGTGTCTTTCCACCCTGGCCCACACCTCAGCAGCCACGTCACCCCCGTACCCGGGCCCGCCATGACGTCATGCTGACGTCATCGACGGGAAGGCGCCAATTACCAATTTTTTCTGAATTTGTCATTAAAGTCACGGTTTAAGCCGTTTTTATGTCATTTTCGCGCAAAAGAAGACATAGCTGTTGAAGCTGGTTCACTGCCAAAGCGCCTCCGGACCTCCAAATTCAAATTTGCAACCGTACCAACTCATCAATTCTGCCTCCACAGTTCGGCCCGCAGGCTTTTCAAGCGTTTTATCCAGGTATTCACCGTAATTCTTCCATTTGGCCCATGCATACCATTTCTCTGTAAAAATCAGCATTAAAGCACTTGTCAAAATTCCATACAAGCTCTGTCTACTACCTAAAAGTGGGCTAAGGTAACCTGCATTACCCCGGAACCATAATTTAACATTAAAATAGTTAAAACGCGGACCAAGATTCTAAATTTGTCCTCGAGGGGCCCGACATTGTTCCCTTTTGCCGGGTGTAGACCAGCTGCAGCTGCTTTCCTAAGTAGACCTCCCATAACCTCGCATACCCCCAGCAATTCACAACCCCTGTGAATTTACCAAAATCTGCAGAGGCAAGCTTGCTTTTCCACTTTAAAAAACATTTCAGACATTGTCCACAGTTGGCCTATCGTTTGAGCTCTTAGGAGGTTTGCAAACCATTGCACTCATCTTACTCAAAATCAAATCATACAATGGCTGCCCCTGCACCCACAGCTCTCAGTGTTTCTCCATTAAATCCACCCAATAAAGACCTGCAGTCCTTGCCTCTTGCTGACCAGGACTACCTTATTGAAGACTATGTGGGAGACAGGGACTTTCTGCAGACCTTCAGGCAGTTGAGAGAGGACTACCTGAATGGTCATGATACATATGGCATATGGGAGTCCAACCTGCCATACTATTGTCTCCCCTCTGTAAATGTGTTTCCTGAAATCATTCGCCTATGTGCTGAAAACTATGATGTGCAGCACAGAGCCATCAGCACCCCATCTGGGAGGATCCTCTTCTATATTAATCCGGAGTCCATCAACAAAATGCTACATTTTGATCAGACAGAGCTGCTAATCCCATTCTCCATGAACTATCTGCTGGAAACTGGTGCCAAGATGACTAGTGAGGAGATTCAAAAGGTCACCAGGACATTCATGAGACCTGAGTGCCAGCTTGCAGGTCCACCTCCTTATTTAGATGTCCACTTCACTGAAGTAGGCAGATTACTCCTGGACATGATTGCTTATGTGCTGGGATACAGTACCAGCGAACATGTGGATGAGACAATGCTAGTATTACTAGTTGTTTATAGCCCAGGCCAACCCCCTGCCCGCAAATATAACTTTGCCAAGTTTATAGCTAACAAAATCCATGATCAGTTGGGTGCAGTGGATAGACAGGGGGTATTCAAGTACTCGGCCTATATTTATCACCTCTTTATGTATTATCAGTCTGAGGCTTTTCCATGCTATATCAAAAAGCTGGATTATAGAGGGGAAAGAAGATCTGTCATCTTCTGGACCTCTGTCTATCACATAGTCACAAACTCACCCTATTCCTATCGTGAGTTTGTTGACCAATTTGTGTATCCAGTCTCTTGCCTATTGATGAGGTCCCCTCCTCCCATAATGTCAACTGAGATACATAAGGCTCTGCAACTTTCCAAAAAATGTAAAATAGGTGATTGGTACCTATATGAGGATCACACAGTCATCAGAGTCTATGGTTGTGAGCTCTGTCCTTACAGACTCCCAAAGTATGTGCCCATGAGGATATTTGCCTTGGAATATTATAGGCAGTTGATTCAGTCTGACCTCACCCATTTCCACAGCTCCAGAAAGAAGGCCCACCTCAAGTTCAAACACCAGTTGGGCCCCTTCATCATGAACAAAAAAGAAGGATGGGAAGATGCTGACCTCATCCTCAAGGACAAATATAAACTATCATACAGTTTCCGGTGGGTCCCTTATGACCCTGAGGGATTCATTACTGCCAGAAGAAACAAATACAGGCTTCTAGGTTATAGGCATTGCCAATACCCACACATTGAAAGATATGCCAACCAGCAAGAATGGCTGCAGGGTACTCTAGTTGAAAAGCTAACTGAAGAAGAGATAATGCTAAAGAATATGAAGGAGCTTGAAAAAACCATTGACCTAGACTCTGTGCAGCAGGTACCTTTCAAGTGGCCTTATTCAATAGGAGAAGGGACCTCAGCCTCAAGGACTGCACTGATAACACAAGCACCCTCCACAGCAGCACCAGCTGCAGAAAAAGGCAAAGGGATAATGGGTGCAGAGGAGGAAACAATGAAAGAAAAGCATGCCCCTGCAAATGAGCAGCATCAAGAGCCCCAACAAGAGCAGGAAACAGAACAACAGCAAGAGCAGACTGCCCCTCAACAAACGGAGCTACCAGCAGCTCCAGTAATGCAAACTCCACCTCCACAGACTGAGCCATTGACTGCTCCTAGTTTACAGACCCCAACACATGAAGAAAGGGGTATGAAAAGAGATAGAGAAGAGTCCACTCCAATTAGTGGATCCTCCCAACAACCAGGAGCCAAAAGGCAAAGGCTAGACTCCCCAGAGGTAGAAGACATCATTGAAGAATTCCTTGACAGCTCAAGGAAAAATAGGGAGGGCAGCCAGCACACAGGGACAAGCTCCTTTCAGCAGGAGCAAGGATTGCAACTTGGTTTGGAGGTGTCTTCCTCCTCCCAGCAGAGCAAGAAGCCCAAGAGCACTAAGGCTTCTTTCAAACAAATAAAAGCTCAGAATGATCTGCTGAGGGCTGAGGTCTACAAGCAATTTATAGATGCAACACCAGCCCAGCAAGAAAGGCTAATGTCTGTGTATGACATTAAAGAGGAAAAAATAATCCTCAGTCACTTTAAGCCTACAATACCGCAGCCTAAGTCAGCTGCAGATTTTGTGAAGACAAGGGTGGAGGTCATGGCCAAAGACATCCATCCCATGGACCAAATAGAACTCCACAAGCAAGCTAGAGAAATGGTTTATGCAACCTTGGTGGAGAGGGCAACCATGGCCCATGAGCTGAAAGAATCCCTAAAAAACACCAATACACAGTTGGATTTCGAGAGAATGTCCTCCTTGGCCAAAGACAATAGAATAAAGTCTCTTGAGGACATCATCATTGATCTTGGACATGATCCTAGTGATCCAAAGGGTGTGAAGGCCCTTATGAAGAAGAAAGATGATGACCTGAATGCATTAAAGAAGAGGTTGAAGCTGCAGCCCACAGAGCACCCTCAAACTGCAGAGCTTCAAAAGCAAAAACAAGTTGATGACCAATTAGACCTCATAATGCAGCAAGACCAGAGGATCAGGGATTTGGAGAAAGAGCTGGAAGGAGCATTACAAGATAAACAGGGAGAATCCACTTCCCAAGCTCCTCCAACTACTTCAACAACAGCAACAACTTCAGGGGCAGCAGTGGTCCCCACAACAGAAGCAGCAGGAACAACAGCAGCTCCAGATGCCAGTGCAAGTATAGAAGAATTGACCAAGGCCATCAAGGAAATGGAGCTCCAGGCCAATGAAATAAAGAAGGCCAAGGAAAAATTGGCAGAACTGGATGCCAAATATGACAAGTCAAAGGTAACTGTAGCGGAGCAGGGCAGAGAAATAAAGGCCCTAAAAGACAAGATCAAGGCCTTAGAGAAGGAACTAAATCTAGAGACTGCCATGGCCGAAATAAAGAGGATTCTATGGGCCAAAATTGGCCATTCCATCAATCAACAATGGAGGTCAATCAAAACAATACATGAACAGATGGACTTAATGGGCCAAGCACAAGCAGAAATCCATAAGGCCAAGACAACACTGGGAGACAAGCCAGAACAGGCCAACAGGATGATAGACTTCCTGAACAGGCAAGAAAAGGAGGAACTGGCAGCCATAGGCATTGCCAATAGAACCGAGGCTGTCCTCACTACTAAGAAGGTACTAACTCTCAGGAACTATGTACAAACTGTGGAGAGGAAGTGCTATGAGATACAAGCTGAGGTGGAAGAATATAAAATCAAGATGGCAGTGCTACAATCAAAGGGACTGCCCAACCTCCTAAGTGGTGCAGGAAGACTGATCTCTCGAGATCAATTTGCCAATAGAATGGCAACCACTATTGAAAATCAGATTGTTGCATTTGGCAGTACATCTGAGCAAACAGGGCCCCCCACAGGACAGAGCTTGTATGAAAAACTTGAAGGCCTGTTCTTCATTGAAAATGAGGTAAATCATCTGTTTGAAACTCCTCCTAACTTTTATATGTATACAGAGGCCGATGAGACCTTGATAAAAATTCGGAGACATCATATGCCTAAGGAGGATTGGTGGCAAGCGATGCTTCAGATTTTGCCACGGTAGCCTCAGTTGTTCGGCCACTGCCAGCTCCAGGTCACTACAAGACAAACAGCATGACAAAGTTAGAAATAAAGGCAGCTCAAAGGGTGACTCAGCATAAGGACAATGACAGCTAGCCTAAAGGATAAGCAAATGCGCATATTTGGACAGCTTAGCCTCAGCCGACTTTGACACCCACCAAGTCATTAATTTCTGAATATTTTTGACAGCTAAAGCAATAAAAAGTTACTACAGCTTTTACTGTCTCAGCTACCAAGCTCCAGGAGTTGGCATAACATTTATGAGCCATTAACTCCTCTTCTTGATCTTTTTACATGTAAATTTTGTATAAATACTCCCCTTAGTAACGCATAAGGGGTTGGTGATTTTTGACTCCAAGGAGAATCTATTGTATACTTTCAGTTTTATCTAATACAGAGGGCTGGACCAGCTCAGTGATTTCCTGAAGTATTTGATGTATGGATGATGCTAGATGTGCTGATGCAGAATTCCTGTGCTGTCTGATGAAATAACAAGTTTTTCTCAATCTCTGTTTCTTGTCTTCTTATGTTTATCAAACCATACTTATGTTGTACTAAGCTAGCAGTAAAGAAAAAGAATAGTACAGGATTTGTTTCATTACACCTTGTGCTCAATTTTTATTGCTGTGAATGTTAGTTTCCAGAATTAACGATATACATGAATCCTTAACTGCTCATGTGTCTATTAATTCTATATGTGTTAATGTTAACTAGAAATTCTTCATTGCTTCTAGATTGATGTTCCTACCGTCTTTTCTTTAGCAGTTTTCTATGAGATTCTTAATTGCCTTGCATAAACTGGACACACCCCACTCAATCACTATTATAAACGTTGTTCCTCAGACACAAATCTGGCTCTGCAGCATCACTAAGGTATCACACAGTATCAGAGAAACTAAAGGACCACTGACTCCATGCCCAATGGACTTAGACATGCTAGTAAGTACCTATATATATTAACTGGAATCATCACCAAACACATTTCAAAAACAAAAACCTTGAACATCATAGCTAGCCTAAAATACTATCAAAACAGAGCTAAACTTTAAAGAGAGAGCCCTCTCTGATTACAGCTTGGCTAGAGGCTGCAATCCAAAGACTGGTTAGTGGTTACCCTGACCGTATTCCCTTGGGAGTCATAGGGAACAACCTGGGTGTTAACAAATTGTAGCTAAGGAAAATATCTAAGAAACAATGGAAGCCATGCCTTATTTCTGGAATGGCTCCCACACCAAATGGTGCGAAGTCTAATTGGGAATTTTTATCAGGGAGACCCCCTTGCATGTTGGTGGTATGTAGAACCGTGAACATTCTAGTGCTAGAAGGAGGGAAAGCACCATTTTCTAGTTGAAAACTCACCACATCATAATAGATAGAATTTCACAGAAGTTAGTAATGTTCTTGTTTCAACTCCAACTCATACTCCTGAAATAGAAGAAATTTCTCATTCTAGTTCGGGACAAACCTCTGAGGCTACTTACGATCATCTCTAGACTATCCAACCCATCGCTCGTTAGTGTGCGAAAGCTCTTGGTTTACTCCATGTTCCTGTTATTCTAACTCATAAGCTTGCAAAGAAATAAACAACTCTTAGTGGCGTATTGGTTTTTGTGGAATATTTGGTTATCACAACCCTTGATGTTAGGTCCCTATACTACTAGTGTATCCCCTTATTGTTATTGTTAGTGTGTCCCCCTTATTATTATTTTTGTGCCCGTGTAGTCCCCATATTGTTATTATTGTTCCCCATAGAAGCACACTATTGTTATTTTTGTGCCCTTACATTATTATTGTTATGTAGGCTCTGATTATATTTTGACCCCTTAGACTCTTATATATAGAAAGGAGGTCTTGTATCATCCAAGAATTTTTCATTTATGTAATGTAAAGCATGTTCCCCTTGAAGAGGATATTTTTAAAGTCGTTTATCTATCGTTTTGTGAGCTTGTTTCATAACATCTGGTATCAGAGCTTTGGATTCTAGGGTTTCACTTCTTCAAACACGTCATCTTGGAATTTTCGCTATAACATTTTTTATGAGGCTTCAAAAGCCATTTTTTTATAATGTGGAGCCGAAATCTTAGAGAAATTCGTGTAGAAATTTCAGATCTTGTTTCAATATAGTTTCAGAGATATGTTTTAAGGAAGTTAGGGTTTTGTGAGCTCTAGCATTATGTCTCAAACGGGTGACCTAGGGAAGATTGTCATAACTTTCGTTTCAGGCATCAAATTTTCATTCTATAAAATGTGGCTAAAATTTCACAAACTTTAGTTTTTTGGTAGCAATTTCAGGGGAAAAGGGTGAAATAGTGACACGTGGAATCTCGTAAAACTTTTCTCTACTAAACTAGTCCATAATTAGGCCATCATGGGAGAGTTGGCATAAATCTTTCTTGAATAATCCAATCTTGATCAGAATTGCGGGATTGGAAAGAGGACTCAGAGAGATATCATAGGAAGAAATTTCATAACTTGAAGATATGAAATTACAGGGTTACAATCGTTTCAAGATCGAGCTCCTAAATGCAAG
Organism: Pinus tabuliformis; assembly: GCA_031772625.1. Lineage (NCBI taxonomy): Eukaryota > Viridiplantae > Streptophyta > Pinopsida > Pinales > Pinaceae > Pinus > Pinus tabuliformis. The sequence goes on from CM062818.1 coordinate 1,873,576,531, forward strand.
AAAAAGGTGTGTATTTTTTAAAAAAATTGCATAACTTTTGTTGGAAAAAATAGTTTGAGATGATTCAAGGGCCATATTGAAGCATATATATCATTTTTTGATTCCAAAATTCCTCAAAACAAAAAATTTATATACCTAGTAAGAAACTAGAAATCTCTTCTATTACGCATGAAGAAGAGAAAGAAATGGAACATGATATATCAAAATTACGAGACCAAGTGCAAAAAAGTTCACTCTCGCAAAGGGTAACCAAAAATGAAATGGAAGCTAAGATAGATGATTTGAAGAATGATATGGAATATAATATGGATGGTATAGAAGCAAAAATGAAAGGCAACATGGAAGAATTGATGAATGTTTTAAAAAGAAAACATGGAAGGTTTGACAAAGTTGCTACAAGAAATGCTTCCTAATGGCGAAAAGGTATTAGCTCAAAATCATGATGATTTTTTTTTAAGTTAATCATGATTCCATAGAATCTAACTTTGGATTGAAGACCCACCATATTCCAAAGATCGATATGAGGAAGTTTGATGGCAAGGATCCAGTAACATGGATACTACAGATGGAGCAATATTTCGATCTCCATAATGTGCAATACACACAAAAGGTATGTATTGCAACTTTATATTTAGAACCCAATTAGTTTGTATGATATCGATGACTTTTTTCTCGTAAACCACTTGTCACTTGGTCAATTTTTACGGAGGAAATGTTAGCAGGTTATGAGGATACAAAGAGCAACACCTTCTTTAGACAATTGATAAATATCAAACAAAAGGGTTCAATAGTAGAGCACATTAAGGACTTCCCAAAATTGAATATCAAGGTAAGTGATATCCCATATAAGCATAAGAATTATGTCATTATAGGGACCTTAAAGGATAACATCCAATATGGAGTTTCACCTTTGGTAATTTGATTCATTTGAGAAGGTATTCAGGGTGGCAAGAATAGTTGAAAGAAAAATTATGGCAACAAGGAAGTGTACCACTCACCACTATAAAGATGAAAGTGTTGCTGTTCCTAGCCTTCCAAAACCTACAATGTTGACACCACAAAAATTGGAGGAAAAAAGAGCAAAATGGCTATGTTATAGTTGTGATAACAAATACACTAAAGGTAATAAGTGTGATGAGAAGAAATTATTTTACATAGATTGTGAAGAGGAGGAAGAAAAGGAACAAGAAACGTCAAAAGGAGAGGATATACACCGGGAACCAACTGTAGAGAAAGAAGAAATCAATTTGACCATATCTTGTAATTTATTGGAAGGAATTACCACTCCTCAAACTCTCAATATATATAGAAGGAAATATCAAGAAGAAAAGGGTAATAGTTTTGATTGATTCAGGGAGTACCCATAATTTTATTCATTGTAAGATAGACAAGGAATTGAATTGATTCTTATATCCAACACCAGAGTGTCAAGTGATGGCTGCAAATGGAGGAACTATAAATTTCTCTTGGAAGTGCCATAACATCAAGTTATACATGGGGGAATATGTATTGAATAGTCCAATTCTTTTGATTCCAATGGGTGGTGTTGATGTTGTACCAAGAGTATAATGGTTACAATCTTTGGGGACAATAGTTTTTAATTTTCAAGACATTTTCTTGAATTTTTTTTGGAAAGGAAAGGAAGTTGACTTAAGGGGTATCACAAGGAAACCAAGAAATATAATTAGCTCTAATGGAATGAAAAAGCTTCTAAAGAAATAACAACACTACATAATTGCACAATTATGCTCACCAGAGGTTCAAACATCGAAATCATCTATTTCTCTAGATCTCCAAAAAGTCTTGGACAATCATTCCAAGGTATTTGAGACTCCCAAAGACCTCCCACCTATTCGTGATCATGATCATGCTATTCATTTGATTCCAGGAAGTGTTTGTCCAAACATTAGGCCTTATAGATACCCTTTGCCGAAAAGAGTGAAATTGAATGCATGGTTGCAGAAATGCTAGAGGTTGGTATAATTCAACCTAGTCAAAGTTCTTTCTCTCCTCCAGTAGTATTGGTACATAAGAAGGATGGATCATGGTGCATGTGTCCAGGTTATAGGGTGCTCAAAAATCTCACCATTAAAGATAAATTTCTCATTCCTGTCATTGATGAATTATTGGATGAATTACATGGAGAAATTTACTGCACCAAGTTGGATCTTCATTCAGGATATCATCAAATTATAATGAAGACTGAAGACATTCCAAAAACAATGTTTGGAACTCATAAGGGTCATTATGAATTTCTGGTCATGCCTGTTGGCCTTACCAATGCACCTTCTACATTTCAAGGTTTGATGAATTTTGATTTTCAAACCCTTCCTTCGAAAATTTGTGTTAGTATTTTTTGATGATATCTAATCTATAGCAAGTCTTGGAAGGATCATATTCAACATGTTGACAGGGTGCCCAAACTATTGGAGGAGAAACAATTATATGCAGAAACCTCCAAATGTTTCTTTGGAGTACAAGAAGTGGAATATCTGGGTCATACTGTATCTCATGAGGGTGGTAAGGTAGACCCTAAAAAAATTAAATCCATTAAGGAATGGAAAATACACACGACCATAAAAGATATTCAAGGAATCCTCAGGTTGACATGGTATTATTGCAAGTTTGTTAAGAATTATGGGAGAATAGAAACAACTCTAACATCGTTACTGAAGAAAGATACATTTTTTTGGACTCCAAAAGCAACTAAGGCCTTTGAACATCTTAAAGAGGAAATGTGCCAAGCACCAGTCTTAGCTATGCCAAATTTCAAAAAAACCTTTATTGCGGAATGTGATGCCTCAAGAAATGGAACTGGTGTTGTTTTAATACAAGAAGTAAGACCCATCACTTTTGAAAGTCGTCCAATCGAAGGACAGTATTTACACAAACCTATTTATGAGAAGGAAATGTTGGCACTACATGAACTAAAGCAATGGCAATGTTACCTAATGGGAAGAAACTTCAAGGTAACAAAAATATCATGATAGTCTTAAATACTTTTTGGAAAAACGATTATGTTTATAAGAGCAGCAAAAATGGGTCACTAAGATGTTGGGTTATGACTTTGAAATCATCTACAAAAAAGGGAAACAAAATGTTTGTTATAGACATTTTTGTGCCTTACAGCATTGAGCATGAAATGTCCATAATCTAAGGGATCCAAAGTCCCTAAACATGTTGTTCCTACCCCTAGAGGAACAAGGCTAACAAACCACAGCAATTCACAGAAGTTCTCCACCAGAAACTGCTCAAAAACAAGTCAATTCAGGATCATTTTAGTGGCTACACTAGCTGTTTGCGCTGAATGTCAAAGCTAGCACTGGCTACCTGCGTTGAATGTCAACTGGAACACTGGCTACCTGCGCTGAACGAGAGTGGACAAGTGGCAGGCTCATTTCTCGAGGTGTCAAAACCCAGGAAGCTTCCAAAATGACACTTGCCTCAGGGAATTCGACTGGTGATGAGTAAGAGGTTCCAAATCTCCAAGTGGAAGCAAGAACCTCCAAGTGGACTCAAGAACTGATAGAGGGAGAGGACACTAGTCAGATATCAAGCTGACTCATCCTCTCTCCAAACATCTATATATGGATCTCTCCTCCATGAGATCTAGAGGCTGGAATTTTGTTATTGCAAAGAATTGCTGTTGGTTTGAGACTGGAATCATTGGGTGCTTAATGCTTTGAAAGGGGTGAAGATAGGAATTCCATTTGTTGGGAAGGAGATGCTGGATTGGAGCCCTCTGGGTTGTATCTCTTCCTGAACCTTGTTATTCATCAATAAAGCTATCTTGGTTTCTCCTATATGCTGATGTATTTTGATGTATGAATGTATTAGTGTATTTGGTTTATTTCTAATCCTAAACTAGTTATGAATGTGAACATCTATCTTTGTGTAGTGTTCTTCTCTTGTCTCAAGTAGCTGTTCTCTTGTCGCAAGTAGCTGTTCTCTTGTGATCTTGCAGGAACCCGTTGAGGCTGGACAAGCAAGAAGGCAAGTAGCTGTGAACACCCAAAGGGAAGAGGGACCGGATCGAGGGACAAATGGAAGACACCGGTAAGTCTATTGATCTCTCTTCTTTCACATTTCATAAAGGAAGAAACCAGAATAGTTGTACTCGTTTGTTGCTAAGGCACTGTCACACCTTAGGTGGATAGGATCGTCCTGCATAGGCATTTTTCCCCACAACAAATTGGCGACTCCGTTGGGGAGATCTGTTTAGTCATTTTATTTGTGTTTCTATCATTGTTTTTTTCATAGACTTGACAACAACAATCGAACTGCATCTTTCCCAGATGCAAAGTAGAAAGTTGCTGCTTTGATCCAATTGCTGGACTTTTCTATGATCTGAACAATGGATTCAAAAATGATTTGATGATCCTTGTGATAGATCTTAGTAGCCCTTCAAAGCATCCTTTTGATTACACCTTACTTGTTGCTTTTATTTGGCCTAAAACAATGAATTAAATAGCAATCTGTGACCCAGAACCTGAGGGAAACGAGAGTTTCTCCTTCAGCGCAGACCCAGTGAAGGGATTCTGCATTTCAACGCAGGTCCCGTGAAGGTTACCTGCACTGAATGTCAAAACCCCTGTGTTGAGGTTGCGCTGAACCAGTTTTCCCTTGTGCAGCTGGGGTTCTCTGCTCTATTTTGCCTTGTTTTGATCTCTGATTTTTGCAGCCTGCAACCAGCATAGGTACCAGTTTGATAACTCCTTTTCTCTGCTTAGATTTCGCCTCCTTTTGTACAAAAAGACTGTGAGTGTTTTTATGTGTTTGTGGCGTCATTTACAGTTTTCCTTTGCTTGAGTGAAATAGTCATCCTGTAGCCCTTGATTCAGATCTGTTGATTGTGATCTTAGAAGAGAGTTCATTGGCTGTTTGCAGATTGATTATACATTTACTTTTGCTTATTGGTTTGAATTTGTCTCTTTTAAGTGTTGAAACAAGTCTTCATTTCGAAAATCGTTAAGTGTTGTAATCTCTTCTACCCTCTCTGATTTCGAAAAAGTAAACTTGTTTGTGTTAATCATTTAGAAGCAAATTCAAAGTTGTACAAAAATCTTTCTTTGTAGGCATCAATACTAAGAAAGCGGAAAACAAACACCTGCATTGTGCATTTGCATTTGATAGTTTGCATGTTGGATTTAGGAAAAGTGCATTAGAGTGTGTTGATTGCTCTTTGAGAAAAGATGGTGTCTTTATTTTCCCTTAGTAGCTAGGATTTTCAAAGTTGAAAAGATATAAAGCTTGCTTATCATCTTTAGACTGCATTTAGGAATTTGTATCATACATCTCGTGGTGAACCTTGAAAGGCAAACTTTAAAAATATCAACCTAAAATAAATTGAATGAACTTAACAATGCTTTGCAACATAACGCACAACATAGAGGTCTAGGCTAGAGACGTGTTCCGGCGTCGTTAAGCCTGGTGACTGTCGATCTCGTGGATGGTGGGTGATTCCTCCTGAGGGACGATAGTGCCAGTAAGGATTGTGCTCCCACGTACCATCGCGTATATATTGGGAGACCCCTATAGGCATAAAACCTTTATCCTTAGGAAGCCGTGTCGGCGCCCTGCTAATCGCAATGCACTGAACACATCATTCAGGAAGATTGACCACCTGCACCCTAAAAAGTATTCTGCGGTTTTGCGAAAAGTTTGGCACACCCTCTGCCTAGAACTCTAGAGCAGTTCCTTTTGGCCTTTTTCAGACTCTATAGCGGAAAAAGTCCATCCGAGCATTTGTCACTTCGGGCTCGTTAAAACATCGAAGGAGACTAGAGTCATCTTTAGCTTTTTCTCGACTCTTTAAAACTGAAAAAGCAAGTTGTGTCTAAGCGTCGTTAAAAATTTATTTTAAACGGAACAATCACCCCTATTCCCGCGTTGATCTTTAGGTTGAAAAAATGGAGCACACCAACCAAGGAATTCCCCTTGGTGGAAATCCTAGTCCCTTCTCCTCTTGGGGAGATGTTGGTGCACCCCATATGGCCACATTGTCGCTTCCAGGACTGACAATTGGCCTGCCAGTTTGGCTCTTTTCAACCAATTTCGTTCAGAACACCACCATTCTTGAATAGTCGAGTCAACAGTTAGACCAGACCAGAGTTGCCAACCATCCTTCTACCTCATCTAACTCTTCCTCTCCTCCTTCCTCTTCGCTTGACGGAACTGGTAAAACAAAAAACCAAGTTCCTAAGGAGAAGAAGGAAAAGAAGAAGAAAGAGAAGAAGAAGAAGGAGCCAAAGGCGACTGGGGGCAAACAAGTGTCGTCTGACAAAAATCCACACACAACACTGACCAGGCCTAAATTGCCATGTGTCATATGCAAGGGAGACCATTTCCACAGAGATTGTCCCTGTATCCCTCGAATACTAAGGGACTGGTCTCCCCGTTTTCACAATTCGGTAGCGTCGACCTCTGATAGCCATGTTGACTGCTCACCGTCGACTAGTGAAAGTGAAGCCACAGGACAGAAAGGGAAATCTAGATTTCCCTGGAAACTGTGTGAAGGCGATCACGCCATCCACCGTTGTCCCTTCTTAGACGAGGCTAAAAGAGTTCTGGAAGATCGCCCGATTTTACGAGCGCAAGTTCCTCCTGGATATCAAAAACTCCTGCCAAGTCCTTCACTAGTTGAGAACCCGGCTGGCCCACCCAGGTGGTCAGCCGAAGCACCTATCATTGAAGATGAACCGTCTGGATCCATGCTTGACGAAAGTCAAAAGGTTGAGATGGCAGTTGACCCGGTTTTGCCTTCAGAGGCTCTATCTTCGAATGATACCATCACAGAGGAGAATAAAGACGACACCGTCCAAATTCTATTCATCAACACTGACTCTGATGAACAAGGGGGCAATGCCCCCATTCCTTTATCGCAGGAAGGAAATTCGTCAGAGCGATATCCGGCCGTCTATTCGGTCCCACCACCAAGCAACCTGGTTGTGTCCTTTGATTGGAACCAACTAGGCAGACCCCGGTTGCCAGCAAGCATACCATTCAGAATTATCATTCAAATATACAGAATGGTAATGGATGGTACTATCATTGATGAGGGGGCATCTGTGAGTATCCTTTCCTCTATTGCTTGGAAAGCGCTTGGTTCGCCAGCGCTTTTGCCTGAAATGAGAAATCTATCAGGCTTTGATAAAGGAACCAGTCGACCTTTAGGGATCCTCCCCAATGTGCCCATAACATTGAAAGGGAAGACCGTTCAAATGAACGTGATGGTCGTTCAAGGACCCTTGGATTATAACCTACTCCTTGGACGAGACTATATATATTGCATGGGAGCCATCGTCTCCTCACTCTTTAGAGTAATGTGTTTTTCGCATGAAGGAAGAATGGTCAAGCTCGTGGACCAACTTTCATTTCTCAGATCACGCATCGCAAATAGTCATGTACCATCCCTAAATGGTATATTCACGCAAGAAGTGTCTCAACCCACTGTCCGTCCTCCTGATGAGTGCGAGTAATCCGGGAGGATATGACTGGAACCCAGGGGGCATGCGTCCTGGTCTGCTTCGACAGGGAAACTTTGGGTATAGAGTAGGTTTCCGCGGGAGAATATGACTAGTCTGTACCCCATCCGTCTAGGAAGAGGGTTATTCTAGAATAAGATTCTTTTGTCAAAGTTATGTGAGTTGGCGGGCTACGTCGCTCGCCTTTGTCTATTTCGGTAGACATTGCCGAGGAAGTGTTTTGTTTGAAAGATTAACGAGACAATCTTTGGGTAACCTGAAAGAGGTAAGCCTCTCTCGTTAAAACAAATGTTTTTGCGGAAGAGAAGTAGAGGTAACCTTGAAACTCTGTTTTATACCTGGGGGCATGCAAACCTTTTGGAGTACAAGCAAGGGGTGGCTATTTATTTTTTAAATTTTTAGGACCTCTAACCCTTTAAAGTCGTAGGATTAGTCGTTTCCAAACTTGCATAAAGAAAGGATCCGGGGCAAAGCTTCGTGAGATGAAGCTCCATAAAAAATAGAATCTCAATGAGACACTCTTATCATATGACTGGTATATCGAGCAGTTTTAGCACAAAGTTCATGCTCGTTAAAAAATAAACGTAAGATCCGAGCAGTTTTAACGCGGACTTCATGCTCGTTAAAAAATAAACGTAAGCAATGAGCAAGTGTTTCCACCAGCGTTTAAGCTCATTTTAAAATAAAAAATGAACCTACCCGGTAAATAACCACTATGAATGTAATATCCTCAGCCATTAAAGCCTTGGTCGTGTTTGCACCGTCACCTCCACTTTTCATTTGGCCGATCGTTCACCTCCATATGTTTGTTTACCCATTTTGAGGAACAGCTGCGAAGAGTGATTTCACCTAGCCATCCTTGTGACACTGCTGTGATTGGAAAATTCCAACCTGTACCTGGAATCAGCTGCTAACCCTGTTTATCACTCGTTCCTCGAAAGACGAGTCTTCTTTAATCTCTTTTCAACTGACTCGTAAAATATGAAAAGATTGCCGAGTCCTTGGCCTTCCAGCTCATTAAAGGGACAGGAAGAGCTATCCCTCCTCTAGATTTTAATCTTTTTGGACCTGAGGGATTATTGCACAAAAAGATTGAGCGCTTGTTTTGTTCGGCTCGTTAAAACTGTCGAAAACTCATCCCTTCTGTATTGTTTTATACTTTTTTCAGACTTAAGGGATTAGATGACGAAAAAGGAATTTTGGAGTTAACTTTATGTACCTTTTCAGACTCTCTAAAAATGAAAAGGACCGAGATATCCTTGTCGTTAGACTCGTTAAAATCATTAAATAGCGACAAACTTGTCTTTAGACGAGAACGAGTTTCACTATCGCTAGGCTCGTTAAAACATAGCGATGGGATTGCCCGAAGGGCAGGTTATAGAACAAGCATATGTTATCCTCCTCAAGCTTGACAAAAATAAAGAGGTACTGGTCAGCAATGACTGGGGAAAAATTGGGAGAAACTAAAGAAAACTTTGATGGTAGCAAGTCGCTCTTGAACATGACACTTTTCCTCCGTACCACAATCGGGTTGGGTTGTTTCATTCACCGGTCACATCCATGGTCTCGCCATACCATCCATATTTGGGGTAATGCTACCAATCCATCGCATCAGTGTCACCATATGTTCAAGAGAAGTCGTTCAGAAAAGTCAACTGTGTCCCATCCACTGCCATACATTATCCTTCATCCTTTCATGACCGCCACCCTGAATCATATGTCACAGATCATTTTCACCTCCATTAAAATCATTAGCTCCGTTCCGTGTCACTGATGTGGGATTCATTAAGGCCCTCCTTTGACGGATCGCTTCTTGTCGACATCAGCTCATTATCCAAGAAGTTGATCTAGGAACAACCCCTTCAGTACTTTGAAGCTTGCATGCCACAATGGCAAGTTTCTCACTTCCGGTGACAGGTATACATTAATGACCTTCGACCGAAAGATTTTGCGTGGTGTTCGACGCCAAGTCTTTATTTCACACCATGTGAATTTTACTGCAGTACCTTGAGGGTCATTATCATTATCGGTGATTCCTCTCGCGCTTGTTAACGGTTTACATCATTGACCGGTAATCAAGCGACGTCTTTCCATGTTCGACTTCAAAACATTTCTCACATGGATCGACTTGTACTTAGAGTGAAGATCGAACGAGTTTGAAGACCCAAGATCTAGTTTCATCCATCCGGGCTATGATATATATTCAGAAAAGATAAAGACATTGACATGTACATCATTACAACAGATAATCATCCTACTCAAAGGATGATAATTTCATCAAAATTATTAGTCTACCATGAGACGATTGTCTGTTCTATGTACAGAAAAATGAATTTATAAAGCTGAGCATGGGAATGCCCGCCTCAGCTAGATCATGAAAGCTGTATGAAAAATAATGTATTGTATTGTATCTTATTACAGGTCTCCTCTCAGCATTGGATGAACTTCGGATCCCCCTGATAAAGCATTTCGCCCGATAAACAGCCTCATACTTTAGGGGGCAACTGTTATAGACATTTTTGTGCCTTATAGCATTGAGCATGAAATGTCCATAATCTAAGGGATCCAAAGTCCCTAAACATGTTGTTCCTACCCCTAGAGGAACAAGGCTAACAAACCACAGCAATTCATAGAAGTTCTCCACCAGAAACTGCTCAAAAACAAGTCAATTCAGGATCATTTCAGTGGCTACACTAGCTGTTTGCGCTGAATGTCAAAGCCAACACTGGCTACCTGCGTTGAATGTCAACTGGAACACTGGCTACCTGCACTAAACGAGAGTGGACAAATTGCAGGCTCATTTCTCAAGGTGTCAAAATCCAGGAAGCTTCCAAAATGACACTTGCCTCAGGGAATTCGACTGGTGATGAGTAAGAGGTTCCAAATCTCCAAGTGGAAGAAAGAACCTCCAAGTGGACTCAAGAACTGACAGAGGGAGAGGACACTAGTCAGATCTCAAGCTGACTCATCCTCTCTACAAACATCTATATATGGATCTCTCCTCCATGAGATCTAGAGGCTGGAATTTTGTTATTGCAAAGAATTGCTGTTGGTTTGAGACTGGAATCATTGGGTGCTTAATGCTTTGAAAGGGGTGAAGATAGGAATTCCATTTGCTGGGAAGGAGATGCTAGATTGGAGCCCTCTGGGTTGTATCTCTTCCTGAACCTTGTTATTCATCAATAAAGCTATCTTGGTTTCTCCTATATGCTGATGTATTTTGATGTATGAATGTATTAGTGTATTTGGTTTATTTCTAATCCTAAACTAGTTATGAATGTGAACATCGGTCTTTGTGTAGTTTTCTTCTCTTGTCTCGAGTAGCTGTTCTCTTGTCGCAAGTAGTTGTTCTCTTGTGATCTTGCAGGAACCCGTTGAGGCTGGACAAGCAAGAAGGCAAGTAGCTGTGAACACCCAAAGGGAAGAGGGACCGGATCGAGGGACAAACGGAAGACACTGGTAAGCCTATTGATCTCTCTTCTTTCACATTTCATAAAGGAAGAAACCAGAATAGCTGTAATCGTTTGTTGCTAAGGCACTGTCACACCTTAGGTGGATAGGATCGTCCTGCATAGGCATTTTTCCCCACAACAATGTTGTTGTAGATGCAATCTCAAGAAAGGATGAGGACGTGGAAGCATTTCTTTCTTCCATTTCTATTATCAAACTAGATTGGATAATCGAAGCAAGGGATGAATGGAAGAATGACGAAGAAGTGTGGATGCTCATTCAAATGTTGCGGCAAGATCTCGGTACATCTAATACATTTAGCCGGAAAAATGATTCATTATGGTACAAATATCACTTATATATTTGTAATAATTCCTAACTCAAACAAAATATTCTTTTGGAATTGCACTCCTCTCCCTTAGGAGGGCACTCAAGATTTTTAAAAACTTACCACAAGGTCAAGAAGGAATTGTTTTGGGAGAGCCTTAAATTTGATATTCAAAAGGTTGTGGCAGAATGTTTGGTTTTCAACAAAATAAAGTTGAGACAATTAATTGGGTCTGTTCCAACCTTTATCCATTCCAAGTCAACGTTGGGGGGAGGCTTCAATGGTTTTTATCACAGGTTTACCCAAGTCCGTAGGAAAGAGTGTCATCATGGTCGTAGTTGATAAACTTACCAAGCATGCACACTTTTGTGCATTATCTCACCTATTTAAAGGCAGTACAATTTCTATTGCATTTATGGAAAAAATTCAAAAGCTACATGGAAACCCAAAGATTATTGTAAGCGAAAAGGATCCCATTTTCACTTGAAATTTTTGGACGGAATTATTTTCTTGTCTGGATACTCAATTAACTCATATCTCATCTTATCATCCTTAATTTGATGGGAAAACTGAGATAGTGAACAAATGTTTGGAAGGATATCTTCGTTTCTTTGTATCTGATAAAAAAAAAAATGGGTCAAGTGGTTACCTTTGGTTGAATGGTGGTATAACACTTCCTTCCATACTGCAGCAAAAATGACCCCATTTATGGCACTTTCTGGATATCATCCACCATCTATCACATCATATTTAAGATAAAATTATACAGTTCAAGTAGTGGAAGAACACATCAAACATCAACAAAAAGTTCTCCAACTCTTAAAGGATAACCTCACTTTGGTGCAAAATCGAATGAAACAATAGGCAGATAAGCATCACATCGAAATAAGTTTTGATGTAAGTGACTGGGTATTTTTACGACTATAACCATACAAAAAAAGGTCCCTAAAGCAAGCTAAGAAAGATAATAAATTATCACAAAAGTACTATGGTGCTTACAAGGTGTTGCAAAATATTGGTACTATGGCATACAAATTGGAGCTTCCTGCATCTTCCCAAGTGCACCCCGTTTTCTATGTATCATGCTTAAAAAAGGTGATAGGTGACAAGCTCCCAGTTTGAACAATATTGCCAAAACTTGATGAGGAAGGAAAAATCATATTGGAACCTGAAGCAGTCACGAAAAAAAGAACCCAAAAGCTATGAAAATGGTCAATTTCAGAGTATCTCATCAAGTGGAAGAACTTACCCACTGAATATTCCAAATGGGAGGATGAAAATGCTATATAGAAGCATCCAGAACTACTCAAGTGTTAAGGACAACACTTTTTTAAAGGAGAGAGGCATGTTTGGTCCCTATACTACTAGTGTAGCCCCTTATTTTTATTGTTAATGTATCCCCCTTATTATTATTGTTGTGCTCGTGTAGTCCCCATATTGTTATTATTGTGCCCCATAGAAGGCCACTATTTTTATTTTTGTGCCCTTTGTCATTTGTATCATCCAAGAATTGTTCATTTATGTATGTAAAGGAGGTTTCCCCTTCGAAGAGGATATTTTTTAAGTTGTTGATCTATCTTTTTGTGAGTTGGTTATATAACACTTGAGGAGTTGGTTTAACCTATGAAAGATCAAGGGGAACTTCCACCCATTGAGGAGAATCCATACAATGAAGGGGAATATTTTCAATTTCCTAACAAGGAACATCCTTATTACAACAAATATTTTAACAATGAAGGAGAAGCTTTATCAGATTCAAAAGAAGAGGAGGAGGGAAGAGATGGAGACATGACTAATGCAGACTTGGATTGGATGGCCTAAGGGATACTCGCTCTTTCAGACAATATTCAGATGATGCGAAAAAATATGGGAAAATTGCTATCAAAGTTTTATCCCAATAAGAATACCAAAGTTGAAGACCATTTAGATGATTTCTACATGCATTTATAGATGCTTGAGGCACGTTTTGATGATGTTACTTATAGAATATTTCCATACACTTTAGAAGGTAGAGTGTATGTATGGTATCACAGTATTCCATCCAATTCAATTCATAGGTGGAGGGATCTTAAGAAGTAAGTTTTGGAAAAAAATGTCGCCAATAAGACCCCCGCCATGTTATTAAAAGAACCTGGGTGTTTTCACCTGTCATATCCTCTTGTAATTATGTCAAATGGTCCTATTTTTAATCCCTAGTACAGAAGAGGATGGGTACAATCTTAGTTAGCCAAATGAATAACCAAAGTATGAAAACCATAGGGAAATTCAACAAAGGAGGGTTGAAGTCTAAAATCTAAAGGAAGAGTCAAAGTTTGAAATCCAAAGGGAAGTCCAACCATTGGGACTCGATATTGGAACCTCAGAGCAGAAGAAATATCGGGATATCAGAGGTCAGAACTAAGGGACCTTGGTAGTTGATTAAAAGAAAATCCTGAAATAGAATATAAAAGTAGGTAGCGGGAAGGAAGGTATATCAGGACCTGATATCAGAACCTCAGAGTGATCTAATTTCAGGTCCTAGAGCTTTCAGAGCCTCAGAGTTTCGTAACTCCTTAACAATTACAATTCTTTAGAAGCGTTGAGGTAGTGAGGAAAATATATTTACAAAGGAAATCACATTCAAAACCAAAGACTGGGGACCCTTCTCTCTCTCCTCAATATACGACATAGGAGGCAGGTGATGGGCTCTCAGGAGATGATGAGGTAGATAACGCCAACATGATGTGGCCGTATGAAAGACACGTGGTAGTCAGTTTAAGCGTTTTTAGGTGGCCTAGTGGGGAAAATCCATGTGACACATGTCGCTACTAAGGAAGCACCACAGGGAGATGATGACCTCAACCTGATGTCATCTTAGAGGTCTGCATTTGGGAGGGAAGAGATTTTGTAAATCCTATTTAAATTGTTTTGTGGGAAGGTTTAGATACGATGACAAGGGCTTCGATGTGGATTGGCACTTGGTTGTAAGGACCCAAAAGAAAAAGGGGTAGAGCGCAATTGCAAAGGGAAATAGGCCCTTGAAAGGAGCCCGAATGCTTAACACCTAAGTGTTATACCATTGGTCTCATATAGTGGTTCTATGGTGTATAAGAAATAAGGAGTTAAGCACAGAAGGGCTAAAGGCATAAAAAATTTGTGTTTTCGTACTGTAATTTTAAATAAAGTTACGATGTGTTTCGGCCCCAAATTTGCACTATGGAAATTTTAAGAGATGTATTGAGCCTTGATAGTATAGCACATAGGTAATAAAGGGTGGATGGGTCAACAGCTAGGTCACAGGGCACCTTCAACGCCACCACACCCGATCACGGCCAACTCCAAAAGGGAAAATTAAACAGTTAGAGAAAGAAAGTGACAGAGGAATTGACGTTGGAGATATTTTGCTGCGTAAATCATGACACCTCATGTTTTTCATGTTTTGTTAATTTTCCATTTTCAAGAAAAGAATCAAGTCTATGATGCAATCACTAGGACAATTGGCTTAATCCCATGTTGAGACAACTGTGTAGTTTAGTAGCATAACAAGATATTTTGTAAGTGGTGCTTATTTTGGTTCTCCCTATAAATAGGAAGGAAAATATCATTACAAATTTTATCAAATTATGTTCCCAGTGGTTCCAAATTCTGTCCTTTCGGTGATTCTAAATTCTTTTTCAGAGATAGGTTCCAAGTTTTGGTTTAATTTCCTATTCCTGAGATGGTAATTGTTATACAAATTTCACCAGTTTGATCCTGTGATATGGAAACCATTTTTTAAAATTAATGAAGAAGATCTGGTGATTCCAATCATAGGAGTGTATAATATGTGTTCTTCCTCTGTATGTCACTTCATGTGTGTTTCTCTTCATAAAAATTTGTGTAAGTTGTAGCTATTGGATTCATTCATAAATCACAGATTTACTTATGTCATGATGTAGCAGACAATACCTATGAGATTTGAGGTTTGCTATGTTATATTGTAACAAAAATTACTTGTGAAATATTAAGCTGGAAACCTTAAAATTCACTCCATAATTAATGCACTTCATTTCCTTATTCTTTTGTGATTCTACTAGGATTTACTGCTTAGGATTCTGGGTCTTTTAACCCTTTGTATTGAGTTCCTTCCTTATTTTTGTCCTTCCCATATTTACTACAACGATAAATTAAGTGGCATTTACTATGTGTAGGCCATCAAAATTGAACATTTACTCTTGGGATTATCTATATTATTTATGTGCATGTTTGAATCCGCCTTTGTGAAAGGTAATTGAACTAGATTTAAAATCATTTTACATTTTTCTCTTGAGCATTAATGAATTGTCTTTAAGAGACACTAATATGTCTTAGGCATCGACCTCTCCTCAACCCGGGTGTTGTCTCTAGGAGCTACAACATCTTCTGGCATCATTTCTAGGGAATGAATCAGAATATTTTCCCAGGGTAAGACATTTTTACACCCCTTGGTTAGGTGAGCATAAGGGGTGTGGGTTGAATATCTCTCACCTTGGTGACTCCACTGTTTAATTTTGTGTTTCATCACCATGGCTTTCAAAATGCCTCACACTCATTCTAACACTTCTCTTTAGAAAACTCCTCATGTATTCGACCCTGAAAAAGTCATATCCAGAAGGGTTTGTAAAGAGAGGACCCCTATTACTCCAACTCCTGCAATCTCTTTTTTTGAAGTGTCAAATTCTAGCTCTTAGAAAGATGTCATAAACTCCTCTAAGTACTCTTTCAAAGCCTTGGAATATTTAGAAGAACATTGCCAATTATTTGGCTCATTTCCCTCTAAAGTTAAATCTGAAGAAGATTCTGTTAGTTTTCCTCCTCTCATATTCCCTACCTACCCAGAACCTAAAGAAGTCAAATATATCCTCATAAATAGTCCCACTCAGAGCATTGCTAGCACTCCATCTCAGCTCCATACAACCATAATCCATACAACACCTCAACCAAGCCCTGTGGTAAATCTTCTACCACCTCCATTGCAAAACATGGTTGTCCATGGTTTTCTACTTAATAGATATGCTCCACTTAAATTTCCATAGCCTTTGAATGGGATGCCACAAGATTACCTTAAAAATATGCCAAGGTTCATTGGAGAGGATGATATTTCAGCCCAAAAACATATAGAGACTTTCTGTCCATTTGCTGAGAATCTGAATGTAGAACATCTGGATGTAGTACTGAGACTCTTTGTTCAGTCCTTGGATGGAGAGGCTAGGAAATGGTTCAAGACTCTACCAAATGCTTCAATTAATACTTGGGAAGAGATGGAGAACTATTTCATGCATAAAGAGGGGGAGAAAAGGGATTATGGATATATTCCTACATAATTCAATGAAATGAAGAAAAAACATAATGAAGATGTTTTAGAATTTATAAGGAGGTTTAATAAATTATATAATAGTCTTCTTGCTAAAATTAAACCTCCATAGGATGCTGCCAAGGTGGTTTTTGCTGGAGCCTTTGAACCATATTTTGGGTTTACCCTCAGTGAAAGAAATTCTCATACTCGGGACCAAATCCAAATTATAGATGCCCTAGAAGTTGAAGCAAATTTCACCTCTACTGAAAAGTGGAAAGAGAAAATTGAATATGGTGACAGGAGGAGAGGAAAGGAAGAAGCCAACTCTCCAAGCCATGCAAATGAAAATAAAGAACACAAATTAGAGGAGATGAACAAGATGATAAGGAATTTGTTTAACGAATTGGTAAAACTAGGGTTAGAGAACAAAAACCCCCCCCTAACAAAGTTAGCCAACTCCTAACATAAATTTTAATCTTGAATACAGGAGACCACCTTTGCAGCTCTTGTAAAGGGAGAGAAAGGATCAACAAGATCATATTCAACCTCCTCTGTACCTGGAAGATGATCCTAAAGGGAATATTAAAGAAACCATATAAGTTCAAGAAAATCAATTCTCTTCTCTCTTAGAGGGAGAAAATGAAATAGAATCCAATGACGGAGAAGGGGATGATTTGGAGGCCCCACTAGATGATGATGAGATAGACAATTATTGTAAGTAGTTTTTTGACTTCATGCAAGCCTAGTTGCATAGGAAATATGATCTCAGGTCATCTAGAAAAAGGTCTAGGGGGAAATATCAAAATGAAGAAACTCTTCATCCAAGTTCCCCTAAGCCAATAGATAAAGGGAAGAAACCACTCAACCCTATCCCACCAACTAAGAAAGAATCCTCCCATCCCATTCCAAATGAGTATGAAGCCTACAAAACATAGCAATTGTCTGTGCCACCTATTTGTTTTCATACCTCCTTTCCTGCCTGTTCTGCTTGGGCCTTCTCAGTGGCCTCCTTTTTCCTCTTTTTGACCAGCTGCACCATCTTTAGCTTGGCCTCCTCCTTCTTCTTCTGTGTTGTAGAATTTTTTCCACCCACCACCAAGTCCGTGGTAGTGCGCCACTCTGTTGGCCATTTATCAAGAACCACATTGATGACATCATATGTGGCCAGATGTGGAAAGACGTACCATTTCTGTGTAGGGTCCTTCCATGCCTTTATAGATACTCAATGGAAATTAGATTTGAACTCAGCATAGCTTTGTAGGTTAGCATACACCATGGGTAACAATCACAGCTTATGATTGATGGCCATCTTGATGTTGATTTCTGCCAAGATACAAAATATCTTGCTGTCCCAAACTCGCTCCACATCCTTGGTCGCCCACAACGAAGCGTACTTCACTACTTCAGGGAGGTTTGGCCTGACTGAAGGGAACTGGCTCTCCTCTGGTATCTCCCATGCTACCAGCACAATCCACAACAACAGCCAGGCATAGTGGAAGGTATTTCTTTGCTCTTGTGCTTCGTGGCAGCTCATCTTGAACTCTCCGTGAAGGTAGTCCGACTAGTTAAACTGGACTCCTTCCACGCACTGCTGTACGAGTGCAACAATAGGTGCCGACACCTCATCAGTGCGACACTTCCTCATCACCTTCCTTATAAGGATCTCTGTTGCTACCTTCATAGCGGGGTCACAGATGTTGGAGATAGCATACCTACGCAACTTCTTTACTAGCTTGAATTTCTCCTTCATTGACTTTGTGAGAGCCTGCTCGCCACCCTTGCCGCTAAAGATCATTGCTGGATTCTCACATGTATACAAAAGGTGCATAATTTGATGGATTAACATATCTATGATGGGGATTGGCTCCTCCAGCCACATAAAACCATCATGCACCAAGTACAACAGCTGCTTGATGACCAAAATTGTCACTGGAGTGTGGTTATAATGTGGCACCTAGAGCAGGTTCAAGAGTCCTGCCTTATCTACCCCCTTGAGCCACCTCCATGGCTCCAAGGTGGTCATTCCCGTATTTGTGTCTATGATGCGGCACATCAGCTGCTCGATCACTAGGTGCAAAAAATTCTCGTGGTCTACCAAGTCCCAGTCTTCAAGCATCAGTATTGGCACTCGGGCAAAGGGCGGACCATCGAAAGTAATTTCATTTGGTAGTAGAGGGGTTTGTAGGGGAGTCTTACTCTCATCAATGTCCTTTGGGACCTTGGACTTAAGCTTGCATGGAGGGAGATACTCTGGCAACCGTGTAATGGGGTTGGCACCCTGGTTTTCAACCTCCTCTACTTCAATCCCCACATCCTCATCATCCATTGGGATGTATTCAATATCCTCCTCCTATACCTCTAATTTTATGGCCTTGACCTTCTCCTGTGCAGTGGGATTTCGTGGGTTTCTCCTTGGCAAGGCGCGCATCGATATGGTAGGCTGTTTACCATTCTTTTCCTTTAAAATCTCCTTGCTTGGGGTTGGTTTTGGTCTCAGCATTCTCGAGGATTTAGGGACCTCTGTCAATACTTTGGCAACCTTTGGGGCAAATTCTTTGGCCTCCATATCAATTTCTTGCACATTCTCCTTGGCTACCACTTCTTCGGTGTCCATAGCTTCTGCACTTGTCGACACGATGCTATTCAGTAGTTCTTGTGTCTCCTTTGATAATTGTTCAAACGCCGTAATCACTATCAGATCTTGAAAGAATTCACGATTCATGTGCACCTGAGAGCGCAACAACTTAATTCTCAAAATGTCAAGTGTTTTTCGCTGGGCAACTACTTGTAATTTATAGGGCATTTTGAATTCAAACTCTACCTTACCTGGAAAATCAGTTCATTAATGCCAGATTGGCGATAGATTTTCAAGGATCTAAGCCATAAGTTTCATCTTAAATGCCGGTCACCCGCTCCATTTTGCCTCACTTCTGTCGTCTTTTCATGAACAGTTACCATAACGGTCACTTTATATCCAACCTGTGCGATTTCTCCCTGGGTAGCGCAACTCCCTCCGCGCTATTGCGGACCTAGTGACATGCCCTTGCTTTGCACCATCTTCCAATTGCGCAACTCCCCAAATTGGGCAGTGTAGTTTATAGTCTCGCGCCTCCTTTCAGTTGCCTAGAGAACTAAGACTGTGCTACCTTCATCTAGTCACATGGCCGGAACGTCAGTGTATGGATTCAAGCGACTGCCATTCACCTTTCCTAGGAAGGGTTCTCCATTCAATTTGACCAACTGTATCGCTCCTCCATCGGTAATCTTATTAATGGCATAAGGCCCTAACCAGTGCATCCTGAACTTCCCTTTAAATTTATCAAAGTTACTATCATATAGCAAAACCAGGTCATTTACCTTAAATGTGTGCAACTTGATGTGTCAATCATGCCATGCCTTTTCACGCTGCTTTTGGACCTGCTGGTGAAATCCTGCTAAAAATATCTCTTCCTTCAATTCATCCAGTTGTGCGAGCCTCTCTGTTAGGGCTCCACGATCTTTCATACCTGTGAGCATTGCTGTGCATAGGCTAGGCACAATATACTCCATAGGCATTACCGCTTCAAGACCATAGACAAGCCTAAGAGGGGTTTGTCCAGTCAACTTCTTGCATGTCATTCGATAAGGCCACAGTACTGTAGGTACACGTAGGTACCAATCACTTCATTGAGCATTACAAACCTTGGTCAGCTCGTTTTCAAGCACTTTGTTGAACACTTCTGCCATCCCGTTAGCCTGCGGGTGATAAGGCATACTCTTCTGGAGGTATACCTGAAATTCCTCCGTCAACGCGCTCATCGTCTCATTCAGGAAGTGCGTACCATGATCACTCATCAATATCCTCTGACAGCCAAATCACGCCAGTAGATGCTCAAATAGGAACTTCGCGAAAGTCATGCCCATGCAATCCTTCACTGGTTGCGCTTCTACCAAACAAGTCAAATACTTCGTCGTGGTGATAATGTACCTTGCTCTTGTCTTTCCTTGTGGCTGAATAGGTCCCACAAAATTTATCGCCCACTTCTCAAAGGGTTGGAACATCATCTGTGGATTCAAAGGCATCTCATCCCTTCGTGATGGTCTGCCAGTCCTTTGACACACATCACACGCCTTGCAATATGCTTTTGAGTCCCGAAGAAGGGTTGGCCATCACAACCCTACGTGTCGAATCTTCTACGTGGTTGTTCTTCCTGCATAATTTCCTCTTGCGATGCCCCCATGAGTGTCCATGAGGATACTGCTTCTTTTGAACTCAGGTACATACTGTCGCAATATCTCATTAGTCCCCATTTTGTACAGATGCCCAAAAATGACATAGAAATATACTGTGTGCACCACTGATTCCTTCTTTTGTTAGACAATGTATTCTTCCAGTGAAATTCCTGTTGTTAGGAAGTGCATTATATCCTCAAAGTCACCATCCACGACGCACACTGCAAATAGCTAAGTGTTAGGCAATCCCTCTTCCAAGTTAGTGGGTTCCTCCCCTGTTTCGATGTGCGACAGATGGTTTGGTCCCGTGTTCAATCGTCCAGGCTTCACAACAACTTCAAAATCATACTCCTAGAATAATAAGAGCCACCTGCAAATTCTCCCCCCAACATAGGCTTTTTAACTAGGTACTTCAGCACAGAGTGATCCATATACATCTTGAAATGGCCTCCCAGCAAGTACTGCCTATAATCCTAGAGCACATACACCATATCTAGCCCCTCGCGCTCGCTGGTGGAATAACTCTTCTCCGCTTTGGCCAAATGTGCGCGTGGATCATACTGCCCATCATACTTGTCAGTCATTTGCATTTTAGGCTTCCCAAATAGTGTTCTCATCATTCTCCTACATTCACGCCAATCATCAAAGCTTCCTTTATGCGTACCCAACCATCTTGAGGGTGTAGCATGCAATGCACAGTGCAACGCCTGGAAGCACTGCTTTTCTGGTACCTCTCTTTCAAATGCATCCAAAAAGCTATCTACCTCATTTAGGCCATCATAAGTAGGCATATTTCTTACCTATGAGGATACATAGCGCAACGATCCGGTCATCATGTTGCAATTCAGTGTAGTTACTTCATGTAACCGATTCTGTCAGCGTTCTACCTCTTCATTAGAGTTCGAAGTGTAGGAACTCTCAAGATCCCATGTAATCCATCCATCCGCGATGGGGTTCACCCAATCTTGGTCTCACACTATTATCTTATTTATACAATTCAAATCATCATCACTCTCATAATCACAGACTGGCTCAGTATAGGACGATCCTTCAACAGGATCGAGGGGTATTATCACGCGCAGTGATTTCTTCTCAAAGATCATGTTTTTCTTCTTCAGATTGACTACCCCATTCATATCAGTAGCCTAGTAAATTCCTAGGAGCGTAGGATAGGGATTGCTATCATCCACTATCTCTACCACTTCAAAATCAGCCTGCGTGCTCACTCCCTCAATATCCAGGGTCACCCCTTGCAGCCGCCCCATGGGGATGATTTTCTACTGATTCTCCATCCTTAGCTGAAGCAAAGATGATGGCAGTGCAAGTCTCCCTATTTGTTCCCAAGCCTGCTTCGGTAGGACGTTCACATCTAACCCCAGGTCCAAAATAACCTGATCCATTTCATACTCTCCTATCTACACGGTCAGTCTCATCTCCCGTCCCATCCTTGTTTTATGCTTTCCAATCTTTCGTACTATGCACGACTCATCCAATGCGGTTCCAGTTCATCTATTGATGAGCTCTTATAACCCTTTCACAACCTTACTATTGCGCAGTAACTTCATACAGGTCTCCAGGAAAGTTGTGAGCATAGAGGGGTCCATCTCCTGCTCAGGCTTATCCTTGCTTCTTGAGGTGGAGGCCTCAGCGAAGCTCTTCTTAGCTTCCATGAAGGTTTCACGTGCACGCTCCAAATCAAACTCAGCCTCCTTCACTGGAGCTTTGCAAACCCATGTACTATCTTCTGGCTATTTCCCCTTGTCATCTCCTGTCACGATTCCACTTCTGAGCACTATATTTACATTTGGATCCTCTTCACACAACTTAGACCTCATTATCTGCAGGTTTTGATTTGGCAAAGGTAGTAGCGCCCCTTTGTCACATATCCTATCTATCAGCATAGGACAGTCTTCCGTTTCATGATCAAATTGCGTGCAATACTTTCATGACGGACGCATTGGATTAGTGCAATCATGGGCATAGTGTCCTGATCCTCTGCAATTGTAGCAAATCAATTGTCCTCGACCTCTGTCAGGTCCTCCTCCACCTTGGCCTCATCCACGCCCCTAAAATCCTGTCTACGCCATCCGTGCACTCTAGTCAAGGGGCTGTGTTTCGGCTTGAACCCTATAGGCGGGAGTTCTATCCATCAACAATTCATATCTCCTGCAAGTACGCTCATCATGTCCTACCAATATACAAAAGTTGTAGAACAACTATTGTGGTGTCTGTACAAACTTCTACAACATATGGCAGTTATCTGCGGCATGTTTTCCTACTACCTGACAAATAGAACACCACAATGCAAGCCCCACACTTGGTCCTGCTTGAGCTTCTGGCCTAAAAAGCATTGGTCCTCATCCTGCAATATAGTTTGCAAAGATCGGGAAATGGTCTTTGTCATGACCCTGAATATTGCATTTAAAGCACCATACCTCCTTGTGCACCTCTGGTTGAACCGTATTGTCCTGCTTCAGACTTTGCATCTCAAGGCACAGATTCTTCAGCAATGCATGGATCTGCTGAACCCCTAGGTTTGGATCTTGCATCAGAGTTTCATGTAGTCTCAATGCAATCTCCAAGGACTCGGCTTGAGTGGTTATCTTCTATTGCAACAACACACTCCTTAAGTGTGGTAGTAGCGAGGCCACAAACCACTCGTGATGTTGTCCATCTGTCAAATTCATGTTGGCTTCGTAGATTGTACACTTCAACCTCTGATCTAATGACTAAGGCGTCTCACCTAGTTGCATTGTGATTTATTTGAATCCCACAATCAACTACACCTCAGATTTAGGCCTACTAAATTCTCTATGCAGTGCTGCCCGGATGTCTACCACTCCAACATTCGGGTTATCATTAGAGTAGTTAATACACCAGGTTAGCGTGCAATATTGTAGAGCACTAACCAGCATCACCTTCTTTATGTGATCATCTGTAACACCTTGAGCTTCCCATACAACCCTCAAAACGAACTAGAATTGGTATGGGTCCTGATTTCCCAAGCCTTTGAACAAAGGCAGCTTCACTGTATTTGCCATACTGAACCATAATGGAGGTGGAGGTGGTATAGGTGAATTTAGAGGTGATGGTGGTGAAGTTGGTGGTGGTGTGGGCGGAGGTGGTATTTGCGGGAATCCTTGTCTTATTAACTGAATAGCACTTTGCGAAGAAACCTTCGCTATCTCTTCCTCGTCACCTCGCGGAGGTGAAATCAATGGACTATACTCTAGACCCTTTTTTCCTTCATTCCTGTAAGTTTTTCCGCTTCGCATATTCCTGAACATCAAGGTAGCTGCATAACCTGTTTTTTGCACAATAGCATTTAAATCTAGTTATTCAAAGATTTTACGTACTTACTTTGCGGTCCTTTGAAAAAGCGTCACTCTGCCTCACTGTAGATGACTGAGGTGTCGACCGCGAATTCAGTCAAAAATACTCTTATGATGCGATCAAGCCAATGGTTGACAGCACGGGTGATCTTATCCTTAGATGCTTCCAACCTTCGAACTAGCTTCAAGGTCCACACAATAGGACTGTCAAGTTTCCACCTTCCTTCGCTATCTGCTAGCTTCACAATACACTCGTATAGCTCAATAGGGAAGGAGAAAAAAAATATCTCGTGGATATCTATATACATGTATCTATCTAACTGCTATTCCTTTTTCAGCCGCGGGTTCTTGTTCTACTACGCCGCAAATTCGTGGATCTTTCTATCCAACCAATCTCCAATCTCCTTCTTAGTTGGATTCCAGTGATACGACATCATACATCTCTTATGCATATTCCGGTCCCAAAAATGAAACCATTTTTTGGCTTGAGGGGGCCTAACCAAGGTTCAACGTTAATTAGCCAAATAAATCCCTACACTACTGGCCCTTTTGGCATCAGCCCGTGGAGCATGGACCAAAGTCTCACCCGGACCAGTATGGGGGGATGCTGGAACCAAGTTTCCGCACCCTAAGATGGTTGTGATATCATTTAATTCCATCTATTCTTGCCTTCGCGCAGGTCACTTTGCTCTAGGGCTTGCAATATGAGCCCTCTATTCCATCCTTCCATACCACCGCGAAAGGGTACAATCGACCTTTGCGCAACCCTAGCCTGCTGCTCAGGTACTTTTGCGCTGCTTAGAGTAGCGTTCCATACAAGTTCCCTAATTAACCTAAGTGACTTGCTTATCTTATCAAATAGTTATAGTTAACATTGCGTAACCAGATATTCATAAATGTGTTTGATTAATTTATGTAATTGTAGTCTTTCACACATCATATAAGCAAAAAAAAGAAAATTCACACATAAAATATCTAGATGTATCAACAGAACAAAGACAAAGAAATTGTAGAATATCTCTCTTTATTAATATATTCCAAGTGTTTACAGACTCTTTCCACCCTGTGCACATAGCTGCAGGGGTCCGCGCACTCAGCTGCGGACTTCTACCCTAGGCCTCTGCGCATTCAGCTGTAGAGCCTCTACCTACACTACGACCCAAGAATTAGCTTTCTTGCTTCCGAGCTTTGACTCCATTACATCGTGTGTCATTCTATGTCCTTCTAACTACTTAGAGCTTAGCTCATGTAGATCTCTTACAACTTATTTTACTTTACAAAACTAAGGGCGGAATACCCTTTTTGACACATAACACCTTCGCACTCCGCGACCATAAAATGTGGAATATTTAGAATTATATTACAAAATTTGGCTTAAACATGGGCTTTTAGCCCCAAAACTGCCCTTGGGGGATCCTGCTCCCAATAGCCCTCTTGTGAGTTTGCACCCACCCTCACCAAAACCATAAAACACCCACTACCCCCTCTGGAAACCAATTTTCCCTCATCCACTCTACCATGCCCCACCACGTTTCCTCCACCACTCTTTGCCCACCACATGTCATAATCGTTGGCCTATTAAATTCTTTCATGACCGAAATGATTGTTCTACATTAAATTCAATTTCTCCCATGTAACCATTTAGGACTAACGATCCCACACCATTTCAATGGGGCGATTCGTTGCGACATTTAAAACTTTATGAACCCATCTCTTTATTTCCTTATTTCTCTTCCTGCCACTCTCTTGCATTTTACTGTTTGTCTTTTGTTATTCACAATTTTCCACAACTATCACTTTCAGAGTTTTTCTATGGCCATATCACAACATAAACTGACATTTCCCTTTCCTTGTCACCTGATAGTTCATTGTTCTACTGTGCTCAGTAATCTCCTCTGTAAATTTATCCTGTTCACATATTTTTTATAGTCATGCCTCCAAAAACTAAAAATCAAGATAAGCGAGTTAATCCTCTATTTCCCCCTTTTGTAGATTTAGATCATATACCTTTAGTTGATAGGGATTACATGATAAATGAAGCCGAATGTGACTATTATTTTCTTGAGTTATATTTCTGGATGGAAGATAAACACATAGACAAAACCAATAAAATTGGGCTCTGGGATTCCAACCTCCCCCAATATATTTTCCCCTTGACATTCCAAGCCATAGAATTTACTAGAAGATGTCAAGCATGCTATGTCCCTACCTAAAGAGCCATCATTTCCCTTACATGTGACATTCTTTTCACAATTACAACCCAATCCATTGACCAAATGATGCTAGCCTCCACTATGGAAAATGCTGCTCCTTTCTCCCTAGAAGCCCTCACCCAACTTTATCGAAAGATGGATTTTGCCACCAAAGCCAGAATTTTTGATATTTTCTTGCCAGAGAATGCCCAATTACCCAAAAATAATCCTCCATATCCTTATTCCGTCCTCCTTGATCAAGCCAAGAAAATTATATGCATGATTTCCTACATTTTAGGCTATTATTCTGATCAGTGGGTAGATGAGCCCATTTTAGGATTCCTCTGCATATTTTCCACAGACAACAAGCCCTCCTTGCTATTCAATTTCAGTCAATTCTTGGCTGATAGTATTCATGAATAGCTCGTAAAATTTCCTACAGAGCAGGTGTTTAATTACACCTCTATTTTGATTTATATGTTCCTCTATTACCAGGCAGACAAATTCAGTTTTTCATTGGAGAAGCTTGATGATGCAAGAAATCAATAGCTAGTAATCTTTTGGACCTCACTGGTCATGAGAGAACAACAAGAATTCATGTATAAGAATTTTATTGAAGATTTTGTTCATCCAACCATGAACATTCTGAACAATACAGTACAACCCAGGATCAGTGAGGAAATCAAGAGAATTTTTCACTTGATAGAGCAGGCAAAGGCTGGGGATTGGTATTTATACCAAAATTACACAGAAATCAGGATGTATGGATGTGAATTGGCACCCTATAAAATCCAGATGCTAAATTTGGATGACATCCACTTTGTAGTGGCCAAGAAGAAGTCACAATTCAGATTAAAGACACAGGTGGGCCCATTTATGTGAAACAAAAGGACGACGGGTGAAGAGGCATATAGAATGCTTAAACAAATGAAGTACAATATGAGCTTTATATGGTCTTATGATCCCTGTGGCATCATTTCAAAACTCAGAGTACAAAAATACTCCTTACATTCATACTTCAAGACCAAAAATAGAGTAGCATGTCAATCAATTAGAGTGGACAGAAAATACCTTACAAGAAGCTGAAGAACAACTTGTTTCTACTTCTAGTTTGTAGACTCCCATTCCTCAGGAAAAATTAAGCAAAAGACAGAGGGAGGAAGGATCATCATCGACAACTGGGAGTGAAGCTAAAGAATTCAGGATCAACTACAGGAAGAGAGCAAAATTAACTCCTAGAGTAGAGTTGGACAAAGAAACTGAAGAGCAGGATTCCATCATCATCACAGATTCACCACATGCAACTAGAAAATTCACAACATCTCATACTAGACCTTCATCTTCACAAGGTCATAAGGAAACTAAGCTAGAATCACAAAATGTCCAAACAGAAAAAGAGAAGACAATTTTTGACAGGTACAGGGAGATAAAGCTCAGGAATGAAATTCTAAAAAATAGCACTTATAACCAATTCTGGAAGCAAACCTCCAACTCACAAAGTAGGTTGCTATTAGTCTTTGACACAGAGCATGGAAAAATGTTGATGGCATTTCTTCAGGCCCAGATTCCACAACCAAAATCAGCAGCAGACTATAAGAGCACCACTTTTGAATTCAGCACAAAGGACATACATCCCATTGATCAAATGGAGATGCACAAGAAAACCCGTGAAATGATATCCTCCACTTTGACTAACACTACTATGTCACTTTCTAAATTGTAGGTTTCTTTTGCAAATGTCTAGTCATACTTGAAAATGGAGAAAGTGTCCTCCTTAGCCAAAGATAACAGGATCAAGTCTTTGGAATATTTGGTGATTAAGATAGGGTATGACCCCAAAGATGTCAATGCTACTGAGGAAGTTATTAAAAGGAAGAACCTAGACATTGTAGCCTCAACAAAGTAGCTCAAGATTCTAGCCAAAGAGGATCCAATGACCAAGGGTATTAAAGAAGGTGAAGCACCGAAAGAAAATATGATGAAATGGATCATAAAACAGAATATACAGATTATGAAGATGGAGGTAGAGATGGATAAAATGGTAAAGGAGAAGGAAGATAGTCTGAAGATGGCCATTGTTCCCTTGGATGCCATACCTTTTTCTCAACTTCCATCAACATAGACCATCACTGTAACAATTTCTTCCACTCAAACTGTGAGTGCTAAACAAGTAACAAAGACATTGGAGAACATGTCACTGTAGTCAAAGGAGATTGAGACTTTGCAGGGCCAACTCAAGGCTCTAGAAGTGCAAAAGTTCAAAGCAGAATAAGCTTGGGTTACTAAAATGCATAAATCCTAAAGACTGTTGGAGAAGTTGCAGAAGGTAGAGAGAGACACTTCAATTGGTTAGACATTGGCCCAAGCCAAGGAAACCATTTGGATGAATATAATGGACTCTATGAATGAAATTTGACCTTCTATCCAAATCATATTTGAGCAGAAAGAGCTTATAGAAAAGGCTACAAAAACTATTGTGCAGGGAAGAGGAAAGCCGAGAGAGATGCCCACAGAAGCCTCTAACATGATCAAGTTTTTAAACTCAAAGTCCAAGTATGAGCTTGAAGAAGTAGGGATCAGTGATAGAACTACCACCATTTTGGAAGTCAAGAAATTCTTGACAAAGAGAAATCTCATTGATCAGTTAGAAGAAAGATGTGAAACCTTGGAGTTGCAAGTAAACAGGTTTACCAATAGAATTTAAGCTTTGATACAGAAGGGACTACCCAACATTTATGTGATAAATGAAAAATTGATCACACAGGAAGATGTTGGCAGGATAAATCAATCTTGTGGACAAGACTGATCTCCCTAGTATCATAAGATAGTCTAGCAACAAACAGACAAACAAATCTGTCTTTCTCTAGACATATGCGATTTATAAATAAATACTATAAAGGTGTTAAGATCCTACCTTAGATCTAGTGCTTGTTCATAGTAGTCATCCTCTAGTCATTTGAAAGAGTTATCTTTGAAGACCTGTAATCACAAACAAGAAAACATTAAATAGCACCTGCATAGCAAATATTATAAATCATGCCTATTATGGTGATCACGGAATCCATAAAATAAACCATGAATTAATAGCTTATTGAGAAAAACAAATATATTTGTATTAACTTTGAATAGTAGAAGAGCCTTACAACCTTTTCAGCCTTGATGTTGAACAAGTTCCTCCTGGGGTCCAAAATAGGAATTTCCTTTACTTTGACAAGCCTTGTACTCTTCCAAATGAGATTCATAGAGGTATGTAATCCCTCCTCATAAAAACTCAACTAAAGAAGACTAAGTTCCAACAACATTTTCCCTCAAAAAATAGTAAGCTTCTAACTCTCTGTTAACTAGCCCAATGCTTCTTTTTATAGTGCAGAGGAGGAGGTTACAGTTCCACCTATGAAGGGATAAAATCCTCCTTCAAAGGGATAAGCTCCTCACATCAAGGGGTTAGCTCCTTAAGGTATGAGATACATGAAACTTAAAAGAGCAAACTTTCCCACTCAAGATTCCTTCTAGAAACTTCTAGAAATAACTGAAAGTGAGTTTTTCAGAATATACTTGCGCCTTTTTAACTTTTACAGGGGTACGCACCTTTAACATAGAGACAATGCAGTCAGGTGCGCTTTGGACATGACCATTAGGTGCGGGACCGCAGATAAGACAAAGAGAAAGTGTGGAACTAGAGTTTTACAAACTTTTAAGAGCTTTTCTCTTATTTTCAAGGCTTGATATGAGGAACTGATGTTTTAGACTTGTACAGGAGGAAAGTACGAGTGGTAATGAACTTGCACAGATAGCAGAATGTCAAGGTGACAATTTTCAATGCAACAGATTTCCCCTCTAAAGTGTGAAGTCTGTAATAGATGAAGATAGAGTCTGTGATGTATGAAGAGTGAAGTACTTTATCATTTCAAGGATCATCTTATGGACAACCCACACGGAACCTATAAAAACATTCAATGCAAATATATATATATATATATATATATATATATATATATATACATATAAATATATACATATACATATACATATACATATACATATACATATACATATACATATACATATACATATACATATACATATACATATACATATATACATATATATATATATATATATATACATATCATTGCTGAGGTAGGCATTCCCATACTCAGGTCAAAACTGACTAAACTGTTTTGATACATGAATGATTTTGTAATACATCAAGAGTATAGACATATGTAGAGCCAGTATGGACGCAACCATATGTTTATGAATAGTCCACTATATAATGAATAGCAAAATTCCTCGCAACTTGGATGGTAGAAACTAGATCCAGGGTCTTGATTTCCTCTTCCTGAACTAGTACGATTCTATCCATGTGAATGGATGTGTCAAAGTCGAACATGGTAGAAACCACTTGATTACCAGCCAATGATGTGGACTGTTAGCAACTGTGAGAGAAACCACCAGTAATGTCAATGGCTCTCAAAGTACTCAGTACAATCCATGAAATGTGAATAAATGAGCTGAAGTCAAACATGTCATAGAATCATTCGATCGAAGGTCAATGATGCAATCATCGAAGGTGAGAAACCTACCATTAGGGCATGCAGATTTCAAGGTACTGACGATTTCTAGATCAACCTCCTAGATAATGAGCTGAAGTCGATAGAAAGTGATTCGTCGTAGGCAAGCCCACAACACGAAATCATAGATCAAGTTTTGAAGAAATATATCGGCAAGGACTGACTCAGGGACGGTCAAAATGGATGACAGATATCTTGCAGATGAATGGTTTGTTTGAACTATTCTCTTGAACTTATAACGACACTAAAGATGGCTTGGTGACAATTGACCCAAAGCTAATACCCAGAAACTAGCTGAAGACTTTCAATGTGGTTTGAGTAATTGTTAGGCAAAGGATTTCCCAACCCAGGTGAACAAAAAGTGTCGTGTTCAAGAGTGGTTAACGAATTTTGTAAAAAACAAAGTGTAACAAACAGGTTCATTTTTCTCTCTTTTCCGCCACCATTTCTGGCAAGTACCTCTTTATTTTTGACAAGCTTGACGAGGATAACATTTTCTTGTTTATAAGCTCATCCTTCATATGAGTCCAACTTAGTTTAAAATTCGAACCCTAAGAAGGAGTGGTTTGTTCATGTTTAAAATTAAACAGGTCCTTTACTGTTAAATTTTAACGAGTCTAGTATAGGAAAAATTCAATGTTTTTCAATTTTGGGGAGTCAGAAGAAAAACTTAAGAAAACTCCATGGGGGTAATTTTTCGTAAAATATTCCCTCAGGTCTGAAAAATGATAAAATAATACAGGAGGGATGACATTTCCAATAATTTAACGAGTTGGAAAGGACAAGAGCTCGACAATATTTTCATGTTTAACGGGTCTGAAAAGAGTTTAAAGAGGACTCTATTGACCGTTAGTCAACGTATACCATTTTCATAAATAGTTAATTTCAGTCCGTAGAAGGGGTAAACTTATACTGAAAGGATGATTATTCATTTATTTTAACGATTTTGAACAATCAAGTGCTTGACAACCTTTTCAATTTTCGAGAGTCTGAAAAGGGCTTAAAGAGGACTACAATGTTTTGATTTTTTGTAAATTTTTGAAAGAGTCCGAAAAAGTGATAAAAGTATGCTCTTTGTTGAAAAATGATCAATTTTCCCAAAAAATCCAACATTCTGCACAAAAACTCAAAACATTACGCATACTTGTTTAAGATAAATAAAAATGTATTTAAACATTTACCTTTTTAAAGTGAAAAATAAATAAATTAAAAATTCATTTATTCAAGAAAACTTATAAAAAGGGCTTTTCTAACTTCATTTTTACCATTTAAGTTCAGAGTGAGAAGTGAGAGCTTTTGGGTAAAAACGTTCCTATGAAGATTTTGGAAAATCCATCCGTTGGAATCGAAAATCGTTAGCTCCAGGTAATCCACATCCTCCTTAACTTGCATTTCATCTATTTACATTTTGGTTTTAGGCTTTAAATTTGATTTTTAAAGGAAAAATAGGTTTAAAAAATCGCTTGCGGGGGTCCGCAGGTGCAACACGTGGGCCTTGCGGACCCCGACTTTTTTCTATAAAGAAAAAAGTCATGGGTCCGCACCTATTGCTCACAACCCGTGCAGACCTATGCACTGTTTGTGAGCAGTGGGTGCGAACCTCGCACAATGAATTTTAAAACTTAACTTTCTCCATTTTTGCCCAAAATTTTTGGAACAAGTTTGTTCTAATATGTCTTTTTCTGCATTGTAGGACATTCAAATGCTTATTTGGCAAGAACGTGAGCACGAGGATGTAGATATTTACACAATAAATCATATGCCCACATTGTAGGCATTGAGAGCATGCAGACCTCCTGACATGGCTAGTAGACAGATGGAACACATAGGACTAGTGCTTCGTGATTGGTGGCCACCGGCTCGAAATCAAGCTGGAGGACATATAATTTTTGACTGGTTTGTCCAAGAGGGGCAAACAATTATCTCTTTTCGGGACTAGGCCAGGTGGTCAGTGTGTTGCTAGTCTTCGATTGGAGTTTTGCGATGATCGAGCAGACCCCAAGGATAAACGGATTAGTATTAAAACTATCAGTCGTACTGACCTTAAAGTTATTGCATTCACTGTTACCAGACTATGTGGGAGTGTAGCATTGCATGTGGCTACTAGATCCTAGATGCAGATGGTTGTAGACTGTTTATGAGGCACCATATTCAACTGGTGCGAGGCTATGTTGGCAAATGTGAAAGGCCAACTAACTAGAGCAAAGAATGGACAGCTGAAAAAATTTGGATACAGATTTATCGTAGTCAGCTTTGCTTTAGAGAGGATCCCCATGTTATCCCCGCAACATATT
The DNA here is from genome assembly GCA_031772625.1 of Pinus tabuliformis. Classification (NCBI taxonomy): domain Eukaryota; kingdom Viridiplantae; phylum Streptophyta; class Pinopsida; order Pinales; family Pinaceae; genus Pinus; species Pinus tabuliformis. The sequence continues at coordinate 1,873,609,690 of CM062818.1, forward strand.
CCTGTTGATGCTGGTCTTCCTCGAGAGCCTAGAATGGTTCGTTGGGTTGCTTTGATGGCCCGTCACCCTGATGAGGGCACAAAGGTTGTTCGATTTCTGCCTGAATATTTTTGTTGGTTGAACAACCAAATTTTTGTGATTCAGGACTTTCCATATGCCAGGATGGATTATTGCGGTGATCCAGACATGACTCTTCCACTAGGAGAGCAATGGGATGATTAAGGTAAAAACCATTTTCGACACTTTCTAAGTTTTATTTTTTATTATTATTTTAAATCATCCAAAACTGACAATCAAAAGTTTCAATGCAAATGTGGGTCCACGACAACCAACCACTCTCCAACCTTACGAGAGGAAACACCCAGATATAGCAGTACCAGACCCACAGGACCAATCAACAGAGATCCTGACCGACTTGGAGCATCATCTCAAGCGCTTGATAGTAGATATTCCAAAGACTAATATAGATGATATTCCAGAGACTAATATAGATGATATTCCACTTAGGTTACAGAGATATGTGATTGGGGTCCCAGGACCTTTTAGGAGGTTCTTATGTAGGGTAGCTCGGGCAGTAGTTTCTTATCGTGATCATCACCAGGGATAGGATGATCGATTTTGTAGAGTCACAACATTTTTGTCTTTTTGTATTATAATTTTTTCCGATCATAAGGTGTTTTTCAACCTATGATCGAAGACGATGTATATTTTGAAACACACTTCTATGCTATGATATATCATTGTTACCGACTATCTCATGCAACATGTTATCGAATGTTATTAAATTTACTGTTTTGATTATTGCAAATGTCTATTTATCATACGAGAAGCAACCACATCTGCTAATGTATTTAAATGTCTTGGAATATGTTGATATTCAATGTAATCAAATTCACATTCCAAGAGATGAACTCTCAAAAATAACCTTAATAACACTAGATTTCTAATGGCATAAACCTTGTTAAGCTATAATACAACGAGTTTAGAATCCAACCTAACAATCAAACCCCGAATCCCAAATGAGATGGATTCAAATAATAACTCAATCACTGCACTATACTCTACAATGTTATTCGTTGTTTGATCGAGGCTTACCCCATGCATAGACACTAACTCATCAGAGGGTGAATAGATAACCCAAACTACGGAAGAAATGTTCCGTGTACTACGACAAACACTATCAACAAAACCAATGTATGTTTGAAGAGACGTCGACATCTGCAATATCAAGAGTAAAATCAAGATAAGCGGGAATAGTGACAAGTGCACTCTCTAAACTAGGCACACTTTTCTAATTTAAAACACACCAACTGTAAAGAAACTAATCTAACAAAAAATCTCCACACAAAATTTAAGCATAATCTTTTCAAATAAATTCCATTTCTGGGTTTACCCAAAGAGACACCGTCAAAATTGATCAATTCATAAGCCCCTTTTTCAGCTTTTGCTTAACAATGTAAGGACCATGCCACATAGGTACAAATTTTCAAGCCCCTAGCTTATTGTTTGCTTGATCATATAGTAAAACTAGGTCTCCTTCTGAAAAATTACGAGGTGTAACACTTCTGTCGTACTGAGCTTTCATTCGTTTCGCATGAGTCTCGTTTGCTATTGCAGCAGTGTGTTGATTCTCATCTAGTTGAGCTAAGTACAAAAAATGTTTCTCCTCTTCAGAAGTAGCTGGTAGTAATTCTATGGCTAATTGTAATGACATAATTTCACATTTAATAGGTAACACTGCTTCCAAACCATAGACCAGTTGAAAAGGAGTGAAACCAGTCGATGTTTTCACTGAGGTCCGATATGCCCAAAGTGCTGAAAATAGCATGGTATGCCAATTCGACTTATGAATACCAATGATTCGTTGGATCATAGTGACTAAAAATTTATTGATAGCTTCAACTAGACCATTAGCCTACGAGTAATACAAAGTAGAACTATCGTGGTGCAGGCCAAGTTGATCTGTCACTTCAGTCATCATGATATTTCGAAAGTGACTTCCATGATCAGTAATAATAGCTTGAGGAACACTGAATCTAGCAATTATATGATTAAATATGAAATTTACAGTAGTCTTGCCGTCTGCCGAAAATGTAGGCATCGCCTTGGCCCACTTAGTAAAATAATCTATCGCTAGGATAATATACGCATGCCCCCCGGCCGAGTGAGGGTCACATATAATAAAGTCAATACCCCACTTTGCGAAAGGACCGACAACAATTATAGGGTGGAGAGGAGTAGGTGGAGCATGCACTTTAGAATCAAAGATTTGACAATTGTGGCATTTCTGGATTGCATAGATACAATCTTTGAATAAGGATGGCCAAAAATACCCAGTGCAAAATATATTTTGGGCTGTGGCAATACCCAAACATATGACTGCCATATGCTCCAGAGTGACAATCATTCATAACCTTTTCAACTTCTTCATGAGTTAGACAATGTCGGAAAACAAAATCCGCCCCACGACGATAAAGTGTATCACCAATAATATTGTATTGTTGGGATTGGAAATGTATTTTCCTTCATTGAGATCGTGAGATTTCAGGCAAAAAAGATTGAGTTTGGAGATAAACAATAATATCTCCATATCAAGGATCAAGAGTTCTAATAAGAAACAAGGATTCATCTGCAATGGGCTGCTCCGCCACAATACTAGTATCAGTATGCGGGAAATCACACATTAGTTTGGCAAAACCAAAGATTTCTTTACCTTAGATTTTTCAAATTCCAAGTCAAATTCCCGTAGGATAAATATCCATTTGGAATACTTTCCCCCTAGAAATTGCTTAGTCAAGATATACATCATAGGGTTACAGTCAGAAATTACCGTGGTTTTGTGTAATAAGATGTGACAAAATCTTTGGACAGCTTGGACAGCTGCCAAGGCCAATTTCTCCACATGTGAATATTTAAGCTCAGTCGGATGCAGAGTTCGACTAAGATAGTAAATCACATGTTCATTATTGAATTGATCTTCCTGGACTAAAACCATGCCAATGGTGGAATGAGAAGCGATGAGATACAAAAAGTAATCCTTATTGTAATTGGGAGGTTGCAGTAACGGTGCATGGGTTAATGCGTGATTAAGTGCATCATAAAATTTATTAGCGATCTCATCCAAAAATAATGGAGTATTCTGTTTCAACAACCTGGTAAAACCTTTCGTTATCTTGGCGTAGTTAGGAATGAAATGACGTAAAAAGTTTTCTTTCCCTTGCAAACTTTGGATTTGGCGAAGAGTCGAAGGAGGAGGTAGAATGATGATAGCTTCAACCTTCGAGGGATTGACATGAATGCCAGCCTTTGAAATGAGAAATCCTAGTAAGCGACCCGTTTCTACACAGAAAACACATTTGTGTGGATTCAGCCGAATTCGATAATGCCTACATCTCATAAAGATAGCTCATAAATGAGTGAGATGATCAGCTCTACATGATGAATGGGCAGGTAAATCATTGAGATAAGGCCACACAATGTGCTTGATGTCATGAAATGCGTAAGACATAGCCCTTTGAAAAGTTGCTTCAGCGTTCTTCAATCCAAAGGGTAATTTGCAATAAGCAAATGTCCCCCATGGACAAATGAAAGATGTTTTAGGTTGATCAACTGGGAGTATGTTGATTTGATTGTAACCAGAAAAACCATCCATAAAAGAGAATATTTCATTTTCGGCACAATCATCAATAATTTGATCGATATAGGGGGTTGGATAATTGTATTTAGGACAAGTTCGATTAATATCCCTATAGTCGATACATATTCTTATCGTTCCTTATTTTTTGTTAATAGAAAAAATATTTGATATCCAATCGATTAAAGGAATTGGATAAATGAAACCTGCGCGAAGTAGTTTCTCAATTTTAGCTTTGATAGCAACGAATTTTCTCAGATGTATCTGACGTAAACGTTGCCGGACAGGTTTAGCATCCGGGTAAGTTTTAATTTCATGGACAACAATTCATGGATCGATTACTGGCATTTCTTCATATGACCAGGCAAACACGTCACGAAATTCTTGAAATAGGGCTTTATAAGTTTGGATTTCATCGTCCATACAGGAAGCACTTATATGAATGTTTTCAATAATTTCAGGCTTAATTGAAATGTCAATAGGAACTGTTTGAGAGATATTTCCCAAATTTAACTCAGAATCAGAATGTTGCAATGGATTCTGTGGTTCTTTGACATAGTCAGTAGTAAAAATAGAAGAAAAATCGTTTTCAAAATGATCAAGCTCAGGTAAAAACTAAGATCGATGATGAAGATCTTCCCATGGGAGATATTTAACAGACAAAAGTTCACGAATGTGCTCATCAGTATGAACAGGATCAGAAAGTGTTGTTATAGCTGAGGTTGATATCGAAAGTGATTCCCCATGGACCATATTCATTGGATGAGTTTCGGTTGAACAAGAATCAAAAAACAATTGTACAGCCTGATATGCAATTTCAAAGGGACTCAAAGGCATCACGCCATCAAATGAATCCATCTTAGAATCAGAAGGTATGATCCAAGGATCATCAAAAGCAATAGCATTCGATGAAATCATATGAATAGTTGCAATAGAAGGCAATACGTTAGGAGGGAAGGAAAAAGTTCTCAGTAAAACAAAATCTTTAATGAAACCTACGTCAACATCCTTGTAAGGGATAGCTATTTTATCGATGTGCTGAATACTATCTGTAGAGGCTCGGTCAGATGAAAAATAAGTCAGCTGGTCTATCGTAGCAATCTTTCTGTTATGAGGAAACTTGATAAGTCGAAAGACCGATGAAACAATAGCAGTCATAGCATAAGACCAACTACAACCCAGGAGAAGGTTGTAATCTAGAGGGGCATCAACCACTTCCACATCTAGATTTACGGTTTTGCCTTCAACCCCTATAGGTAAATCCTGCAAAATATCAAAAGGATGGAACCCTCGGCCATCATAAGCCTTTAGAATTGTCGGAGACTGATTGAGTGTGGGAGAACCAAGCGATCTCCAACACTGGATTGACATAATACACGTAGAAGCCCCTTCATCAATCACAATTCGAAAGCAAGGTTTGTTTTTGACTAAAACTGAAATCTGGAAAGCCATTTGATGAGGTAGGCGGGGTGTACTATTGTCTAAATCGCAGATTATTAGGTTGGAATCCTGAATATCGACAGCTCTTATAGTAGACAATAGTAAGTTACGCTGTTCTAGGCACGATTGCAGCACTTCCAAAGCCGACATTGCTGAAGGGGAAATAGCTAAGTCTTCAACAATGTTATAATTCTAAGCATCTCTCGCATGTGGATTGCAAGCCGATTTATGAAGTATACCTTTAGCAGGCGGTTTGATTACTAAGTCAGGGTTGGGTTTCTTGATTTGTAGCTGATCAGAACCAGGAGGAGTTGTAGTTGATGTGTTTGAATTAGAAGATTCTGCTTCTTTACCACCAACAAGGTTTTTACTACCATAATCTTGCGATCGCATCGCAATCCTGACATGAGACATCATCATAATGGGTTCTTCTAAGGCATTCAAGGAAGAACCAATCATCTTACTATCTTGAGTAGGAAAAGAATCCTTCAAGATAGCAGGCGTTTGAGAACCTTTAATGATTTTCGAAACCTCTGCTCGATGTGAGCAGTCTTTGGTAAAATGATCCTCATCGAAAATGAAACAAGGATAGCGAGGTTTACGTTTTTCATCAGTAGATTCATTTTTATCCATTTTATCTTCTGAATTTTGTTTGTTTTTCTTCTTTCCCTTTTTTTTACTACCGGATTTTGGTTTGGTCATAGATGAGTCTACGACATGGATGTCGGCATAAAATTCAGAGGAAGAATATCCTTTCGGGGAATTAGGTAAAGTTATTATAGGAGAAGAATTCTTTGAAGATTTCTTCTTACTTTTAGTACTAACTGAACCAATCATACCATCAGCGGCATGAGACCCTGAAGGAGCTGCAGTTATTTGACTGTGTTTTAGAAGATCAGGGATTTTTTCATGTAAAGTACCTGACTGCGTATAGACAAGGTCAAGGTACTAAGCCTGAGAAATGACTTTCTCTTCAGTGAAAACTCCTCCCTTAGCTACATCTTCAATGATTTTGGGTAACAATGATTTAATGAACCATTCCGCTAAAATTTGATCCGGAATGAAAACTTTCACTAAACGCCTTCTACGTCACCATTCATGAATATGATCAGAAATATATGTGGACGTGGATTTTTTTAGTGAAGTTAACAGTTCCGTGCCATTGTCGTATCTAACAGGCAACCAAAAATGAGTTAAGAAAGCAGTGGCTAACTGATTGATATTATAAAAAGAGGCTCATGGTAACTCAATGTACCATTTGGTGGCAAGACCACTAAGAGTTCGTTGGAAAAAATGTAATTGAATTGAAACATCAATGATTGAATTAGATGCACACCAGAGGTTATAAGTCATAATGTGATTTGACGGATCCTCTCTTGACTTACCCTCGAATTTCGGGGTATCACTGGGCAACTTACTAGGAATTGGCAGCCAATACAGAAGATAGTAAATCAGATTGTTCATAAGGCGCGACAAATCAGGTAAATCCAAAGTTGCAATAAATGGTAACTGACAGTTAGGGTCGTGAAAACCTTGAGTAATGAGACTAGCTCCAGGAGGAGGATATCCAGGATAACCTGGAATTGGATTTCCATTAGGAATGTTATAACCTCCTGGGAAACCAAGATTAACTAGACCAAACTAAGGTTGTTGAGGCTGTTGATAAGTATAGCCAAGATACGGTTGATACTGATAAACTGGGTTTTGTATAGTAGGACCGAATTGATACTGTCCCTGGTATGATTGATAGGTGAATTGTGGTTGGCTTTTGACAATCATACTTGGACCAACTTGTCCTGCAGGCATCTGGGCTGAAGTCTAAACTGTAGGTCTTGACTATGGCATAGAGGCTTGAGGAGTTTGCATTGATGCAGGGATAGTAGAAACCAGAGCTATAGATACTCCAGAAACAAGTGTGGTAGGTTGAACATAAGTTGCAGTAGTTGCAGCAGTTTGAGGTGGAGTCTGAGGTGAGCTAGGCCCAGGCTACTGAACTAAACCAGGTGAAGGGGTTTGAACAGTGGGTTGGACAGGTTGCTAGGTTGGACCAGAAACCAAAGGTTGTCTAGGTTGATTAGATAAATGCACATTAGGTTGCATAGTCTGTTGAGTTTGAGACGGATTCCACACCATTTTCATTTCGGGGTATGGGCCCATAAAAGGTTGTACATATGGAGGACCATAACCTGGTTGAATGTAGGGCTAATAATTAAGCGATACATTTCCAGTTCCTTGTAAAAATGGTTGACCAGGAGGCAGTTGGAAACCATGAGTTGGGTACTGACCTTGAGGTTGATAACCCTGAGGCATGTACTGAATCTGGGGTTAATAAGCATGAGGAATATACTAAGTCTGGGGTTGACCTTGGGGTATGTATTGTCCTGAAGATATGTACTGTCTTAAAGGTATGTACTGTCCTTGAGGTTTCCCCCTAGGTGGTAACTGACTACCTTGAGGTTTCCCCCTAGGCGGCAATTGACTACCTTGAGGTTGTCCCCCAAGTGGTAACTGACTACCTTGGGGTTGCCCCCCAGGCGGTAACTAACTACCTTGGGATTACCCCTCAGGCGGTAACTGACTACCTTGAGGTTGAGGATTTGGAATACTATCAAACATCATAAGGATTTGTTCCGCATTCAATGCTTGAGTTCTATTACTACCAGTTGATAACTCATGTTCAGTCAGTCGAGGAGTTGCTCCTGAAAAAGTACCAGTGAGTGACCGGTACCCCGAAGGAACAGAAGGAAAGCTGTATAAAAATGTTTTCGGTGATTGGGAAAACATAGACGACTGTCTTGACATGATTGATGAAGGATAATAACCTCTTGGTGTAGGATGAAAAGGAATTCGAGGTTGTGAAAAACTAAGACCCAGGTTTTCTAAAAAATTTGTCAATGATACATACCAAGCGTCACTCCTAAAAGGACTGTAGAATATTGATTCACGCTCCCTAAGATTTAAAGTCTGTTGGATTTTGGGAAGAGTTACGTCTTCGTCTGGACCAACAAGTTCTTCAATAGAAATGAGGCCAAAAGGAAGATTTTGAGTAATTATATTTCCTACCCTAGGTGAACCAGGATCACTAGAAGTTGGAGTAACAAATCCTGAAGATGGTTCCAAAACAACAGGTTCAGTGTCAGGCTCAGAAATTTCAGGTTCTTCAGCTAATTCACTGGAAGGAGAAATACTACTAGTAACTTCAGAAAATGAAATTGGCTCTTGAATATACTCTATTGTTTGTATTTGATAATCAAGATGAACAATTAGAGATGACTCTTCGGCTTCTGGTGATCCAACTCTACTGTCACTAGGTGATATGAGAGCTCGTAGCATTTCAAGTTGGCTTGGTGTATACTCAGGAGGTTTCCCCTGAAGTCTACGAGATTGTCTCGGTAATTTTGTCACAATTAATTATTAATTAATCACACGCAAATAAAGAAAATTTCAATAAAAACACCTAAAGTCTCTAAAGAAACAAACAATTGAATCACACGCCAAAAAAATAAATCCAAGAGTTCAAACCACACACAAACATTAACTTCCCATACTAAAAACACTAGTTGGTGATGACATCCAATGTAGTAGAAGTTTAATACAGAAAGGGTAATTGGAACACTTACCCTGACAACCTGCTTAATGAAACAGACTGGCACAAGTTTCTTCACAAAACCATCTCGAGTGAAGAGAACCCCCCAGAGAGTCCAAGTGAGTCTAGTCGACGTCTGCTCCAGGTACAGTGAGATCTTTCCTTCATCGTCACCTTAGGAAATTATCTTAAGTTTATGGACACTAAGGTTACCAACAACAAAAAATACAACTGGGGGAACAGTCTACGATCTGATTCCACGCGCAAGGGCAGAGTAACAAAGCTCAATCCCTTTGAAGACTCCTCGACATGGTCAATTCGAGGTTTACCAACAAGTGACCCCAGCCTCCTTGACAATGGTTAATCTGAGGTTTACCATTTATAATACACGCAGATCTTATATCTTTCCTAATGAAACATAATTGATTGTCTCAAAGGTTCGGACATGATTCGTGATTGACTCCTTTAAGAGAAGCTTCCCAGAATGTATCAATTAAAATTGGATTTATTTACTACCACAAGATGTATCTACTTGTTTGTTTTAACTATCTTGGAGAGTTAATTACTCCCTACTCCAAGATACTAGCCTAAGCTATATTGGTGATAAGAGCCCTAGAAATAGAAAAGATTACTAGATCAATTTTAATTAAGCGTTGCTTTTATGGGTTGTTCTTTAAGTCAATAGGTATGGAAATGAAACTTTGAGGGTGTGAAGACTAGACTCCAAACACACTAAAAAATGCACCTAAACTGATAAGAAATTCGTTTTTCTTTCAATGAAATTCTAGCTAAAAGAAAAAGTTCGAGAATGCAATTCTTTTAGAAACAATTCTTTCTTTCAACATGGAAATGGAAAGAAAATCTTTTTGTATTTTTCAATAATAACCCAAAACGAGACAAATAATTAATTCTCACAATAAATCCCTTTCACTTTTCAAAATTCGAGACTAGAAAAAAACAATTTTCTTCAAAATAGATCTACAAGTTCTAGAAAAGCACTCAAAACTACAAAAACTAATTTTGAGATCTAAAAACTTTAAAAATCTAATTGAATAAAGCTTCAAATTTCTTTTGAGGATGTTTTACTTAGTTTTTCAGTAAACTAAGGATTCATTTGCCCAGAATAACAAACCAATCAAAAAACATCCAGATATGTTTTCTTTTGTAAAAATGAAATTCAAAACTTATAACAAAGTTTGTTCAAAGATTTGCAACGAGCAAAATAAATGTGTTTCTCATAAAGGATAGATTTCACAACCAAGTTAGACTCATCAAGAAGACAAAAAGACACCAGGGTGATCTAAGGTTTCTTAAGCTTCTGTTCTTTGAGTCACTATAGAGATAAAGTGAAAACCACTCCAAGCATGCAAAACTTCTAGAAAATCATTCAAAACAAAAATACTATCGATACTCACACACAAGAGATTTTTGACAGGAAAAATATAGATCTGGGTAGACACTAAGAATCCTAAATCAAACCTAAACTTAACTGGAAGAAGATATCTTAGGTTTTTCAAAAAATTTAACAGGGTCCGCAGGCTCCAGAAGCAACAGATGCGGCCCCGCACTGTTTACTCAAGGAAACAAGCAGATATGTCTGCTCTATCTGTGAAGACAAAGAGTGGTCCCCAGAAAACTTCCGAAAAAAAAATATTTTGATATTTTTGAAACTACCCAGGCCAGTATATATCAATCAAAAACCAGAAAAACAATTTTCTCAAGTCAAAACAAAGAAAAACCAAAAATTAAAAAGTTTCCCCAGCGGAGTTGCCAATTTGTTGGCCGGATAAATCGAACTTGCAGACAAGATCTATTTCCCTAGTATTAGAAGATAGTCTAGCAACAAACAGACAAAAAAATCTATCTTTCTCTAGATATATGCGATTTATAAATAAATACTATAAAGGTGTTAAGATCCTACCTTAGATCCAGTTCTTGTTCGTAGTAGTCATCCTCCAGTCGTTTGAAAGAGTTATCTTTGAAGACCTGCAATCACAAACAAGAAACATTAAATAGCACCTACATAGCAAATATTATAAATCAATCCTATTATGGTGATGAAGGAATCCATAAAATAAACCATCAATTAACAACTTATTGAGAAAAACAAATATATTTGTATTAACTTTGAATAGTAGAAGAACCTTACAAACTTTTCAACCTTGATGTTGAACAAGTTCCTCCTGGGGTCCGAAACAAGAATTTCCTTTACTTTGACAAGCCTTGTACTCTTCCAAATGAGATTCATAGAGGTATGTAATCTCTCCTCATAAAAACTCAACTAAAGAAGACCAAGTTCCAACAACATTTTCCCTCAAAAAACAGTAAGCTTCTAATTTTCTATTAACTAACCCAATGCTTCTTTTTATAGTGTAGAGGAGGAGGTTATAGTTCCACTTATGAAGGGATAGAATCCTCCCTCAAAGGGATAAGCTCCTCACATCAAGGGGTTAGCTCCTTAAGGTATGAGATACATGAACCTTAAAAGAGTGAACTTGCCACCTCAATATTCTTTCCAAAAGCTTCTAGAAATAATTGAAAGTGAGTTTTTTAGAATATACTTGCGCCTTTTTAAATTTTATAGGGGTCCACACCTTTAACACAGAGACAATGTGGTTAGGTGCACTAGAGACATGACCACTAGGTGCAAGATCACAGGTAAGACAAAGAGAAAGTGCGGAACCAGAGTTTTACAAACTTTTAAGAACTTTTCTCTTATTTTCAAGGTTTGATATGAGGAACTGATGTTTTATACTTGTAGAGGAGGAAAGAATGAGTGGTAATGAACTCACATAGATAGCAAAATGTTAAGGTGACAATTTTTAGTGCAACAAAAGACTATATCCTGAAGATGAAAGAAATGGCTAGAAGCAACATCAAGGTCAGTGCGATTAAAGGTAGTATGATAGAAAATGCCTTTTTGGAAACCATGTCAAATGATTTCCATGTACAAAATGAGGTAAAACACATTTTTATTGTGTTACACAGTAATTTGTCACTGCCTTCACTCCCAGTCTTTCTACTGTGTCATGTGTCCAAGTCAAACATGCTCATCATGAACAAATGCTCTCTTATGTTTCCCGCAATGGTTCGATTGTATGCCCTATCACGAGGCTATTTGCTATATTCAGCGATGATCTAACTTGCTACACTACTTACTAGCAATGTCAGTGTTGTAGCCCAGTTATACACTCGCGATGACCCAGATTGGGAAAATTTGCTCCAACAGTCAGCCTTTTGGATGACTCCAGACCTGGTTGTTGGCATAGCTTGTGTCGCCCTTCCTTCTTTTGCATGACAGTTCCATCAATTGTGCTACCTTCCTTGAGGATAAGCTCTCTCTTCCATCTCTCATGGAGACTCCTTCTCCTATTTAAACCCACACCTTTGCTATGATCAACTAGTTGGTAAATTCTTGGTTTGAGGAGTGCTGTTAGTGTTTTTGGGTTTGATAGATAGCTGGTGTGGGTGTGACAAGTGTGAGAGTGTTGATAGCTTGTGGAAGGTTGTGAAGTGCCATTAACTTTGTGTTAAAGCTCATGAGTGAGAGAGAGAGATTATGAATGTTGGGAGATCCATCTTCAAAGAGTGAATTCTTGAAGAACATACTGGCTGGATTCCTCTGAGAAGGCTTGCAACGTCAAGAGTTTGGTTGTAAGCTTGCTCTTATTTCATTATTAATACAACCAATGATGTTTTTCTATGTCTTGCATGTAATTTACTGGATAGCTCATGACTTCTTGACTTTCTGAGTAAATAGATCATTGTTGTTTTCCGGTTATGTGCTTTGTTGTATTTCTTTTGCATTGTTTCAGGTTGATCACTCATTGAGGAGAAGGAAGTGAAAGTTGGAGCAGCGCAATGGAACTCCATCGACCACTAGTTGAGGTAGGCCTCCAACTGTGGCTGTTTAAGGAAATCTATTGTTGATCTGTCCTTGTTTGTGACTAGACCCACTCTAGGGCTAGAGGGTTGCCTCTATCCGCAGAGAGAAAACTTTCCTGCATCACAAATTGGCGACTCCGCTGGGGAGTCTATCTTATGTTCTTTTCTTTGCTGTTGTTTTGATTTTGATTTGGTCTCTCTTGGTTTTTGGGGATTAATTTTCAGTCTTTTGGGTCACCTAGGTTGATTTGGGAGGTCCCTTTATTGTATGTTATATTGGCTGGTTTTTGTTTAGGAGTTTTTTTCTCGTTTCCCTTTGTTTTTGCATCATTGCGGAACATAGTTTAATAGCCACGCTAACATCGCGCTCACTCTTTTGTAAAATCCTGTGCGTCGCTGAATACAATCACACAGTCACGACGACCTCTCGGTTCATCACGAGAAATACATGTACTTTTACGATGACATCGCTCTGTTGCTACGGCTAGATGCTTATCAGCACTAGTTTCTTGTGTTGTACTCGCGATGATACCTGTAGAATTGATTTTCTCAATTCTGCCTCCTGAGTTTGCCAGTCCTGTTGATCCCTTGCTTTTTTCACTTTCTTAGTAGATTGTTTTTCACTGTTTATGGTTAAGGCACTTCTTCTTTGGCTTCGTTGAATGAATCTTGCATTTTTTTCCTATGTGACCTAGTTTGTTCTTTCAAGTTTTTGAATCAATTATCTTGGTTGCTGGTTTCCTCAAGGTTCGTTTGCAACCTTCTTATTAGTTTGATTGCGCCTTCCTCATTGCTTGTTCTTGGTTGATTTTTAGTGATAGTTGTTGAACCGATCTTTGGTATTGATTCAATCTCTTTTCACTAGCGAACATAGATCACGATTGTTTGGGTCAACTTGTTCTTTCACACTTGCTTGTTCATTTCTTTGAATTTAAAACATCAAAAATCAAAGGACTACATCCATTTAGTGTGCGAAAGTGAAAGTGAATTTGCATTTCAAGATTGCATATTAGAAAGCGAATGATAAAATCTCTCATTAGTAGTACCCATGCATTGTAGGAATTGATGTCTATATGAATTGTGTGATTGCATTTTCTCATCTTGGTTTTCTTCGTTTGGGAATGATCTCTCTACCCTCTCGTAGGTAGGTGTTCATTGAAGTAAAAGGATATTTCATTCATTCTAGCTACATCCTAGGATTTGTTGTATACAAGGTAAGGCCTGAAAATTGAAACATAATTCAAGATCAACTTTAAAATGAACTAAATAAATCTAACAACGCATTGGAACATAATGCTCATTATTTAGAGGTCTAGGCTAGAGATGTGCTCCAGCGTCGTTAAACCTAGTCACTATTGTTTTCATTCAAGGTTGGGTGATTCCTCCTTCTGTGACTCAATAGAAGTCTAGTACGGAATTGTGCTCCCATGTACCATCGAGTATATGTTGGGAGACCCCACTAGGTTATCATCCTTCATCCATAGGAAGCCATGTCTGCCGCCTTGCAAACCGTAATGCACCGAACACAACATTCGGGAAGATTGACTGCCGTACGGAAAGTCCTTGGTTTTCATATTATTGCCAAGGTGTATATGCATTTTTACGGGTTGTTTGGTAAACCTTTTTCCTAGTTCTCCAGAGTAGTCACTTTCGTTCATTTTCGGACTCCCTAAAAGAAAAGGTCCATATGAGCACTTGTCACTTCAGGATCATTAAATATTCGAAGGCGACTAGAGTCATCTTTTTGTCCTTTTCTCGACTCTTTAAAGATGAAAAGGTCAAGTTCTGTTCCTATGTCTTAAAATTTATTTGGACACGTTCACATTTACCCGGTTAGATCTTGTTTGTGCTTAGTTTGAGTAGGGTTCTCTCTTGTTAGTTTTCCTAGGATTTTGAATTAAATCATCTTGGCTGAATCACCGATCCTGTCTCCCGTTCCAAGTGACCAAGGGTCTCCATCCTCTGTTGCTCCCGAGGTTCCAGTTGTTAGTGATACTCTCCCTATTATCCCGAGTTTCCAACCTCTTAACTGTCGCGCCTTAGAGGATGAGTCGTACGATATTCATTGGAACCTTGTTTGGGAGCCTTCTGAAGAATACTTTCCTGCTACTCCTCCTAGCGTTTTGGCCCTCATGTCTTCCTCCGACATGGATGAGATGCCTCCCATCTCCGGTGAAGAATCTTTTGTGTCAGAAAGTGAAATCCCTATACCCATGGATACTTCGCCTTTCTGTGCAACAGGAACTTCGCCTTTCCGTGTTACCTCCCTTGGTGTCACGTTGCCTTTAAGATATAATGCTTTGGTGGACATCATTGGTTCCCAGGCTCCCCTTTCAAGTTCCATATGGTCTCATACTGTCCCTCTGAATTTGGAGTCATTTACACCTCAAATTCACAATGTGTCCATCACATCTATTCTGACCATGCCAACAGTTTGTGTGGCTTCTTCAACCCCTGCTGTCAGCGCCGCCACTGCTTCTTCAGTGGTTACTACTATTGCCAGGCCTTCTGCTGGTCCTACCAATGGTGGCCCAATGGTGGGAGTTGTTGATCCCATACTAAGTGTCCCATCTTCTTCTAGTTCCATTACAGCGGGGGGGCCTATGATCAATACGTGCAATCTCTTCAGAATCCGGATCCTCAAAATCCGTTTAATTATTACGATTCTTGTGGAGCTCATATCTATTACGCTAGACCTATGGCATCTCAACCTACGGTTGAGGTCATGGTTCCATTGTCTGTTGCTTGGGGTACCACCACTTATCATGGTGGCCAAGCACCACCCAAAAATCTTCAAGGACCACCCTATCAAGGTCACCCATCCTACACGCAGCCCTCTTATGGGCAGCCGTCTTATGGACAACCTTATCAAGGGAAACCTGGAGGCCCACAAGGACAACCCTTCCAGGGAAAACCTTCGACCTTTGCTGGTTCTTCCTTTACCTATCTTGGGCAACCTTCTAGTAACCCGGGCCAACCTTATGTTCAACAAGGTCAACCCAGTGTCCAGCAAGGCTACCCTTCTGGGCAAGCCGGTCAACCTTACGTTCAGCAAGGCCAACCCATTGTCTAGCCTACTCAACCACCTAGACAAATTGGTCAGCCCCAAAGTCAACTAGGCCAACCAATTATCCAGTCGGCTCAGCCATCTGGCCCATTAGGACAACCCTCAGTTGTGCAAGGGCAACCCGCTACCCAGCAAGCTCAACCTTCTAGGCAAGTGGGCCAACCCCAATCTTAGCTAGGTCAACCTTCTACCCAGATGGATCAACCTCAATTTTCTCAAGGACATCAGTCTGGCCTTGCTTAATTGGGCACCCAAATGATTATTTCTTCTCAAGTGCTACCCGGTTTTCAGCCCCAGTTTGGGCTCCAGACCCAATCTAGTCCTCAAATTTAGGTTGGATCCCAATCTCAACCTACTTATCAAACCCAACCTGGCTACCAGGCTCAGTTTGGAGCCCAGCCACTTTATGGTACCCAACAATCCCAAGGGAAATCTCAATTTGCCCCATATCAAAATTATCAACAACTGCAGGTAAATTCTTACCAGAATTTCCAGAAACCTTATGTTGCTCCTGCAAGCCAAGTTGGTAATCAATGGAATGCTGGGGGGAAAATCCAAGGTCAACTGTCTAGTTATAGCTATAACCCCTACAGGAAAAATTCCTACGGACAAAACCCTTATGGGTCGAATCCGTCCGAACAAAACCAATGGGGGCAACAAGCAGCTAGGTGGAACTCTGGTACTACCTCCTACCCGCGGCCTTAGATGTCCTTTAATCCTTAGTTACCCTTTTTAGTGACATTGGAATTACTGGACATGTCCAAACTAACAAATGATCCCATTCTTCATTATCCGTATTGGCCACCGATTCCAACTAAAATTCTAGGTGATTGTCCCAAGTTTGATGGTAAAGCAGGAGAAGATCCCCAAGCTCATGTTATGACGTATCATTTATGGTGCTTGTCAAACTCATGGCTTGATGATTCAATCCAACTCCACCTTTTTCAACAGACTCTCACTGGCTCTGCTGCTAAATGGTATATTGAGTTAGCTCGCGGATCTTTTCAGGACTTTAACTCGTTAGCGATGGCATTTTCAACTCATTTTCAGTTGCTGATTCAATATGAAATGAGCACATATCTCCTGACATCCTTAAAACAGACTACGGCCACACATATCTTCGATCATATCCATGAATGGAGATGACGTTGCCATTTGATCAAGTTTTGGATTCCTGATCAGCTTTTGACTGACTAGTTTATGACTTCATTTGTTGGTTTGATAGCTGGGGACATTGCTATGGGGGCATGTGTAACTTAAGAGCAAGCTATTGCACGTGCTTAGTACCTTGACTTGGTTTACTCCCAGTCCGGTATGCTATATGATTATTTTCCTGATGCTCCGAGGCCTGAAACTTCCAAATCTTTGCCAACACCATCTGTTGACGATGTCATCGGTTCTGTCAATCTGCCCTCTAAGAAATCTTACGCGAACCCTGGGAAGAAAAAGTTAAATACTTCAAATGAAAATACTTCTCAGGCTGTATCCAATTCTAGTAACACTTCCGAGGTGAATTCCGTTCAGTCCACCACGGCAGACAAAGCCTCGAAAGGGAAAAAGAAAGGAAAAGGAAAGAATAAAGCTGAACAGCCGAAGCAGGATTTTCCTAAACCTCCACCTGAGGAAGGTGCCAAATGAAAACTGAAGTATCCTTGCCTTATCTATGACGAGGATCACTATACCAAAGGCTGCCCAAGGCGGTCTGAAGTTAGTCATTTGTTGAAAGGTGCCCCTGGAACTCCTACCATTCTCAAAGAGCCTTTTCCCTCGCAAAAAAATCAAATGGTGGTTGACCCATCGCAATCCTCTTCTCCCTTTGGTTCTCAGGTATTTATGGCTGGGACGATTCCCATCCACATTAGTACTCAGGCAAAAGAGCATCCATCACCTGCCGGGAAGGAGCCTGAGGTCCCCTCTAGTGCTCCTCCGTCCAGTTCTGGTCCTCTTTATATTGAATGACCTAACACTGAGACGGTCATCCGACCTCCTCCTAAAGGCGTACTCCAGAAATCTTCATACAACCCCAATGCTCATGCTGCTCAGCACTATAGCATTGTTGAGGAATTATCCTAGGCTCTGTCGGCTATGTCCGCATTAGAAGTTCTCTAGAGCTGCTCCTCTCAGAGGAAGTCTTTGCTATCGGTCATCGGTGGCATTGACCCGGCCGACTCAGATTTGATTACTTTTGACCTAGACAGTCATATACCAAGGCTGCCTCACGAAATTACCTTCCTTATTCAGGTCATCATCGATTCTAAAACGATCCATCGTACCGTCATTGATGAAGGCGCTTCTACTTGCATAATTTTAGTGCTTGTTGGAAGGCTATTGGTTCTCCGACTCTGAGCCAGTCTCCTATGACCTTGGAAGCCTTTGATGGGAGAGAGTCTCGTCCTGATGGTATACTCCAGTGCTTGCCTATTACTCTGGAAGGGAAGACGGTCGAAGTGGAGGTTGAAGTTATCAATGAAAATTTAACTTACAACCTCCTTTTAGGATGAAGCTGGACATATGCCATGCGAGCCGTGGCTTCATCTCTATTCTGTGTCATTCGTTTCCCTCATCAGGGGAAGATCATCACCGTAGACCAGTTTTCCTTCTTCGCCTCCTCCTCTGATGGCAACGTGCTTTTGTGGAGCATACCTCTATTCCATTTGAGAGTGTGGGTGCTGGACTTTTTAAAGATCCTGCCCTTATAGGTGTTTTCTCACTCTCACCTCCCAACATCGTTCCTATTAATATGATTTCTATTTGCTCTGATCCATGGATTCTTCCTCTTGCTGATTAGGTAGAATCCTGGGGCGATGAGATTTCGTTGAGTCCTGCCAAGCTCAATTATGTCGAAATTGTTTCTACATCGACCCCATCCTCTGAATCTACTCCTTCGAGCAGAGCTATCGACTCGTACATGCAGCCCCCTTGGCTTGGAGATAGCACTTCTTTAGACCCTTTACAGGAACATTTTCCTTCCAATGAAGCAATTATTGAGACCATGTCTTTCGAGGAGCCTCCCTGGTTTGATCATCACCATCGTTCCTCGTTTCTCCCTACCCATCGGGAAATGCTTGCTTGTCTTGAGCAGTTTGCATCTTGTATCCCCCCTCAACCTCTTTAGACACCTATCCAGATCCATCAAGTGTCTTTTGAAGGGAATATGGGGAAAATCATGCAAACTCATCCAATTGACATCTCTGTTAAACTAGGGATTTTCGAGCATATTCATGTTGGAGTAAATTGCACTCCAGAGGAGATTCAACTCTATACTGATCTTTTTCACTGATTTCGTGATATGTTTGCCTGGTCTTACGAAGAGATACCTGAAATCGATCCTAGCATTGTGGTGCATGAGATACCTACATATCCAGGTGCTAAACCTGTTCGACAGCGTCTACGCCCCGTGCACCCCCGAAAGGATGCAACGATTAAAGTGGAAGTTGAAAAGCTTCTTAAGGCTGGTTTCATTTACCCCATCCCACTCACAGATTGGGTCTCCAATATTGTCCCTGTAACTAAAAAATAGGGCACTATCAGGGTATGTGTTGATTACCGTGATATTAATCGGGCATGTCCTAATGATAACTTCCCCACACACTTCATTGACCAGCCCATTGATGAGTGTGCCGGGAGTGAGATATACTCGTTCATGGACGACTTTTCTGGTTATAACCAGATTAATATTTCTCTTGTGGATCAACACAAGACCACTTTTATCTGTCCGTGGGGCACTTTCGCTTATAAAAAGCTCCCCTTCGGCTTAAAGAATGCCGGTGCAACCTTCCAATGCGCAATGTCTTACACGTTTCATGATACTCGACACATTGTGCAACCTTACCTGGATGAACTTCTAGCTCATTCAGCGAAATTCCAAGACCATTCGACCCACCTTCACGAAATTTTTCTCCATTGTAGACACTATAGCATCCGGCTTAATCTGCATAAGTGTGTCTTATGTGTCGAGTCCGGCAGACTTCTCGGGTTCATCATCTCCCAAGAGGGTATCCATTTGGATCCTCTTAAAGTCGAAGACATCTTCAATCTTCCTCCCCCTGCTTCCTTGCAGCAATTGTAGAGTTTTCAGGGAAAAGCAAATTCTTTATGACGATTCATTCTGAATTATGCGAAAGTGGCCAAAGGCTATACGTGATTATTAAAACGCGACACCCCTTTTCATTGGGATACTGCTACACAAGAGTCATACGAGCACCTCAAGGCTCTCCTTGTTTCTGCTCCTTTGTTACGCCCCCCTGATTATCATTGGGACTACACTCTTTATTTAGTCGTCGCTGATACCACCATCGGCATGGTTCTAGTTCAAGATGACGATGATGGTACTGAGCATGTTGTTTATTATCTGAGCCACAATTTACTTGATACGGAAACTTGGTATGCCTATGTCGAGAAGTTGGCATTGGCTGCTATTTGTGTTGTCCAACATTTCTGCCATTATATACTATTGCGTACTACGATGGTGATTTCTGATTGCAACCCAATGATGTACATTTTGTCACGTCAGTTACTGGGGGGCAAATACTCAAAGTGGATTGTCATCCTCCAAGAGTTCGACTTGGAGTTCACTACCACCAAGTCCAAGAAGTCCCTCGTCTTCACTGAGTTTCTTTGCTCTCTGCCATCTGTTACCGCACCCTCTCGGTAAGAGGACCATATTCCGGACGAAACTCTATTCTTTATGAGTACCCTCGACCCTTGGTACGGGGATATTATTGTCTATCTTCAGACATCCTCTTTTCGTCCCGATTTGTCCAAGGATGCTCGGCGACGAATCCTGCATTAGTTTCAACCTTATCACATTATTGGGGACACCCTGTATTGGCTTGGCGCCGACTCTGTCCTCCACTGATGTTTAACACTCAAGGAAACCGAACAAGTTCTAAATGACTGCCATTCTGGCGCCTGTGGTGGTCACATGTTCGGATATGCTACTGCTCAGAAGATTCTCCGTGTTGGTTATTTTTGGCCCTCCATCTTCAAGGATTGCATTCTTACCGTCCGCTCTTGTCATGAGTGCCAAATCTACCAACGGAAAATGCGCGCGCCTCCCACTCCATTGCACCCTGTTGTTACCATCGGCCCTTTTGCTAAATGGGGCATTGATTATATGACCTGTAACCCTCGCTCGGCTAGGGGGCATGGGTATATCATCGTTGCCATTGATTATTTCACAAAATGGGCCGAGGCGATGCCTACACTATCCGACGGTCACACAACGGCGCAATTTTTGTTCAATCATGTTATTTCATGATTCGGAGTCCCTCAGGCTATCGTCACTGATCACGGAAAACATTTCCGTAATCATATGATGACTGAGTTAACAACCCATCTAGGCTTGCGACATGATAGCTCAACACTGTACTATCCTCAGGCCAATGGCCAAGTGGAAGCTGTCAACAAGGTTTTAGTTACAATGCTTCAATGCACCGTTGGCATGCACAAGTCCAACTGGCATTTGATGTTGTTCTCCACCTTATGGGCCTATCGAACTTCAATGAAGGATGCCATCGGGTTCACCCCGTTCCAATTGGTTTACGGTCTAGAGGCTACCCTTCTGATTGAGTGTGAGATCCCTTCTCTGAAATTAGCCGTCAAATTACTCCCCAACACTACTCCGATAGAAGACCGTCTTCTCTATCTAGAGCGACTAGATGAGACTCATCGACTAGCCTCTCTAGCCATTGAAGCACAGAAGAAGAGAGTGAAAACTCACTTCGATCATATTGTCCGTCCTCGTTCTTTCATTGAGGGAGGTTTAGTCTTGCTTTATGATCAAGTGAATGATAAGCTGGGGGTAGGCAAATTCGAGCCTATGTGGCACGGGCCTTATATTGTAAAATGAATTTTGCAACAAGGGGCCTACGAGTTGATTGATTATGAAGGGAACCCTCTAGATAAGCGCTGAAATGGGCTTTATCTGAAAAAATATTACGCATGAACCCCATGCACTCTAAATTGTGCATACGCGTGTTCTCAACAAGTGTGTTGTGTGTGCGTGTTTTCATGTTTTGGCTTGGTGTGTCAGCTTAATTGCCACTTATTGTGTCTTTTTTCTTCGTGTGCAGATGTCTAGTACACCTTACGTTGGTTTCGTTGATGGTGCCTGCCGTAGTACACGCAATCTTTCTTCTGCGGCATGGGTGATCTACGATCCTTACGGTGAGTTAGTAGACCTTCAGGGTGTTTGTCTGGGTTGTACCACAAACAATGTCACTAAATATAGTGTTGTTATTGAGTTACTGATTGAGGCTATTAACCTCGGCATTTGTGCATTGGTTGTGAATTTGGACTCTCAGCTTGTTGTCCACCAGCTTAATGGGCGTTATTTCGTCAGAGATCATCAGATTTTGAGGTTGTATTTACGTGTTAAATTGTTAGAGATGAATTTTGATTTTATTACATATCAACACATTCCAAGACGATTAAACGCGTTAACTGATGCATTGGCAAACCATGTATTAGACAAACATTTACGTAACATGTAATTAAAATAGCATATAGAAGCATTCAAAACACAATAATGAACCATAGGAATATATATATATACACATATATATCTCGTGTGGTGCACTGAGGCGCTCAAAAAATAAATGTATATGTCCAAATAGAGTCTGTGTTCTCCGTACATCCGAGACACATGTCTCTCAAAACATCAGTAGGGAATAAAACCTAGGTGTCTACTGTGGTGGGTTGTGCTCCCTATAACACATCACTGCTTGTGCAACCCGTCTCAACAGTCGGTGCACCCTAGGTATCACCCCTACTGTATAATCTGGAACTCTATGGGGACCTCCTTGATCCCCATGTAATCAGGGATCCCCGCCGTCAGACCCTTGAGATTTTGGGCCACTGTCTCTATCGAATCGCCAGCTGGAGGAGCCAAGGCTAGCTCTCTGATACCCTATGGGTCCCTCCGCACTTCTGGAGCCAGTCCTACAGGCCTTACTAGTCCCACATCTGCAAATATGATAGAGTACCTCATTAAGGTATATGCATGAAAAATCCAAAAAAACATCATAAAAGATAAAATACTAAATAGCGTGATAAAGTGCTTTACCGCCATCATCCCATTGCTCGCCAGGGGGCAGCTGCATGTTGGGGTCTCTGCGAAAGTCCATACCAGCGTATGGCTAGTCCTCAATGAAGATCGTCTAGCACTCCAGCCACTCACGGAACAGTGTCCCCCATGACACTGGGCGTCTGCCACCTCCTCGTGGCATGACACGGGCCCACTATGTGATCCTGGCCTCCCGCGGTTAGGGCGGCTCCAAGTCCATATCTTTCAACTGCAATACCGGTACTCGCTCTAGCATGAGCGAGATCAAAATCGACCCGTAGCCAAACTATTTCGTCTCTCCTCGACAACAATTGGTAAGTTGTCTCTTCATGTTGGCCGTCACTGTTTCCACCCAGTTGAACATGGTTGGATTAAGGCATTCAAGAGCCAACTAGAGGTAGGTCTTAGATGCCTCATGCTGGACTTGGGAGCCCGCTACCCTCGTCACCATAAAGAGAACTGCGTGAAGAACCATGTCTTCCACCATCGGAATTGCCACCTTCCCGCTCTTTGTTTTGCGTGCCTGGGGGCATACTCGTGCCATCAGTGTCTCTAGTGATTCACCCCCCCCGGGGTGTTGGCCCTGTAGGATCGGCCTCTCACCACGACGGGACAATCCGGTCAGGAAATATATGTCTGTTGCATCAAACTCAATATCTCGGCCCTGGATTATGAATTTTTCGTCTGTTGGGTTCCATGCAGGGATTATCAGCTCTAACAAATCGGGTTGGGCCCGAAGGTGCGGAGTAAGGAATAATTTTAGCAATCCGCACGCACATAAAGCATTTTGGCACCCAGCATTAGCAAAAGCTTCCTCATTGTTAAAATCGTGAGTCCGTTCCTGCCAAACAAATGACATGATGCCCTGCATGATGAGAAAAAATGAATTAGAACTTCGTTTGTAAATTTCAATTCATAATTTGCACAAAAAATTAATTTTCCGTCATCATCGCGATTGTTTTTAAAACAGTCGCAATGGCGCAAAGGTGACAGTTCATTTTTCTCACGGTAATCGTGAGAATACATCACATTGTCGCAATGATCGGAAAACGTTACGTGCAAATCGTGCTCGGTCATCGCGGACCCGAGCGGCATACCCGTGATGACCCAGCGGTGGACTCCGACTCAAAAATCTGCCTAAACTTACATGCCTAATGCTAAAATGCATGAAAAGACTACTAAAATGAAGCACATGACGAAGTATACTTACTTGGTAGAAGTTTCACGATGAACTGTTGACAAATGAGGCCAGAATCAGCTCAAGAAATTTGCTATCGCTGGTGCTCCAAATGCCCCAATGGTAAAATGAACAGTGCAAATGGTAAAAACAAATGGATTACCCCCCTTTTTATAGTAATTTTTTGAAATATTAAAATTTTCACTTTAGAATGTGGGTTTTTACCATTTTTATTGCATGGTTAATTGGATTTTTGGTTTCCATATGTATTAATCATTTATGTTGAATGGGTTTTACGTTTGACATGTTTTGTGCAAGACTACAGGTATTGGAGCTATACTTCGTGTGCACTTGGTTCGTAAAGTCGTCTTTAACGCTCTTTTCTGACTTAAAATACGAAAAGATAGCCAAGTTGTTCCTTTCAACTCGTTAAACGAAATGAAAGGCGGTCTGCTTTAAGCTCTTTTCCGACCGTGTAAAAACGAAAAAATTGTTGGGCTTTTGTCGTTTCAGGCTCTTTATTGGTTACAAAACGGTGTGGTTTTGATCGCTTTTCTACTTTTTTGAGTCGAGGTCACTAATCACGAAAAATACTCCTTGATCGTAATGGTCAAGTGGTTCTTTCGAGTATCGTTGTATACTTTTTCGGGCTCGAGAGACACAAATCTACGAAAAAGGACCCCCCTGGAGTTTTCTTTTTCGTGTCTTTTTCAAACTCTCTAAACATGAAAAATACTATGAGTTTTACCTATGTCGGACTCGTTAAACCCTGACGACATCAGACTCGTCACCATGATGAGACTCGAGCTTCTCCTCGCTAGGGCTCGTTAAACTATTACTGGGTTGGATTCGACCACAGGTCGGACTTGTATTACAAGCATATGCTATCCCCTTCAAGCTTGTTTTCAAAAATAATTGGGGTACTCGCCAGCAATGGTGGGGGAAAATTTGGAAATCATCATTGATCATCTATGGCAGCTAGTCACTCTTGAACATCGACACTTTTGCTTCTTGTCGGGTTGGGATATCCATACATCGTCATTTGGCCTTCCATGGGTTTGGGTTATCATTCAGCCTCATTCCATCTGATCCATGCTGTTTCCTTTCAGCCTCTGATCCCTTGGTACCTAAATGTTGCCACCCTCTAGAGTCGTGTCGCCGATATGTTCAAGAGTATAATCCTTCTGCAGTTTACATCCTTGCCACCCCCTTGATACTCTCCTTCGCCATCTACCACTTTTTCCTTATCTCGTGTCGTTGAGGGGGGAAACATTATGGCCCTCCTATGACAGGTCATCTCTTGTCGACATCAGCTCATTATCTAGGAGATTTACCTAGAGACCCCCTTTGGTACCTTAGAGCTTGCATGCCTTAATGGAAAGTTCTTCGCGCCTGACAGTCGAATTTGATCATTGGTTGTCGATTGGGTGATTCCATGAGTGTTCAACTTCAGCTCATTCTTCACACTTTGTGGATTGTACTAGACAATACCTTGAGGACCATTGGCATTATTGGTGGTTTCTCTCGCGCTTGTTAATGGTTTCATCATCAGCCGGTAATCAACAATTTTATATCATGTTCGACTTTAGCACCTTTGTTCACATGCTAGAATTTGTACCATGATCGGTTGGCTTCAAGACCCCAAACTCAGATTACACATGTTTGGGCTGCGTGGATTATTTTGTGATTACATGACCCACTGATGGATGGCTGCGAACATACTTGAGTCTTCATGGATGGATGTGACCATACCTTTATCACTGTCATGGTCTTATTAGCTGGATGGCCGCATCCATACCATAGACCTAGTTCGTATGTCTTTTGGATAGTTGCGTCCATGCCTAGACTACATGTGTTTCACTGTTAGAGATATCAATGTACTTGCGCCTGCAGGTTCTCCCAGATGGTGTTCCAGCTCAGTCAATTTTGTAAAGCATTTCACCCCTCCCACTCTCTCAGGCTTCATACTTTAGGGGGCATCTGTTACACAGTAATTTGTCACTGCCTTCACTCCCAGTCTTTCTACTGTGTCATGTGTCCAAGTCAAACATGCTCATCATGAAAAAATGCTCTCTTATGCTGCCAATTGACCCACTTTTACAAAGTTATCTGCCTCATCGCGAGAATGGACTTAATATATGCGTTGAACGACGGTCGTAAACAGTCCAGCCGCACTTCCAGCGTGGAAGTACATCTGTTTCCCGCGACGGTCCGATTGCATGCCCTGTCGCGAGGCTATTTGCTATATTCGAGAATGATCTAACTTGCTACAATACTTATTAGCAATGTCAGCACTGCAGCCTAGTTATACACTCGCGATGACCAAGATTGGGCAAATTTGTTCCAACAGTCAGCCTTTGGGATGACTCCAGACCTAGTTGTTGGCATAGGTTGTGTCACCCTTCCTTCTCTGGCATGGTAGTTCCATCAAATGTGCTACCTTCCTTGAGGATAAGATCTCTCTTCCATCTTTCATGGAGACTCCTTCTCCTATTTAAACCCACACCTTTGCTATGATCAGCTAGTTGGTAAATTCTTGGTTTGAGCAGTGTTTTTAGTGCTTTTGGGTTTGATAGATAGCTGGTGTGGGTGTGACAAGTGTGAGAGTGTTGATAGCTTGTGGAAGGTTATGAAGTGCCCTTAACTTTGTGTTAAAACTCATGAGTGAGAGAGAGAGATTATGAATGTTGGGAGATCCATCTTCAAAGAGTGAATGCTTGAAGAACATGCTGGCTGGATTCCTCTAAGAAGGCTTGCGATGTCAAGACTTTGGTTGTAAGCTTGCTCTTGTTTCATTATTAATACAATCAATGATGTTTTCCTGTGTCTTGTATGTAATTTACTGGATAGCTCATGACTTCTTGACTTTGTGAGTAAATAGATCACTTTTGTTTTCTGGTTATGTGCTTTGTTGTATTTCTTTTGCATTGTTTCAGGTTGATCACTCATTGAGGAGAAGGAAGTGAAAGCTGGAGCAGCGCAACAGAACTCCATCAACCATCAGTTGAGGTAGGCCTCCAACTGTGACTATTTAAGGAAATCTATTGTTGATCTATCCTTGTTTGTGACTAGACCCACTCTAGGGCTAGAGGGGTTGCCTCTGTCCGCAGAGGGAACACTTTCCTGCATCACATATTGTCAAGCCAACTTTTTCCAAATACACAGAGGTAGATGAAATTTACCACAGGGTAATAAAATTAACAATACCAGATGAAAAGAGATGGGAATAATTGGTCGATTTATTGGATTGAAGGATAATTCAGTGACAGTAAAACAATTTCCAGTGTAGCAGCCAACATGACAATCAGTTTAGCATTGCAACATTGTTATGGGTTGACTCAATAACCAAAACCATCAAAATAGGGCCAAATTTTCTTTCAGTTGCCTACGTGGCCTATTTTTCTGCCAGGATTAGATTATATTGTTTGTAATTAGGCTAATAATATATTGTTGGTTTGACAACAATTTTGTAAAGGAATTTTGTAATTTTCATTATAAATACTTCGTTGTTTGAAGTATTAAGGGTTGATTTCTGAAAGTATTTTCCTTCTGTTGCATTATGATACAGGTGTTGTCCTTTATGGCAACTCACTCAGATGGAAGGTCAAAGTACTACATGTTAACAGCAAAGAATTACAATTCAAGCTACACAAAATGAAGAAAGAAATGTATAGGCAGGTTCACCTCGACCAAGCCGCGTATACACGCAGGTTCATTGAACAAAAGGAGCGTATACGTACACACACACTTTCACATAAAGGAAAGCGCGCATACCTTGGAAAAATAAGTTTTGGTCTGAAGTATTTGGTCGATGATATTTTGATCCATGGTATTGGTGCATGGTATTTGATCCAAGGTATTGACCCTAGATATTTGATCCAAGTTATTGGTCCTAAGTGGTTTTGGTCCATGGTTTTGAGAAAGGCCTTAAACTATATAAGGAAGAGAATATCATTAGGCCAAAAAGAAGCAATTATTGAATATCTGATGAGATGTGAGATCAAGTATGCAGGTTATGGGTTTCTGATCTGAACTAAGGATGCACCTATATGGTTGATGATGATTGATGGACCAGAATCATGAAGGCTTAGATGTATTAGCATTATGTGGTTTGATCTTGAACATTCTAGATCTGAATACTGACACATGTTTTTATTATGTAAATGTGATGATCTGGGTATGAATGAAGTCTAAAATAGTTGTGATGTTTTAAGTTAGTATTTCCAGATATGTACGCAAGTTGGCTTTGTTAAAACGGCGTATACACGCTGGTTCATCATATAGAAGTAGCGTATACATCACAGAATGGAATTTGTAGATATGTATGATGGTTCCCCTTGATAAAAGGGCGTATACACACTGATTCGGCTTATGGATGTAGTGTATATCTTCTAAAGTATGATCTATAAGGGTTCTATTTACTGTTGCAGTGTTCAATGTTCTACATTGTGTTCTGGTGATAGTATTTTGCATATTCAAATTGGTTGATTGTGATTAGCTTCAGTGTTGATGGATGAAATCTAATGATGGATTAGGATCATAACGACTTATCATTAAGTGATCTGATAATGGATGTGCTAGATCTGATCACTAACACATGTTTTATCCTCTATGTGTGATTATGTCTGAAGTCTGGAAGTGCAACAAAGTGTTTGCAGATCTATAAGCTGGTTTTCTTCAGGGAAGCTGCGTATACACAGAGGTTGGATTCTACCAAATACGTATACACTATGAAGCATGGTTTTAAGATTACAACTGATTCTAAATGATAATGTAGTGATTTGAACTTAGATCTGTGTATTGGTTATAGTAATATGTTTGTTCCAGTTGATAGATTGAACTTGATCAAGTTTGAATGAATGGTTGATTTAGTTGTGACAGAGGTTCAGTAAGTGTTTGATTCAATTGTGTTAGAGATTCATGGGTTGTCAGTGATTTATTGAATTTGGTTGATTAAAAAAGTAATGATTGAGTTTTAGTGATTGCAGTGGTGATTGATTTTGAGCTTCAATGTTGTTGATGGGTCCAGTATGAAAATCAGATGAAACGTGGCCTTGAGATTATGATGTTGTGTTCCAGAAGTATCCAGCCTGAAAATTTATGAAACATGGACCCTGGTGGAAGAAATAAGGTTGTAGCCTTCTATAGATTGGTGCCTACGTGCTAGTAAACATATCAGCTAGTACAAGAGCCAGGGGGTTATAGCCCCCTTCCAGTAGAAGCTGGAGAACAAGATAAGGTTGTAGCCTTCTATAGGTAGAAGCCTGCGTACTGGTATGAGTCTGCACCAGTACAATGTTGTAAATAGATTTTATTATTATTAAAAGAAGACAGAGACGACAATAGTAGGTGGATTTTACCCACATTAGGTTTCCACCTTACATCTTGGTGTTCATGTGTGATGGTTCTTTCTGTTATTAACTACACATGGTTACTGTTTAATGTTTAATAAAGTACTCATGCATAGATTAAAGATCAACATATGATGAATTAACTGAATCATTAGTTTTTTTGATATACATTTGTTTCCTTAAACACAGTTGCGTGCACATGCGAGTTACCTTCATTGAAGTAGTGTATATGAAATTGAGTATGAAAAAGAAAAAGATTATTGACTTGACTAATACTGATTCACCCCCCCTCTCAGTATTATTTCCAACAATTGGTATTAGAGAAGGTCCTTTGGTAGAAGCTTGATCGCTTGAAGGGGATCCATAGAACAATGGGAGAGAAGCTAAAGAAGAAAGTGACTTAGAAGAAGAAGACATCTCAAAGGAACTATGACAGTGGGAGAATTGATTGGGGATTATGTGGATGCAACTCTTCAAATTCAGAATCACCTCAGAATGAAGATGAACAAGCAAAATTAGGAATGAATTTGTTATCTTGTGGTGAAAAAATTCTCCATCCATTTGAAGATGATGAAAGTGATAATGAAACAACTGAATTTTCTCTTATGGGTGAGGAAGAAAGATATCGAATAGAGACAGAATTTAAAAGGCTTACGAAAAAAATTAGAGATCAATAAGATCTATTGGACAAAAGGGAATGTGCATTTAAAGAAGAAGCTACCAAACTAAAAGCTCAAGTAGAGGAAGGAAACAAAGTAAGGAAGCAATTCAAGGAAAACGAAGATCAATGTCAAAAGCTGCAGGATGAAGTGACATCACTAAGAAATGAAATAAATGAAAGGAGCACAATAATAAAAAAACTCAAAGATAGATCTAGTTACTATGAAAGTCTTTAATCTAAGATCCTCTCGCTAAAAGAAGATCTTGAAAAATCCAATAATAAGAATGAAGAACTACTCCAAGCTCTTGAAAAACAAGAAAACGAAGTTCTTGAATTAAGGAAATAGATGGAAGAAGGAAGAAAATCTGAAGAAATCATGAAGAACCAGTATATTGAAAAGGAAGAGAAACATCAGGTTGAGGTAAATATACTAAAAGGTAAATTAGAAGAAAAGGATAAGCTCTTACAATTTCAAGATAGTACTAAGATCTTGGATGATATTCTTAGTAGTCAAATGTCTCCTACCACCAAAACTGGTCTTGATTTTAATGAATCTGTTGAAGGTGAATCTAGCTCACAAAGTAAGACAAGGAACTCTAATGAAATACTCAACAAGGAAGTGAGAGGTCAATCCCATCAACAACCAAGGAAAGAAATTCTTCAAAGAAAATATTTTACTCCTAACTATGCAAGTGATAGTCGGTCATTTCGTCAAATGAATAATGCTGAATATTTTGGACATGTTGCAGCAAGATGCAGAAGGATAATGGTTCAAGAACATCACACAAAAAGATCATCAGCTTCCAGGTACTTTAAGGGATATTGTTTTTCTTGCAATATGTTTGGTCACAAAGCCATTGACTACTATAGAAGAAAAAATAAACAAGTAAGATGTTATGTATGTAACAAATTTCGACATATAGAAAAGGAATGCAGAAGGAAATTTAGGGCACCATACTAAAAGGAGAAAACATCATCACACTCGAAGATATGGAAGAATAAGGAAGTACAATCATAAAAATGTGGCATGACATGGTGTACAGACATATCAGACTCAGGGGGAGCTGGAAGTGTGAAACTTCAATGTTCCAAATCTCATACGCAAGTTTCCTAAAGACAAGCCACGTATATACGCAAGTTCGAAGCTGCATAATCGCGTATATGTGGTTTGAGAAAAATGCAGTGGGACAGACTCAGAAAAATTGATTTGATATGATTTAGACAATTATCAGTTATCCCTTCTGTCGTGATGATAGATGACTACAGTCTATGGATGTTCTTTAGAAGTGTTTTGATCCTCACAAGTTGTTGATAATTTGATGTATATATGATTGATGATGATACCTTGATACTTCTTACTAATATATGCAATGATTAGATCTAACAGGGAACAGGTGGAACAGGTTCAGGGGGAGATCATACTATGCTTCTAATTAAGCATTGTTGGTATTATGTTTAAAAGTCTTTGGTACCTAATCAATGATCATGATGCTTATGTGGATAAAGTATCTAAATCATACATCTTGCTATGTGACGATTATGAGTTACCGATGACGAAATCTTAGATGATACTTGTATTGATTCAGATCAGATTTGTGAATGAATTTTTGATGATGCATATAGTACATATATGTTTCTTACATGATGATCTTCAGAAGGACAAAGAGAAGTGTTACAGTAATTTGTCACTGTGCTTATTTCAGTCCTTCCACTGTGTCATGTGTCAAACCAACATGTTCATATCTTCCTATTGATGCAAGAATATTAAACAAATGCTCTTTGTTGCTGCAAATGACCCTTATTGCTTAAGTTTCTGCCTCGTCGCTAGTAAACCCTTAATATACATGATGGAAATTTGCCATAAATAGTCCAGTCATGCCATCGTCGCAGAAGTACATTTGTTTCCTATGACGGTCAGATTTCATACCCCGTCGCAAGGCTTTTTGCTACCTATAGGGATGGTTTGACTGAATACATTGTTTACTAGCGATGTCAACGCTAAATCTTAGTTATAATCTAGCGACGATCCAGATTGGGTGAATTCGTTCCAACAGTCGCCCTTCTGGATGTCTCCAGACCTAGTTGTTGGCATAGTTTCTGTTGCCTTTCCCCCTCTGGTATGGTAGTTCCGTCATTTGTGCTACCTTCCTTGAGGATGAGCTCTCTCTTCCACATTTCATGGAGACTCCTTTTCCTATTAAAGCACTCACCTTTGATATGATCAGCTGGTTGGTAATTCCTTTGTTAGAGCAGTGTTGCTAGTGCTTTTGAGTTTGATAGATCGCTGGTGTGGGCGTGACAAGTGTGGGATTGTTGATAGCTTATGGAAGGTTGTGGAGTGCCCTTAACTTTGTGTTAAAGATTATGAGTGAGAGAGAGACATTGTATGTTGGGAGGTTCATCCTTGAAGAGTGAATGCTTGAGAAACATACTGGCTGGACCCTCTGAGAAGGCTTACAATGTCAAGACTTTGATTGTAAGCTTGCTCTTATTTCATTATTAATAAAATCAATGATGTTTTCCTATGTCTTGTATGTAGTTTACTTGATAGCTCATGAATTCTTAACTTTGTGAGTAAATAGATTATTGTTGTTTCCCGGTTATGTGCTTTGTTGTATTTCCTTTGCATGGTTTTAGGTTGATCACTCATTGAGGAGAAATAAGTGAAAGTTGGAGCAGCGCAACGGAACTTCATCGACCACTGATTGAGGTAGGCCTCCAACCAAGGAAAATTTTAAGGATGGAAAATTGTCTTAAAGTTTAAAACATTGGCGAATCTCACTAATCCCTAATATGCAAATTATAAATGTTTATTGATATATTTGTAAAATTAATCAAATTTATAATTATTTTAGATATAGTCTCTATATAATGTTGGCGATTTTTAAGGTAAAATAATTTTATATTCTAAAATTTGGGCGAATCGTCTTTTATAAAATTGGAAATTGGCGAATCTTTTTTGTGGAAAAATCATGGAAAATTAGCCCACTGGGCGAACATTAGCCCCTAAAATTTTCCATGCCTCCAACAATGACTGTTTAAGGAAATCAATTATTGATCTGTCTTTGCTGTGACTAGACCCACTCTAGGGCTAGAGGGGTTGCCTCTATCCACAGAGGGAACACTTTCCTACATCACAAGTTGGTGACTCCGTTGGGGAGTCTATCCTTTGTTTTTCTCTTACTTGCTTTTGCTTGATTTTTGAATCAATGTCTTTTGGATTTTGGGATTGAACCATTAGTCTTCTGGGTTACTTGGGTCAATCTGGGAAGTCCCTTTATTTCCTATAACAATTGGCTAGTCTCGGTTTGGGAGTTTTTATTTGCATTTCATTGTTTTTCAGTTCCTCGCTGAAAATATTTAAACAGTCACGCCAACGTCGCATTGTCTCTGTTCTGTAAGTTTGTGCGTCGCTTAGTCCTGTCACACAGTCGCGACGACTCCCCGTCGCATGAAAGACGTGTACTTCTGCAGTGACGTCACTCTGTTGCTACGACTAGTGGCTAATCGGCACTAGTTTCTTGTGTTACACCTGCGACAATTCCTGTAGAATTGTTTTTTTCAATTCTGCCTCCTGAATTCATCAGTCTGGTTAATCCCTTGCCACCTTTCTCTTATCTATTAGTTTTTTTTAATTTCTTTTAGTTAAGGTGCTCACTTTTTGGTTTCATTGAAGTGAATCTTGTATTTTTGGGCTTCGTGACCTAGTTCTTCGAATTTTGAATTATTTGGCTTGGTTACTTGTCTGTTCAAGATTCATCCACAACCCTCCTGTTGGTGTGCTTGAAGTTTTTTCCATCACTTGTTTCTTGCTGATTGATATTTAGTGTTATTTGTTGAACCAATTTTTATATTGATTCGATTGTTTCACTACCAGACATAGATTACAATTGTTTGGGTCAATCAGTTTCACGCTTGCTTGTTTTTTTCTTTAGAATTCAAAGCTATCGAAAATCAAAAGATTGCATTCATTAGTGTACGAAAGTGAAAGCAAATTTTGCATTCCAAGTTTTTCATGTTTGAAAAATTAGAAAGAAAATTTTTAAATCTCTCATTAGTTGTATCGATGCACTGTAAGGGATTGATGTGTTTATTGTGTTTCTTGAGTG
Source organism: Pinus tabuliformis (assembly GCA_031772625.1). NCBI lineage: Eukaryota > Viridiplantae > Streptophyta > Pinopsida > Pinales > Pinaceae > Pinus > Pinus tabuliformis. Next base: position 1,873,643,666 of record CM062818.1, read on the forward strand.
ACTGCATTTGTTGATATTGGTTTTGTCTTGGTTAGGGAATGATCTCTCTACCCTTCTGTAAGTAGGAGTTCATCGAAATGAAAGATGTTTTATTCATTCTAGTTGCATCCTAGGTTTTGATATACATATGGTAAGGCCTGGAAATTGAAACATAATTCAAGATCAACTCTAAAATGAACTGAATAAACCTAACAACGCATTGGAACATAACGCACATTATTTATAGGTCTAGGCTAGAGACGTGCTCCAACGTCGTTAAACCTAGTTTCTATTGTTTTCACTTAAGGTTGGGTAATTCCTCCTTCTGTGATCCAATAGCTGCTAGCATGGACTTGCGCTCCTAGTACTATCGAGTATATGTTGGGAGACCCCACTAGGTTATCATCCTATATCCTTAGAAAGCCATGTCTTCCGCTTTGCAAACTGTAATGCACCAAACACAACATTCGGGAAGATTGTCTGCCATACAGAAATTCCTTGGTTTTCATATGATTTCCAAGGTGTATATGCAGTTTTACGGGTTGTTTGGTAAACCTTTTGCCTAGTTCTCCAGAGCAGTCACTTTTGTTCCTTTTCGGACTCCCTAAAATAAAAGGTCCATCTGAGCAATTGTCCTTTTAGGCTCATTAAATATTCGAAGGCGACTAGAGTTATCTTTTCATCCTTTTCTCAACTCTTTAAAGATGAAAAGTTCAAGTTCTGTTCCTGTGTCTTAAAATTTATTCAGCCACATTCACATTTACTTGGTTAGATCTTGTTTGTGTTTTAGCTTGCGTAGGGTTCTTTCCTTACTCGTTAGTTTTCCTAGGATTTTGAATTGAATCATCCTAGCGGAATCATCGATCTCGTCTCCCGTTCCAAGTGACCAAGGATCTCCATCTTCTGTCGCTCCCGAGGTACCAGTTATTAGAGATACTCTTCCTGTTATCCTGAGTATCCAACCGCTTAACTCTCACGCTCCAGAGGATGAGTCTTACGACATTCATTGGAACCCAATTTGGGAGCCTTATGAATAAGACTTTCTGGTTACTCCTCCTGGTGTTTCGGTCCTGATGTCTTCTTCCGACATGGATGAGATGACCCCCGTCTCCAGTGAAGAATCCTTTGTGGAAAGGGGTGAAATACCTATGCCTATTGAAACTTCACCCTTCCGTGTCACTTCCCTTGGTGTCTCATTTCCTTTATGCTATAATTCTTTGGTAGATATCATCAGTTCTAGGCCTCCCCTCTCGAGTTCCATATGGTCTCGTACTGTCCCTTTGACTTCGGAGCCTTTTACATCCTAGATTCACAATGTGTCTGTCACATCTGTTTCGACTATTCTGACCATTTGTGTAGCTTCTTCAACCCTTGTTTTTAGTGCCATCACTGCTTCTTCAATAGTGACTACTATTGTGGGACCTTCGGCTGATCCTACCAATAGTGGCCCAACAACAGGAGTTGTTAATCCTACACTAATTGCCCCACCTTCTTCTAGTTCCATTCTAGCAAGGGGGGCATATGATCAATATATACAAGCTCTTCGGAATCCAGATCCACAAAATACATTTCATTATTATGATTCTTGCGGAGCTCATATCTATTACCCTGGACCTATGCCATCTCAACCTGTGGTTGAGGTCATGGTTCCATTGTCCGTTGCTTGGGGCACCACTGCTTATCATGGTGGCCAAGAACCGCTTGCAAATCTTTAAGGACCACCTTATCAAGGTCAGTCGTCTTACGGGTAGCCCCCTCATGGGCAACAGTATTACGGACAACTTTATCCAGGGCAACCTAGAGGCCCACAAGGACAACCCTTCCAGGGATAACCTTTGGTCAGGGTGGTTCATCTTTTACCTATTTTGGGCAACCTTTTGGTAATCTGGGACAACCTTACATGCAACAAGGCCAACTCGGTATCCAGCAAGGCTACCCTTCTGGGCAAGTTGGTCAGCCTCACATTCAGCAAGGCCAACCCACTGTCCAGCCTAGTCAACCATCTGGACAAATTGGTCAACCTCAAATCCAACCAGGCCAACCAACTATCTAGTCTGCTCAGCCATCCGGCCAGTCAGGACAACCCTCAGTTATGCAAGGTCAACCCAATACCCAGCAAGCTCAACCTTCTGGGCAAATGGGTCAACCTCAATCTCAACTAGGTCAACCTTCTAGCCAGATTTCTCAGCCTCAGTTCTCCCAAGGACATCCATCTGGGACTGCTCAACCGGGCGCTCAAATGATTGTTGCTCCTCAAGCTCCACCTGGTTTTCAGCCCCAGTCTAGGCTCCAGACCCAATCCGGTATTCAAGCTCAAGTTGGGCCTCAAACCAAACCTATTCATCAAGCGCGGCCTGGCCCCCAGGCCCAGTTTGGATCCCATCCACCTTATAATTTTCAGCAACCCCAAGGGTGAACTCAACTTGCCCCATACCAAAATTATCAACAACTACAGGTTAACCCTTATCAGAATTTTCAGCAACCATATGTTGCACCTGTGGGTTAGGTTGGTAATCAATGGAATGCAGGGGGTCAAATCTAGGGTCAACCATCCAGTTACAACTATAACCCCTATGGACCAAATCCCTACGGGCCAAACCTGTCTGGGAAAAATCAATGGGGGAAACAGGGAACTGAATGGAACTCTAGTGTTGTTTCTTATCCGCAGCCTCAGATGTCCTTCAACCCTCAATTACCCTTTTTGGAAACGTTGGAATTACTGGACGTGTCCAAACTAACTAATGATCCTATTCTTCATAATCTGTATTGGCCATCGGTTCCAAATAAGATTCCCAGTGATTGTCCCAAATTCGATGGTAAAGCTGGAGAAGATCCCCAAGCTCATGTCATGACTTGTCACTTATGGTGTTCGTCGAATTCATGGTTTGATGATTCAATCTGGCTCCGCCTATTTCAACGGACTCTCATTGGCTCTGCTGCTAAATGGTATATTGAGCTAGCTCGCGAATCTTTTCAGGACTTTAACTCGTTGGCTATGGAATTCTTAACTCATTTTCAGTTGCCGATCTGATATGAAATGGGCACATATCTCCTGACATCCTTGAAACAGACGACGACCACGCATATCTCCAATCATATCCATGAATGGAGATGATGTCTCCATTTGATTAAGTTTTGGATTCCCGATCAGCTTCTAACTAACTGGTTTATGAACTCATTCATCGGTTCGATAGCCCGGGATGTTGCCATGGGGGCATGTGTAACTGAAGAGAAAGCCATTGCACGTGCTCAGTACCTTGACTTGCTTTACTCCCAGTCTGGTACACTATATGAATATTTTCCTGACGCTCCGAGGCTCGGAACTTCGAAAGCCCCGCCAACACCATCAATTGACGGCATCATCGGTTCTGTCAATACGCCCTCTGAGAAATCTTCTGTGAACCCTGGGAAGCAAAAGTTGAACACTTAAAATGAAAACACTTCTCAGGCCATATCCAATTCTGGTAACGCTTCCGAGGCCAACGCCGTTCAGTCCACCACGGTGGACAAAGCTTTGAAAGGAAAAAAGAAGGGAAAAGGAAAGAATAAGGCCGACCAACCGAAGCAGGATTCCCCTAAACCTCTATCCGAGGAAGGTGCCAAACGCAAGCCTAAGTATCCTTGCCTTATCTGTGATGAGGATCAGTATACCAAAGACTGCCCAAGGCGGTTTGAAGTTAATCGTTTGTTGAAATGTGCCCCCGGGACTCCTACTGTGCTCAAAGAGCCTTTTCCCTTGCAGCAAACTCAAATGGTGTCTGATCCATCTTAGTGCTCTTCTCCCTTTGGTTCTCAGGTATTTATGGCTGGGATGTTTCCCATCCACATTAGTACTCGGGAAAAAGAGTATCCATTGCCTGCCAAGAAGGAAACTGAGGTCCCCTCTAGTGTTCCTCCGTCCAGTTCTGGTCCCCTCCATATTGAGCGACCTAGCACTGAAACGATCATCTGACCCCCTCCAAAAGGGGTGCTCCGGAAGTCTTCTTACAACCCTAATGCTCGTGCTGCTCAGCACTATAGCATCATTGAGGACTTAGCCCAGGCTCCGTCAACTATGTCTGCATTAGAAGTCCTCCAGAGCTGCCCCTCTTAGAGGAAGTCCTTGCTATCGGCCATTGGTGGCATTGACCCAGTCGACTCGTATTTGATCACTTTTGACCTAGACAGTCATGTACTGAGACTGCCTCACCAAATTGCCTTCCTTATTCAAGTCATCATCAATTCTAAAACTATTCACCGAATGGTCATTGATGATGGCGCTTCTACTTGCATTATGTCTATTGCTTGTTGGAAGGCTATCGGTTCGCTGACTCTGAGCCAGTCTCCTATGACCTTAGAAGCCTTTGATAGGAGAGAGTCTTGTCCTTATGGTATCCTCCAGTGCTTGCTTATTACTCTGGAGGGGAAGACGGTCAAAGTAGAGGTCAAAGTTGTCGATGCCAACCTCCTTTTAGGGCGAAGTAGGACATATGCCATCCTTGCCATGGCTTCATCTCTATTTCGTGTTATTCGTTTTCTGCATCAGGGAAAAATCATCACAGTAGATCAGTTGTCCTTCTTCACCTCTTCTTCCTCTGATGGCAACGTGCCTTTCGTGGAGCATGCCTCCATTCCATGTGAAAGTGTGGGTGCTAGACTCTTTAAAGATCCTGCCCTTATGGGTGTTTTTTCACTCCCACCTCCCAACATCGCTCCCATTAATATGATTTCTGTTCGCTTTGATCCTTGGGTTCTTCCTTCCATTGTTTAGATAGAATCCTGGGGCGATGAGATGCCATTGAGTCCTACCGAGCTCAACTACATCGAAATTGTTTCTGCATCGGCTCTGTCCTCTGAATTTTCTCCTTCGAGCAGAGCTCTTGACTCATATGCTCAGTCCCCTTGGCTTGGAGATGGCACTTCTTCAGACCCTTTAAAGGAAAATTTTCCTTCTGATGAAGCGATTATTGAGACCATTTCTTTTGAGGAACCCCCTTGGTCTGATCATCACCATCATTCCTCGTTTCTCCCTACCCATCAGGAAACGCTTACTTGTCTTGAGCGGTTTGCTCCTTGTCTCCCATCTCAACCCCTTCAGATGCCCATCCAAATTCATCAAGTGTCTTTTGAAGGGAATATGGGGAACATTACACAAACTCAACCTATCAACATCTCTGTTCACCTGGGGGTTTTTGAGCATATTCACATAGGAGTAACCTGTACTCCTAAGGAAATTCAACTTTGTACTGATCTTTTTCGAGAATTTCAAGATGTTTTTGCTTGGTCATATCAAGATATGCCTAGCATCGATCCTAGCATCGTGGTGCATGAAATACCTAGGTATCCGGGTGCTAAACCTGTTCGACTACGTCTACACCCCGTGCACCCCCGAAAGGCTGCAACTATCAAAGCAGAAGTTGAAAAGCTTCTTAAAGCCGGTTTTATTTACCCTATCCCGCTTACAGATTGGGTTTCTGATATCATCCCTGTGACCAAGAAACACGTACTATTAGGGTATGTGTTGATTATCGCGACATTAATCGCGCCTGTCCCAAAGATAATTTCCCCATAACTTTCATTGATCAACTAATTGATGAGTGTGCTGGGAGCGAGATTTATTAATTCATGGACAACTTTTCTGGTTACAACCAGATCAATATATTCCCTGTAGACCAACACAAGATAGCCTTCATCTGTCCATGGGGTACTTTCACTTATAAGAAACTCCCTTTCGGTCTAAAAAATGCTGGTGCTACCTTTTAGCGTCCAATTTCTTATGTGCTTCATGATATTCGGCACATTGTACAACCTTACCTAGATGACCTTCCGGCTCATTCAAGAAAGCACCAGGACCACCCAAAACACCTTTGTGAAATATTTCTTTGCTGTCGGCACTATCATATTCGCCTTAATCCACATAAATGCGTCTTCTATGTTGAATCTGGTAGGCTTCTTGGGATTGTCATCTCCAAAGAAGGTATCCACTTGGATCCTCTTAAGGTCGAGGCCATCTTGAATATTCCTCCCCCTGCTTCTTTACAACAGTTGCAGAGTTTGCAGGGTAAAGCTAATTTTCTACGTCGTTTTATTCCAAACTATGTTGAAGTAGCCAAAGGCTATACACGGTTATTAAAATGGGATACCCCTTTTGTCTGGGATGCCGTTGCACAAGAGTCATTTGAGCAGCTCAAGGCACTCCTTGTTTCTGCTCCATTATTACGTCTGCCTAATTATCACCGTGACTATACTCTTTATTTAGCCGCCGCCGATACTACTATCGGCATGGTTCTGGTCCAAGATGACGATGATGGTACTGAGCACGTTGTCTACTATCTCAGCCACAATCTACTTGATACGGAAACTCAATACGCCTATGTCGAGAAGTTGGCCTTGGCTACTGTTCATGCCATCCAACGTTTCCGTCACTATATATTATTGCGCACCACGACGGTGATTTCTGATTGCAACCCGATGATGTACATCTTGTCACGTTAGTCACTGGGGGGAAAATACTCAAAATGGATTGTCATCCTTCAAGAGTTTGACTTGGAGTTCACTACAGCCAAGTCTAAGAAATCCCTTGTTTTTGCTGAGTTGCTCTGCTCCTTACCATCTGTTACTGCACCCTCTCGAAAGAGGACCATATTCCAGACGAGTCTTTGTTTTTGATTAGCACCCTCGATCCTTGGTATGGGGATATTATTATCTACCTTCAGACATCCTCCTTTTGCTCAAATTTGTCTAAGGATGCTCAACGATGGATTCTCTATCATTCTCAACCTTATCGCATTATTGGGGACACCCTATACCGTCTCGGCGCCGACTTTGTTCCCCGCTGATGTTTAACGTTCGATGAAGCTAAAAGAGTTCTAAATGACTGCCATTCCAGCGCCTGTGGTGGTCATATGTCTGGGTATGCTACTACTCAGAAGATCTTTTGTGCTAGTTATTTTTGGCCTTCTATTTTTAGGGATTGCATTCTTGCTATCCGCTCTTGTCATGAATGCCAAATCTACCAATGGAATATGCGCATGCCTCCTACTCCTTTGCACCCTGTCATTACCGTCGGCCCTTTTTCCAAATGGAGCATTGATTATATGACCTATAACCCTCGCTCGGCCGGGGGGCATGGGTATATCATCATTGTCGTTGATTGTTTCACGAAATGGGCCGAGGTGATGCCTACACTATCTGAGGATGGTCACACAACGGCGCAATTTTTATTCAATCATGTTATTTCACGATTCGGAGTCCCTCAGACCATCGTCACTAATCACGGTAAACATTTCCGTAATCATATGATGATTGAGTTAACAAGCCAACTGGGCTTGCTGCATGATAGCTCAACACCGTACTATCCTCAGGCCAATGGCCAAGTGGAAGCTGTCAACAAAGTTTTAATCACGATGCTTCAATGCACCATTAGCATGCACAAGTCCAACTGGCATTTGATTTTGTTCTCCGCCTTATGGGCCTACCGAACCTCAGTGAAGGATGCCAATGGGTTCACCCCGTTCCAATTGGTCTACGGTTTGGAGGCCACCCTTCCGATTGAGTGTGAGATCCCTTCTCTTAATTTAGCCATCAAATTACTCCCCAACACTACTCCGGTAGAAGAACATCTTCTCTACCTAAAGCGGTTACATGAAACTCGTCGACTAGCCTCTCTAGCCATTGAAGCACAAAAGAAGAGAGTGAAAACTCAATACGACCATACTGTTCATCCCCATTCTTTTGTTGAAGGAGATCTAGTCCCGCTCTATGATCAAGCGAATGATAAGCTGGGGGTAGGAAAATTCAAGTCCATGTGGCATGGACACTATATTGTGAAATGTTTTTTGCAAAAAGGGGCTTATGAGCTAATTGATTACGAAGGGAATCCTTTAGACAAGCCCCAAAATGAGCTTTATCTAAAAAAATATTATGCATGAATCCCGTGCATCTGATTTGTACATACGTGTGTTTTCAGTGTGTGTTTTCTTAAATGGCTTGGTGTGTAGGTGTAATCACCACTTATTGTGTCTTTTTACTTCTTTTGCAGATGTCTGCTGCACCTTATGTTGGTTTCGTTGATGGTGCCTACCGTAGTACTTGGAATATTTCCTCTGCGGCGTGGGTGATCTATGATCCTCACGGTGAGGTAGTAGATCTTTAGGGCATTTGTCTAGGTTGCACCACAAACAATGTCGCTGAATATAGAATTGTTATTGAATAGCTAACCGAGGTAATTAACCTTGATATTCATGCATTGGTTGTGAATCTGGATTCTCAACTTGTTGTCCACCATCTCAATGGGCATTATTGCGTCAGAGGTCATCAGATTTTAAGGTTGTATTTATGTGTTAAATTATTGGAAAGAAGTTTTGATTTTATCACATATCAACATATCCCAAGAAGATTAAACACGTTAACTGATGCATTAGCAAATCATGTATTAGACAGACATTTACGCAACATGTAAACCAAACATTGTACAGAAGCATTTAGACACAATAATGAACCATAAGATAGCATGTATATATATATATATATATATATATATATATATATATATATATATATATATATATATATATATATATATATATATATATATATATTGTGTGGCACACCGAGGCGCTTAAAAATAAGTGTATATGTCAAAAAATAGAGTCTGTGTACATCCGAGACACATGTCTCTCAAAAATCAGTAGCAAATAAAACCTAGGCGTCTACTGTGGTGGGTTATGCTCCCTATAGCAAACCACCACTCGTGCAACTCGTCTCAAGAGTCGATGCACTCTAGGTATCACCCCTACTATATGTATCTGATACTCCAAAGGGACCTCTTCGATCCCCCTGTAACCTGGGATCCCCTTTGTCAGGCCCTTAAGGTTACGGGCTACTGTCTCTACTGAATGGTCAGCTAGAGGAACCAAGGCCAGCTCTTGGATGGCTTGTGGTTCCCTCTGTGCCTCCCAAGCCAATCCAACAAGCCACTCTGGTCCCACATCTGCAGTAACGTAAGATACGTCATTAAGACATATGCATGAAAAATTCAAAAAACATCATAAAAGACAAAATCCAAAAAATATTGTGATCAAGTGTTTACCTCCATCATCCCACTGCTCGCCAGCAGGCAACATCATGTTGGGGTCCCCGCGAAAATCCATACCTGCTTATGGCCAATCCTCGACAAAGATTGTCTGGCGATTCAGCCACTCCCGGAATAGTGTCCCCCATGACACTGGTCGACCGCCACCCCCTCACTGCATGACGTGTGCCCAGCGAGTGATCCGGATCTCCTGTGGTCTCGGATCGTCTAGATCCATATCCTGTAACTGAAGTGATGGGACTCGCTCCAGCATGAGCAAAATAAGAATAGATCCATAACCAAACTACTTCGCTTCCCCACAACAACATTTGGTGAGCTACCTCTTCATTGGTGGTCACTGCCTCCGCCTAGTTGTACACAGTCGGGTTAAGGCACTCAAGAGCCAACTAGGGGTGGGTCTTTGTTGCCTCATGCTGGGCTTGGGAGCTTGCTACTCTCATCACCATAAATAGAACCGAATGAAGAATCAGGTCCTCTACTGATGGAATCGCCAATTTCCTCCTAGTACCTAATTTACATGCCCCTGGGCACACTCGTGCTATCAACATGTCTAGTGATTCGCCCCCGTTCCATTGGCCCTCTAGAATCGGTCTCTCATCGCGACGGGACAATCCAGTCAAGAAGTAGATGTCGGTAGCGTCAAACTCAATGTCTTTCCCCCAAATGACAAACTTTCCATTCGTTGGGTTCCAAGCACGAATCAACAGCTCTAACAAATCAGGTTGGGTCCGAAGATGCGGAGTGAGAAATAATTTCAGTAATCCGCATGCGCGTAAAGCAGTTCGGCACCCAGCATTAGCGAATGCTTGTTCATCGTTGATATCGTGGGTTCGCTCCTGCCAAACAAATTCCATGTTGTCCTGCATTAAAAGGAAAGTGAATTAGAACTCTTTCCATATATTTAAATTCGTAATTTATACAAAAATTCAACTTTACGGCGCCGTCGCGGTTGTTTTTCAAACATTGGCAACAGTGGGAAGACAACAGTTCATTTTTCCCTAGATCGTCAGAGAGTACATCAGTTTCTCGCGATGATCGCGGAGGTGGTATGTATTATCACACTAGATCATCGCTAACCCGAGCGGCTTTCTCGTGACGACCGAGAGGTGGACCCGGATTTAAAAATCCACCTAAAACCACCTATCCAACGTCAAAATTGCATGAAAGACTATTGAAATGCAACATAAGGGAGAATGTACTTACTTGGTGAAGGTTTCAGGATGAATCGTGGACAGATGGTGCCAAAATCAGCTTGAAGAAGTCACTCAGGTTGGTGCTCCAAATGCCCAAAGGTAAAATGTGCAATGCAAATGGTAAAAAATAAATTACCCCCCTCCCTTTTTATAGTAATTTTTTGAAAAAATTAAAAAATTATACTTTAGGATGTGGGTTTTTTCATTTGTATCACATTTTTGAGTAGGGTTTTCTGAGTTAAGACCATATTTTCCACATATATAATCTATTTATGTCGAATAGGTCTTACGTTTGACGTGTTTTGTGCAGAATTATAGGCGATGAGGTTATGTCATACTTTGTATACACTTGGTCCATATTTTTCAAAGTCCTCTTTAAGCTCTTTTTTGACTTAAAAGATGAAAAGATTGTCGAGTTATTCCTTTTGACTCGTTAAACGAAATAAGGGGCGGTCTGCTTTGAGCTCTTTTTTGACCGTGTAAACATGAAAATATTTCCAGAGTTTTTTCATTTCAGGTCCGATATTGGTTACAAAACAGCGTGTCTTCGATCACTTTTTTACTCTTTCAAATCGAGGTCACTAATTACAAAAAGTACTCCTTGGTCATAATGATCAAGTGGTTCTCTCGAATATTATTTTATACTTTTTCGGGCTCGAGGGACACAAATCTATGAAAAAGGACCCCCTTTGGAGTTTTCTTTTCCGTGTCTTTTTCAAACTCTCTAAACATGAAAAAGACTCTGAGTTTTACCTATGTGAGACTTGTTAAACCTTGACAACATTGGACTCGTCACCATGACGAGACTCGAGCTTCTCCTCCCTAGGGCTTGTTAAACTATTACTAGGTTGGATTTGACTGAAGGTCAAACTTATATTACAAGCATATGCTATCCCCTTCAAGCTTGTTTTCAAAAATAATTGGGGTACTCGCCAGTAATGGTGGGGGAAAATTTGGAAATCATCATTGATTGTCTATGGCAACTAGTCACTCTTGAACATCGACACTTTTGCTTCTTGTTGGGTTGGGATATCCATACATCGTCATTTGGCCTTCTGTGGGTTTGGGTTGTCATTTTGCCTTATTCCATCTGGTCCATGTCACTTCCATCAAGCCTTTGATCCCTTGGTATCAAAATGTTGCCACATTCTGGAGTCATGTCACCATTATGTTCAAGAGTATAATCCTTCTATAGTTTACACCCTTGCCTCCTCCTTTGATATTCTGTTTCACCATCTACCACTTGTTCCTTATCTCGTGTCGTTGATGGGGGAAACATTATGGCCCTCCTGCGATGGATCATATCTTGTCAACATCAGCTCATTATCGAGGAGATTGATCTAGAGATCCCCTTCAGTACCTTAGAGCTTGCATGCCTCAATGGAAAGTTCTTCGTGCCCAACGATAGACTCTCCTCATTGGTCTTTGATTGGGTGATTCCACGAGTGTTCAACTTCAGCTCATTTTTCACACTTAGTGGATTGTACTGGGCAATACCTTGAGAACCATTGGCATTATTGGTGGTTTCTCTCGCGCTTGTTAACAGTTTACACCATTCGCCGGTAATCAAGCGAATTTCTATCATGCTTGACTTCAGCACATCTGTTCGCATGCTAGAATTTGTACTATGATCGGTTGGATTTCAAGACCCCGAGCTAAGATTACATATGTTCAGGTTGCGTGGATTGGTTCGTGATTACATATATGACTCTTTGATGGATGGCTGCGACCATACCTTTGTCATTCTTATGGTCTTATCAAATGGGTGGTTGTGTCCATACCACAAACCCAGTTTTATATGTCCTATGGATGGCTGCACCCATGCCTAGACTATATGTACTTCACTATCATAGATATCAGTTGTACTTGTGCTTGCAGGATCTTCAAGGTTGTTCCAGTTCAGACAGTTTCATAAAGCATTTCACCCCTCCCACTCTCTCGGTCTTCACACTTTAGGGGGCATCTGTTACATAGTAATTTGTCACTGTCCTTATTTCCGTCCTTCCACTGTGTCATGTGTCAAATCAACATGTTCATATCTTCCTATTGATGCAAGAAGATTAAGAAAATGCTCTCTGTTGCTACAAATGACCCTTATTTCTTAAGTTTCTACCTCATCGCTAGTAAACCCTTAATATAAGCGATGGACCTTTGCCATAAACAGTCCAGTCATGCCATCGTCACAGAAGTACAGCTGTTTCCCGTGACAGTCGGATTTCATACCCCGCCGTGAGGCTTTTTGCTACCTATAGCGACGGCTTGACTGAATACATTGTTTACTAGCGATGTTGGCACTAAATATTAGTTATAATCTAGCGACGATCCAGATTGGGTGAATTCGTTCCAACATTCAGCCTTATGGATGTCTCCAGACCTAGTTGTTGGCATAGTTTGTGTCGCCTTTCCCCCTTTGGTATGGCAGTTCTGTCATTTGTGCTACCTTCCTTGAGGATGAACTCTCTCTTCCACATTTCATGGAGACTCCTCCTATTAAAGCACTCACCTTTGATATGATTAGCTGGTTGGTAATTCCTTTGTTAGAGCAGTGCTGCTAGTGCTTTTGAGTTTTATAGATAGCTAGTGTGGGTGTGACAAGTGTGGGATTATTGATAGCTTATGGAAGGTTGTGGAGTGCCCTTAACTTTGTGTTAAAGGTTATGAGTGAGAGAGAGACATTGTATGTTGGGAGATTCATCCTTGAAGAGTGAATGCTTGAGAAACATACTGGTTGGACCCTCTGAGAAGGCTTACGATGTCAAGAATTTGGTTGTAAGATTGCTCTTATTTCATTATTAATACAATCAATGAAGTTTTCCTATGTCTTGTATGTAGTTTACTTGATAGCTCATGACTTCTTGACTTTGTGAGTAAATAGATTATTGTTGTTTCCTGGTTATGTGCTTTGTTGTATTTCCTTTGCATGGTTTTAGGTTGATCACTCATTGAGGAGAAGGAAGCGAAATATGGAGCAGTGCAACAGAACTTCATCGACCACCGGTTGAGGTAGGCCTCCAAAAATGACTATTTAAGGAAATATATTGTTGATTTGTCTTTGTTGTGACTAGACCCACTCTAAGGCTAGAGGGGTTGCCTATGTCTGTAGAGGGAACACTTTCCTACATCACAAGAAGTACAAAGCTTGAGTACACAACTTCATTATTTGATGATGAGCCGCTCATTTCTTTTATGCTGCTGTCATCATGCCTCCAAAGATGCATAAAGTTAATATGGTGTAGCTATGGTGTAGGATTTCTATAGTTCGGCTCTCACATGGTTGAGGATTATTGTTGTTGAGGATATCAAGAAAACTTGACAAATGACCACGAGCTTGTGATTTGCTAGATATATGGATGATCACTTAAGGTGCATATTGACAAATATTGTTGGTGGTCTCATGAAGACATATCTATTTGAAGACATGGATACTCGAAGACATGGCTTACTTAGTCACATAATGATGATAAGTCCTTACCTTATGATGATAGGTTGATACTCACATATGCTGATTATCATGGTTGATGCTTATAAAATGTGGGATGTTCCTCAGTGATGATACATGATTGATATATTGAAGGTTCTTGTGGAAACATCATGCAGTTCTTGATAATGATGTTATGATCATGGATGATGTCTATGGTATTTTCACATACATATGATATGATGTGAATGATTTGGTGATACCTATTGGAGATATGACATTTGCTTAGTCGATTCATGGAAGTTTATGGAATTAGAGCAAGTTGATCTTGATGAGATCAAGAGGATGATTTGATATCTATATGCAGACATACTTTGTCATAGGTTGATGATATTTACACTGTCATATCTTGGGAACTAATGATGGACATATACAGGTTGCTAGTCTGGATGTTGCTGACAAATGCTTATGGAGCAGATCATACATGGTGTATGATAGTTACTTAAGACTATCATGGTCTTGTTTAGATATTCTATCTCTGTTATAAATGTAAAGATCATATCAAAAACCATGATGTAATAATTTGTCTTTTTTGGTTGTATTCTTTTGATGAGTCCTTTTTGGTCATATGATGTAATTTGTACCCCCTCTATGCATGGGAAGGATGATGTAATAATTTCTATATTTCAGTCATGTATAAACAATTGATATATCCCCACTTGGTTGGGTGGATAAGTCAAGTTTGGTATATCCCCACTTGGTTGGGAGAATGGATGTATGTATGAGCAATTCAAACTCACATAGTTGAGTTATAGAGTCATGTTTTCTTCTTGAAAACTTTTGCAAACTTTGCATGTATTTAGGGGGAGCATGGATGATACAGTATATCTCAGCATGAACAAAGGGGGAGCTTTATCAAAGAATTTCAGCATGCACTCAATGGGAGCATGACCCTTTTTCCTTGATGTCAATGGGGGAGAGTGACTTGGTGTGGTTTCTATTGCCATCAAGTCCAAAGGGGGAGATTGCTGGAATTATGATGTGTGTGTTGTACTTGATGGCAACCCACTTGTTGTAGAACAACTCTCTTATATATGGTAACTAGATGAATCTACAGAAGAGATATCAGATGTGATAGAATACATGGTAGTTGTGTTAACAGACAGATCACTGTAACCAATACACAGAACTGAGTTCAGATCACTACATTATCATTCAGAATCAATTGTAATCTTAAAACCATGTTTCAGAGTGTATACACTATTTGGCAGAAGCCAACCTATGTGTATACGCAACTTCGCTAAAGAAAACCAGCATATAGATCTGTAAAAACTTTGCTGCACTTCCAGACTTCAGACATAATCACACATAGAGGATAAAACATGTGTTAGTGATCAGATCTAGCACATCCATTTCCAGATCACATAATTATAAGTCATTATGATCCTGATCCATCATTAGATTTCATCCATCAACACTGAATCTAATCACAATCAACCAATCTTAATATGCAAAATACTGTCACCAGAACACAATGCAGAACCCTAAACACTGCAACAGCAAATAGAACCCTTATAGATCATACTTCAGAAGGTATACGGTACATCCATAAGCCGAATCAGCTTGTATATTCCCTTTTATCAAGGGGAACCAGCTTACAGATCTACAAATTCCATTCTATGATGTATACACTACTTCTATATGTTGAACTAGCATGTATATGTTGTTTTACCAAAGCCAACTTGCGTACAGATCTAGAAATTCTAACTTAAAACATCACAACTATTTCAGACTTCATTCATACCAGATCATCACATTTACATAATAAAAACATGTTTCAGTATTCAGATCTAGAATGTTCAAGATCAAACCACATAATGCTAATACATCTAGGCCTTCTTGATTCCGGTCCATCAATCATTATCAGCCATATAGGTGCATCCTCAGTTCACCTTGACTAAGCTGCGTATACATGCAGGTTCATTGAACAAAAGGAGCATATATGTACACATGCACTTTCACATAAAGGAAAGCGCATATACCTTGGAAAACTAAGTTTTGGTCCATGATATTTTGATCCATGGTATTGGTCCATGGTATTTGATCCGAGGTATTGGCCCTAGGTATTTGATCCAAGGTATTGGTCCTAAGTGGTTTTGGTCCATGGTATTGAGAAAGGCCTAAAACTATATAAGGAGGAGAAAATCATTAGGCCAAAAAGAAGCAAGTATTGAATACCGACATTACATTACAAAATTGAGGGTAGACAACCCTATGGCTCATTTACAACTTCACACTTTACGCCAACAAAATGCGGAGTCTTTACATAGGATTTACACTTTTTAGCCAAAATCTAGGCTTTAAGCCCCAAAGATTTCCTTGGGGGATCCCGCACCCAACACCTCCATAGCATCGGGTACACTGCTCGGGCTCCTCTGTCTAACTCGTCTGAAAGCATGTGCATCATTGTCTTCAATGTGGCCAGACAACAACATATTTGTGTATGATGTCTGTAGTAATAGGTAATTCTGGGCTGGTGGTGATGCACATCAACTCATTGAAGTACGAGTCAAGCTCTAGTCAGACTTGCTTCTTTGTCTTTTCCTGGGTGAGAGTCCTGATTGCTGGGATCACATGCATGCGCACCACAACATCCATACTCTTGAATACTCATGCATGGGAGGCATTTATGCTAGTGATTAACTACGGGACCTCTTAAAATTCCAAATCTGACTCTGGATACATGTCATCAGCTCGATCGCATTGACCCTCATCATCTTAGGCAAGTGAAGTGGGGCTCCCTTGTACTTCATTGTCCATGTTTGCATGTCATCAACAACAACATGCACGTTCGTCAAGATGTGTGCTCTTTTAGAACATCGCTGCTACCATCCGTTGAGATGGACGACTGCCTTATGAACGGTACCAAACTTGGAGTACAATGATCCCATAATTGTGTGAAGGGATACTACTTAATCTAGTATTGCCTTCTTCCATTCTGCTCAAGTACACATTGTCACCAAGTCTCCTCCTTGCTTGGCCCTTTGTAGTTCCTTTTCCATTCACTCATTCTCAACTATTAGGAAATGAACACTTGAGCTAGTGGCTTTGACATACACTCTGGCTGCATCGAGTAAGGCAACTAGATGTTTGCGCATATCAGTCACGATCACTTGTTCTTCAACTTGCACAAGGGATATTTAATCCTTTGGATTTGACACTCTACGAGACTGCACAACTCTATGTTGGGATTCATCAAACGACATGTTGTGCATCTCTTCTTTCGGCTCATTACCAAGGATCTCAGTGCCTACTTGGTCATCTGAGACTTGTTCCTCTTCTGGATGCATTGAAGTGGGTGAGTCGACCTCTTTGTAGTGAGGCATGAGGTCAGTGTCCTATTCCAACTCCTAGTTCTCCATGTATGCATCCAACTGTTGAAGTGCTTGTTCTATCTCATGAGCAAAGTCTTGCCCCTATGATGGTTCATCCTATTCACCTGATGTCATATGTTTAGATGAATCAAACACTTGTATGGGAACTGCTTCATCTATTTGCACATGTTGTGCCCCCTATTGCATCTGTTGCTGCTGCACTTCCCTCTCATGTTGCACAACTCCTGTTCCTTTCAGAGTTTCTCCCTTAGCTCATGCAACTCCTTCTCTACTTCTTCCATTATCTTCTTATCCTTCTGCCTTTCTGTGATTTTATTGTTTCGCTGTTGCCTCTTCGTCTCTATATCCATAATTGCTTTCTCTACAAGTGGATCTGCTCAAAACTTGTAGCTTTGCTCCTCCATGTGAGAGACAATCGTCCTCTTCCCTTTGTTGCACACTAGTATGCTTGGCTTTGTTGTCACTGCTGCTACTGTTGGTTCTCTTCGTGATGATGCTTCGCTAACAACTGCACAGTGAATCTGACCGGTTCATTGGGTCTAGAGAAACTATAGAAATATGTCCATGGGTCCTCCTCGACCTAATGAAATGCCCCATAGATCCAACTGAATTGAACTCTCATGCAATGATCCTTCACAATGCAATGTGTGTCATGCAGATTGTAGCTTCAGAGGTCGAATGGGTACTTCTTCATCAATTCTGCTTCGACATCTGCTCACTTGGTGCTCCGAATCTCATATAACCCAATCCACAACAAAAGAGTGGGTCAAGGTGCCTTCTTCGTCCACTGTAGTCTAGTTTCCAATCCTATCGAGATGTGATATGCCACTTCCTGCATGACAAGTACATCCAAGGAAAACTTTGGCAGAACATGTGGAGGCTTCTCCACACTGAACATTCGGATGAAAGTGCTGGATGGTGAGGCATACCAATCTACAATGCCTATCAATGCCTCCATTACTTCCTTTGACATGCAGGGTGGATCCTATTCGAATATCATCTTGTACAAAGGGGCGACAAAATGATCGGACATCCGTGTGATTACTCCTTTGAAGCTGCATTTGGACAACAACTTGAAATATGTGTTCACAGCAATATCCGTCATTGACAATGCCCACTCCAAACATGGGAACTCATGTTGGCCACAGACTACATCTAAGATGTAGGCAGACATGTAAATCTTTGCATGCATACCTATGGGTGATTGTTGAGCCTTCGTTACTTGCTCCTTTACCTAGTGAGCCAGTATGCCGGACCAGTTACATGGTTTTCCTTCTCTAGCCAATTGGTCTAGTGCAACTACCAAACTCCGTGGGAATGTTTCCGTGATTTCTTGGCCATACAATCGACAAGAAAATATGATCAAGTATTGGTATGCATTCCTCAACATCTTTGTCTTGTAGATCTAGTTGGGTGTCAACCTGAATCAAACTGGATCCTTTACCCAATTATTCATAATATCTCTGGAGTTAGTACTATTGCTAGGTAATTTGAAGGGAGTCTCCATGACAGACACAAGCCCTGACTTCTGATACATCTCATCATAATCTCATTCCTAGAAGGTTGTAATCTTTGTCCCATTGGCACTACTCAAGGTCATCATCCCGGGATCAGTGTGAGAGACTATCTAGCGTATCATGTCCGCGCATGGGAACATGGGATATCTGCATGCAATATGATATAAGACGAACATGTGAATGTTCACGTACACTTGATGGTCTTCGAGGTGTTCCCCAAAAGTGACTGCAAATGTTTCATTGACCTCTTTCCACTTCAGTTTGATGTCCTTGTCCAGATACAACTTTATATCTTTGTAGATCGGCAGAATAGAGGACTTTTCCTCAACTGTTGCTCTAGCTGCATTTCCATCAGTGTCCTGGGATCTTGTTCTCTTGGAAGCCATTGAGATAGATGAACTCTTAAATATCTGGAGAGAAGAAATCATGCATGGCAAGAAATCTGTCAGTGAAAACAAAGGAAATCTAGGGAATGACACAAAACATACTTGGGAAAATTATGGGCAAGATTACACAATTTATTCTAGCAGGCTGGGTGATTGGTTGCCAGAACTACACAAAAGGAAATTTGGGATGTCTGGGAGGTATGCTTGGCTACTGGATCTGTGCAATGCGCAATCCAAACTACCTGCTGGCTGTTGGGATTGTGCAATGCACAATTCCAGCTAGGAAGGAGTGCAGGCCCAAGGACTGCATTGTACAATTTCCTGAGCCAACAGTCACTGTCCTCTAGACATGCGCAAAATAGTCTTGGAGGCTAGTAATTGGAAAAATGCGCATTTATGAAGAAGAAGGAAGAGTCTTCCTTCCCCAGATTGTACAATCCAATCTCAATGAAGGCAGAGTTTGGGCCAAGGTTGGCCTGACTTGCCAATGGGTGACTGAAAGAAAATAAGACAGTGAATGCATCGTGACACTAAGTGAAAGAAGAAGTGATTGATAGTGCATGCAAAACATGAATGAAAGATTTAGCAAATAGACCAACATGCATGTGGTTGAAGTGGTTCGCTGGTTCGGCGAACGTTCGCGCAAAACAATTTCATGCATGCGATAGAAGTGAGATAGCAACGAAAACTGAAACATAGTTGGTAAAAGCTAGTATACATGTAAACAACAACAAAAAGCATTCAAATAAATCAATAAAACAACACTCATACAAGGGAATACACAAAAAAGCGACATAAATGATGAAAAAGATAAGTTGAGGCCACTTACCCATGAATAGTTGAGCCGGATTTGTCAAAGAGTCTTGGATGTGCTGTGGGATGTCAGAGCTCCAAGATTGATGTGAAATAATGAGCTATAATGCTTTGAATAAATAAGTTTGGGCTCATGATGCACATGCCACAAATATAGGAAAAAGTGACACTTGGAGGGAAAATTATAAAACAACTTTGCATGTAACACCCTGCTACTAAAAATAGTTCCCTGAATCATGAGATGCCTTTTGTATGTTGCCTTTTGCTATTCTGGGAAGAACAAGTCATGAATTCATGCAAGTCAAGTTTCCTTGGTCTCAGGTTGAACTGGTCAACAAGACTGCTCATGCATGCAGCCGCCCAACTACTTGAGAAAAATGTGCATTTCTGGCTGGGAGCTGGGGTAACTTCCCAGGTGGTTTGTGTAATTTCTGGGCAGAGCAGCTGACTGCTACCTAGATTTGTGCAAATTCTGGGCTGAGGAGCCATGCTGGGGAAATTTGTGCAATTTCTGCTCGGAGTGTTGACTGGCAGAATTGCATGATTCTGGAGCCCAATAGGTTTCCTGACATAATTGCGCAATTTTTGGAGGGAAGGCTGGTTGCCCTCAAAAATTGCGAAATTTTCTTGGGGAAGCTACTTAGCTTGCAACTGGACCAAGTTCGGGTGGACAACCAGTGAGCGGAATGCATTAAGTTGTGCTCGATAGGCTACCTTTGTGAATGAAAAACACTGAGGCTTGTGTACTTGACGAAGCAAGACAAGGTACTGTGAAAGGTTGGTAGGGAGGCTCCAAAACGGGCTAAGGAAAAATTTTGGAGGGTGGTTGTAGCTGCTACAATAGATCCAAATAATGCAACCTAGCTTGCCCTATGAGAACTATAAAAATTTATGCAAAACTCCAATTTAGTTTATAGACTCTATAGCCCAATGGAATTATAACACTCAAATGAACCAAACCAATCAAACAAAATAAACAAGTACAATAATGACTAGCCTAAATTTTACACTAAAACAAAACTAAATTGCATAGAGAGATCCCTCTTTGAAGCCAGCAGGCCAGATCCTAGCTTCCAAAGTGATTTTGATGCTATCCTATGTGTTTACTCCCTCAACCTCAAAAATACAGAATGACAACATAAGCTTCAATATGTAAATTGAAGCTTATATATCATTAAGAAATACATGATCTGAGGTTGTTATTTTGTATATATTAGTGTGTCATTGATTTGATTTTTATTTGTGTGATGATTTTTAATAGACCTGGCTCCCAAAATAATTTTCACTAGAGATCACCCTGATCCCAACCCTACTGAAGTCATAGATAATCCTGAAAAATTGGTGAGAAAGAGAAGTTTTACAGAGAGTCAAGGTAGTAATAGTCCTTTGTCTAGATTCAATTCTCTTCCTGATAATATTCCTTTGTCAAGGTCTAACTCTCTTCCAAATAAATTTGAAACTATTCAAGGTATAGAGTTTGATTTCCCTTTCCAACATAGTCTGTTTATATCAAAATCTGGGGCTTTTGTAGAGTAGTCTCTCATTGATAAAGCTCTACTACAACCATACATACCCCAAACCCAACTTCTTGAAACATATCCTGATCTTGAATCCCTACAACAATTCGACACATTACAAGATTTGGTTTCAGTGTTGGACCAAGCTATTGAAGAAGCTTATATTCAACAATCTGTTGAATTTTCTGCTTTAACAGTTGTAGCACCCTCTTCGTCTAGTCAATCTTCCTAGTCTTTTCATCTAGAGCCTCCCAGTCCTACTCATTCCATAGTTTCAACTTCCTCACCTATGATATCTCAAACTGTTATTCATACTATCCTTGTAGTTATCACAACTACAGCTACATAAACTCCATCTTCTAGTCAATCTTCCATACCAGTTACGGCAGGTAGGTACACCTTTGGTGTTACCAGGCCAACTAAATGTTATGCCTGGAGGTTACCAATCTAAAATTGTGACCTTTAATAACACTAGTGCTTATACTTCTCAGCAACATTTGGATAGGATGAATGACGTGTTTGACCTTCAAGAAGTAGATGAAGCCAATGATAAAATGAGATTGTTTTCTCAGAGTTTAGGAGGTGATGTCAAGAAATGATTTAGGGGTTTACCTACAGGAAGTATAGCCAACCTTGATGCTTTCCATTAAGATTTCTTAGCTAGATGGGTGATCAAGAAAAATCCACTTCAACTCCTAAATGAATATAAAAGGATGAAAAGAAAACCAAATGAAAGTGTGGAAAGAATACTATGAACGATTTAAAACTGTTTACAATGCCATTCCACAAGATATCAAGCCCTCCCCTGGCCTAACGTTAATTGATTTTCCTGATGTTTTTGATGTAGACATGGAGTATCAACTTAGAGACAAAGACCCGACAACTTTGGAAGAAATGCAAGAAAATGCTATCAAAGTTGAAGCTAACATCTTAGCCAAGAGGGCTAAACTGAAATCTAAACGCAGAGTTACCATAAAAGAAGAACCTTCTACTCTTGTTGTTGATCATAAAATTGATAAGCTAGTGAGAGTAGTGAATTAGATGATGCAAAGAGTAAACCTAAACGACCAAATTCAAGTTTTGCAAGCAATTTTTGTATAGGTTTAAAACCTACATTTGGTATTAGAGTTGCTTCGTCTTCAAGGGGACGCCTTTGCTGCTAACGAGTTTTTCTTTGTCCTATGGTAGACCCTGTTATAGTGGTAGATCTGTGAGATTGATTCTTGTAGTGAAAGAAGATGATGAATAATGAAAAGATAGAGATTGATAAATTAAATGGACAAAGTTTTTAGTTGTGGAAGATCAATATGGAGGATCTTTTGGTGGATATAGATTAATGGATTGTTTTAGATCCAAGTACATCACCAATAGTAATGTCAACAAAAGACTGGGTTAAGTTAGATCTAAAGGTGAAGAGAACAGGATGATTGTGTCTCTCAGATTTAGTATTGTTGAATGTGTTAGGGGAAGCTACGTCAAAGGCATTTTGGGACAAGTTAGGGACTTTATATCAATATAAGTCTCTAGTGGGAAAATTGTTCGTATGGAAAAAATTGTATAACTTGAGGATGAAGGATGGAGACTCAAAAACAAAGCATCTAAAAGCATTCAATATTGTGGTAAGTCAATTGTTATTTGTTAATATTAAAATTTCAAATGAAGATAAGTGTATCATTATTTTGCGTTCTCTACCAAACTAGTGGTATAATGTGGATGTTGCAATAAATAACAATACAACTACCTTGAATTTTGATGAAATAGTCTCATCCTTGTTGTCAGAGGAGATGAGAAAAAAAATATGGAGAACTAGAATGGAGATTCCTTTTCCATGAGAGGAAGGTCCCAGAATGGAAACAAAAATAAGTCCTCAAGTGGGAGATATAAATCTCTAGGAATATTTGTAAAGGTATGCCAGAAATGCAGAAAGTAAGGGCACTACAAAAAGGACTATAGATCTAAAGCTCTTGAGAAAGGAAAAGGATTTGATGATTCTCCTTCTGTAGAGGCGAAAACCACCTCAGATGAAGGTGGGGATGTGTACTTGGCTTCTTATTCAAGTACACATGTAGATCATGAGACATGGTTGATTGACTCAGGTGCATCGTTTCACTTCACTCCCCATAGGGAGTGGTTCTACGTGTATGAGAAATATGATGGTGGTGATGTCTTCCCATGGGATGATAGGAAGGTTAGAATCATAGGACGTGGAAAAGTCAAGTTGAAGCTTCAAGGTCGAAGGATTAGAACACTTCCTGGTGTTTTGCATATTCATGCAATGGACAAAAGTATGATTTTTGTAAGCAAGATGGATGATGTAGGTGTACTAATAGTGTTAGAGAAAGATACTTGCAAGATGGTTTGGGGAGCGTTGGTATTGATACAGGGAGTTCAAATTGGAACTTTGTACAAGCTTATGGGTAGCATTGTTATTTATGGGTGCAATTGTTTTGTGCTTCTTGAAAGTTGAGAAAATATCTAGTGGTATTTGAAGAAAATACTATGTTGTGGCATCAAAGACTTGGAAACATTGGAGAGGAGGGCCATCAAAAACTACATGGTGATGGTATGGTAAAAGATATGTCTAATTTATCTCTAAATTTTTATTTCTGTGAACATTGTGTACATGGGAAGCATAATCGGGTAATTTTATCCTCTAGTGCTAAGAAGGCGAATGGGATATTAGCACTTGTGCACAATGATGTGTTTGCACCTATGTTGGTTCCATTACTTGGTAGGTATGTGTACTAGGTCTCAATTATAGATGAGTTCTCGAGGAATACATGGATATATTTCCTCAGGAAGAAATCTAAAGTATTTGACATGTATAAATAATTTAAGGCTTTGGTGGAAAATTAGACAAAGAAGAAGATTAAGGTGTTTAGGAATGATAATGGTGGAGAGTTCTGCAAGAAGGAATTTGAAGATTTTTGTAAGAAGTGTGGTATAGCATGGAAGAAGAATACTCCATACACACTGTTATCTCAAAATCAGACCCTGATAGGCTACTGGTCAGGTTGATTCTAAGTAACTATTTCAAACCTACTTTAGGCTGAGGCTTAGCCTCCCCAACCTGAGAGGGCTCTCTCTGGGTGTAATAATGATTTTGATTAAAAATAAAATGGCTAACTCTTGTAGAACAACTGTGACAAATATGAATGTTGGAAATACATTAAACAAGTATCCATTGGGCCTATGGAGTCAACAACACTTCAATATAACAAAGATCTTGACCTTACATGGAAGTCAGGGCATTCAGCATTTGAATATTCAAAACATACACTCATATGGAACCACACAGTTTATAGATGCATACAGGAAATCAGAGCACATTCAGTGAATTCTGAGTGATTATACATCCATACCACTGTAAACAAAACTAATGAAAGGACAACATCACACATTCTGAATATAAGAAATCCTTCATGAATCCTGAGAAGTAAAATCAAAATTATATTACTGAAAGTGAGTCTTTACATAAGCCAAATACTATGCTCTGTTATAAAGTTTTCCAACCTTGATTACATTGTTGTTTCAGCTATATATAGAGTTCTTATTCTAACTGATCGAGATTCCTCCTCCAGCATGAGGGGAATTCGAAAACTACTTCTAATGACACCTATCAACCATTTAACTAACTAATAAATACAACAAAGTGTTGGCTGGAGTTTTTTAGAGATCTAAATCAACTATGACTCTAACTCCATATTACATGCATGATGGCTTCTCCTCGTTCTTTGACATCTGGCCCTCTTTTAGTTTAGCTGAGATGGGTGTTTAGTGCTCCATGTTGACCTTGGATGTTGAATCTTTTTAACTGCTTAGAAATATTAGGAGATTACCCTTGCTTCTCGGCTTCAATTTTCCCCAAAATATTCGAATGCACAAAAGCATGACCTTTAGCCTTTAATTACCCAAAATGTAGAAGACTGCCACGTCCTTGATGCGCTGTAAGCTTTTCCCATGAACATGTGTGCAAGCAAAAATTTCTTGCAGGCAAACCGTTTGATATACCCTGATCTGTGGTAAAGGTGTTCACTTTACGACAAAAAATGGATTTGAATATTAAACCTTTTTAAGCGTCCACCTGTCTTGACCTAATTGACTGTTGACAGCTTCAAATGATGTCTTGCATGCCCTTTAGATGTTTTCCTTTCAAAATTCCCACTTATAATTCAAACTGATTGAATTGCGTAAAAATCATCACCTTCAGCAGTTTCGTAGCGCGCTACGAAACTGTTGAGTTTTTTTTTTTAAAACAGCTTGCTTTTGACCCGAGACCTTTATTAGCCAAGTATTTGATTGCCAAAAAATACTTTAGATTTTCCACATGTTGAATAGGAATTTATATTTCCTCAGAAAGATAAAATCAAGCAAATTTGTCAAAACTTTAAAACAAAATCTTACTTGAAATGAAAACTTATTTAGGAGATAGCTGATTTAACTGTGCCTTCAGATCTTCAATTTGTTTCCTCATAGCCTTATTCCCAGCTCTCAATTGCATATTGATCCTTCTTATGTATTTGGCTTCTTTGATTGCTGGTACTCTCCATGTGTGAAATTGTGAATGGCCATCAACCATTGAATTCAGCTGAGCTTCTACAGCAGCATTTCCTTCCCATAAAGTTTTATAATACTTTGCATGTATAGCTGCATGTTTTCTAGCGGCTTTCTTTAATTTGGCAATTTCATATTTAGCTGATTCCAATTGTCTCTGTATGGCTGCTATATTATCTTCTTGAGATGCAATGAATTTTTTGCCCGTGTCTTTTTGTGTCTCTTCCCCTGTTTCCTCTGTTCTTGGCAGTGCTTCCTGTACTTGCTGGAATCTCCTTGTCATAGGTCTTCTAGGTTTAAAAATGAACTCTTCAGCTGTCACATAAAATCTAAGCCTTTTTGAGGCCTTGGGTTTCTTGGTGCTTTCTTGTTCTGACTGCATCAATTCGATTTGAACTGGTAGAGACTGCTCAATTTCAATAGCCTGCAATAAATCATTTAAACTTGCCTTGGACACTGGACTTTCTTCAACTGCTATAGCTTTACCTTTTTTCTTATTTATCTGGCTTCTTGTTCTTACCCTCGAGACTACTCCAGATGTGCTTGTTTCAGGTACAATCTTTTTACCATGAAATTTTTTTTTAGTTGATTGCTGAGGTTGATCTTGGATGATGAGTGGCTTCATTGGTTTTCTTACTTGTGATCTTACTTGTGACTTTGTAACTCTTTTAGCTCTTGCTTCTGTTTGGAGCTCAGCTATTGTAAAATCCCTGGCAGGTTGGGGAGTGAGGCCAGTCTGGCATTTGAAGCCAGCCATAAAAA
Source organism: Pinus tabuliformis (assembly GCA_031772625.1). Taxonomy (NCBI): domain Eukaryota; kingdom Viridiplantae; phylum Streptophyta; class Pinopsida; order Pinales; family Pinaceae; genus Pinus; species Pinus tabuliformis. The sequence goes on from CM062818.1 coordinate 1,873,670,273, forward strand.
TGATTGAATTCCAATCCCTGTCTATCTTTTGGAGCCCATCTAAAACTAGTAGTTTAATCAACCATGATGAAACAAAGAGGTTTCACAGTCCTCTTTCCTCAGCTGTACCTTATCACACATCTTACTCAAACTACGAAACAGATAAAAAGGTAAGTCTATGGAGACTTTCCTGGTGAAATGTAGAAGTAGTTTGAAATGGTAAGAATAAACCTTGTTATACCTTCCTTCACAAGTCAAATATTTCTGTATGCAGGTGAGTAAGAGAGCATAATGTTCTTTGACATAATTCCTGGGCATTGCCTTACTTAAATCTTCATTTACATAATCATCCTTCAAAAACTCCTTTCAAGGATTCATGTCAAATTTAAAATTTTTGAACCATTCCTCTTGTCCTCTTGGAATCTCTGTCACAGCAGATATCACTTCTGGAGAAACCTGCACTTCTAACATGGCTACCTTTGAATTCAAACCAGTGAAGTTAAGTGCAAATTCCTTAGTTACCTGTGCATGTCCTCCTTGTAACTTTTTGCAAAAGTTCCAGCACCCGGCCTTTTTAAACACTTTCTTCCCCTCTTCATTTCTCAGCGTTATATCTAGGCCTTCGGGTTCAGTCCTTAGAAATTTGCCAGATCTGTGCTCTTTTTTCTCCATGGATTCTTCCAAATATTCGCACACAAAGACTACCAGCTCCGGTTGGAATTGTGATTCAGCTTTTTTTTTTTAATTCGGCCTCGCTTGATTATCAGCCTCGCTTGAATTTTCAGCCTCGCTTGAATTTTAAACTCTTCCGTTTAAAACCTTTAAAGATATAATCTTGCAGATTTGTCATTCATGCAGGAATTACGACCATCATTATGGTTTATGCACGGTAAAATTTCTTGGGAATAATAATTTGTGCATATCAACAAATCTAGTGGCGGTGATAGTGGCAATGAGCGTTAAAATGTGATAAGAAAGGTATATGAGCTGACATTTCGGGAAAGATTCGCTGCGGAATGTACGAATCCATGATTTCCCAGCGCTGTTAGTTTTGAATTTTAATGATGCACTGCGAAACTGCCTAATCATGAAGCGCTGCGAAACTGCCTAGTTATGATTGCGCTACAAAATTGGCGAATTGGAATAGCGCTGCGAAATCACGAAAAGGCACGGTGACTCACATAAGACAAGAGGTGGCTATAGAACAATGATGGGTAGAGGGGAACCAATGGGAGTTGAGAACAACTTGAGTTAAAAACTCTTTTAAAAACTCCAAATCCTACGGGAAGAAAATTAAAAATGAAAATTTGAAATTAAACTAGCACAGACCTTTGTCATCGGGCTAGGATAGAAAATTACATGTATCAATTTTTAGTTCTAAGTGATAACAGTGGCTCCACTTGGGATAGTGTGCTCCTGTAGTACACTAAGAACTCGTAGGTCCAGTGCTTTGTCCAATTTATGAAAACATAGATAGAGTTGACAAGCATTCCTTTCTAGCTTTGTGAGCCTTCACCTCGGGCTTGAGCTTCCTGTTCAGCTTGTCATTTATTTGCAACAAAGAAAGACTAATAAAATGGTTATATACAATGCTTGTGAGAAACTTGGCAGAGATTCAATCAATTGTAATGCTTTAGGAACCTGCCATTAACAGGTCCTCCAGCATATGGTGTTCCATCAATCTCTTGTAGAACGTAGGTGTTATTCCCATGGAAAGCAGAAATTTGATATGGCCCTTTCCACAAATTTTCAAATTTACCATGTTTACCTTTCTCTTCAATTCTGGCTTCCCATTTCAAGACTTTATCATGAATCTGGAATGTAACTTCTTTGATCTTTTTGTCAAATGCTCTCTTGATCCTGTTCTGGTTTTGTTGATGACTGTCAAACACCTCATTTCTTTTCTCTTGTAAAGCTATTAGCTGGTTGATCCTTCGTTGTATAGCATTTGGTTCCTCTTCTAGTCCTTGAATCAACTTCATTATTGGTACTCCGAGCGATGTGGGAAATATAGCCTCTGCCCCATATACTAGCTCATATCGTGATGTTCCAATGGACCTCTTTGCGCAAATCCGGTCAGCCCACAAAGCATATTTCAGTTTCAAATGCCAAGCTTTTTTATTTTCTTGCAGCAGCTTCTTAATGATTCTCACAAGACTCTTGTTTGATGACTCAGCCAAACCATTTCCCTATGGATAATAAGCGGTAGAATGTCCAAGGGAGATGTGATACTGATGACAAAAATTAATTAACCTTTTGGACTTGAAAGCTTGAGCATTGTTTGTAATGATCTTGATTAGGCAACCAAATCTTGATAATATATTGTTTTCTAAGAAAGAAATAATCACTGAATCATTTTCTTTCCTTGTAGGTATTGCTTCTATCCATTTTGTAAAGTAATCGGTGGTTGTGAGAATCCAGCGATGCTGTCCTGATGAAGGAGGATGGATTTCCCCTATAAAGTCTAATCCCCACTGCTGGAAAGGTGCTTCAACATAAATAGGAACCAAGGGAATTGGCATAAGCTTTCTCTTTCCTTCAAACACTTGACATTCATGGCATGTGGCTATCTTTTTATAGATATCTCTAAACATAGTTGGCCAAAAATAGCCAGCTCTCAAGACCTTGTTTGCAGTGGCTTTCCAATAATGATGTCCTCGGCAATCCCCTTTATGAAACTCATCAATTACTTTATTAGCTTCTTCTTCAATGAGGCTGTTTAATAATATTCCTCCTGCATCTTTCCAAAACAAATTTTGGTCATACACAAAATATCTGAGAGATTTCAATTTGGTAAACCGAGCTTTGGATTTTGAAAGATTATCAGGAGCTCTATTATGCTGCAAAACAAATGCTATATCCTTGTACCATTCTGAGATCAAGAATTTTTCATTTATCTGGACCAATTCCTCTTCATTTTCAGAAATTTCTGAGATTTCTGTGCTTAAATTAATATCAATACAGTCCAGATTTGACTGGGTCAACAATTTGGCTAGGCCTTGACCCTTTACCAACTTGGTGGGTTTGATCTCAATATCATACTCCAACAGTTTTGCTATCCACTTTCCCCTTTTTCCATCTGGATCAGCTTGTGTAAGAATATCTTTAATAACAGCATTTGGGACGTATGCAACAATGTGAGAGTGCAAAACATAGATTCTGAAATCCTTAATTGCTTTCACCAATGCATAGGCTTGTTTTTCTAAGATATTATATTTCAATTCATCATTGGCCAATGTCTTGCTAAAGAAAGAAATGGGCTGTTCAGTACCTTGACTTCCTTTTTGCAATAAAACTCCAGCAATTGTGTCTTCAGAAGCAAATGTAAAGATAAGGAACTCCTTGGTAAAATCCGGGCTGATGAGTACTGGTGCTTGAGTAAGTGCCTTCTTGATCTCTTCAAAAGATTTCTTTGCTTCAACTGTCCATTTAAAATCTGCTCCTTTCTTTAACATCTTTGTTATGTTCTTGACAACTTCAGCAAAATTAGGAATGAATCTTCTAACAAAGTTAACTTTCCCAAGAAAGGATTGAACCTCCTTCTGACTCCTTGGTAAATCCAATTTTTGAATTGCACTAACTCTATTAGGATCAATACCAATTCCTTCTTCAGAGATAATATGACCAAGCAGTTTGCCAGAAGTTAGAGCAAAAATACTTTTGGTTGGGTTTAGAGAAATACCAAACCTCCTACACTTCTGTAGGACCCTTTCAAGGTGCTTTAAGTGGTCTTCTTCCTTTTTTGAAAAAACTGTGATGTCATCAAGATAAACCACCACTGATTTGTCCTTTTCTTCAGCAAAAGCAATATCCATTGCTCTCTGGAAAGTGGCTCCCGCGTTCATGAGGCCAAAGGGAATTTTTGCATACATGAATGTTCCCCATGGTGTAGTGAAGGCCATTTTCTCCTGATCATCTGGGTGAACAAGAATCTGATTGTACCCTGAGAAACCATCAAGCATAGACATCCTTTGTGAACCAACAATGTTTTGCAGAATGAAATCCATTTTGGGGAGGGGGTAATTATCTTTCAATGAAGCCTTGTTTAAGTTCCTGGAGTCTATACAAATTCTGATCTCTCCATTCTTTTTTCTGACTGGTACCAAGTTAGCAAGCCAATTTGAAAATCTGATTGGGACAATAATTTTAGCATCAAAGAGCTTTTTCACTTCTTTTTCAATCAGTGGAATTAGAAGAGGATTAATTCTTCTTAGCTTCTGCTTAAAAGGATTTTCATTCTGCTTAATAGGAATGGTATGTTGTATGATTGAAGAGTCATATTATTTCAAGTCAGCATAGCTCCATGCAAACACATCAATGAATCTTTTCATCATCTCAACATATTTAGTCTTCATATCAGTTGAAAGGAACTTGGAAATCTTGACTATTTTAGGCACAACCGAGTCACCTAAATTGCAGTTTTCTACTTCCTCTTCATTAGCTTGTAGTCTTGGTGCTTTGAACACATCATTTTGATCAAATAATTTTTCAAGGGGAATGAGGCCTTTAGGGATTAAGTTGTTTTATAACTGTAAGACTTCAGAACTTTCCTTTGACTCTATTAACATATTCTGCTGATCTATCTGATTGTGCTCAAACTCTTCTTTTAATTCAATGAAGTTCCTTACCTGCTGATCATCCTCAAAAACTTGCCAATTTGTGATATTATCCGGTATGACTGGTCTATGGCGAACCTCCACTTCATAGGTTTCAGAAGAATGCTTAGGAATAATAAAGAGACTGGCTGAAACAGCAAGAGAATCCGCAATAGAGTTTTGATCTCTAGTTTTGATGCTGAAGGAATAGGATTGAAATTTTTCCAACATCTCTAACACTAAATTTCTGTATGCTCTCATCCTTGCATCCTTAGTTTGATATGTACCTTCTACTTGTTTAATTACCAATTCAGAATCTCCACAAACAGCAATGTTTTTAGCTTTCAACTTTATCAAGGTTTCCAAACCTAAAACCAGAGATTCGTACTTAGCCATATTGTTGGTACAATAAAAGTTTAATTTGTATGAGAGAAACTTACTTTCTTCAGTTGGACTAGTGATCCAAATCCCAGCTCCTGCCCCTTCTTTTCCTGCTGATCCATCAAAGTATAATGACCAGCAGCCCATGATGTCTCTTTAATCTCCTTGCTGCCCTTCTTGACACTGATTTTCCGTAGGTTTATCTTGTGATTCTCTTCCAACTGATTCATTGAAAATGATAGCTGATCCAAGACCAGTATCACATGAGTAAATAGGAAAATTCTGAGGCTTATCCTTGCTGCTTACCATGTAGGCCATCCTTGTCTCGCGATACAACCTCCTTTGTTCACCAAACACTGGGATGGTAGCATATGTAAGATCCATCTGCATTGTGCCCTTGATTTTTGCTGCCCATGACCTTGAAAGAAGCATCCCAAACTTTGGTGGAATGTCTGCAACAACAATGTCCATAACAGTTGTTTTTGCTGGAATTTGTGTGAGCCCCACAACAACATCTTTTATCAAACCAATGCAATGGACTCTTTTTGAATCAAAGGAAAATAAATCCTTATATGGCCTAGTTACCTCTAACCCCAGCCTTTCCATGATTACCTTAGGCATGAGATTATGTGATGCCCCTGAGTCTAACATAGCATTATGTAGAGTCATATCATGAATGCTAATGCTTATGTAAAAAGGGGGAAACTCTTCATTTTGTTCATCCTCAAGTCTTGGACCCAAACAGATAATGGGATTATCTTCTTGTACATTTAGAATATCAGCCACTCCTGGTTGTGAATTAAGCATCTCCACAATTTTGCTTCTGTATTTATCTACCTTGAGAATTTCATTAAAAGGGACTGATATCTTAATTTTTGCAATCTCATTCTCAAGATTAAAAACAGAAGTAGTCTTGTCAATTTCTTTAGGAGGAGGAAGAATTTGAATATCCTTTTTGACAAGAGGAGAATCATCCTTACCTTCAACCACCTTTGATTTTTCCTTTTTATCTTCAATTGCCTTGGAGGTATTCTTCTTGGGCTGTGCTTTGTTTGCTGTAATAGGAACATCTCTATTCCTTAGATTATACTGCTTTTGCATCTCAAAAATAGCGTGTTGATAGCCCTTTAAAAAATCTGAAGGCTCTTCTCCTGACTTTATCATACTGGACTCATCATGTTCCTCCTTAGTCAAGAAAATCCCTGACATTTCTTCATCAAAATAATGGATTGATTCCTCAGGGACTTCAGGTTCATCTTCTTCCTCTTCATCTACCAAATTTTGTTGGAAGGGAGGTCTCACTGGAGGATCTACCTGCTGATTTCTGTTGTCTCTTGGCCTTTGCTAATTCTGAGGTCTTCTGAACTGAGGGTTCCTGAATTGAGGTCCCTGCTGTGCTGGAGGGGCAAAAGCATTCCCAAGAGCTAGTCGGTCCATCAATTTCTCCATGGTTTTCATCATTGTTTCAAACTTGTCTTCTTGAGCAGAGGTAGAAGGTTTCTCTTCTTCCTTTAGCTTAGTCTTTGCCATGTTTGATTTCTTAGCAGCAAGCATATTTACCTCCACCTTAATTGCATCATTTTTCATGTCAGCAAGAGAGGCTGACTCCCTTTCTCTGAGTAAAAGAGAGAAAACTGAATCAAATGATTCAACATATCTCAACTGTGACAAAGCTTTAGGAGGTTTCAAATGAGCTGGAATAGAATTGTATATTTTTTTAAACCTCTTAGAGAAGTTTTGGACAGTTTCATCTGGGGCTCTTCTAAGATTTTTGTATTCGGTAAGGGCTTGGACAGGGTTGGTTCTGTTTCCCCATTTCCTTAGAAAGCTGTCTTCAAATTCTACCCAACTATGAATGCTTCCGGCTCTAAGGGCTTTAAACCATTTTCTGACTTCCCCAATGAAGGTTTGAGCAAACAATCTTAGTTTTACATCTTCATCATCCACTTCTTCCCTGTCAACAAAATCATTGAACCTATCCACGTGTTCCTCTGCTGTAATATCTTCATCTCCTCCCCATGTTGGAATTCTGGCAGCATATTTGCTAGGAAGATCATGTAAAACAGCAGGGAGAGCTAGAGGAGCATACCTAGCAGGTATAGCCATAATGAATGGAGGAGCAGTGACAACAGGTATTGTATGACCGGTGGAACCAGAACTAGTATGAGATAGTGTCTGAGGACTATTTGGACTAGCAGAGGCAGAAGATAAAGTATTGGTACGAAAAGGACTATTTGGACTTTGCAAACCACTGACAAAGGAACTCCAATTTGGGAGAGGTAAACCAGTTTTGGACTTGAGCAAAACTTCAAAAGGATCAAGTTCTTTGAGTTGATTCAAATCTTCTTCTTCTAACAGTAATTCTGAAGTAACAACCTCCCAAAACTCTTCCTTATCTTTTTGTGACACTAAGGATGAAGTATCAATGCCTCTTTTTTGCAAATCTAAAATAATTCCAATAAGTTCTTCTTCGTTCTCAGATCTCAACAATACCTCATGAATTTTATCATCTACAATTTTATCTTCAGGACTTCTAGAAAATTCAGGGAACAAAGATTTTGATACAGATGAAGTACCTGGTATATCAGGAAATCTTTGCCTACTCCTTGAGATGGTGTTTGGATTATCCACAGGAGTAGGTGGATTTGGGTCAGGATTACTCCTTGTATATCTTCCTCTCGAAGCCACCTTTTTAACTTTAAGATTGTATGGAGTCACCAAGGTAGAATGCAGCCTCGAAAACCTTCTGAGCTCCTGCTACCTTCAGAAGTTCAGCTTCATGATTTCGGGAATGAGTAATCTTCAGGCTCCCGGCAGACGCACCAAAATGTTATCTCAAAATCAGACCCTGATAGGCTGCTGGTCAGGTTGATTCTAAGTAACTATTTCAAACCTACTTTAGGCTGAGGCTTAGCCTCCTCAACCTGAGAGGGCTCTCTCTGGGTGTAATAATGATTTTGATTAAAAATAAAATGGCTAACTCTTGTAGAACAACTGTGACAAATATGAATGCTGGAAATACATTAAACAAGTATCCATTGGGCCTATGGGGTCTGTTATCACAAAACTAGTACTAGGGGCTGCAACCAAGCAAAGCTTCATGTAACTGTTTCAGACCATACTTTAGACCAAAGATTAGCCTCTTTGATCAGAGAGGGCTCTCTCACAATTCTTGATAAAATACTTCAAACATTAGATGGCTAACTCTTTATTCACTTATGAAAGCATAACTGGTTGGAAACACATTAAACTAACTCTCATTGGGCTATGGAGTCTATAATATCAAGTAAACAAGGAAAACACAGTGACCTCATGGAAATCAAGGCTCTTAGCATTACATGTCAAACATATTCCACCAACACATAGCTTGCTGTATACACAGGAAGTCAGAGCATATAATTATGAATTCTGAGTGATTGCATACAACAAAACCATAAAATAACATAAAGTATAACACATCATCACTACATTTGATCATGACAATCCTTCGAGAATCTTGAGAAGAGAATAACTCTGTTTTACTATTACTGTCAAAAAAGGTCTTACAATGGCCCAAAGCAACACTGTTTTTCTATTAAGTAACCAACCTTTTTTACATATAAGTTATTCCTATATATAGCCTATCAAAACACTACTGTATGAGACTCCTCAACAAGCATGAAGGGAGCTCGGGCTTTTGACATAAATGACCTTAACTATAACATAAACAAACTAATTGATTGCAAGAGATATGATGCTACGAAAACAGAGGATTCCATCATATTGGCACTTTAAGTCTCTTTCCTTGTATACCCTGCTATGTTCTTGGAGCTTGCCACCTGTATCATTGCAGTAACAACCATATCCAAACTGGAAGCATGTTCAATGTATATACAGCTCCGGATTCTTGATGCAGAGATGATTCAACAACCGAAAAGAAAATGAAGCCTATATTCTTGGTTGCTGCCCCCCTCGGTGTTCATATATTAATGATCCATCTTTAAGCCATTTACACCTTGGATAGCCTCGTGTGACTGAAGAGAATTCATGACCCAGCCATCCCACAACTAGACAAGTGTATCATCTTACACCTCAGCAGCTCTATCCAAACCCTAAAATTTCGGAGATAAAGTGACTTTTTAGCAAAAAACAAAACTTCGCCTTTTTCTTTGAATATTTACCCTTGGCCTCCTTATCAAAATATCTGACTGGTCTTCTATACTCCCCATGCTAGTATTAAACCATCTTTTTAAATATATGCTGACCTCAGCATTCCACCTCAAGCTTTAAACTTAACCAGTCATCTACAGCAGTTTCGTAGCGCGCTACGAAACTGCTGTAGGTCATTAAAATCAAATTCATGAACCTCAAAACAGCAATATTTCAAATCTATGATTCTTCAGTCATTCCATACAAGTGTGAAGACACAAAAAAGTCTCAAAAACCTTTAAAAAGACGATGGCCCCAAAATATATCAAAATTTGAAAAAACACATTCCTCTTTGAATCATTTAGCTAGCTTGTCTAGCTTCTCTTTCAGGCTGATGACTTCTTCCTTCAACTTCTTGTTTTTTGATCTCAGGCTCATGTTCATCTTTCTGACATGTTTAGCTTGTTTGATGGCTGAAACCGTCCAGGTGTACACCTCAGCCACTGCATCTACCTGACTAGCAAAGCTTTTGCTACCTTTCATTACAGCTACGAAACTGTTATTCTGCCTGAAAAATAGCTCTTGGGACAGAGCTCATAGCTTCTCACAGAAAACGTATTTGGAAAAACTAAAGGAGGTTTTTGTAAACCAACCCGTTCTTAACAAAAACCTCTTTTGGTTTTTTGAAAAACTACTCCAGCTGCCCAGAATCGAGCCTTGAAAAAGATGTGTGAAACAGGAAATTAAAAACTGCATCTACAGCAGTTTCGTAGCGCAACTTTAGTCATTCGATTCTCTCAGCTCGTAACAGATTTGAGGAAACTGAAAGAGGTTTTTCTAGTTCAGTGTGTTAGGAATAAAAGCCTCTTTAAATTTTCGAAAATACACTTTCATCTGCTCTAAATACCTCCTGGAAGTTGACAACTTAAAACAGAGAAATATGCCTTGTTTCAATATCATGATGACAGGACCTTGAGTCAATAAATGAAGCCTTAATGTAAACATTTGTTACAATATCATCTGCTAGTTCAGTGCCAACAGTCAAAACTCAAGTTTGCTTCACGTTGTCTTGGAGAGAGAAAGCATGTGTGCTTGAAATCATAATCATTGTAATACAATGGTGAACCTTCCAACATGCAGAGAAACTTGGGCATGTCTCAGCAATAGCACGAAGTGATGATGGCACCAAATGGTGGAAAGAAGACCACTCCTACTCAAGCCTAGGAGAAATTGAAGCAAAATCATGTGTCTGAGTTGTGAAGATCTCATTGCCAGCCACTTGAATGAGTCGTTGCAATCGATGCTTGTCCTTCAAAAACCGTTGCCAAAACAGAATTGCACAAAAATTTGCCATAAGAGTCTTTGTATGATATGAAGAACCAACAGATCCATTAGCATCATTATAATAGCTGTCCACATATTTATTGAACAAAGATTGCTGCCCAAATGGCTGTATGATAGGCATTGGTCATGCATCCATCAATAAACCAATTATTTCACCCTCTCTAACAAACCCACACTGACCAAACTGATGACAAGCATACATGTAGGAGCTTGAGAACATGCCACCTATAAAATGCATCCACCCCAGAGCTATTTTGCATGACGGTTGCTATGGATTCGAACAAATCCCCAATTTCGTAGCGCAGCCAGTGCAAAATATGGATTATGCGCTACGAAATCACCTAGAAGATGTTGCGCTGCGAAACTGTCTTCAAGCTAGTCTGAGAAATTTTGGCATTAGAATTTTTAGTGATAACAGTGGCTCCACTTGGGATAGTGTGCCCTTGTGGTACACTAAGAACATGCAGCTCCAGTGCCTTATAGAATTTATTTGATAAACAAAAACTTGCTTGACCAACATGATTGTAGGAGAAAGAAAGCTACATCTACTGAAAAAGAAAAATACTCAATTAACCTTGAGCTTATTTGTATTTACCTACCTACCTACCCTAACGGCTGCAAGCTCCACTTGTAGCTCAAGCAACATGATATTTCCAATAAAGCCAATCAATTGTCTTTTCTGATATGGGAGGCTCCTGACTGCATTCAACCTCAACATAACCATGGTAGTGGGATGACCAACTCAACTCATAATATACTTGATCTTCATAATGCAAATGAAAATGAAAGACCGGAGTACAAAGCTTGTCCATATATTCACTTACAGGGTCCAAGAAGACATGGTTATGTTGATGATCATCATAATATTCCACATCTTTAGACAACTGATTCGCAACCACACAAGGTTCTTTTGATGTGCTATCCAGCTGCTTTTCTGAATCATTCCAATAAACAATGGAATTTTCCTCACTATTATGATTATTATTTGGAGTAAGCTGCTGCAAGGAATTACAAAATTGAGCAAGCTTTTCCTCTGCCTGAGGGTCATAGAAAATTTCCTCCAATATTTCTTCTTGCTGGGTGCAATCAATTTCATCTTCATCATGATCTGAAGCCGGACCAATCTGCTGCATCTCTACATCAATATCAAAGGATAAAACATGGTTTTCACAGGTAAACTCTTGTTGCTCTTCATGCGGTGCTTCATGGAGTGTTATACCTTCTTCTTGGTGCTGAAAAACATTGTCATGAAGAGCCTCTAAAATTTCTTCATCTGTAAATTCATCATCACCATAATAATCCTCCAAGCACTGAATAAGATTCAAAGAATGCCTACAGCAATCTTTGAGCAGCAACAAAGAAGGATAATATTCTTTATACATTTCACAGAACACATCATGGAAATCAGCAAGAGAAGATAATGAATCATTTTCCAAACTTTTATACCAAGACCATGCTTCTCCTTCTAAAGTGGCCATAAACATCCTCATGAGACAATCTTCAGGGAAATGAACCTTAAGACTGCGTACATGTATGTGAAACTTAACCAAATGGAGAGCAGCATCATCCTTCTTTTCATCTTTAAATATTGGAAGATCATCTAACCAATCAACCTTTGGCATAGGATTTGGAAAACCAGGGATGTGAGACCGATTCATAGGAGCATACCTGGCATTCTTTCTTGCAGTGGAATCCATCTTGAAACTTCATCAAGCTACTGATCTTCTAGCAGTGGAGTCACCTTCTAATTTGTTCTTTGATGTGTGGAGTCGCCAAGGTAGTTTTGCAGCCTTGAAAATCATTTGAACTCCTGCTACCTTCAGAAATTCAATCTTAAGCTCCCGGCAGACGCACCAAAATGTTATCACAAAACTAGTACTAGGGGCTGCAACCAAGCAAAGCTTCATGTAACTGTTTCAGACCATACTTTAGACCAAAGATTAGCCTCTTTGATCAGAGAGGGCTCTCTCACAATTCTTGATAAAATACTTCAAACATTAGATGGCTAACTCTTTATTCACTTATGAAAGCATAACTGGTTGGAAACACATTAAACTAACTCTCATTGGGCTATGGAGTCTATAATATCAAGTAAACAAGGAAAACACAGTGACCTCATGGAAATCAAGGCTCTTAGCATTACATGTCAAACATATTCCACCAACACATAGCTTGCTGTATACACAGGAAGTCAGAGCATATAATTATGAATTCTGAGTGATTGCATACAACAAAACCATAAAATAACATAAAGTATAACACATCATCACTACATTTGATCATGACAATCCTTCGAGAATCTTGAGAAGAGAATAACTCTGTTTTACTATTACTGTCAAAAAAGGTCTTACAATGGCCCAAAGCAACACTGTTTTTCTATTAAGTAACCAACCTTTTTTACATATAAGTTATTCCTATATATAGCCTATCAAAACACTACTGTACGAGACTCCTCAACAAGCATGAAGGGAGCTCGGGCTTTTGACATAAATGACCTTAACTATAACATAAACAAACTAATTGATTGCAAGAGATATGATGCTACGAAAACAGAGGATTCCATCATATTGGCACTTTAAGTCTCTTTCCTTGTATACACTGTTGTGTTCTTGGAGCTTGCCACCTATATCATTGCAGTAATAACCATATCCAAACTGAAAGCATATTCAATGTATATACAGCTCCGGATACTTGATGCATAGATGATTCAACAACCGAAAAGAAAATGAAGCCTATATTCTTGGTTGCTGCCCCCCTCGGTGTTCATATATTAATGATCCATCTTTAAGCCATTTACACCTTGGATAGTCCCGTGTGACTGAAGAGAACTCATGACCCAGCCATCCCACAACTAGACAAGTGTATCATTTAACACCTCAGCAGCTCTATCCAAACCCTAAAATTTCGGAGATAAAGTGACTTTTAGCAAAAGACAAAACTTTCACCTTTTTCTTTGAATATTTACGCCTGGCCTCCTTTTCAAAATATCTGACTGATCTTCTATAATCCCCATGCTGGTATTAAATCATCTCTTTAAATATATGCTGACCTCAGCATTCCAACTCAAGCTTTAAACTTAACCAGTCATCTACAGCAGTTTCGTAGCGCGCTACGAAACTGCTGTAGATCATCAAAATTAAATACATGAACCTCAAAACAGCAATATTTCAAATCTATGATTTCTTTAGTCATTCCATACAGGTGTGAAGACATAAAAGAGTCTCAAAAAAAACTTTAAAAAGACGATGGCCCCAAAATATATCAAAATTTGAAAAAACACATTCCTCTTTGAATCATTTAGCTAGCTTGTCTAGCTTCTCTTTCAGGCTGATGACTTCTTCCTTCAACTTCTTGTTTTTTGATCTCAGGCTCATGTTCATCTTTCTGACATGTTTGGCTTGTTTGATGGCTGAAACCGTCCAGGTGTACACCTCAGCCACTGCATCTACCTGACTAGCAAAGCTTTTGCTACCTTTCATTACAGCTACGAAACTGTTATTCTGCCTGAAAAATAGCTCTTGGGACAGAGCTCATAGCTTCTCACAGAAAACGTATTTGGAAAAACTAAAGGAGGTTTTTGTAAACCAACCCGTTCTTAACAAAAACCTCTTTTGGTTTTTTGAAAAACTACTCCAGCTGCCCAGAATCGATCCTTGAAAAAGATGTGTGAAACAGGAAATTAAAAACTGCATCTACAGCAGTTTTGTAGCGCAACTTTAGTCATTCGATTCTCTCAGCTCGTAACAGATTTGAGGAAACTGAAAGAGGTTTTTCTAGTTCAGTGTGTTAGGAATAAAAGCCTCTTTCAATTTTCGAAAATACACTTTCATCTGCTCTAAATACCTCCTGGAAGTTGACAACTTAAAACAGAGAAATATGCCTTGTTTCAATATCATGATGACAGGACCTTGAGTCAATAAATGAAGCCTTAATGTAAACATTTGTTACAATATCATCTGCTAGTTCAGTGCCAACAGTCAAAACTCAAGTTTGCTTCACGTTGTCTTGGAGAGAGAAAGCATGTGTGCTTGAAATCATAATCATTGTAATACAATGGTGAACCTTCCAACATGCAGAGAAACTTGGGCATGTCTCAGCAATAGCACGAAGTGATGATGGCACCAAATGGTGGAAAGAAGACCACTCCTACTCAAGCCTAGGAGAAATTGAAGCAAAATCATGTGTCTGAGTTGTGAAGATCTCATTGCCAGCCACTTGAATGAGTCGTTGCAATCGATGCTTGTCCTTCAAAAACCGTTGCCAAAACAGAATTGCACAAAAATTTGCCATAAGAGTCTTTGTATGATATGAAGAACCAACAGATCCATTAGCATCATTATAATAGCTGTCCACATATTTATTGAACAAAGATTGCTGCCCAAATGGCTGTATGATAGGCATTGGTCATGCATCCATCAATAAACCAATTATTTCACCCTCTCTAACAAACCCACACTGACCAAACTGATGACAAGCATACATGTAGGAGCTTGAGAACATGCCACCTATAAAATGCATCCACCCCAGAGCTATTTTGCATGACGGTTGCTATGGATTCGAACAAATCCCCAATTTCGTAGCGCAGCCAGTGCAAAATATGGATTATGCGCTACGAAATCACCTAGAAGATGTTGCGCTGCGAAACTGTCTTCAAGCTAGTCTGAGAAATTTTGGCATTAGAATTTTTAGTGATAACAGTGGCTCCACTTGGGATAGTGTGCCCTTGTGGTACACTAAGAACATGCAGCTCCAGTGCCTTATAGAATTTATTTGATAAACAAAAACTTGCTTGACCAACATGATTGTAGGAGAAAGAAAACTACATCTACTGAAAAAGAAAAATACTCAATTAACCTTGAGCTTATTTGTATTTACCTACCTACCTACCCTAACGGCTGCAAGCTCCACTTGTAGCTCAAGCAACATGATATTTCCAATAAAGCCAATCAATTGTCTTTTCTGATATGGGAGGCTCCTGACTGCATTCAACCTCAACATAACCATGGTAGTGGGATGACCAACTCAACTCATAATATACTTGATCTTCATAATGCAAATGAAAATGAAAGACCGGAGTACAAAGCTTGTCCATATATTCACTTACAGGGTCCAAGAAAACATGGTTATGTTGATGATCATCATAATATTCCACATCTTTAGACAACTGATTCGCAACCACACAAGGTTCTTTTGATGTGCTATCCAGCTGCTTTTCTGAATCATTCCAATAAACAATGGAATTTTCCTCACTATTATGATTATTATTTGGAGTAAGCTGCTGCAAGGAATTACAAAATTGAGCAAGCTTTTCCTCTGCCTGAGGGTCATAGAAAATTTCCACCAATATTTCTTCTTGCTGGGTGCAATCAATTTCATCTTCATCATGATCTGAAGCCGGACCAATCTGCTGCATCTCTACATCAATATCAAAGGATAAAACATGGTTTTCACAGGTAAACTCTTGTTGCTCTTCATGCGGTGCTTCATGGAGTGTTATACCTTCTTCTTGGTGCTGAAAAACATTGTCATGAAGAGCCTCTAAAATTTCTTCATTTGTAAATTCATCATCACCATAATAATCCTCCAAGCACTGAATAAGATTCAAAGAATGCCTACAGCAATCTTTGAGCAGCAACAAAGAAGGATAATATTCTTTATACATTTCACAGAACACATCATGGAAATCAGCAAGAGAAGATAATGAATCATTTTCCAAACTTTTATACCAAGACCATGCTTCTCCTTCTAAAGTGGCCATAAACATCCTCATGAGACAATCTTCAGGGAAATGAACCTTAAGACTGCGTACATGTATGTGAAACTTAACCAAATGGAGAGCAGCATCATCCTTCTTTTCATCTTTAAATATTGGAAGATCATCTAACCAATCAACCTTTGGCATAGGATTTGGAAAACCAGGGATGTGAGACCGATTCATAGGAGCATACCTGGCATTCTTTCTTGCAGTGGAATCCATCTTGAAACTTCATCAAGCTACTGATCTTCTAGCAGTGGAGTCACCTTCTAATTTGTTCTTTGATGTGTGGAGTCGCCAAGGTAGTTTTGCAGCCTTGAAAATCATTTGAACTCCTGCTACCTTCAGAAATTCAATCTTAAGCTCCCGGCAGACGCACCAAAATGTTATCACAAAACTAGTACTAGGGGCTGCAACCAAGCAAAGCTTCATGTAACTGTTTCAGACCATACTTTAGACCAAAGATTAGCCTCTTTGATCAGAGAGGGCTCTCTCACAATTCTTGATAAAATACTTCAAACATTAGATGGCTAACTCTTTATTCACTTATGAAAGCATAACTGGTTGGAAACACATTAAACTAACTCTCATTGGGCTATGGAGTCTATAATATCAAGTAAACAAGGAAAACACAGTGACCTCATGGAAATCAAGGCTCTTAGCATTACATGTCAAACATATTCCACCAACACATAGCTTGCTGTATACACAGGAAGTCAGAGCATATAATTATGAATTCTGAGTGATTGCATACAACAAAACCATAAAATAACATAAAGTATAACACATCATCACTACATTTGATCATGACAATCCTTCGAGAATCTTGAGAAGAGAATAACTCTGTTTTACTATTACTGTCAAAAAAGGTCTTACAATGGCCCAAAGCAACACTGTTTTTCTATTAAGTAACCAACCTTTTTTACATATAAGTTATTCCTATATATAGCCTATCAAAACACTACTGTACGAGACTCCTCAACAAGCATGAAGGGAGCTCGGGCTTTTGACATAAATGACCTTAACTATAACATAAACAAACTAATTGATTGCAAGAGATATGATGCTACGAAAACAGAGGATTCCATCATATTGGCACTTTAAGTCTCTTTCCTTGTATACCCTGTTGTGTTCTTGGAGCTTGCCACCTATATCATTGCAGTAATAACCATATCCAAACTGAAAGCATATTCAATGTATATACAGCTCCGGATACTTGATGCATAGATGATTCAACAACCGAAAAGAAAATGAAGCCTATATTCTTGGTTGCTGCCCCCCCTCGGTGTTCATACATTAATGATCCATCTTTAAGCCATTTACACCTTGGATAGTCCCGTGTGACTGAAGAGAACTCATGACCCAGCCATCCCACAACTAGACAAGTGTATCATTTAACACCTCAGCAGCTCTATCCAAACCCTAAAATTTCGGAGATAAAGTGACTTTTAGCAAAAGACAAAACTTTCACCTTTTTCTTTGAATATTTACGCCTGGCCTCCTTTTCAAAATATCTGACTGATCTTCTATAATCCCCATGCTGGTATTAAATCATCTCTTTAAATATATGCTGACCTCAGCATTCCAACTCAAGCTTTAAACTTAACCAGTCATCTACAGCAGTTTCGTAGCGCGCTACGAAACTGCTGTAGGTCATCAAAATTAAATACATGAACCTCAAAACAGCAATATTTCAAATCTATGATTTCTTTAGTCATTCCATACAGGTGTGAAGACATAAAAGAGTCTAAAAAAACTTTAAAAAGACGATGGCCCCAAAATATATCAAAATTTGAAAAAACACATTCCTCTTTGAATCATTTAGCTAGCTTGTCTAGCTTCTCTTTCAGGCTGATGACTTCTTCCTTCAACTTCTTGTTTTTTGATCTCAGGCTCATGTTCATCTTTCTGACATGTTTAGCTTGTTTGATGGCTGAAACCGTCCAGGTGTACACCTCAGCCACTGCATCTACCTGACTAGCAAAGCTTTTGCTACCTTTCATTACAGCTACGAAACTGTTATTCTGCCTGAAAAATAGCTCTTGGGACAGAGCTCATAGCTTCTCACAGAAAACGTATTTGGAAAAACTAAAGGAGGTTTTTGTAAACCAACCCGTTCTTAACAAAAACCTCTTTTGGTTTTTTGAAAAACTACTCCAGCTGCCCAGAATCGAGCCTTGAAAAAGATGTGTGAAACAGGAAATTAAAAACTGCATCTACAGCAGTTTCGTAGCGCAACTTTAGTCATTCGATTCTCTCAGCTCGTAACAGATTTGAGGAAACTGAAAGAGGTTTTTCTAGTTCAGTGTGTTAGGAATAAAAGCCTCTTTAAATTTTCGAAAATACACTTTCATCTGCTCTAAATACCTCCTGGAAGTTGACAACTTAAAACAGAGAAATATGCCTTGTTTCAATATCATGATGACAGGACCTTGAGTCAATAAATGAAGCCTTAATGTAAACATTTGTTACAATATCATCTGCTAGTTCAGTGCCAACAGTCAAAACTCAAGTTTGCTTCACGTTGTCTTGGAGAGAGAAAGCATGTGTGCTTGAAATCATAATCATTGTAATACAATGGTGAACCTTCCAACATGCAGAGAAACTTGGGCATGTCTCAGCAATAGCACGAAGTGATGATGGCACCAAATGGTGGAAAGAAGACCACTCCTACTCAAGCCTAGGAGAAATTGAAGCAAAATCATGTGTCTGAGTTGTGAAGATCTCATTGCCAGCCACTTGAATGAGTCGTTGCAATCGATGCTTGTCCTTCAAAAACCGTTGCCAAAACAGAATTGCACAAAAATTTGCCATAAGAGTCTTTGTATGATATGAAGAACCAACAGATCCATTAGCATCATTATAATAGCTGTCCACATATTTATTGAACAAAGATTGCTGCCCAAATGGCTGTATGATAGGCATTGGTCATGCATCCATCAATAAACCAATTATTTCACCCTCTCTAACAAACCCACACTGACCAAACTGATGACAAGCATACATGTAGGAGCTTGAGAACATGCCACCTATAAAATGCATCCACCCCAGAGCTATTTTGCATGACGGTTGCTATGGATTCGAACAAATCCCCAATTTCGTAGCGCAGCCAGTGCAAAATATGGATTATGCGCTACGAAATCACCTAGAAGATGTTGCGCTGCGAAACTGTCTTCAAGCTAGTCTGAGAAATTTTGGCATTAGAATTTTTAGTGATAACAGTGGCTCCACTTGGGATAGTGTGCCCTTGTGGTACACTAAGAACATGCAGCTCCAGTGCCTTATAGAATTTATTTGATAAACAAAAACTTGCTTGACCAACATGATTGTAGGAGAAAGAAAACTACATCTACTGAAAAAGAAAAATACTCAATTAACCTTGAGCTTATTTGTATTTACCTACCTACCTACCCTAACGGCTGCAAGCTCCACTTGTAGCTCAAGCAACATGATATTTCCAATAAAGCCAATCAATTGTCTTTTCTGATATGGGAGGCTCCTGACTGCATTCAACCTCAACATAACCATGGTAGTGGGATGACCAACTCAACTCATAATATACTTGATCTTCATAATGCAAATGAAAATGAAAGACCGGAGTACAAAGCTTGTCCATATATTCACTTACAGGGTCCAAGAAAACATGGTTATGTTGATGATCATCATAATATTCCACATCTTTAGACAACTGATTCGCAACCACACAAGGTTCTTTTGATGTGCTATCCAGCTGCTTTTCTGAATCATTCCAATAAACAATGGAATTTTCCTCACTATTATGATTATTATTTGGAGTAAGCTGCTGCAAGGAATTACAAAATTGAGCAAGCTTTTCCTCTGCCTGAGGGTCATAGAAAATTTCCACCAATATTTCTTCTTGCTGGGTGCAATCAATTTCATCTTCATCATGATCTGAAGCCGGACCAATCTGCTGCATCTCTACATCAATATCAAAGGATAAAACATGGTTTTCACAGGTAAACTCTTGTTGCTCTTCATGCGGTGCTTCATGGAGTGTTATACCTTCTTCTTGGTGCTGAAAAACATTGTCATGAAGAGCCTCTAAAATTTCTTCATTTGTAAATTCATCATCACCATAATAATCCTCCAAGCACTGAATAAGATTCAAAGAATGCCTACAGCAATCTTTGAGCAGCAACAAAGAAGGATAATATTCTTTATACATTTCACAGAACACATCATGGAAATCAGCAAGAGAAGATAATGAATCATTTTCCAAACTTTTATACCAAGACCATGCTTCTCCTTCTAAAGTGGCCATAAACATCCTCATGAGACAATCTTCAGGGAAATGAACCTTAAGACTGCGTACATGTATGTGAAACTTAACCAAATGGAGAGCAGCATCATCCTTCTTTTCATCTTTAAATATTGGAAGATCATCTAACCAATCAACCTTTGGCATAGGATTTGGAAAACCAGGGATGTGAGACCGATTCATAGGAGCATACCTGGCATTCTTTCTTGCAGTGGAATCCATCTTGAAACTTCATCAAGCTACTGATCTTCTAGCAGTGGAGTCACCTTCTAATTTGTTCTTTGATGTGTGGAGTCGCCAAGGTAGTTTTGCAGCCTTGAAAATCATTTGAACTCCTGCTACCTTCAGAAATTCAATCTTAAGCTCCCGGCAGACGCACCAAAATGTTATCACAAAACTAGTACTAGGGGCTGCAACCAAGCAAGGCTTCATGTAACTGTTTCAGACCATACTTTAGACCAAAGATTAGCCTCTTTGATCAGAGAGGGCTCTCTCACAATTCTTGATAAAATACTTCAAACATTAGATGGCTAACTCTTTATTCACTTATGAAAGCATAACTGGTTGGAAACACATTAAACTAACTCTCATTGGGCTATGGAGTCTATAATATCAAGTAAACAAGGAAAACACAGTGACCTCATGGAAATCAAGGCTCTTAGCATTACATGTCAAACATATTCCACCAACACATAGCTTGCTGTATACACAGGAAGTCAGAGCATATAATTATGAATTCTGAGTGATTGCATACAACAAAACCATAAAATAACATAAAGTATAACACATCATCACTACATTTGATCATGACAATCCTTCGAGAATCTTGAGAAGAGAATAACTCTGTTTTACTATTACTTTCAAAAAAGGTCTTACAGTGGCCCAAAACAACACACTTTTTCTATTAAGTATCCAACCTTTTTTACATATAAGTTATTCCTATATATAGCCTATCAAAAACTACTGTACGAGACTCCTCAACAAGCATGAAGGGAGCTCGGGCTTTTGACATAAATGACCTTAACTATGACATAAACAAACTAATTGATTGCAAAAGTTATGATGCTACGAAAACAGAGGATTCCATCATATTGGCACTTTAAGTCTCTTTCCTTGTATACCCTGCTATGTTCTTGGAGCTTGCCACCTGTATCATTGCAGTAACAACCATATCCAAACTGGAAGCATGTTCAATGTATATACAGCTCCGGATTCTTGATGCAGAGATGATTCAACAACCGAAAAGAAAATGAAGCCTATATTCTTGGTTGCTGCCCCCCTCGGTGTTCATATATTAATGATCCATCTTTAAGCCATTTACACCTTGGATAGCCTCGTGTGACTGAAGAGAATTCATGACCCAGCCATCCCACAACTAGACAAGTGTATCATCTTACACCTCAGCAGCTCTATCCAAACCCTAAAATTTCGGAGATAAAGTGACTTTTAGCAAAAGACAAAACTTTCACCTTTTTCTTTGAATATTTACGCCTGGCCTCCTTTTCAAAATATCTGACTGATCTTCTATAATCCCCATGCTGGTATTAAATCATCTCTTTAAATATATGCTGACCTCAGCATTCCAACTCAAGCTTTAAACTTAACCAGTCATCTACAGCAGTTTCGTAGCGCGCTACGAAACTGCTGTAGGTCATCAAAATTAAATACATGAACCTCAAAACAGCAATATTTCAAATCTATGATTTCTTTAGTCATTCCATACAGGTGTGAAGACATAAAAGAGTCTAAAAAAACTTTAAAAAGACGATGGCCCCAAAATATATCAAAATTTGAAAAAACACATTCCTCTTTGAATCATTTAGCTAGCTTGTCTAGCTTCTCTTTCAGGCTGATGACTTCTTCCTTCAACTTCTTGTTTTTTGATCTCAGGCTCATGTTCATCTTTCTGACATGTTTAGCTTGTTTGATGGCTGAAACCGTCCAGGTGTACACCTCAGCCACTGCATCTACCTGACTAGCAAAGCTTTTGCTACCTTTCATTACAGCTACGAAACTGTTATTCTGCCTGAAAAATAGCTCTTGGGACAGAGCTCATAGCTTCTCACAGAAAACGTATTTGGAAAAACTAAAGGAGGTTTTTGTAAACCAACCCGTTCTTAACAAAAACCTCTTTTGGTTTTTTGAAAAACTACTCCAGCTGCCCAGAATCGAGCCTTGAAAAAGATGTGTGAAACAGGAAATTAAAAACTGCATCTACAGCAGTTTCGTAGCGCAACTTTAGTCATTCGATTCTCTCAGCTCGTAACAGATTTGAGGAAACTGAAAGAGGTTTTTCTAGTTCAGTGTGTTAGGAATAAAAGCCTCTTTAAATTTTCGAAAATACACTTTCATCTGCTCTAAATACCTCCTGGAAGTTGACAACTTAAAACAGAGAAATATGCCTTGTTTCAATATCATGATGACAGGACCTTGAGTCAATAAATGAAGCCTTAATGTAAACATTTGTTACAATATCATCTGCTAGTTCAGTGCCAACAGTCAAAACTCAAGTTTGCTTCACGTTGTCTTGGAGAGAGAAAGCATGTGTGCTTGAAATCATAATCATTGTAATACAATGGTGAACCTTCCAACATGCAGAGAAACTTGGGCATGTCTCAGCAATAGCACGAAGTGATGATGGCACCAAATGGTGGAAAGAAGACCACTCCTACTCAAGCCTAGGAGAAATTGAAGCAAAATCATGTGTCTGAGTTGTGAAGATCTCATTGCCAGCCACTTGAATGAGTCGTTGCAATCGATGCTTGTCCTTCAAAAACCGTTGCCAAAACAGAATTGCACAAAAATTTGCCATAAGAGTCTTTGTATGATATGAAGAACCAACAGATCCATTAGCATCATTATAATAGCTGTCCACATATTTATTGAACAAAGATTGCTGCCCAAATGGCTGTATGATAGGCATTGGTCATGCATCCATCAATAAACCAATTATTTCACCCTCTCTAACAAACCCACACTGACCAAACTGATGACAAGCATACATGTAGGAGCTTGAGAACATGCCACCTATAAAATGCATCCACCCCAGAGCTATTTTGCATGACGGTTGCTATGGATTCGAACAAATCCCCAATTTCGTAGCGCAGCCAGTGCAAAATATGGATTATGCGCTACGAAATCACCTAGAAGATGTTGCGCTGCGAAACTGTCTTCAAGCTAGTCTGAGAAATTTTGGCATTAGAATTTTTAGTGATAACAGTGGCTCCACTTGGGATAGTGTGCCCTTGTGGTACACTAAGAACATGCAGCTCCAGTGCCTTATAGAATTTATTTGATAAACAAAAACTTGCTTGACCAACATGATTGTAGGAGAAAGAAAACTACATCTACTGAAAAAGAAAAATACTCAATTAACCTTGAGCTTATTTGTATTTACCTACCTACCTACCCTAACGGCTGCAAGCTCCACTTGTAGCTCAAGCAACATGATATTTCCAATAAAGCCAATCAATTGTCTTTTCTGATATGGGAGGCTCCTGACTGCATTCAACCTCAACATAACCATGGTAGTGGGATGACCAACTCAACTCATAATATACTTGATCTTCATAATGCAAATGAAAATGAAAGACCGGAGTACAAAGCTTGTCCATATATTCACTTACAGGGTCCAAGAAAACATGGTTATGTTGATGATCATCATAATATTCCACATCTTTAGACAACTGATTCGCAACCACACAAGGTTCTTTTGATGTGCTATCCAGCTGCTTTTCTGAATCATTCCAATAAACAATGGAATTTTCCTCACTATTATGATTATTATTTGGAGTAAGCTGCTGCAAGGAATTACAAAATTGAGCAAGCTTTTCCTCTGCCTGAGGGTCATAGAAAATTTCCACCAATATTTCTTCTTGCTGGGTGCAATCAATTTCATCTTCATCATGATCTGAAGCCGGACCAATCTGCTGCATCTCTACATCAATATCAAAGGATAAAACATGGTTTTCACAGGTAAACTCTTGTTGCTCTTCATGCGGTGCTTCATGGAGTGTTATACCTTCTTCTTGGTGCTGAAAAACATTGTCATGAAGAGCCTCTAAAATTTCTTCATTTGTAAATTCATCATCACCATAATAATCCTCCAAGCACTGAATAAGATTCAAAGAATGCCTACAGCAATCTTTGAGCAGCAACAAAGAAGGATAATATTCTTTATACATTTCACAGAACACATCATGGAAATCAGCAAGAGAAGATAATGAATCATTTTCCAAACTTTTATACCAAGACCATGCTTCTCCTTCTAAAGTGGCCATAAACATCCTCATGAGACAATCTTCAGGGAAATGAACCTTAAGACTGCGTACATGTATGTGAAACTTAACCAAATGGAGAGCAGCATCATCCTTCTTTTCATCTTTAAATATTGGAAGATCATCTAACCAATCAACCTTTGGCATAGGATTTGGAAAACCAGGGATGTGAGACCGATTCATAGGAGCATACCTGGCATTCTTTCTTGCAGTGGAATCCATCTTGAAACTTCATCAAGCTACTGATCTTCTAGCAGTGGAGTCACCTTCTAATTTGTTCTTTGATGTGTGGAGTCGCCAAGGTAGTTTTGCAGCCTTGAAAATCATTTGAACTCCTGCTACCTTCAGAAATTCAATCTTAAGCTCCCGGCAGACGCACCAAAATGTTATCACAAAACTAGTACTAGGGGCTGCAACCAAGCAAAGCTTCATGTAACTGTTTCAGACCATACTTTAGACCAAAGATTAGCCTCTTTGATCAGAGAGGGCTCTCTCACAATTCTTGATAAAATACTTCAAACATTAGATGGCTAACTCTTTATTCACTTATGAAAGCATAACTGGTTGGAAACACATTAAACTAACTCTCATTGGGCTATGGAGTCTATAATATCAAGTAAACAAGGAAAACACAGTGACCTCATGGAAATCAAGGCTCTTAGCATTACATGTCAAACATATTCCACCAACACATAGCTTGCTGTATACACAGGAAGTCAGAGCATATAATTATGAATTCTGAGTGATTGCATACAACAAAACCATAAAATAACATAAAGTATAACACATCATCACTACATTTGATCATGACAATCCTTCGAGAATCTTGAGAAGAGAATAACTCTGTTTTACTATTACTGTCAAAAAAGGTCTTACAATGGCCCAAAACAACACTCTTTTTCTATTAAGTATCCAACCTTTTTTACATATAAGTTATTCCTATATATAGCCTATCAAAACACTACTGTACGAGACTCCTCAACAAGCATGAAGGGAGCTCGGGCTTTTGACATAAATGACCTTAACTATAACATAAACAAACTAATTGATTGCAAGAGATATGATGCTACGAAAACAGAGGATTCCATCATATTGGCACTTTAAGTCTCTTTCCTTGTATACCCTGCTGTGTTCTTGGAGCTTGCCACCTGTATCATTGCAGTAATAACCATATCCAAACTGAAAGCATATTCAATGTATATACAGCTCCGGATACTTGATGCATAGATGATTCAACAACCGAAAAGAAAATGAAGCCTATATTCTTGGTTGCTGCCCCCCCTCGGTGTTCATACATTAATGATCCATCTTTAAGCCATTTACACCTTGGATAGTCCCGTGTGACTGAAGAGAACTCATGACCCAGCCATCCCACAACTAGACAAGTGTATCATTTAACACCTCAGCAGCTCTATCCAAACCCTAAAATTTCGGAGATAAAGTGACTTTTAGCAAAAGACAAAACTTTCACCTTTTTCTTTGAATATTTACGCCTGGCCTCCTTTTCAAAATATCTGACTGATCTTCTATAATCCCCATGCTGGTATTAAATCATCTCTTTAAATATATGCTGACCTCAGCATTCCAACTCAAGCTTTAAACTTAACCAGTCATCTACAGCAGTTTCGTAGCGCGCTACGAAACTGCTGTAGGTCATCAAAATTAAATACATGAACCTCAAAACAGCAATATTTCAAATCTATGATTTCTTTAGTCATTCCATACAGGTGTGAAGACATAAAAGAGTCTAAAAAAACTTTAAAAAGACGATGGCCCCAAAATATATCAAAATTTGAAAAAACACATTCCTCTTTGAATCATTTAGCTAGCTTGTCTAGCTTCTCTTTCAGGCTGATGACTTCTTCCTTCAACTTCTTGTTTTTTGATCTCAGGCTCATGTTCATCTTTCTGACATGTTTAGCTTGTTTGATGGCTGAAACCGTCCAGGTGTACACCTCAGCCACTGCATCTACCTGACTAGCAAAGCTTTTGCTACCTTTCATTACAGCTACGAAACTGTTATTCTGCCTGAAAAATAGCTCTTGGGACAGAGCTCATAGCTTCTCACAGAAAACGTATTTGGAAAAACTAAAGGAGGTTTTTGTAAACCAACCCGTTCTTAACAAAAACCTCTTTTGGTTTTTTGAAAAACTACTCCAGCTGCCCAGAATCGAGCCTTGAAAAAGATGTGTGAAACAGGAAATTAAAAACTGCATCTACAGCAGTTTCGTAGCGCAACTTTAGTCATTCGATTCTCTTAGCTCGTAACAGATTTGAGGAAACTGAAAGAGGTTTTTCTAGTTCAGTGTGTTAGGAATAAAAGCCTCTTTAAATTTTCGAAAATACACTTTCATCTGCTCTAAATACCTCCTGGAAGTTGACAACTTAAAACAGAGAAATATGCCTTGTTTCAATATCATGATGACAGGACCTTGAGTCAATAAATGAAGCCTTAATGTAAACATTTGTTACAATATCATCTGCTAGTTCAGTGCCAACAGTCAAAACTCAAGTTTGCTTCACGTTGTCTTGGAGAGAGAAAGCATGTGTGCTTGAAATCATAATCATTGTAATACAATGGTGAACCTTCCAACATGCAGAGAAACTTGGGCATGTCTCAGCAATAGCACGAAGTGATGATGGCACCAAATGGTGGAAAGAAGACCACTCCTACTCAAGCCTAGGAGAAATTGAAGCAAAATCATGTGTCTGAGTTGTGAAGATCTCATTGCCAGCCACTTGAATGAGTCGTTGCAATCGATGCTTGTCCTTCAAAAACCGTTGCCAAAACAGAATTGCACAAAAATTTGCCATAAGAGTCTTTGTATGATATGAAGAACCAACAGATCCATTAGCATCATTATAATAGCTGTCCACATATTTATTGAACAAAGATTGCTGCCCAAATGGCTGTATGATAGGCATTGGTCATGCATCCATCAATAAACCAATTATTTCACCCTCTCTAACAAACCCACACTGACCAAACTGATGACAAGCATACATGTAGGAGCTTGAGAACATGCCACCTATAAAATGCATCCACCCCAGAGCTATTTTGCATGACGGTTGCTATGGATTCGAACAAATCCCCAATTTCGTAGCGCAGCCAGTGCAAAATATGGATTATGCGCTACGAAATCACCTAGAAGATGTTGCGCTGCGAAACTGTCTTCAAGCTAGTCTGAGAAATTTTGGCATTAGAATTTTTAGTGATAACAGGGTCAACAACACTTCAATATAACAAAGATCTTGACCTTACATGGAAGTCAGGGCATTCAGCATTTGATTATTCAGAACATACACTCATATGGAACCACATAGTTTATAGATGCATACAGGAAATCAGAGCACATTCAGTGAATTCTGAGTGATTATACATCCATACCACTGTAAACAAAACTAAGGAAAGGACAACATCACACATTCTGAATATAAGAAATCCTTCATGAATCCTGAGAAGTAAAATCAAAATTATATTACTGAAAGTGAGTCTTTACATAAGCCAAATACTATGCTCTGTTATAAAGTTTTCCAACCTTGATTACATTGTTGTTTCAACTATATATAGAGTTCTTATTCTAACTGATCGAGATTCCTCCTCCGGCATGAGGGGAATTCGAAAACTACTTCTAATGACACCTATCAACCATTTAACTAACTAATAAATACAACAAAGTGCTGACTGGAGTTTTTTAGAGATCTAAATCAACTATGACTCTAACTCCATATTACATGCATGATGGCTTCTCCTCGTTCTTTGACATCTGGACCTCTTTTAGTTTAGCTGAGATGGGTGTTTAATGCTCCATGTTGACCTTGGATGCTGAATCTTTTTAACTGCTCAGAAATATTAGGAGATTACCCTTGCTTCTCGGTTTCAGTTTTCCCCAAAATATTCGAATGCACAGAAGCATGACCTTTAGCCTTTAATTACCCAAAATGTAGAAGACTACCACGTCCTTGATGCGTTGTAAGCTTTTCCCATGAACATGTGTGCAAGCAAAAGTTTCTTGCAGGCAAACCATTTGATATACCCTGAACTGTGGTAAAGGTGTTCACTTTACGACAAAAATTGGATTTGAATATTAAACCTTTTTAAGCATCCACCTGTCTTGACCTAATTGACTGTTGACAGCTTCATATGATGTCTTGCATGCCCTATAGACGTTTTCCTTTCAAAATTCCCGCTTATAATTCAAACTGCTTGAATTGCGTAAAAATCATCACCTTCAGCAGTTTCGTAACGCGCTACGAAACTGCTGAGTTTTTTTTTTAAAATAGCTTGCTTTTGACCCGAGACCTTTAATAGCCGAGTATTTGATTGCCAAAAACTCCTTTAGATTTTCCACATGTTGAATAGGAATTTATATTTCCTCAGAAAGATAAAATCAAGCAAATTTGTCAAAACTTTAAAACAAAATCTTACTTGAAATGAAAACTTATTTAGCAGATAGTTGATTTAACTGTGCCTTCAGATCTTCAATTTGTTTCCTCATAGCCTTATTCCCAGCTCTCAATTGCATATTGATCCTTCTTATGTATTTGGCTTCTTTGATTGCTGGTATTTTCCATGTGTGAAATTGTGAATGGCCATCAACCACTGAATTCAGCTGAGCTTCTACAACAGCATTTCCTTCCCATAAAGTTTTATAATACTTTGCATGTATAGCTGCATGTTTTCTAGCGGCTTTCTTTAATTTGGCAATTTCATATTTAGCTGATTCCAATTGTCTCTGTATGGCTGCTATATTATCTTCTTGAGATGCAATGACTGTTTTTCCCGTGTCTTTTTGTGTCTCTTCCCCTGTTTCCTCTGTTCTTGGCAATGCTTCCTGTACTTGCTGGAATCTCCTTGTCATAGGTCTTCTAGGTTTAAAAACGAACTCTTCAGCTGGCACATCAAATCTAAGCCTTTTTGAGGCCTTGGATTTCTTGGTGCTTTCTTGTTCTGACTGCATCAATTCGATTTGAACTGGTAGAGACTGCTCAAATTCAATAGCCTGCAATAAATCATTTAAACTTGCCTTGGACACTGGACTTTCTTCAACTGCTATAGCTTTACCTTTTTCCTTATTTATCTGGCTTCTTGTTCTTACCCTCGAGACTACTCCAGATGTGCTTGTTTCAGGTACAATCTTTTTACCATGAAATTTTTCCTTAGTTGATTGCTGAGGTTGATCTTGGATGATGAGTGGCTTCACTGGTTTTCTTACTTGTGATCTTACTTGTGACTTTGTAACTCTTTTAGCTCTTGCTTCTGTTTGGAGCTCAGCTATTGTAAAATCCCTGGCAGGTTGGGGAGTGAGGCCAGTCTGGCTTTTGAAGCCAGCCATAAAAATGAATGAATTCCAATCCCTTTCTATCTTTTGGAGCCCATCTAAAACCAGTAGTTTAATCAAACCATGATGAAACAAAGAGGTTTCACAGTCCTCTTTCCTCCAAGGAAAATTTTAAGGATGGAAAATTTTCTTGAAGTTTAAAACATTGGCGAATCTCATTAATCCCTAATATGCAAATTATAAATGTTTATTGATATATTTTTAAAATTAATCAAATTTATAATTATTTTATATATAGTCTCTCTATAATGTTGGCGATTTTTAAGGTAAAATAATTTTATATTCTAAAATTTGGGCGAATCGTCTTTTATAAAATTGGAAATTGGCGAATCTTTTTTGTCGAAAAATCATGGAAAATTAGCCACTGGGCGAACATTAGCCCCTAAAATTTTCCATGCTTTCCTCATCTATACCTTTTCACACATCTTACTCAAACTACGGAACAGATAAAAAGGTAAGTTTATGGAGACTTTCCTGGTGAAATGCAGAAGTAGTTTGAAATGGTAAGAATAAACCTTGTTATACCTTCCTTCACAAGTCAAATATTTCTGTATGCAGGTGAGTAAGAGAGCATAATGTTCTTTGACATAATTCCTGGGCACTGCCTTACTTAAATCTTCATTTACATAATCATCCTTCAAAAACTCCTTGCAAGGATTCATGTCAAATTTAAAATTTTTGAACCATTCCTCTTGTCTTCTTGGAATCTCTGTCACAGTAGATATCACTTCTGGAGAAACCTCCACTTCTAACATGGCTACCTTTGAATTCAAACCAGTGAAGTTGAGTGCAAATTCCTTAGTTGCCTGTGCATGTCCTCCTTGTAACTTTTTGCAAAAGTTCCAGCACCTGGCCTTTTTAAACGCTTTCTTCACCTCTTCATTTCTCAGCGTTATATCCAGGCCTTCGGGTTCAGTCCTTAGACATTTGCCGGATCTGTGCTCTTTTTTCTCCATGGATTCTTCCAAATCTTCGCACACAAAGACTACCAGCTCCGGTTGGAATTGTGATTCAGTTTTTTTTTTTAATTCGGCCTCGCTTGATTATCAGCCTCGCTTGAATTTTAAACTCTTCCGTTTAAAACCTTTCAAGATATAATCTTGCAGATTTGTCATTCATGCAGGACTTACGGCCATCATTATGGTTTATGCACGGTAAAATTTCTTGGGAATAATAATTTGTGCATATCAACAGATCTAGTGGTGGTGATAGTGGCAATGAGCGTTAAAATGTGATAAGAAAGGTATATGAGCTGACATGAGAAGACATGGTTGATGACTCACCTAACGGACTTGACATTTCGGGAAAGATTCGCTGCGGAATGTACGAATCCATGATTTCGCAGCGCTGTTAGTTTTGAATTTTAATGATGCGCTGCGAAACTGCCTAATCATGAAGCGCTGCGAAACTGCCTAGTTATGATTGCGCTACAAAATTGGCGAATTGGAATAGCGCTGCGAAATCACGAAAAGGCACGGTGACTCACATAAGACAAGAGGTGGCTATAGAACAATGATGGGTAGAGGGGAACCAATGGGAGTTGAAAATCACCTTTGTCATCGGGCTAGGATAGAAAATTACATGTATCAATTTTTAGTTCTAAGTGATAACACACACCTAAAAAAAATGGAGTTGTAGAAATAATGAATAGGACGTTGATGGAAAAGGAAAGAAACATGCTTAGTGTTGTTGGGTTAGAATAAGAATTCTAGGCAGAGGTAATGGATATTGCATGTTACCTGCTTAACATATCACCTTCATCAATGTTGTAAAATAAGACTCCACATGAGGTATGGACTGGTAAGAAACCCTCTCTCTCACATCTCAGGGTATTTGACTATGATGCATATGTACATGTTCCAAAGGAGGAAAGAACCAAGTTGGATAGTAAACCTGAAAGGTTCATATTTATTGGGTATAAGAATGGTTTAAAAGGTCATAAGATTTGGACCTAGAAACAAGGAAGGTTATGTACAACCAAGATATGGTTTTTAGAGAGGTGAAATATGTTATTAAACATGAATTACTACCAAAGGAGCATGATAATTGTTGGCTTGTTGGGGCTTGACCCAAGTTCAGAGTTAAGTTAGCCAAACAAATACCAATACTACTTGCACTTTTGGCAATAGTCTGTGGAGTGCGGACTGAGGTCTCAACCAAAGTAGTATGGGAGGGTGTTAGAACCAGGTTTCCGAACCCTAGAGATGTTTGATGAGTTCAAGTGGTCCACAGTTCGACCCAGCACACAAGTTGCTTCGTGCACTCTAAGGTACCTCGCAGCCTGAGATACTTCCTTCGCGCAACCCCACTCAAAGGCTGAACGTTGTGTTTCTGCATTATTACCCATGACTTCAATGATATTCCAATGTAAGTTGATTAAATTAGCCTACTTGCATGTTTTAAGTTATACTTAACAATATAAACCATTCATATAGGTGCGCACAATAAATAAACAATATATTCACAATTTATATAAAAACATGCATTAACCCAAGAATATATACACAAAATTATGATAAAACTTCTCTTTGTTAATCCTTTCCTTGGTTACAGACTCGACTCCGCCCTGCACACTCAGCTGTAGGGGTCTGCACACTTAGTTGCGGACTACTAGGCCTCTGCGCACTCAACTGCAGAGCCTTCTCCTCCTCTATGACCCAAGACACACTCCACTTAGTCACTTAGATTCTTACTCTTCTCTACTACTTCTTTCTCTTTTAAAGTTAGATCCTCACTCTATTTATACAATCCCATCGTCTGTGGACCATGGGTAGGCTGACATTACATTACCAAACTAGGGTGGACAACCCTGTGACTTTAACATACTTCTGCGCCCGTAATTCGCAGAACTTTACAACACAATTTGGTCAAAACTTGGGCTTTGAGCCCCAAAACATGCCCTAGGGGGATTCCATGCCCAACAGGCCCCCAACACAAACATCATGACTCGCCCTTGAGTCACTCTGCCAATGCGACGATCTTTGCATGGAGTCGCTCCAATTGTTCTCGAACTGTGAAGAGGTTAGTAGTGCACTGAGATGCTACTTGCTGGATCTGTTGCATGCGATGTTCCATGAACTATGTGTCTGGGGTACTTCTCTGCATCAATGTGTGCATCCCCTATATGTTCGCGAGATTGCCTTTGATTTCTACTGTGATGGTGAAGGCCTCATCGATCCAAGGCTAGACGCTCGCTTTGATAACTTCTTCCTTGTGTTGCGCCACGTTTACTTGCTCCTTTAGGGCTTTAGCTTGCTGCATCCTCACAAGTCATTGGGTGAGGACCACTGTCTACATAGTTCCTCGAACAATGTCATATTTTTGTTGGAGTTCTCGTGCATCTATCTCTAAGTGCTGGATGTTGGGGTCCTCCTGCAAAGTTGTGAGGACCTCAAGTGCTTCTTCCAACATGTTGGTGCAGTCTCACACTGCACCTTCGATTTCCTCCAATCCCGCTGTGATAGCACTAGCATGTTGTTCTCTGACTTCCGGGGAGTTGATGGCTGCGCCTGTAATCGCAACACAATGATCTAAAGATTCAGCTCCAACTGAACCTTTGTCGCTTCTTCCCTGGCCTCGTGGAATCCTACTACTAATATCCGCACCTCCACTAGTAGATCTACTAGGATGGGTAGTTCTGGGATGCTTCGACAAGCGTCGCCTATCACCTACACTAACTATTGATTTTATGACACCAATTCATCATGCTGCAAGCTGAGTTATTCCATGTTTATCTTCTTCTCACTAAGGACTTGGAGCACACAACTCTCCCTAGCGCATAGCTTTGCCATTATCCCATCCTGCAATAGATATGGTGTCTTGCGCGGAAGGGTAGCCAGATTAACGTTGAGACCTTTCATCATGCTAATTGAAAACCTATGCCTCATTCGATGTCACTAGAGCCCCTTCCGGCAACACTATTATGTTTGCCATCCATGCGCGCAACATCTGCTCTGCTACCAAGGATCCTACTCCAACGTTAGTTGAAAGGGTATCAACTTGAGGGGGGCGTACCTGTAACTCTTGAAACTGTGCTCTAAGGGCCCCCAACACAGTCTAGTGCTCCTGCATAAAATCCTGAAGAGCCTCATTGGTGACACCGCACATCGTCTCACCGATGTCATGCAGATCACCCTCAGTTAGGGTGATCGAGTTAATGGATAATTTCAAGGCCTTAACCTTCTTCCTCTATCCTGCTCATTTTTTCAGATGTTGGCATTTCAATTGTGTGGACGGAGTCCATGGGTCCACGCTTCCTTTTGTTGTTTATGCTTCGTCTGCTTCTTTCCCCTGCGAAGGCATTGTTTAACCCTAGGTCATCCTCGCAGCTGTTTTCTATGCTGCTGCGACTGCTTCTACAACGTTTTTCTTCTTGGTGGATTTCTGTGCCGCTTCCCGTGCTGCCCACACCTCGTTTGCTGCTGTTTCCTTCCGTACTTTCTCGGACAACTATACGATTTACAGCTTGGCATCATCTTTCTTCTTCTGCACTGCTACCCTCTCGAGTTCTGCAAGATCTGGGGTGCACCATTCTAGAGGCCATGCCTCCAAGACAATAAAAATGGTGTCGTCAGTGGCTACAAAAGGTAGCTTCATCCACTGCTTCATCAGATCCTTGTGCGCCCTGATAAAGATGTTGTGCATATCTACCTTGAATCTGCAAAACACTGCAGACTTTTATAAACCGTGGGTGACAACCGCGACTTACGGTTGATCCACATTCGGATGGTCATATCCATGAGAAACCAGAAGGCCTTGGTGTTGTGGATCCTTGTCGCATCCTTTGTGGCCCAGAGTGAAGCGTACTTTGTGGCCTCTGGTAAATTGCTGTCAATTATAGGGAATTGACTGTCCTCTGACAATTACCCTACTACGAGCACTATGGATAATAACAACCACGCATAGTGGAAGGTTTTACCCTGCTCCTGGGCTTCGTGACAATTCTCTAAGAATTTTGTGCAGAGGAATTCAAACTAGTTAAAATGGGCCCCCTCCGTGCACTACTCGGCCAGTGTGACTACCGGTGTAGGTACCTCGTTTGTGCGGCACTTCTGCATAACTTTGCCTGCCAGCATCTGGGTTGCCACACGTACTGCTTTATCCTTGATGCTGGAGATGGCGTAACCCCTCTTCTTCTTTTCCATCTTGTACTTCATCTTCATGGCCTCCACGAGGGCCAAATCACTGCCGTTTCCTTCCAATATGGTCGTGGGGTCCTTTCCTTTGTATGGAATCCAGGAAATACGATGAATTATATCTGTCGTGATGGGGATGGGCTCTTCCATCCATAAATACCAATCATGAACTAGGCAAAGTAGCTACCTGATGATGAAAATGGTTATTAGGGGGTGGTGGAAATGCGGCACCCAAAGTAGGTTCAACAACCTGACCTTTTCCACACCGCACAACCACTTCCACGGCTCCAATGTTGTTACTACCCCCGTGGCGTGCTGCTTCATGAGGCTTCCAGTCTCAAGGTGGGGGAACTTCTCACGGTCAGCGAGGTCCCAATCTTCAAATTTCATAGTCGCCATGTGGGCCAGGTGCGTGTCTTCAAACATAATGCCATCTGGGAGGGGCGAGGTCTGGAGCGAACTCTTGGTCTCGTCCAGGTCTTTGGGTACTTTGGCCTTCCCTTTTCGCAAGGGGACATAGGCAGGCAATTTTTTGCAGAGTGCGCAGGTTGAATATCCACCTCCATGCCTTCTTCTTATTCCTATGCAATGATAAGGCCCTGCAAATGTTCTTCTTCCCAATTTGTTTCTATCGTGACATCTTTCCCCTTCTCTTCCATCGATAGTTTGCTACACAGTGGGTTCCTCGGGGACACTTGTATGGGAGCCATTGTTTGTTTATCCTTCTTAGGTCTTGGCGTATGCGGTGATTTGGGAATCTTAACCACAACCCTGGCACCTTATGGAACATCCTCCATAGTTAGGGCCTGCGCGGCCTCGCTGGCGGTCACCTCTTCTATTCCCAGACCATCCTTAGTTGTTGTCATTGTATCTGGGCTGTAATCTGTCACTTGTGAATTCAGGGGTTCAATCAACGCTCGGTTCACAATGCTCAAGTATTTTCTCAATCGCTCAATTTACAAATGACCAATTTTTGTTTTTTGGGCAGCCCTTTATGTTTTACAGCACTTTTTAAATTTGAATTTGACCGCTCCCCCCAATTTCGGCTCATTAGTGCTTTATTGGTGGCAAATTTTCCCAAATCTTGCCCATAAATCACGTCTTAAATGCCTATTTCCCACTCCATTTGGCCTTAAGTCGAGCATCCCATTGTGAATAGTGACTTCAACGGTCACTTTCTGGCCAACCCACGTAGTAGCACAACCCCCTGTGTGTGGTCGCGAACCTTGTGACTCTCTGCTTCTGTGTGCATTTCCAATATCGTGCAGCTCTCGGGCACGATAGTTTATAGTCCCACACTCCCTTCCAACTGCCTGGAGTGCTAAGACTATCCTTCCCTTGGCTAGTCAGGTGGTCGCACCACCCGTGTAGAGGTCTAACCTGTCCTCCATCACGGTTCTTAGAGAATCCCCACTTTCTATTGTTGTGGTCGGCATTGCGCACTTCATCATTTGCAACCTGCTACCCTGGTCACTACGCTTAACAATATGAAATTCAAGCCAAGGCATCAGACTAACCAATTCATGGCGATAGTTCTCAAACTTATCAGTATGATCATACGCACCTTTCCTTATCATCCTAGTTTTTTTAGTGAGAAACTCTTCCTTTATCTCGTCCTCTAGCTTCTTGACCTTTACTTCCAACAAAGCGCTTTTCTTCCATACCCGTACCCTTTCTTTTTCAAGTTCACGGAGTCTAAGGTTTCCCTGTTGGATTTCTTCCTCAAGTCCCATGTGTTATGTTTCTTGAACTTGTGTGATTCCTTCCTTCCGGGCTTCACAAACCGTCGTATCTATGGGTGTTGCTATGCACGGACTAGGCTTGGCATGCTCCATAGGGATTACAGCATCTGCTTCATACTTCAGCGTTGGAAGTGCCTATGTGGTCAGGGTTTTGCACATGGTCTTATAAGCCCATAGAGTCGTTGGTACGCGCAAGTCCCAGTCAGTGTGTCTCACACGGTGGACTGCATTCAGTACTTCGCACACTTTGTCAAAGGCTTCCACACCGATAATCTTTGGTGCACTTTGTCTTATCATACTTCGTCGTTCGCGCCATTGTCTTGCCCGCTCCTTCTTGTTGGTCCTATTTCCTATCACAAGGATGGTGTGCATTCGTGCAGGTTGCGTACCATATTCCTGTACCCATCTAGGGAGGTGGGCATGCAGGATGTTTCATGCATCATACCTGGATTTCCTTTGGAGCAGAGGCTTTCCAAAATGCATGAGCATCATCCTTCTGCATTCACGAGCCAGTTCTCAAAACTTCTTTGATGCATACACCACCATCTTGCGGGTGTTGTGCGCAATGCTCATTTCAGAGCGTCTAAACACTACTGTTCTGGCATTTCTCTTTCAATCTTGTTCAAGAAATCATCCACCGCTGTCAACCCATCATACATACGCCGATCTCTTACCTCTATTGCCACATAGTGTAGTGACCTTATCATCATGTCGCAGTTGAGCGTGGTTACCTCGTGTAACCAGTTCTGCCATCATTCTATCTCCTTGTCCAAATCTGAAGTGCAGGAGCTTTCGCTCTCCCACAAAATCCTGCCATCCGCTATTGGATTCACCCAATCATTCTCTCACACGGTTATCTTGTAAATACAGTCTAGATCGTTGTCATTGTCGCAGTCGCGCACTGACTCTGTGTAGAGCAATCCTTCCGCAGGGTCTAAATGTACCACTACGCACAATGACTTTTTCTCAAAAATCATCTTACGCTTCTTTAGGTTTATCACTCCATTCATATCAGTGGCCCGATCTATTCCTAGTAGCGCAGGATAGGGATTGCTGTCATAAAAAATCTATATCACTTCGAAATATGCAAGCGCGCTTGCACCTTCAATATCTACCGTTATTCCCTGCAGTCTTCCCATCGGTAGGATATTTTGCTGGTTCACCATTCACAATTGAATAGGATACCATTACAACGTGGGCCTGCCCATGCACTCCCATGTCTGCTTTAGCAGGACGTTCGCATCCGATCCTAGATCCAAAATCACTTGATCCATATCATATTCCTCGATTTTCACAGTCAATCTCATCTCCCTTCCTGTTCGCGTTGTGTGCTTTCTAAGCTTTTGGACTACACACAGTTCTCCTGGTCCAACACATCTAGTGATGAGTTCTTGTAGCCCCTTCATCACTTTGTTGTCGCGCAGTAGCTTCATGCATGTCTCCAGAAAGGTAGTGAGCATTGATGGGTCCATCTTTGGTTCCAGTTTGTCTTTACTACCTGAAGTGGATGCCTCCGTGAAGCTCTCCTTAGCTTCCATGAATGTCTCCTTAGTGCACTCCAAATCAAACTCTGGTTCCTTTGTTGGATCCTTGCAAACCCAGGCACTCTCTTTAGGCTGCTTTCCTTTGTCATCTCCTATTGTGATACCACTTTGGAGCACGATGTTTACATTCGGGTCCTCCTCATGCAACTCAAACCTCATTTGCAGGTTCTGAGTCGGGGGAGGTTGGAGTGTTCCTTTATCGTGCAACCTCGTTATTAGCGTGGGATAGTCCTCCATCTCATGATCAAAATAGGTACAATATAAACATTATGCTCTCGTTAGATTTTTACAATTGCGAGCATAAGGCCCTGGCCCTTTGCAATTGTTACAAATCAGCTGGCCGCAACCCCTTCCTGGCCCCATTCCACCTCAACCTCGTTTGCACCCCTAAAATCCAGTGTGCGCCATCCCTATATTTTGATCGAGGGCTTGCATTTTGGTATGAACTCTGTACGTAGGAGTCCGAGCCATCATCAGTTCATAACTTCTACAGGTATGCTCATCATGGGCTACTGACTTGCAGAAATTATAGAACAACTGTTGGGACGTCTGTGTATACTTCTGTAATAGATCGCAATTATCTGTAGCATGCTTCCCTCCTATTTGACAAATCATGCACCATAATGCAAGTGTTGCGCTCGGTCTTGCTAGTGCCTTTGGTATCAATGGCATTGGCCCTCCTCCTGCTAGGTATTTCGCAAAGACTAGACAATGGTCCTTGTCATGTCCCTGGCATTTACACTTTATGCACCATACCTCCTCGCGCACTTCTAGGTGAGTTTTCCTGTCTTGTTTCAAGCTTTGCATCTCAAGACACAAGTTTTTCAACTACGCATGGATATGTTGGACTCCCAGGTTAGGATCTTGTATCGGGGTATCATACAGTCTCATTGTGATCTCCAAGGCCTCTGCCTGAGTGGATAGCTTCTGCTGCGACAACGCGATCCTTAGATGCAACGTTAGCGATGCTACAAACCATGTGTGGTGTTGCCCATCCATCAAGGTCATATTGGCTTCACAAATCATACACTTTAGTCTCTGATCCAGCTCCAAGGAGATCTCTTCTAGAAGCATTGTGATTTCCTTAAATGCAATAATTGACTGTCTCTGATTTTGGCCTGCTAAATTCCCGGTTTAGCGCAGCTTGGATATCTGTGATCCCCACATTTGGATTGTCATTGGAATGCTTAATGTACCACGTCGGTGCGTGATCCTGCAAAGTGCTGACCAACGTTGCTTTCTTTATGTCGTCATCTGTGACTCCCTACGCTTCCCATATAGCCTTTACCATGAACCAAAATTTGTCCATATCTTCATTCCATACTCCTTTGAACACTGCAATTTTATTGCACTTTCCATATTGAACAGTGGTGGTGGCGAAGGTGGTGTGGGCGAAGATGGGGGTGAAGATGGTGAAACTGGGGTGGTGTAGGTGGGGGTGGTACACACGGAATTCACTACTTTATTAAATTGATCGCATTTCTTGGTGAAACCTTTGCGAGCTCTTCCTCACTTTCTCGCGGAGGTGAAATCAAAGGGCTAGTTTCTAGTTCTGCGCTACCTTCATTTCTATAGATCCTCCCACTTAGCGTAACCCCAAACATCAATTTATTCGCATAACCTTCTTTTCACATAGTAGCATCTTAATCCAAGTGTTCAAAGATTTAACATACTTACCTCACGATCCTTTTAGGAAGCATCGTTCCGTCTCACTATAGCTGACTGAAGTATCTACCATGAACTCGGTGATAAATCCTCCTATGATTCAATCGAGCCAGTGATCCATAACACACTCTATCTTATCTTCCAGTGCTTCTATCCTGTGCACCAACTCTAGAGTCCACACAATAGGTTTGTCAAGCCTACACCTTCCCTAACTGTCTGCTACCTTCGCGATCCACTCATACAACTCAGAGGGAAGGATGCAAAGAAAATTTTGTGGATTTCCATATATAAGTAGTGCTCTAACCACTCTTCCTTCGATACTCGCAGATTCCTATTTTCCTGCACTGCGAACTCATGAATTTTCATATCCATCCACTCTTCAATTCCTTTTTTTGTCGGATTCCAGTGATACGACATCAAACATCTTGTTGGGTCCTGAAATTGTCATTCACTTCCATTACATTTTCACTTACATTTCGATATTGTCACCTTCACTCCACCTCTATTTCATTACATTTACCTCCATTTCATTACATTTACTTTACCATTACCATTATTGGGTTCCATTTATGTTTTTCCAAACTTTATTAATTATTAGCATTTTTAAGTGAATTTATGGTTAACAATTATGAAATAATGCGCATATGATTATACCTAACAAGTGGGATAAGATTGTTAACATGTGTAGGTCAGAAGGAAGCTTTCAAAAGACTCTTCTATGGCCTCCCAAAACCAAATTCGAATTTGAGTGGAGAAGATCATGGGATCATGAGGATATGTGTCTCATTTCCTATTTGGGTTGAAACTCTAAGAAGACGTGTCTTATCATTTCCTTTTTTGATTGTAACTCTAGAGCTATGGGGAGAGACTCATGGACTCTTATTAATGAGATAGTTTCTCATCTTTTTGTATAAATAGGGGAAGTTTTCTCCTATCACTTTCATGTGTAAAATTAGAGTTATGCTCAAGCTTCGAATACAGAAATAAATTGTGGCATCTTACTCATGAATGTTCCTTCATTTTGAATTTGGTTTTGCTTACATATGGAACATCTCGATTTACCATATCTTGCACTTTTAGATCAGCTACCTAAAATGTGTGAGATTTAATTGATTTTATAAATTAAAGTTCATTTGCTTTCTTAGTATTAGTTTTAGAATGACTGTGTAATCTTTGCTTTTCTAAAAACATTTCAATAGGAAAGATTTATGTATTTTCCAATTGGATTAAGTCTGAGGGAAGAGCTCATAGTTATTTAGTTTTCTTTCATGTTTTGTTATTTACTTTCTTAGATCAAATTATCAATTCATTGTATAATTGAATAAAAGATCAGTCCAAGAAGGTGACTTCAAATTGGGTGATTAAACGTTCAACCTATGCAATCATTGAGCTTTACTTTTTCATGCCTTTATATTTGTTTTTAAGATCCTCATTTAATTGCATTAAATGATATTCCTAAAGATCATTCTAAGAAATTGATTTAATCATATTTCAAGATTAAATGGTTGAATATTTAATACATGCAATTACTGAATTATTTTCTTCACACTTTACTTGCTTTTCTAGGACATTAGAAGTTACAGTATAAATAGTTGCTTACACATCGTCTCAAGAAGGTAATACTTCATAATTGAATGTTGAAGTAACTAAGTATACATTAGTTGTTTTTTATTTCACAAGTTAGTTGAATTTCATTTTCATTATTTGATTTCATAGATTAGATGAATTGGTTTTCGTTATTTTGTTGTTAGATTGATCTAAACTAAAAGACAATTTCTAGCACATATAGTGCACACATGCTTCACAAGTTTATTAAACCCCCGGGTTGACAAATTAAATGACAGGCAATCACTTTGCCCCAACATTTTGGCATCATTCCCAGGTAAGTGTGCATATGAACTAACTTTTAGTTTAGAGTGTATTTTATTTGTTTTTGTTTTTACTAACCATTTATGGAAAAAGGGTCTAGAATTCAGCCCAAAGACTACATTGAGGAATGGTATCAAAAAGCGGTTACGCCACAATATTCATCAATTCTTCAAGAGATCCTTGGGGCAAATTGAATGGTCAAGTAGATTTTGCATATCCTTACAAACAATCAGGTACATTTTTCAAGTTTGGATATAGGAATTTCAAAAATTCTAATCCGTAAATGGCTTCATTGGAAGCATGAATATACTTAAGAAAAAATAGTTTTTATATAGATAGGAAAAATAAAAATAAATTTTTATAGTTTTTAGGATAAATTTGATGTTTTATGATGCAGTAAGAACCACCCATTTACTAACCCTTGGTAGGAAAAATTTGCAATAAAAAAAAATGGTTGAGAACAAAGAGTGCAAGTGAATATCACAAACGATAGTTTAAGGTATGAGATCAAGCATTTTCATTTTATTTTTGCAAAATTTACAAAGGAATCGATTGATAAAATCTTGACTATGCTAACAAAATAAATCTCTCAAATATTCTCTCCTTCTACACTTCGTGTGACTTGGAGGATCAGAAAAAGAAATTGTTTTGTTAGTATATCATAAAAATTATTTAGCTACTACAAGACTTGCAAATCCATGTGCAAAAATCCTTACCTCTGTAATGCAAGAGTTTTCTGCAGGATTACAAAAATGATGCGGTTAGATTTCTTCAAAGCGTTGTCCCATCTTTTATCTCATTCCAGATTTTGAGTCCCCCAGAATTGTCTATAGGATGATTGATATAGTTAGATCTTCCCTTTTCCTTTGCTGGAAGACATCCATGCAGCCACAAGCCCAACCTTCAAAACCTTCAAATAAAAAATCATGGGAACATTTCTAGAAAACGCAATAGCATAAACACACGATTTTAAAACGCAAATTCTGAGCAAACCAGGGCGAATCTGAAAAAACTGAGACATGGGTTTTCTTTGGAACGGGGGAGATTATTTAACTTATGAGAGATTTTCTAGATTTTAGAATCGTTTAGGAGAAATCTGAAATTGATTTTTGCAGAAAACTTAATTGCGAGAAAGCGTAAACTATCTTGACACCCTATTTTAAAACAAATTTTATAAGCAAACCAAGGTGAATCTGAAAACATTAGGACATGGGTTTCTTCTAGAACAGGATGATTTTAATAACCCAGAATTCATTTCCTCGGATTCCTAACCATTCGGGAGAAAAGCGCGGTTCTTCGGGACCCTATTTGGTGACTGTGTGAGGAAAACAATTTTTTTTTATGCACGAGGTTTTTCTAGCAATAACAAATTTAATTCACTAAGACTTCTAATCAAACAATGACTCTTGCTCCTCTTCAATAGATTTACTCTCCTTACATCTTTGAACGCTTTGAAGAAATTGCTAACCTAATGCTGCACCCATCTGTATACTCGTTTTGTCACGTGTCAGTGTAGTTAGGGAGTGATTCTGTTTTGAATGTTATGAAGTGTGAATACACAATCAGTGAATTCAGATTTGTGGTTGATACAATGAACAACAATAATTTTCAAAGATTGAATGAAAGAAATCATTTTATTTGTGAAGAAAATAATAATAATAATATAAAAATAAAAATAAAAATAAAAAAATTGCGATGATTAATACACATGCAAGCAATTTATTGAAGCAATTTATAAAGAAAAAAATACTTGCAAAATTTGATTGGTTTTTTTTTTTTTTGTACAAGTACCTTTTCATATTTTTGTCACTTCAAATATTTTTGACATGTTATTTTTGTAGCACAAATGACGATTCAATAATGGCTTGCAAAACAATTGGAAAATTATTTAGATGATATATGAACATTTGGAATTAATATTGTTGTTGTGTATTTTTCTATGAAGTTTTAATTTGCAGAGCACAACAAATCTTTGTGATGCCAATTGTTTTACTGAGCACAGTGCATGAAGTCATCCAACAATAGGGAGTTAATTTAATTTTCATGGTTATTTCTTAAAAATGGATTGTTATCAATATCATAAATTGCACTGAATATAACACTTGATTTTCCTTAATCTATTTTATTTGACATTTACATTTTGCATAAGAATCAGAAAGTAATTTGGCCATTTCTTTTTTAACACACTTATGTTCTTTATGTCAAGTTTTTTTGTAGGTTTGGGATGATCGAATGATCATTGAAGAAAACTAATTGTGCG
Source organism: Pinus tabuliformis (assembly GCA_031772625.1). Taxonomy (NCBI): domain Eukaryota; kingdom Viridiplantae; phylum Streptophyta; class Pinopsida; order Pinales; family Pinaceae; genus Pinus; species Pinus tabuliformis. The sequence continues at coordinate 1,873,714,568 of CM062818.1, forward strand.
CACAATTGGTCTTCAAAGGACAGATTCCATGAAAAACATAAGAACAAGTCCATGTCCTTATCCACCAAAACCATTTCCTTTCCTCGCTTTTGAATTATAAATCCAACCAAGCAATTCAAAGCAAGCCACAGTCATTTTTCCTAGCAAGAGTCAGTTGTTCATTTTCCTTTATTCACATACACTTTCCACCTTACCCACAAATAAAAGTAAGAAGCTCACTTACATGCTTATTGCCCATTGTCATTATTATTTTCCATTGTCATCTTCCATTTTCAGTTTTCCTTTCTTATCCTTTTTCATTTTACAAATAAACCCTAATTCAATGCAAATTATTGAGTCCATAGTTGTTTGAGTCTAAAATCCTTGCAAAAACACTTTGAGGCTTGCATGCCTTAATGGCAAGTCCTCATGCCAACGAACAATGGGAATACATCAATGTCCCTTGTTCGTCGGATCTTCTAGGTACTCAACAACAACAAAATTATTCGTACTCAACAAAATGTGTTTGGGAATCTTGACTTTCATTGTCATCAATGGTGAGAGTTCTTGTGTTGGCTAGTGGAATCCATCAATGGCCACTAAGTCAAGAATTTCCTGCTATGTTTGACATCAGAACATTGTTGTAGGGAAAAGTATCCGATTCGGATGACCCTATCCCACTCTAAGGGTGATAGTACCTCAGCAACAACTGTAAAGAAAACTACTTAAGGTTTACTTCTTTACGAAAGCAAGAGAGAATGAGGAAATTCACTAACCGTTGCCTTGCGCTTAATGTCGAATCCAAACTCTTCTCTATGGCTACTTGCTCCCAGCTCCTTGCTCTATTGCTGGCCCAGCTACAATGAGATCCTGCAAAATAGCAAAGAAGGAAACTACAAGAAGCATGCAATCGTAACTGATTCAAGGATTAGCATAAATCAAATATACAATTATCACAATACATAATTGAAACAAGTGCATATAGAAGAACCTCAATAGCTTTTATTAATGAAGAAGTAAAGTTCTGAGAAGGTTACAACCATTGAAGGCTCCAATCCAGCAACACCTCCCAGCAGAAAGAATTTCTCCTCTTCACCTCCTTCAAGCAATCACCCAATAGCTCTATAGTGAAACCAACAGCATATCATTACTTTGCACAAAATTCCAGCCTCCTGAGCTCATAGGAGAGAGCTCAATATATAGATGAATTGAGAAAGGATGAGTCAGCTTGCAACTGATGTGTAGCTGCCTTGTGTCCTCTCTCTCTTCAGTTGATCTTCAGTTCTTGAGTCCACTTGGAGAACCTTGCTTCCACTTGGAGAAACAGAGCCTCTGACTCATCACAAGGCGAAATCCCTGATCCAAGTGTCATTTTTGGAAGATTCCAGAGCAATGACTCAGTGTGCCACTTGTCCCATCTCGCTCAGCGCAGGTGGCCTTTGTTCCACTTGCTTTGCAACGCAGGTACACCATGGAGGAGTTGAGTTTCAGCGCAGAAGCCTATTGGAGCACCTACTTTGATTTCAGGATTGCTTGTTTTTTAGTGCTTTCAGGTGGAGAACTGATCTGAGAGCTGTTGGTTTGCTGACCTTGTTCCTCTAGGGGTAGGAACATCATGTTTAGGGACTTTGGATCCCTTGGATTATTGACAATTCATGCCTGTTGCTGTAAGGCACAAAATTGTCTATAACAGATGCCCCCTAAAGTATGAGGTCGTTTATCGGGTGAAATGCTTTATTAGGAGGATCCGAAGTTCATTCAATCTGCTGAGAAGTGTCCTGTAATAAGATACAATACAATACATTATTTTTCATACTTTTTCATGATCTAGCTGAGGCGGGCATTCCCATGCTCAGCTTTATAAATTCATTTTGGTACATAGCACAGACGATCGTCTGATGATAGACTGATAATTCTCTGCTGAAATTATCATCCTTTGAGAAGGATGATCATCTGCTGCAATGATGTACATATCAAATGTCTTTATATCCTGAATATATATCGCAGCCCGGATGGATGAAACTAGATCCGGGGTCTTCAATCTCTTCCGATCTTCACTCGATGTACAAGTCGATCCATGTGAGAATTTCTTGAAGTCGAACACGGAAAGACATCGCTTGATTACTGGTCAATGATGTAAACCGTTAACAAGCGCGAGAGGAATCACCGATAAGGATGATGACCCTCAAGGTACGACAATACAATTCACATGGTGGGAATAAAGGACTTGGCATCGACCACCATGCAAAATCTTCTGGTCGAAGGTCATTGATGTATACCTGTCGCCGAAAGTGAGAAACTTGCCATTGAGGCATGCAAGCTTCAAAGTACTGAAGGGGGGTGTTCCTAGATCAACTCCTTGGATAATGAGCTGATGTTGACAAGGAGCGATCTGTCAAAGGAGGGCCTTAATGAATCCCACATCAGTGACACGGAACGGAGCTAGTGATTGTGATGAGGTGAAAACAAACTGTGATGTATGATTCAGGGTGGCGGTCATGAAATGGATGAAGGACAATGTATGGCAGTGGATGGGACACGGTTGACTCTTTGCAGAACAACATCTCTTGAACATATAACGACACTGATGTGATGGATCGGTAGCATTACCCCAAATGTGGATGGTGTGGCGAGGACCATGGTGATGAGACTGGTGAATGAAACAACCCAACCCGATGTGATACGGAGGACAAAGTGTCATGTTCAAGAGCGACTTGTTACCATTAAAGCTGTGAGGTTCTCCCAATTTTTCCCCAGTCATTGCTGACCAATACCTCTTTATTTTTATCAAGCTTGAGGAGGATAACATATGCTTGTTCTATAACCTGCCCTTCGGGCAAGCCCATCGCTATGTTTTAACGAGCCTAGTGATAGGGAAACTCGTTCTCATCTAAAGACAAGTTTGTCGCTATTTAATGAATTTAACGAGTCTAACGACAAGGATAACTCGGTCCTTTTCATTTTTAGAGAGTCTGAAAAGGTACATAAAGTCAACTCCAGAATTCCTTTTTCGTCATCTAATCCCTTAGGTCCGAAAAAGTATAAAACAATACAGAAGGGATGAATTTTCGATTGCTTTAATGAGCCGAACAAAACAAGCGCTCGATCTTTTTGTGCAATAATCCCTCAGGTCCAAAAAGATTAAAATCTAGAGGAGGGATAGCTTTCCGGTTGCTTTAACGAGCTGGAAGGCCAAAACTCGGCAAACTTTTCATATTTTACGAGTCAGTGAAAAGAGCTCAAAGAAGACTTGTCTTTTGAGGAACGAGTGATGAACAGGGATAGCAGCAGATTCCAGGTACAGGTTGGAATTTTCCAATCACAGCAGTGTCACAAGGATGGCTAAGTGAAATCACTCTTCGCAGCTGTTCCTCAAAATGGGTAAACAAACATATGGAGATGAACGATTGGCCAAATGAACGGATGGAGGTGATGGCATATAAACACGACCAATGGCTTTTAATATGGCAGTCAAAGGTTACATTTCTCAAGGTTATTTACCGGTTCATTTTTTCTGGGTGAGCTTGAACTCTAGGGGAAGATTGCTCACAACTTATGTTTATTTTTTAACGAGCATGAACTATGTGCTAAAACTGCTCGGATGATGCCCCCAACATAATAATGCAGACGAGGCATATGCCCCCTAATCCTTAAGGGGCAGTTCATTTTTTAACGAGCTTGAATGCGACCAAACCTTGCTCAATTATACCAGTCATAATACAAGAAACGCCTCAGGTGAGATAGCTATTTTTTAAGGAGCTTTATCTCACGAAGCTATGCTCCTATTTGGCAAGTTTTAACTTTTGCCCCACATCCTTTCTTTATGCAAGCTGGAAATGGCTAATCCTACGAGTTTAACGGGTTAGACCTACAGGTTTAAAGGGAGGACCTAAAAATTTAAAAAATAAATAGTCGTCCCGTACTTGCACTCCAAAAGGTTCGCATGCCCCCAGGTATAAAGTATAATTTCTAGGTTCGTCCTCTTACTTATTATCCGGAAAATGGTTATGTTCGCTGCCGCAAACTAAACTCTTTTTCCGGCGATGTCTATTACTAGGTTGCTAAGGATGGTGACTACTTGTTGCATTAATTTCATCTCTTTCTTTGGAGGCTGCCCCTACTTATCCTTCAAAACATATGTTTTAATGGGTGAGGCTTGCCTTCAAAGATGGTGGCTACTTACTGCCACAAATGGATCTCCTCCCTTAGGAGAGCCTAATTTCTAGACAAAGGGAGCCGATTATTTCGCTCACATAACTTTGACAAAAGAATTTTATCCTAGAACAACCCTCTCTTCCTTCCTTCGGACGGGGTACGGACTAGTCATATTCTTCTGCGGAAATTAACTTTATACCCAAGGTTTTCTCTGCCCAAGGCAGGCCAGGGTGCATGCCCCCTGGGTCCCAGTTCTTTCTTCCGAATCACTTGCATTCATCGGGAAGTAGAACCGGGGGTGGAGGCATTTCTTGGGTGAATAAACCGTTAAGGGATGGTATTTGACTATTTGCAATGCGTGATCCTGGAAATGAAAGTTGGTCTACGAGCTTGACCATTCTTCCTTCGTGCGGAAAACACATGACTCTAAAGAGTGAGGACACTATCGCCTCCATGCAATATATATAGTCTCGTCCAAGGAGTAAGTTATAAACCAAGGGTCCCTGGACGACCATGATGTTCATATGAACTGTCTTCCCTTTCAATGTAACTGGAACATTGGGGAGAATCCCTAACGGGTGACTGGTTCCTTTATCAAAACCTGATAGATTTCTCATCTCAGGTAAAAGCGCCGGGGAACCCAGTGCTTTCCAAGCAATAGAGGAAAGGATACTCACAGATGCCCCTTCATCAATGATAGTTCCAGCCATCACCATTCTGTAGATTTGGACGATGATTCTGAATGGGATACTGGCTGGTAACCGGGGTCTGCCTAGTTGATTCCAATCAAAGGATACAACTAGGTTGCTTGGTGGTGGGACCGAATACACGGCCGGATACGACCCTGACGATGTTCCTTCCTGCGATAAAGGAATGGGCGCATTGCCCTGATGCTCATCAGAGTCTGTGTTGATGAAAAGAATATGGACGGTGTCATCCTTATCCTCTTCAGTGAGGGTGTCATTTGAAGATGGGTCTTCAATGACGGTGTCATTTGAAGATGAAACCTCTGAAGGAAGAACCGGGTCAACTGCCGTTTCGACCTTTAGACTTTCGTTTGGTCTGGATTCAGTAGGTTCATTCTCAATGACCGACACTTCAGCTGACCACTTGAGCGGGCCAGCTGGATTTTCAACTATCGAGGGATTAGGCACGAGTTTTTGGTATCCAGGAGGAAGTCGTAATGGTGATACCGGACGATCTTCCAAAACTCTCTTCGCCTCATCTAAGAATGGACATCGGTGGATGGCGTGATCGCCTTCACACAACATACGGGGTGATCTTGGTCTCCCTTTTCGTCCTTCACTCTCGCTAGTTGACGGACTGCAATCAACATGACTACCAGAGGTTGATGCTACCGGATTGTGCAACCTGGGGGACCAGTCCCTTAGTATCCGGGGAATACAAGGACAATCACGATGGAAGTGGGTCCCTTTGCAAATGACACATGGTGATTTAGGCCCGGTCGGTGCAGTGTGTGGATTTTTGTCAGATGTCTTTTGCTTGCCCCCAGTCGCCTTCGCCATAGGCCCCTTCTGCTTCTTTTCTCTCTTCTTCTTTTCCTTCTTCTCCATAGGAGGCTGACTTTTGCCGGCTCTACCTTGCGAAGATGAAGGATCAGAGGAAGAATTGTAAGAAGTGGAAGGCTGGTGGGTAGCTCTAGACTGGTCTGACTGTTGATTCGACTGCTCAGGATTAGTGGCGATCTGAACTACATTAGTTGAAAAGAGCCATACAGGTAGGCCAATTGTCAATCCTGGAAGTGACAATGTGGCCATATGAGGCGCACCAACATCTCCCCAAGAGGAGAAGGGATTGGGACTTCCACCAAGGTGACTTCCTTGGTTGGTGGGCTCCATACTTTTCAACTGAAAGATCAACGTGGGAATAACAGGTGATTATGTTCCGATTAAAATAAATTTTATTAACGATGCTTTAGACACAACTTTGCTTTTTCATGTTTTAAGAGTCGAGAAAAAGCTAAAGATGACTCTAGTCTCCTTCGATGTTTTAACGAGCCCGAAGTGACAAATGCTCGGATGGACTTTTTCAGTTATAGAGTTTGAAAAAGGCCAAAAGAAACTGCTCTGGAGATCTAGGCAGAGGGTGTGCCAAACCTTTCGCGAAACCACAGAATACGTTTTATGGTACGGGTGGTCGATCTTCGTGAATGCTGTGTTCACTGCATCGCGATCAGTAGGGCGGCCGACACGCCTTCCTATGGATAAAGGCTTTGTTCCTATAGGGGTCTCCCAATATATACGCGACGGTACGTGGGAGCACAAGTATGTATTAGTGCCACCGACTCTCAGGAGGAATCACCCACCTTCGTAGAGATCGACAGTCACTATGTTTAACGACGCCGGAACACGTCTCTACCTAGACCTCTAAATGTTTGCGTTATGTTACAAAGCGTTGTTATGTAAATTGAATTTATTTTAATGTTGATCTTGCTTAGCAGTTTTCCTTTAAGGATCACCACGAGATGTATGTAACAAATTCCTGAATGCAGTCTAAGATGAGAAGCAAACTTTTCAATCTTTCAACTTTGAAAATCTTAACTACTGAGGGAAAAGAAAGGCAAATCTTTTCACACAGATCATAGAGCACACACTAATGCAAAATTTCCTAAATCGTCATGCAAACAGTCAAATGCAAAATGCACAATGCATGTATTTTCTTTTCCCTTTCTTAATGTTGATGGGTTACAAAAAGAAAGTTGTTATATAACTTTGATTTCGATTTAAAGCGAAAGTAAACAAGCTTGTCCAAAATCAAAAGACACCTTAAGATTTACTTGTTTAATCACTGGAAATGCATGAAATCAAACCATAATGACGAAAGTAAAAAGACTAATCAGCTATGGACAACAAACAAGCTAACTCTTTAGACCAGCAAAATGCCTAACACAGGTTCAGATCTAAGAGGCCAAAGCAAGACTAGTTTACTCTTCGTTATGGGAAATTGTAAATGAAGTAAGAAATACAAAAGAACAAGTACAATTTCGTTATATAACAGAGGCGGAATGATGGCAAGTAAGGTTGGTTTCAGAATAGGTACAAGACTGGTAACTGGCTGCCAAATCTATAGTGAAAACAGGCAAGAAAAAGGGAGGAAACCCCAACTGCACTAGGCAAAATTGGGCCAACGCAGGTGCTGCACAGCCAGTCTGGCTCTCAGCGCAGGTAGCCCCTTCGGGACCTGCGTTGCAAAGCAGGTAGCCTGTGTACTACCTGCTTTGGAAAACGAAAGTTGCGTTTTCTCAGTTTCCAAGTCACAATTTTCTCAAAAATGCACAGTTTTTGCTCAAATCAGAAGCAATCAGTCAAGCACACACAAAGGGATGATTAGGAGGATGAAAAGCTATCACTAAGAGCTTACAAGGATCCTTGTAGATCAGCTCTTCAAATCATGAACCTGCTCAGAAATGAGCTAGAGTAGCTGCCCTCTACTTCGCTTTTGATATAGTCAAAAGCTTTTCGATTTGGTACTCTTTCGTTCAGGAAATGAATAGCAAAATACTACAAACAATCAAACAGATACGATCCCCAGTGGAGTCGCCAGTTTTTTGTAGGGAAAAGTATCCGATTCGGATGACCCTATCCCACTCTAAGGGTGATAGTACCTCAGCAACAACTGTAAAGAAAACTACTTAAGGTTTACTTCTTTACGAAAGCAAGAGAGAATGAGGAAATGCACTAACCGTTGCCTTGCGCTTAATGTCGAATCCAAACTCTTCTCTTTGGCTGCTTGCTCCCAGCTCCTTGCTCTATTGCTGGCCCAGCTACAATGAGATCCTGCAAAATAGCAAAGAAGGAAACTACAAGAAGCATGCAATCGTAACTGATTCAAGGATTAGCATAAATCAAATATACAATTATCACAATACATAATTGAAACAAGTGCATATAGAAGAACCTCAATAGCTTTTATTAATGAAGAAGTAAAGTTCTGAGAAGGTTACAACCATTGAAGGCTCCAATCCAGCAACACCTCCCAGTAGAAAGAATTTCTCCTCTTCACCTCCTTCAAGCAATCACCCAATAGCTCTATAGTGAAACCAACAGCATATCATTACTTTGCACAAAATTCCAGCCTCTTGAGCTCATAGGAGAGAGCTCAATATATAGATGAATTGAGAAAGGATGAGTCATCTTGCAACTGATGTGTAGCTGCCTTGTGTCCTCTCTCTCTTCAGTTGATCTTCAGTTCTTGAGTCCACTTGGAGAACCTTGCTTCCACTTGGAGAAACAGAGCCTCTGACTCATCACAAGGCGAAATCCCTGATCCAAGTGTCATTTTTGGAAGATTCCAGAGCAATGACTCAGTGTGCCACTTGTCCCATCTCACTCAGCGCAGGTGGCCTTTGTTCCACTTGCTTTGCAACGCAGGTACACCATGGAGGAGTTGAGTTTCAGCGCAGAAGCCTAGTGGAGCACCTGCTTTGATTTCAGGATTGCTTGTTTTTTAGTGCTTTCAGGTGGAGAACTGATCTGAGAGCTGTTGGTTTGCTGACCTTGTTCCTCTAGGGGTAGGAACATCATGTTTAGGGACTTTGGATCCCTTGGATTATTGACAATTCATGCCTGTTGCTGTAAGGCACAAAATTGTCTATAACAAACATTTATTCACATAGCAGGAATTGTGCCAATGAGTTTTGAAGACATGAGGACTATCATTTTCAGCATTTTGGAGCAAATGTAGAAGATATGCAGCTACAAAACCATATGGAAGCTACGGAATCAGACAGTAGCTACAGAACCAGATAGTAGTTGCGGAATCAGACAATAGCTACAAAATCAGATGACAATTGCAAAATCAAATAACAACTACAAATCAAATGGCAGCAGCAGAATCAACACTATTCCGCAACAGATTCAGCAAGTTTTAATAAAAGCAAATAAAATGTCATATTGACTCTTTTCTCCATGGCTTTTCCAACCACTTGAAGAAGATTATGATCAAAATTTTGCAGCCACCACACATGCAGCTCATCAATTTCTAAAGGGTAAGTTAAGGTATGTCATTTTCTAACTTTTTACCATAAAATTCCTTGAAAGCTAGAATGATATTTTTTTGAAAAAAAAAACATTTCTCTTCCTCATCTCATAAAATTGTCAATATCATCAGTTAGGGTGGATACATTCATATTCATATTTTTCCATATTCATATCACATTCAAAAGCCCACATACTTTCAAAAGATATTAACTATTACATTATTGTTATGAGCATACAAAGGCGTGTCAAAAGTACTAAAAAAGGTAATTGGATACAAACAAAATCATGGTTGTCACACAAGAAACAACTATAATGCAATCCAATAAAGATATACTTTGCAACAATAATCAAATTATCATTATGCAAAGTTCAAAGATAAAAAATGAATGCAACAACAAAATATGGTTGTAACACAAGAACCAACCATGTTGCAATTCAACTAAAATATTTTGCATAAGTATGAAGTTATCAAATGATATCATGCAAAGTTAAGCCAAAGCTAAAGGATAAAAAAGAATTAATGTAATAGATTGCATGAGGACATGCAATAGTTTCAGTTGGAGTGTATGTTGGGTTTTGAAATTGTCATTCACTTCCATTACATTTTCACTTATATTTCCATATTGGTACCTTCACTCCATCTCTATTTCATTACATTTACCTCCATTTCATTAAATTTACTTTACCATTATCATTATTGGGTCACATTTATGTTCTTCCAAACTTGATTAATTCTTAGCATTTTAAAGTGAATTTATGGTTAAAAATTAGAAAATAATGTGCATATGCTTATACCTAACAAATGGGATGAGATTGTTGACATGTGTAGGTCAAAAGGAAGCTTCTAAAAGACCCTTATGTGGCCTCCAAAAACCAAATTCGAATTTGAGTGGAGAAGATCATGGGATCATGAGGATATGTGTCTCATTTACTATTTGTATTGAAACTCTAAGAAGACGTGTCTTATCATTTACTATTTTGATTGTAACTCTAGAGATATGGGGAGAGATTCATGGACTCTCATTAATGAGATAGCTTCTCATCTTTTTGTATAAATAGGGGAAGTTTTCTCTTATCATTTTCATGTGTAAAATTGGAGTTATGCTCAAGCTTTGAATACAAAATTAGATTGTGGCACCTTACTCATGAATGTTCCTTCATTTTGACTTGGTTTTGCTTACATATGGAGCATCTCGATTTACCATCCCTCGCACTTTTAGATCAGCTACCTAAAATGTGTGAGATTTAAAACAAGAATAAAAAGAGGAAGAGCTACACACTCTAGTATATAGGAGATCATTTTGAATGAGAAGGCAGCCAAGGAGGTATGTTCCATATGCTTTCTGTTCAAATTTTGCTTTATTTATTACTATTGATGATCCCAAAATTGTCAAGGAGGTAGTGGATTCGACAAACTTTGGAAGGATACCATGCTTGAAGAAATGGAATATTTAGACAAAATGAGGCTTGGATTTGGTGGAGTTTCCGGCTAGAAGGAAACCCATTGGCAACAAATGGGTGTTTAAGAAGAAGATGAATGCACAAGGAAAGTTGGAGAAATACAAAGATCGGTTGGTAGCAAAAGGTTATTCCGAGGTGTCAAGAATTGATTTTGGTCATATTTTTTCTCCTGTTTCCAAGTTGGCTTATATTAGATTAATTTTATCTATTATTTTTTTATATTTGTTTTTTATTGAAAATGCAACATAAAAAAACTAATTTAATTTTTTCCTTGAATTAAATTGGTAACAAAATTGTAATTCCACATCATAAGACAACTTGTATGAGTTAACTAAGTTAATTTGAATTATTTGGCTCAGTTAATTCAATTTTAGGGTCTAACTAGAGTCATGTAGAGTGTCTCCTACTTTATAGGAGCCATCGTTGAGTTTATTTTGAGTTTAATTAATTAATTCAGTTAACTAGTTCCAACTGATGGAGGAGCTAGTAGGAGGTCAGATAATGGGGTGTGGCTTCATGTGCTCAAATAGTTAACTGATGATTCATTCATAAATAACTCATGCATGTCAGATATGAGAGTTACCCAGTTGAGATTGGATTTCAAGGGCATTGTACTATCAGTTGTATAATCATCTGAATTATACAGGTGGTGCATGCAGTCAGAGGAAGGCCTATGATTGCGCAATTCATATTGAGGAATTTCCCTAGTTAATAGGTGGCTAATTCCAAAGGGAACAACACAAGGAAATAGGGACTTGGGAAAGCCAAAATTTGGTTATGTATTAGACTGGGTTTGTGTAGGAAGTAGTGAGAAAAATAGAGATAGTGTAGAGGTTGCTTAGGCTTGAGCAAAGCATTGTAATCTTCTCATATTTTCTAACTAATACAATATATAGATAACATTGGTTTTTAGATGTGGCTTTCCTCAGGAAATCATTGTGTAATGTGTTGATTGAATTATTTCTCTTGTATGTTTCATGATTTCACGATCATTTAATTATTTCTGTTGATGAGTAGAGTAGATTCAAGTCTATTTTTTTAGTAAATTACAATTAGCAATTTGAATCTGCAAGAAATTTCTACATGGTATCAGAGAAAAAGTATCTCTAGAAGAAGAGAATATGATTTTGTCTTTTGCAGAAGAAATCAAATTTGTAGTATCATTCTTAAGGGCCGACAAGATGTCATTCTATGGATTGAGACTCAAATATGCCCTAGAGAGTAGCTCGAATTATATTTCTTGGAAGGATAGGATGGAGGGAGTGTTGGAAGAAAATTAGGCTGAAGGAATTCAAATAAATAAATATTCCTAATCCTCCAACAACTGATGCTGAAGATCTGGCAAAGTGGAGGAAATTAGTTGCAAAGGCGAGAAGGATCATACTAGAAGGATTTCAAGATCATATTGTCTCGAACCTCCACGGGAAGGATACACCATATGCAATGTTGCAAGCCTTGGTCGACTTGTTTTAGAACAATAGTGACTATAAGAAGCTGGAACTAAAGGACAAGCTTCAAAAGATCAATATGGAGAAGGGCGACACAATACCACAATGTAGATTTTAACTATAGATTTAACAACTTATGTGATATGCTAAAACACAAGACAAGAATCTACTCTACTCTTCAACAGAAACCAAAATTGATCGATGAAAAAAAAATTAGAAAAGGAAGAATACCAATCAGACACAACAAAATATTTCTTTGGGGAAATAAATTTCTAAAAAACCTCGACTATCTATATTGCATTAACTAGAATATCTGAGAAGAAAATACAATGCTTTTTCAACCTGAACAATTCTTGCACTAGTAAGATCTATCTCTCTACCTCACAAGCCAACTTAAGTCAACACTTAGCCAATTCTACTGCTTTCCAAGACCTTACTTCCATGTGCAATTCCTGAGATAATTATCCCATATTTAATTGAGAAATATACTCTCCATAACTGTGTAATCCATCCATAGGCCCTCAACGGATTGCATACACCATCTATACAACTTGGAAAATTATACAACTGATAGTACACTATCCTTGAACTCTAATGTCAACTGAGTCTTCCTCTGAACTGACATGCATGAGTTATTTATGAGTGAATCTTCATTTAGCTAATGTTTCACTAAGGATCCACTAGTGCACTTCCCCACTACTAGACTCCTACTAGTTCCTCCAATAGTTATAACTAGTTTAAGTAACTATAACACAGTTAGACAAAGTTACCTAATTACAACTCAAAAGAACACAACCTAGCCCCCTGAAATTTAGGAATCACTCTACATTACTCTAGATATACTTCCAACTTGAATTTCCTAAGTCAACTAAATCAATTTAACTTAGTTAACTATTACAAGTTTCTATAAGAATAGATTTTCGATTTAGTTCACAATTTAATTCAAGAAAAAATTAAATTGGAATTTCTTATAACTATTTTTAACACTCCCTCTCAACAAGAAAGGGATTATCTTCTACCCCTATCCTGCCTCTTTGAAACACAAATTTTCATCTTGAAAAAGAATTTTTCAAAATATATGCATCCTGCTTCTTTGCGGGAATGTACTCCAACAACATAATTCTTTGTTAAAATTGGAAACTAGGGACAAACTCCATGTGGGTCATCTTATTAATGGCAGATGATATTTTTCTTGGATCCCTCTCATCGAGAGGTGTTGGATTGATCTAAAGATCATCCAATTCTGATAAGTATTCATGGAGATATGAATTTATTAGTGTTATGGGACAATTCGTCAAGGTCAGATAGCAACCAAATAAACCCCACTTGTGCTCAACGTTTTAGTATAAATAGAGGTGGCCTTCAAGTCATTTCTACACACACTTGGGATCTCTTCCTCTCTACTTGTCTTTGTGTTTTAGTAGGAGAATAGATCCTAAGGGATAATGTTGCCCTAATGGAGGAAGGCTCTATGTTGCCCTAATAAAGAAGCCCTAACATAGTTCATCAAAGAAGGCTCTGTGCAGTCAAAGGGAGACCCTCACCAATGTCATGAAGGAGATTGAAGTAGGCTCCCCTGTTTTCCTATAAGGGTTTACTATATTCCCTAAACTGCTACGTGTTCAAGCCCTAGCCCTAGCCACAGGTCTAAAGGGAGATCTCTGTTTTGAGGCCAGAGCATGGGAGGCTAGGGCAAGATTTGAGGGTTGTCTAGAGCCCATACCTTGGCATGGAGGAGGAGCATCTCTCCTTGCCTAGTCCGCAGTTTTTGAAGGGTTGTTCGAGGACTGTTGAGAGGAACTTAGGGCTGCAGCAGTATGCCCAAGTGCCCTAAATAGAACAGTTAGGAACAACAAAGTGTCAAGAATATTTGAAACAGTGTTAGAGGTGCATTGGGTCAAGGATATTGATCAGATTTGGATTAGACTTGGAACTTCCTATGGGAGCCACATGTTGGGTCAACGTGGAGTGTGTTGAATACCATAAAGGAGTGCAACCTAATGTGATGATGTTGTGACATAGACAACATAGTATATGACACTTGTATACATAGTACAACATAGTGCTATCAACAGACAATGATGGGTAGCAATGCAGATTAATGTAAAAAGGGTGTAGCATGGTATGATGCATAGTACAACATTATGTATGATGCAGCTACATGGTTGGATGCTACATGGATTCATGTAACAATTAAATACAACAAGCTTATACGTGAGACAACTGCAATGACACTAGGACAACTGCAATGAAACAATTGCTTGCTTGGTGACACATGGGACAACTATAACATGGGACAGCTGCAAGCATGAAGAATCGTGGACAGTAGTAGCATGGTAAATCACGGACAACAGAAAGTACATTGGGACATGTTATCACTCAGGTTGTTCCGTGCCTCCTGAAGGGAATACGGCCGAGGTAACCACTAACCAATCTTTTAGCTATAGGTCCTAGCCTACCTGCAAGTAGAGAGGACTCTCTCTTTGTAATTTAACTTTGTTTTGGTGTATTTTAGGCTAGTTATGATGCACAAGATTTTGTTTTAAGTTTGTTGGATGGTGATTCTAGGTAGAGCTGGGATGAAAGTCAAAAACAATCTATACTATTGGGCAATGGAGTCAATGATGCTGTACTGCTGAAAGTGTTTCTTGGGTAAATGGTAATGCTACAGAGCAATAGGCAGTTTAGGAACAATTTTCAATCTGGAAATTGATGGAATGAAGTCAGGGAATGAAAGGAAATCAAGAATCTTCCATTATGCTGGCAGAGGGAAAGTGCATGAATATTATTCAGGAGCAATTAAGAATTCCTAAATAGTATTCAAAATGAAGGAATCAGTGCAAACATGAGTAGTTAAGAATTCATATTTATGACTAATCCTGAAGAAAACACAATTAATAGCAGAGATTGAACATAGGGTGCATTTAAACAAATTCTGAGCTATTCTTTCTTCTCTGTTACCAAGATTATGGAACATATATGAAATTTGTAAACATAGAAAACATAAAACACAGTTTAGAACAAGTTATTGTTCCATTGAATGACACAGGAATTTTGTAGCAGGTCCCAGAACATCATTTGCACATTTAGGCAGTGCAGAAAACATGAACTTCAATAGGAATTTGTATTAGAGAGTCTCAAAAATTACAACGTAGTCTAGAAAGAAAATCACCAAGCCGAAATACATATTATGGGGGGGTATTTATACAACAAAGGAGATACAAAATATCATGAAGATAAGTCTTGAACTCATAACTTCCTTTACCAACTCTTAAGAAGCAGTAAATGAGGGAATAAATGCTGCAATAAATATGAATGTGCTAGCTGTCCAATTTGTCAGAGGTATTTTGACTTTCTGGGCTAAGTGAGTCGGCTGGGTGCTGCGCATTCATTCTGCGTTTGCTGCCTTGATGTTTCTATGTTGCTTGTCGTTGTCTTGGCCTTGTCATCAGTGCTTAATTTTTGCATTAACGAGCTGTAGTGACCATTCCATTTCTGCTTTGTGCTATTTTTTATCCTTTGACAGGTGGACTGTGCCTCTGTAATTGTCGACCTGTAGCTGACCAAAATAAAAAATAAACAAAATTACCTGAGTAATGTCTCCAACATTCCTTTCCACCAATCCTCTGTAGGCAACTGATGTCTTTGTATCTTTATCAGTGTTTCATCAGCTTCAGTGTATTTATAAAAGTTGGGCTGGACTTCAAAAAGATGGTTTATCTCATGCTTAATATAGAACATATTTTCGAGTTTGTCATAAAGACTCTGTCCAGAGGGAGGCCCTGTTTCTTCTGAGGTGCTTGAGGAAGCTGTGATTTGAATGGAGGCATATTTGTTCACCCTGTTGGAATATTTCCCATGTGATAGTAGTCTTCCAACGCTGGTTAATAAACTGGGAAGCCCTTTGCTCTCTAATGCTGCAAAATTTATTCTAAAGTCATTTACCTCTGCCTGCATTTCTTGGCATTTTCTTTCCAGAGTTTGCACAAAATTCCTTAGGGTCAGCACCCTTTTTACTAGTAAGATGGTATCTGTCCTGTTCCTGATACCTATTGCTGCCAACTGCTCTTTGGTATGAGTGTTGAGAAATTGGATCATTCTATTGGCTTGCTCAGGCATATTTCCTAAAGATGCTCTAGCCTTTTGATTTTCAAATTGAGCTAAGCCTATCAATTCCATTTGCTCATGTATAGTTTCAATGGATTGCCATTGGTCTGTAATGGATTGGCCAATTTTGGCCCACAAAATTTTCTTGACTTCAGCTAGAGTTTTGTCAAGAGTAAGCTCCTTTTCCAGCTCTTTTATCCTTTTCTCTAGGGTTTTTACTTCCCTTGTCTTCTCAGCTACATCCATCTTTGATTTATCATATCTTACCTCAATTTTGGCCAGCTTTTCTTTGGCCTCTTTCAATTCTGCCATCTGTACTTCCAGAGCCTTTATTTCTTTCATCATTCCCTCCATACTCAGGCTGGTCTCTTGCTCTGCTGCTGTTGTAGTTGTTGCTAAAACTGGTATTGAACTTGAGGTACCTACTATGGATGTTGGATCAGTGGGAGGGACTGTTGTGGTGGCTGTAGGAGGTGCAATCTCAATAGTTATAGCTATCTGTGCTGGTTGAGAGGCCAACTCTCCCTGTCTTCCTTGTACTGATGCCTCCAAGGCACTCTCTATTTCTATCAATATTTTATGCATCCGCATGAGCAACGTAACCACATCCTCCTCTTCCTTTTGTTGTGCCACCTCTGTAGTTTGAGGATGTATTGTAGCTGGCAGCCTGAGTTGTCTTCTGAGGGCTGCTATATCTTCCTCTTTCTTTCTGATCAAGGCCTGAATGGCCTTAGGATCCTTGGGATCATGTCCCAACTCTATAATAATATCCTCCAAGGATTTGATTCTATTATCCTTAGCCATTGAGGAGGCCTTCTCTAATTCTAGCTGGACATAAGTATTGTGCAATGAGTTTTGCAATCTATGGGCCAACAATGTTTTGTCTGCCAAGGTAGAATATACCATTTCGCCAGTTTGTTTGTGCAATTCAATCTGATCCATTGCATGGATATCCTTGTTGAGAAATTCTGGATTGGTTCTGATATAGTCAGCAACTGATTGTGGTTGCTGCATTGTAGGTCTAAAATGGCTAAGGGTCATTTTCCCTTCTTGGTTGTCATAGGCTGCCATTAGCCTTTACTGATTAGTGGGAGCCATTCTTAGCAGTTGGTTGTAAAGTTGGAACCTCAATGGCTCATTTCTAGCCTTGATATCAGTGATTGCCTTCTTGATATCAGAGCCCTGTCTGCTCTGTTGCCTGGTGGATGTAACCTCCACACCTTTTTGTCTTTCTTGCTCTAGCTAGAAGGAGCTGGCTGATGTCTCCATACTTGGGGGAACTTGTTGTTCAGTTGGCCCCTTTGGAAATTCTTCTACTGAATAGGGATTTAATCTTTGTCTCTTTTCTCCTTGCTGATCTGTAGATGTCCCTGTGGGTGTTTCTTCCTGTCTATCCCTTTTCTTGGCCCTTTCCTCATTAAGAGGAGTCTGTAACATTGGTATTTCAGTTTCCTTTTCTTGTGTTGAAGGGTCTTGCCCTTGACTTTGTTCGTCTGTTGAAACCGGCTAGTCTGCCATTGTCTCTTGCTGGTCAGAATGGTGCACTTGCTGT
This sequence comes from Pinus tabuliformis, assembly GCA_031772625.1. NCBI lineage: Eukaryota > Viridiplantae > Streptophyta > Pinopsida > Pinales > Pinaceae > Pinus > Pinus tabuliformis. The sequence continues at coordinate 1,873,732,270 of CM062818.1, forward strand.
TCTGAATGCTGCACCTCTTTTCCTTTAGATATGTCTGCTAGTGGAGCACTTACTTGGGTAGGTTGCTGGGAAACCGTGGCAGATGAGGTGCCTTCTCCAAGGTGCCAAGGACCTGTGAAAAACACCTGTCCAAAAGATTCCAGGCCAGCTGATTTTTCAAGTTTTTTGATTACTTTTTCTATTATCTCTTCTTCAGTAAGCTCTTCCACTAGTTTGCCCTCTACCCATTCTTTTTTATTGGCATATTGTTCAATTTCATGGATTCTGTGGTGTAGATATCCTGTGAGCTTGTTTTTAACTCTTCTACAGCTTATGAATTGTTCAGGGTCATAAGGTGCCCAATGGAAACTTGGTTTGAGCTTAATTTTCTCTCTTAGAATAGTGTCAGCATCCTTCCATGCTTCTTCCCTTTTATTAAAGATAAAAGGGCCCAGTTGGTGTCTTATCTTGAGCTGTGCTTTTTTCCTAGCACCATAGAAGTGAGTCAAGTCTGCACTGTTGAATTGCCGATAGTACTCCAAGGCAAAGAGTCTCATGGGGACATATTTTGGCAGTATGTATGGCACTAATTCATAGCCATAAATACTTATTACAGTGTGGTTTTGGTAGAAGTACCAGTCACCAATGTTGTATCCTTTTGAGAGATGTAGGATTCTCTGCATTTCAGCAGTGAGCCTGGGAGGAGGATCTGTTGACAACAAGCAAGTGGCTGGATAGAAAAAAAGGTCAATGAACTCACAGTATTTGTATGGGGAGTAATTAACATGATGTAACACAGATGGCCAAAATATCACAGACCTTCGCTCCCCCTTAGCATCCAATTTCTTAAGGAAAACCGGGAAACTATCTGATTGATAGTACAACAACAAATGATATATATATGAAGTATATTTGAGCACCCTTTCCCTCTCTAAGTTCATGAACTGCTCATGAATCTTGTTGGCTATGAAGGTGGCATAGTCATACTTGACAACAGGGGGCTGTCCTAGAGTAAACATGGACATCAAAGCGAAGACAGTCTCATCCACAATTTCACTTGTTCTGAATCCCAAGATGTAGGAAATCATATCTATGAGCATTTTTCCATCCTCAGTAAACCAAGCATGGTGATAGGGGATTGTGAATCTGGATTAACACTCTGGTGGCATAAATAGCTTGGCCATTCGGTCAACTTCTGTAAGGGACAAATTTGAGGCTTGATCCAGCAATTGTTTCATGGAAAGGGGGACCAAAGGCTGAGTTGGCTTGGATTGCAGCATCTCATTTATGGACTGAGGGGTAATGTAAAAGAGTACATTTCCAGCAGAGTCCATCACTACCCTTTGAGAAGGCTCATAATTAGCACAACATTGATGGATGAGGTCAGGGGAGACATTCACTGAGGGCAGGTAATATATAGGCATGTTAGATTCGCATATTCCAAACAGGTCAACATTGTTTCTGAAGTTATTCCTTATTTCACAGAAAACCTGAAGGTGAGGCTTGTTTCCTTCCATATCATCAATTTGATAGTCTCTATCAGCAAGAGGTATCCACTCTAACTCTTTACTAGGTGCATTTAATGGTGCAATATTTAGGGCCACTGGAGCCTCCATGATTTACTGGGATTATAGTTGGATTTGGTCTATAGTTTAACAGGAAAAGAGAGTCATGACAATGGATTTTTTGACAGGGAATTCGTAGTTTGAGTTCTGTGCGAAGATTCCCTGCTGAGTAGAGCTCAACAGGAATAGAGAGTATGCAGGGATCCACAACAAGGAAGCTTGAAAGGAGTGGAGATAGCAGGGATTTTGCAAGTTTTTTAGTGGTTTTGCAGGTGAACAGGAGCTGGATTTTGAGCTTCAATGGATAATTTATCAGGGAGTAACAGAAATTGGCAGGTTTTGTTCATAAGTATGGTTAAACAGTGAGGCAGAGTGGAGGAGTTTGCGAGCGGTAATGTCTTTGAATTCAATTTAGGTGTATTGGCGATCTTTTGCAGAGAAATTATGAAAAAATAGGGTTATGGGCGTTCCCGGGTAAATACCTGTTTGTTGGAGACTGTGCTATGGAATGCGGTTGCAGGTAGAGCCGAGGAGGTTGGGTTGCAGGTTGAATATGCCCGGGTGGCAGACTGGGACGTCAATGGTGGATTGGACGTATTTTTCATGCAGAGACTTTCACTATTGGTCACATAAAAACAAACAAAAACATCACTTTCGTTGGTTTTTAACGAAAATTTGTGGTTTTTCGGACTTTTTGGCGCTTTTTGTGCTGATGTCAGCATGATGTCACCTTGTCCTGTAGTAAGGTATGGCGGGTAACGTGGCGCCTGACGTGGATGGGTGACGGGGTAGCCACGGCGGACTGTACAGTAGCGAGGGTGCTGACGCAAAAGCCGACGTGGGGATGACGTGCGCGGCGGGGAGGACGAGCGGTAAGCGGTTTCCATTGGACCGCTTTTGGTACGGGGATGGTTTGTGTTAGCGCAGGCCTGATGCAAACAAAACGGGCCATGCGTCCCAGCGTACAGCGGCAAAACCGCTTTCTATCGGGAGCTAACCCTTGTACAGTGGGGCGGTTCCGATATCAGCGTGAGCCGTCGGATCTGCAAGGCCGGATCGAAGGGTTGACGGGATGCGTAGGTGTTGGTATGATACGGCGCGGGGACCTTCCCATAAATTTAATATTATAAAATGTTGTGGGGGTAAAAACTTTGGGTTAATGGGTTTTGTGGTTACACGGGTATGCATGGTTATTAATTCAACCAAAGGTTAAATTAATCCCGAGTAAAGGTATATGCCCAGGCTTCTTATGTATGGTTTATGTGTTGGGGGGGGGGGGGGGGGGGTACTGTGGTTATTTATTTAATGGGAGGTTAAATAAACCCGACGGTTTATATGCGGAAGGGTTCTTATTAAAGTCCCAAGTGGACTTAATAATCCCCAAACTTTGTATTATATGGCTATACTTTCCAATGGGTAGGGGTATTTATATTTTTGGGTTTTTATACAATTTTTGTAAAATAGGGGTGGGGGAATAAGAGAGGGAGCTAGATAATAAAGTTAGATGTTAATATGACTTCAAGGAATGAAACTATAAGAAAAAATGCTAAGTTTATAAAGTGAAAACTTAGGCATAAGAAAATGGAAGGACTATGGAATGATGATTTTTACACAAGAAATGTGGCTTCTTTCCACTTAGTAAACTCAAAGTTTAACTTAGCGTTTCTCATAGAAAGAAGTGAAACAGGACTATTGGGCAGATCCCAAGGTCCTTGAGGGGATGTTAGTAAAAGATTTCAGGGGGAATGATGGGGGAATTAGTCATGCTTCCACTGTTCTGCAGCCAAACCACTGCCATGGTCCTTGTGTCATTGATGAGATGAGTCCTTGTTGACAAGGCAAAAGATCACAACCTTGTTTCTGCAACTTCAAACTACCTACCCAACCTAATGCACCTAGCATTTTTTCTTCATTTTCATTGGGTGCATTTGAATTTGCAAACCCTGATTCTCCTCTTTTCTTTTGACTGCCCTCCTATCTAGGTATACCCTTATCTCTTCCAAGGGCCCAGATTAAGCAGTTGGGCTCCTTATTTTCTCTATCTATCTATTCATCTGCCAAGCTTGAGCTGTTTGGACAGATATTATTTCTCTATTCTACAACAACAAAGTTAAATATGGAAATGTCCAGATTGAACTGTTGGGCCATCCATCAAGTGTGGTAAGCAACAATATTTTCACATTGTAAACTTGCAAATAAGATAGCAGTGGCATTTTGACTGGCCACTTTCCTGGTCTTTTGGTTTGGGGTTCATTTCTATTTTTTTTTTTGACCAATTCATTTTTCTTGCCCTTTGATTATTCTTTTAGGTCATACCCTCTTTACATTTTTTAATGTTCTTCATTTCTTTACAAAATATGGAACCTTTGCAGCATGAAAAGATGAACATATTTGGCTCTTCCATAATCAATCATGAAAAATGAAACCTATTGGTATAGGAACCTAACAGTGGCTCCACTTGGGGATGGATGTTCCTGGTGAAAATCCAAGAACAGGAGGTCATATGGCCTTATTCTCAGTTGGCTGCTGTAATTCAAAGCTTCCTTCCTGTTGTAAACCAATGATCTGAACCTTTGTAGCCTGTATGCAGTCCTTATGAGCTGATCTGTGCAAAATTACAGCTCTGTCTTTGCTGGTTTCTCTGAGTATTTATCATCATCTTTATAGCTCCCAAGCCTTCTTCTTGGTTTCTTGTGGTAAATTCAAAATATACATCAAAAGTGTTGTAATTCCTTGATCTTTTCCTCAAAATCTGCTGCATCTTGTTCCTTATCTAATTGCTGTAAATTAAAACCGGTGAAAATACAATTATTTGTGTACAATACACAGTTGTGTTGTGTTGATCAAAGGGAATCAAAATAATGCTTGAGCATTCGCCCATTGACTGGGCCTTCCTCAGTATCTTTGCCATCCAAACTCTTCAAAAAATAGGTGTTGTTACCTTGTACAACATGAATAGTAAATGGTCCTTTCCAAAGAAAATCAAATTTCCCATGTTTCCCTTTATCCTCTCTTCTAGAATCCCATCTCAGCACTTTGTTTCCTATGAAGAAGTCCTCAAATTTTGTTCTTTTGTCAAATATCTTTTTGATTTTATCTTTTAGGACCTGGGTTCTCTGATATACTTCCTCTCTTGTCTGCTGCAAGTGAATAGTTTGATTGATCCTTCTCTGAATATCATTAGGCTCTGCTTGTATTTCTTGCAGCAACTTGATCACAGGGATTCCCAAAGACGAAGGGAACTTTGCCTCCATTCCATAAACCAATTCATATGGACTTGTACCAATAGATCTTTTGGTGGTCAATCTATCTGCCCATAGTGCATTCACAAGTTTTTTATGCCAATTTTTCTTATTCTCCTCCAAGACCTTTTTAATGATGTTGATGAGGCTTTTGTTGGATGACTCAGCTAGGCCATTTTGAGGGTAGTAGGCTGTGGAGTGGCCCAAGGTAATGTGGTATTTATGGCAAAATTTGATTATTCTTTTGGATTTGAATGCAGCAGTATTTTCTGTAATAATTTTTTCTGGACAGCCAAATCTAGACAAGATGTTGGTTTCTAAGAATTGCATGATGATTGAGTCATTGGCTTGCCTACAAGGTGATTTGAATTTGAAACTACTTGAAATTTGTTTGCAAGGTATTCAATTCAGAATTAAACATGTTTAAAAGATTTCCATGTCTTGCAAAAAGAAAACACATGATATTTTCAGCTGTTCATGACCCATTTAAGCATAGCAGAGTTATTTCCTTTTACTGTTTAACACATTAAAACGAATTTGATCTGCAAAATAAATCAACCACAAATGCAAAAGAAGTTGATAAAGCAGTTCACCCCCTTCAGGGCTACGTCTGCTGGGTCCAAAGCTCCCAACCGGGCTTGTCCTTGTTTTTATTAAATGCTCAAATTGAAAATACAACTGAATAGAAGCATCTACAGGAGAAATAGATGGTAAAAATGGATTCAGAACACTTGAATCCTTCAGGATTGACTATTGGATCACCTCCAATGGATACCTGCAACCTTATATAGTCTTCACAAAACTGGGCCCTGATGGCTCCTAGAACTTTCACGGCTCCAAAACCTCTGCAAATGACCTCAGATGGCTGTAAGACCTGCACCAATGACTTCAGAAGGTCGAAAATACCCAAAATAAAAAAAAAAAAAAATCGTCCAAAACCGCCTTTCCTAGCCAAAGTTATGGCCATTTAAAGTTTCTCCAGTTTGCCCCTAGAAAAACTCCAGCTAACTTTAGTTAACTCCAGATAGCTCTGCCAATTATGGCGGGTCCACTAAATTTGGCGCTCCTGCCAAAATTCCGCTAACTTAACTGCAGTTACATTTAATGTTTGGGTGGTTGCCTCAGATTTTGTGCTGGCGGAATATTCTTTTTTATTTTTTTTTTTGAAAAATTCAAATTTCTAATGTTATGGACAAATTCTTCTTTTTGTCATAACTTCCTCATACGGCGACCTTTTTTTGACCCGTTTACGGCGCCAGAATCGGGAAGACGAGCACTTTCCAGTCATTCAACTTTGAACCAATTATAATCACTTTAAATTTTGAGCATTTTATGACACTTAGGATATGAGCACCTGATCACGCCTCCCCCTTGGGAAGCTTTTGGACCCCAAAAACCTTCAACTACCTGTTAAAGAGGTGAGGGTACAACTCCCTCACTCTATCCACCTCCATCCACTTTGCCTTGTTCGGTTTGCTGCCTTTGAAACCAACCCGAACATAATCTACACTGCCCCTCCTTGAAGTGTGTGTCCTTCTGTCAAAGATTGTATCTTCTTTCAGCTCATCTAAGAATTCTGGCGAGAAATCTTCTATAGATGGCAGCTGACCAGCATTTTCATGATCAGCAATCAAAGGAGGTTCATACAAACGTAAGTTCTCCACATTGACAACAGAATACATTTGCATGTAGGAAGACAAATCTAATTGAAAAGCATTATTTCCAACCTTCTTGAGGATTTTGAATGGACCATAATGAATAGGATTCAGCTTTTTACCTTCTCCTTGCATCCTTTCCTTACTAATGTACAACCATACCTCATCTCCTTCTTGAAACTTGTGATCGACTCTATGCTTGTCGTGTCTTTCCTTGTAATTGCCTTGACTCTTCTCAAGCTGTTCTTGAATTTGCTGATGTATTTGCTGAATTCTTTCAATGAATGAATGAGATTTGTCAATGTCACTATGTCCCTCAATGGCAACATCTTTCTCAAGAATGAAATCAAGAGGTGATTTTGGCAAGTAACCAAAAAGAGCTTCACACGGTGAGGTGTTTGTGGAAGAGTGCTTGGCACGACTGTAAGCATGCTGTATGTAGTGCAAATGTTCATCCCAAAGCTTGGGATGCTTGCTGCAATAACCTCTCAAGAGGTGCACAATGGTTCTGTTCACAACTTCGGTTTGTCCATCTGTTTGCGGATGGAAAGCAGTACTTTTCTTCAAGTTTGTGTCCATCATCTCCCATAGGTTGGACCAAAAATTTCCCACTAATATGGAATCCCTGTCACTAATAATGGAAGTAGGCAAACCAAAGTGAATCCATACATGATGAAAAATAATTCAGCAGTTTTTTTAGCAGTTATAGTTTTCTTACAAGGCATAAGTATACACATTTTGCTGAAACGATCAACTACTACATATAAATAATCATGCTGCTTTCGAGATTTTGGCAAACCTCCTACAAAATCCATAGAGTTGCTCTCCCATGGTCTAGAAGGTATCGGCAAAGGATTATACAAACCAAGCTTCCTGTTGCTAGGCTTGCTTGTAGTACATAATGAACAACCTCTTATGAACCTTGAAACAGAATCTACCATGTGAGGCCAATAGCAATACCTCTGTAGATGTGCAACTGTTTTGCTCACACCAAAATGGCCAGCAATAAGAGAAGAATGAGCTTCTCTTATGACATTTATCCTCTCCCCCTGTGGTATACACAACTTGCCCAAATGAAACAGCAAATTGTTATGCATGTGATAGTCATTTTCCTCTACATGATTTCCTTTACTCAAGTTAGCATACACATCTTTAAAGTCATGATTAGATGCATATTGTTCTATGTAACTATCATGTACAATGGAATCATTCTTAAGTAAAGTAACAACACCAATAATAGGCCTTGAAAGCATATCAACAACCTTATTCAAAGTACCTTTCTTATACCTTATTACCAAATGGAACTGTTGCAAGAAGCCCATCCATCTGAAGTGTCGTGACTGTTGTAACTTGCTTTGTGATTGCAAGTACTGTAAGGGCTGATGGTCGGTATGTATAACAGTTTCTTTGCCCATCAAGTAGTGTTTCCACTTTTTGATGCTTTGTACCAATGCATACAACTCCTTATCATATGTAGGATAATTTACAACAACACCATTAAAAGTTTCAGAATGAAAAGCAATAGGCTTACCATGCTGTAGAAGAACTGCACCCATAGCATAATCACTAGCATCAGTTTGTATCTCAAATGGTTGTCTCAAATCTGGTAATGCAAGGACTGGAGTTGAACTAATCTTCTCTTTCAAATATTCGAAAGCTTTTTGCTGCTTGCCTCCCCATTGGAAAGCATGCTTCACACTTGTCACTGCATGCATAGGAGCTGCTATAGAAGAGAAGTTAGAGATAAACTTCCTCCAATATTGAGTTGCACCCAAAAAACTTCTTACCTCTGTTATGGATTTGGGAGTAGGCTACTTCACAATAGCCTCAATCTTATCAGGATCAATTCTCAAAGCACCTCCTCCTACTATGTGTCCCAAATAAACCAAAAGAAGTCTTTCCAAATTCACATTTTGACATTTTAAGAAATAACTGATTCTTCTTCAAAACATCAAGTACTTTTCTAACATGCATGACATGATCTTCTCTAGACTTGCTGAAAATTAAGATGTCATCTAAGTAGACAATAACGAAATTGTCAAGAAAAGGACACAAGACATAATCCATTACCCACATGAAAGTTGCAGGTGCATTGCACAAACCAAACGACATCACAAGCCACTCAAAGATTCCTTGTTTGGTTTTAATGGTTGTCTTCCAAATGTCACTTTCTTCAATTCTTACTTGATGATATCCACTGCGCAAGTCTAGCTTAGTGAAATATCGAGCATCTTTCTGCTGGTCTAGCAAATCATCTATCCTTGGGAGTGAGTAACGATTCTTTACCGTTATCTTGTTCAAGGCCCTGAAATCAACACACATACGCCAAGTGCCATATTTCTTTGGAATCAATACAATCGGTGACCCACATGGCGGAGTACTTGGCCTTATGAAACCCTTGTCCAACAAGTCCTTGATTTGCTTCTTTATTTCAGCATTCTCCATAATAGACATGGGGTACATGCCTATGTTTGGAAGAGGACAATCTGGATGCAAATGGATTTCATGCTGAATCTCCCTCTTAGGAGGAAAACCTATAGGCTCTTGAAACATCTCATGATATGCATCAACTACATCATATAGATCTGATTTAAGTTTTGGATCACAATTGTCAAATGACTCATGATTCACATCAACCTTGGGCTTAATCATAAGAAGAACAAAATTCTTACTTGAATTGACCAGCCTTTTTACCTGTCCTGCATTCACCATCGCTATATTTGTCTTCTTGTGATGAGCTCTAACAATGAACTCCTTGCCATCTTTGAACATATGATATTTGTTTTCATGGCGATGAAAGATAGCTTTCCTGTCAAACAAGTAAGGACTTCCCAAAACAATTCCTGCTATATCAAAAGGTACCACATCAAGTTCAACTGCGTCAATAAAATGTGCAGTAATTGCAAAGCGCAATGTGCACTTTCTTGAAACTTGTAAATTTGCATCCTTGCAAATCCATCCAAGTGGATATGACTTCGGATGTGGAACGGTCTCAAGTTTAAGCTGCTTGACCAAGTCCTCTGATATAAGGTTTGCTTGTGACCCACTATCAAAAAGTGTGTCAATTTTAGTATGTTTTGAAATCACCCTCACATGAAACATTTCAATTCTTTCTTCCTCATTAGGAGCTTGTACATGGCAGTTTGAGGTACTAGTGCTGGCTTGAGCTTCAATTTCTTTTCCCTTCAATTTTTTAAAACCCATGGCTGCAATTTTGGTTTCATCACCTGAATCTTCCCCTAAATATTGCGGTGTAGATGTAGTAGCAGCAATTTTCTGTTTCCCTTTGGATTTGTTAAATTGAGGTCTTTTTTCAGGATATAATTTCCAACAGTTTTTCTCCTCATGACCTGGTTTAGAACAGTGTTTACAGATCACTTTCTCACTCTCCTGTTTGACAGATGCATTCTTTTTGCTCTTTCCATTGGAAGTTTTCTCTTTGTTTTTCCCTTTGGGGGGCTTGTTTCTACCCTTTTCAAATGTGTTTTTTCCCCTTACCTCTAAATGGGTAGCTTGGACATAAACCTCGTCCAGGCTAGTAGGGTTAAACCTCAAGATGGTGTGTCTAAGGTAGTTATGCAAGCCACCAATGTATTTCAGCAAGGTTTCCTGGGTCTGTAAATCTACCCCTAACAAGAGAGCTCTTCTCATGAATTCTGGGGTGTAGTCTTGGACACTCTGACTCTTAAGTTGTCTGAAATTTTGCCAATTCATAATGGCTTTCTGCATGTGAGCAAGAGGATAAAACTGTTTTCTAATGGCTAACAGAAATTCAGGCCATGTTAAGGTAACCTTACCAATTTTTTTGATCTCCTCTTTAGTCTTGGCCTCCCACCACACCAGTGCTGCTCCATCCATTCTCAAAGAAGCCAACTGAATCTTTGTGGCATCATCATGCATATTTTGGATCCTCAAGTAAACTTCCAACTGCCTAATCCAGTTGTCAAGCTTTTCTGCATTCACTTCACCATTAAACATAGGTAATTCGAATTTTACATCAAGCTTCAAAAAAGGACCTTTTCCAGAGGATCTATGCTTATGAACAGAAGAAGACGAAGATGAAGAGGAAGAAGGTGAAGATGGGGGTGGTGGATCACCATTTCCTCCATGTCCTTTCTTGGAATGATCATCATCCTTCTTACCTCCTGAAGAGCCCTCTCCTTCATGTGGATGTTTGGACCCTTCTCCAGCCAATTTCTCATTTCTTTCTTGGTACAATATCCTCACCATTTCAGTGAGGTCCAAGAAAGCCTTTCTGAAGACTCTTTCTTCTTCTCTTGGATCTGTCTCTGTAGGAATTTCTCCTTCATGTTCAGACATCCTTGAAGCTTCTGCTAAGACTCTTGAGGGTGAAATTGAAGGCGGAGGTGATGGCTCTCTGGCCTTCCTTGACTGAGGATTCTCTCGTTCTCTTGTCAACTGTCCTTCCCCTCTTTTAAGTTTCAACCTGGTAAGCATCAATACTTTGCAAGACAGTTAGAAGATCTTTGCACAAAAACCCTGAGCTCTGATACCAACTTGATCTGAATTTGAAACTACTTGAAATTTGTTTACAAGGTATTCAATTCAGAATTAAACATGTTTAAAAGATTTCCATGTCTTGCAAAAAGAAAACACATGAAATTTTCAGCTGTTCATGACCCATTTAAGCATAGCAGAGTTATTTCCTTTTACTGCTTAACACATTAAAATGAATTTGATCTGCAAAATAAATCAACCACAAATGGAAAAGAAGTTGATAAAGCAGTTCACCCCCTCCAGGGCTATGTCTGCTGGGTCCAAAGCTCCCAACCAGGCTTGTCCTTGTTTTTATTAAATGCTCAAATTGAAAATACAGCTGAATAGAAGCATCTACAGGAGAAATATATGGTAAAAATGGATTTAGAACACTTGAATCCTTCAGGATTGACTATTGGATCACCTCCAATGGATACCTACAACCCTATATAGTCTTCACAAAACTGGGCCCTAGTGGCTCCTAGAACTTTCACGGCTCCAAAACCTCTGCAAATGACATCATATGGCTGTAAGACCTACACCAATGGCTTCAGAAGGTCTAAAATACCCAAAATAAAAATTAAAAAAATTCGTCCAAAACCGCCTTTCCTAGCCAAATTTATGGCCATTTAAAGTTTCTCCAGTTTGCCCCTAGAAAAACTCCAGCTAACTTTAGTTAACTCCATATAGCTCCGCCAAATTTGGCGCTCCTGAAAAAATTCCGCTAACTTAACTGCAGTTACATTTAATGTTTGGGTGGTTGCCTCGGATTTCGTGCTAGCGGAATATTCATTTTTTAATTTTTTTTTGAAAAATTAAAATTTCTAATGTTATGGGCAAATTCTTCTTTTTGCCATAACTTCCTCATACGGCGACCATTTTTCGAACCGTTTGCAGAACCGAATCGGGAAGACAAGCACTTTCTATTCATTCAACTTTGAACCAGTTCTAAGCACTTTAAATTTTGAGAATTTTACAACACTTAGGACATGAGCACCTGATCACAAGGGATGGATTCTATCCATTTGGTAAAATAGTCTGTGGCAGTCAAAATCCACTTGTGTTGGCCAGAGGAGGAAGGGTCAATTTCACCAATGAAGTCTAAACCCCATTGTTGAAATGGTCTTTCAATTGACATGGATTTGAGGGGTAAAGGTAATAGCTTTCTCTTGCCCTCAAAGATCTGGCATTTATGGCATGAAACTACAAACCTTTTCACATCAGCAAATAGGGAAGGCCAATAGAATCCATCCCTTAGGATTTTATCAGCTGTTGACTTCCAATACAAGTGTCCTCCATAGTCTCCTGCATGAAATTCCTTGAGCACTTTGTCAGTTTCATCCAATGTTAGGCAATTAAGCAAAATACCTTCATGATTTTTCCAAAACAACACATTATCTATAATACAAAACTTTGATGCCTTCATTTTCAAGAATCTCTTTTTAGTCCTGGACAACCCTGGAGGAGCTTGCAGGTTTAACAATACAAAACATATGTCAGCATACCAAGGTGATTGTAAAAAGGCTTGATTGATCTGTGGAGTCGCCATCTCCCGTTCGTTGTCCAGTTGATTGATATCAAGGGCTTGGAAGTTGGTTTCAGCCATTAATTTGGCTAGCCCTCGTCCTTTTACCGGTTTTGTAGGCTTGATTTCAATGTCATACTCTAAAATATTGGCTATCCATTTGCCCCTTTTACCTTCAATTCCTTCTTGATTTAAAATGTCCTTGACCACAACATTTGGAACATAATCTACCACATGAGAGTACAAGATATAAACTCTGAAATCCTTGATGGCCTTTACAAGGGCATAAGCTTGTTTTTCCATGATCTGGTATTTCAAGGGAGCATCTCTAAGGGCTTTGCTGAAAAAATCAATGGGCTTCTCACACCCTTGATCATCTTTTTGCAATAGGACAGCAGCAATTGTATGCTCAGATGCAAAGGAAAAAATGATGAAATCTCTATCAAACTTGGGGTTTGTGAGGATTGGTGTTTTTTTCAGGGCTGTTTTGATATCTTCAAAGGCTTGTTTGGCTTCCATAGTCCATTTGACTTTAGAATCTTTCTTCAGCATATTATTCAACAGTCTTATCAGCTCGGCTAAATTTGGAATGAACCTTCTTAGGAAATTGATCTTTCCTAAAAAAGCTTGCAGTTCTTTGATGTTTCTTGGATGAGGGACTTGGAGGATAGCTTGAATTCTATCCAGGTCAATCTTGATGCCATCTTTTGAAATTATGTGGCCTAGGAGTTTGCCTTCTTCTAGGCCAAACAATGATTTCTTTGGGTTCAAAGATATGCCATATTTTCTGCAAATTAGGAACACTTGCCTTAAATGCTCTAAATGCTCTTGGTCTGATTTTGAAAAAGCAGTGAGGTCATCAAGGTATATGACTAAGAATTCATGGATCTCTTTGGCAAAGGCTATGTCCATTGCTCTCTGAAATGTGGCCCCTGCATTCTTGATTCCAAAAGGCATTTTTACATATTTGAAGGTTCCCCAAGGTGTTGTAAAGGTAGTTTTGTCTTGATCATCCGGGCGGACTAAAATCTGATTGAATCCTAATAATCCATCTAGCAATGAGATCCTAGAATCTCCCACTACCCTTTGTAGGATATGATCCATTTTTGGTAAGGGGTAATGGTCTTTGAGAGAGACTTTATTCAAATTTCTCAAGTCAACACACAGTCTTATCTCTCTGGTTTTCTTCCTAGTAGGCACTAGATTTGAAATCCATTCTGAGAACCTGATAGGTGCAATGATTCCAGCTTCATACATTCGTTTAACTTCCTTTTCAATCAAGGGAAGGAGGACAAGATTCACCCTTCTAAGCTTTTGTTTAAAGGGTTTTTTATTATCTTTCAAGGGTATAGTATGTTGGATGACCGAAGTATCATAGGATTTGAGGTCCTCATAACTCCAGGCAAAGACATCTTGGAACTCCTTAAACAAGTCAATGTATTTTAGGTTTTGATCAGTAGGCAATATCTTGGATAGTTTTACGATTTTTGGATTTTCTGTAGTTCCAATGTTACAGTCCTCAATTTCTACATTGAGAGGTTTCATTTTTGGCTTTCTAGGGATGTCATTTGAATCAAATATGTCCTCTAAAGGAGTTAAGCCCGTGGGCAGAAAATTATCTTTCAGTTCAATTACTTCAGCTTCTGCCTCAGCTATTTCATCAAGATCTGTTTGCTTTAGCTCTTGTAAATTCTTGTCATCAAAAGTTGTTGGGTGCAAAATCAGATTTGCTGTTTCAGCTGATATATTTTGTTCAATTTTGTCTATTTGTTGTTGGTCATCCATGGTGCTTGTATCAATGTTTATGCTGGAGAATTCCTCTTTCAAAGTCAAGAAGTTATTTATCTGTGTATCATTCTCAAAGACCTGCCAATTTTTTACATTATCTGGGACAACAGGTCTGTGTTTGATTTCAGCAGTAAAATGGTGGTTGGGTTCAAATGGTAACTTGCAAGTGTTGGCAAAAGTTGCCAGGCTGTGTGCATGTAAATTGTGCTTTCTAGGGATTTTGGTGAGCTGAGATTCTGAGAAAGTGTTGAGTATTTCAATGGTTGCCCCTCTGTAAGCTCTCAACCTAAGATCATTTGTAACAAAATTTCCCTTCATCTGCTGTATAATCAGATCTGAATCCCCTAGAATTGAAACCTTGGTTGCACCTAGATGTTTAATGAGCTTAAGACCTAACAAAAGGGCTTCATACTCGGCCATATTGTTTGTGCATCTGAAATTTAACCTATATGCATGACCTTCAGCATGGTTATTTTGCATGTTGTGTATCCAAACCCCTACCCCTGCTCCTAATTTGTTTACCGAGCCATCAAACTCTAAGTACCATAAGATTTCTTGGTTATGACTAGCCTTAAGAGTTTTAGAAGCTTGTTCAATGGGCAGATTTGGCTCTTGTATTTCATATGATATATCATTTTCCTTTGTTGCATCAATCATATCAATAGTTTTTTGGGCTTGGGCACTAGATTGTTTGTCTATGCTTTGTGTTTGTGCTGCTTCTAGGAATTCGACATCAGTTTTGGGACACTTTCCAGCATTATATAAAACGAATGAATCCATGTCGGAATGCATAGAATAGATGGGAAATTTTTGGGGTTTTTCTTGACTACTAACCACATATTTCATTAATGTTTCCCGGTACAATCTCTTTGGTTGTCCAAAGACTGAAATAGTGGCATAGGACATGTCTAGTTGCAAAGATCCTTGGAGTTTTGCACCCCAAGATCTGGACAAAAGCATACCATACTTAGGTGGAATATCAGCTACCACCACGTCCATCAAGATTGTTTTAGTTGGATATTGGACTAAAGATACACAAAGGTCTTTGATTAGGCCTAGACACCTAACCTGGCTGGAATCAAATGAGAACAGGTCTTTGTAGGGCCTTGTGATGTCTAGATCCAGTATTTCCATCACAGATTTAGGCATTAGGTTATGGGAAGCTCCGGAATAAAACATAGCATTATGCAGCACTTTGTCATGAATTTTTAAGCTGACATAGAATGGAGGAACCCCTCCATCTACTATTTTACCGTTGACTTCAGGACCGAAGATTAACTCTGGTTGATCATCAAGAACATTGACTGCATCCCTATTCTCTCGTACTTGTAGTGACCTATTGATTTGTTGTCTGTAAATTTCATGTTTGGCCAATTCAGAGAGAGGAATAGCTATTTTCAGCTTACCTATTTCTGTTTCCAAGGTAAGAGGATTTTCTATTTGAATTTTTGTATTATGGACAACAAAATTTTCCTTTTCAACTGGAATTTCAGTGATCTCCTCTTGATTATGAGGGATGTTTTGAGGTATATCTGATTTGAAATTATTTTCAAGAGAACAGCTTGGACTCTCCTTTGAAGAATGGGATGTGTATGGTTGTTTTTTTAAAGACTGTGAGTCTGATATGTCTTCCACAGTGACTTCCTTTGGGTCTTGGTCTGTGTTAGAAGAGGGTTCTATCAGGATAACTTTATTTTTTGTTTTCTTTGGCTGCTTGGTATCCTTCAGCTTGGCAGTTTCAGGAACATCTATGGTTCTGCTTCTTAGTTTGTACTGTTTATGAACCTCATAGACTGCTGCATCATAACCTTCCCTAAAATCAAATGACTCTCCGAATTTGGTTTGAAATTGATTGAAATTGTGTGTCTCTTGGTCATCTTGTGTTAGAAAAATTTGTTGCTTACTGTTTAACCCCATTAGGTTGATTTGGGTATCCTCTATGGGCTCACTAGAGGTTGAGGCTTTGACATAGTTCTCTTGAAATGGAGGTTTGATGTTCTGGTCAGGGCCAACCTTTCCAACATTTGAATTTTGATTGTTTCTAAAGTTTGGGTTTCTTGCAGTGTTACTTGGTTGACCTTCCCATGATGATTTTCTTTCAATAGTTTCCACCCTATCCCCAAGTTTTTCCATGCCTTTGATGATTGCATCAAGTTTTTGTTCAAATGCTGAAGGCTCTTCTTTGAAAGTTGTTCTTCTTTCAGCTCTTGCCCGATTTTGTTTAGCAATTAGGTTTGCCTCCACACTAACAACTATATTCTGCATGTCTGCTAAGCTTGGAGGGGATATTTCCCTCAATTGGTATGCCATATTAGAATCAAATCCATCAGGGAATTTGATCAAAGATAAATCAGGTGGAGGTCTAAGGTTTTGAGGAATAGCATTATAAACATTGTTGAACCTAGCACAATAGTCTTGGACAGTTTCTTGTGGGCCTCTTTTTAAATTGTCATATTCTGTTAAGATGTGTAAAGGGTCTTTCTTCTTTTCCCATCTGTTTAGGAAGGATTGATAAAGAGCTTCTGAATTAGTTATTGAATTTGCAGCAAGTGCTCTAAACCAAATCCTCACATCACCAGTTAGACTTTGGACAAAAATATTCATTCTCACATCATCATCATCTATTTCATAATTCTAAAAATAATCTTGCATTTTCTTAGTGTGTTGTTGGGCTGTGTAAGAGCTAGTACCACCAAAATATGTGATTTTACTTTGATAATCCTGAGGCATAGCCCCTGGATTTCCAGGCAACTGAAGAGGAGCATAACAGTTTGCCATACTTACAGGGATAAATGGGGCAACAGGAAGAAATGGGATAGCTGAAACAACAGGGACTGGAGTGGGAATATGTGCAGTGAATGGGGGTGTGGAGAAGGTGCTTTGAGAGGTGGATGAAGAACTAGGAGAAGCAGCAGTACTGTGAGGACAGACTGAGGCTTTAGCAGGAGTTGGGATATAGTTCTGCTGAACTGTTTGAAGGTTTGAATCAACAGAATTTTCTTGAGTTTCTTGTTTCCTAAGGGTCTTAGGGATTAAGTTGGGATTTTCAAAAATAGCTGGAGGATCTGGGTCAGGGTTTGACCTAGTGTAACGAGTTTTCTTCTTTGGAGCCAGCTTCTAAATTTGTTTTTGGTATTTTCTGGGAATGTTTTAAGATCACAGTTTTTTCACAATATTCTACAAGTATTTCTTTGAAACATAGGAGGCTTTGAGCTTTCCTTTGAATATGTTGAAACAGAGGAAACTAATCAAATGTTTGGAACAACTGTATAAAGCCTAAAACTATACTGGAGATTGACTGAAGCAGCTTTTATTTACTCTTGTAAATGCAGAGCAAAGACAGTTTCAAAGGCTACCTGGCTGACTTCAGGCTCCATCTGTAGCTTTAGAAAATAGACAACAGTTGCAAATAACCATTTTTGTCCCCAGTGGAGTCGCCAATTATGTTATCACTCAGGTTGTTCTGTGCCTCCTGAAGGGAATACGGCTGAGGTAACCACTAACCAATCTTTTAGCTGCAGGTCCTAGCCTACCTGCAAGCAGAGAGGGCTCTCTCTTTGTAATTTAGCTTTGTTTTGGTGTATTTAAGGCTAGTTATGATGCACAGGATTTTGTTTTAAGTTTGTTGGATGGTGATTTCAGGCAGAGCTAGGATGCAAGTAAAAAATAGTCTATACTATTGGGCAATGGAGTCAATGATGGTGTACTGCTGAAAGTGTTTCTTGGGTAAATGGTAATGCTACAGAGCAAGATAGGCAGTTTAGGAACAATTTTCAAATCTGGAAATTGATGGAATGAAGTCAGGGAATGAAAGGCAATCAAGAATCTTCCATTATGCTGGCAGAGGGAAAGTGCATGAATATTATTCAGGAGCAATTAAGAATTCCTAAATAGTATTCAAAATGAAGGAATTAGTGCAAACATGAGCAGTTAAGAATTCATATTTATGACTAATCCTGAAGAAAACACAATTAATAGCAGAGATTGAACACAGGGTGCATTTAAACAAATCCTGGGCTATTCTTTCTTCTCTGTTACCAAGATTATGGAACATATATGAAATTTGTAAACACAGAAAACATAAAACACAGTTTAGAATAACTTATTGTTCCATTGAATGACACAGGAATTCTGTAGCAGGTCCCAGAACATCATTTTCACATTCAGGCGGTGCAGAAACCATGAACTTCAACAACCATTTTTATTAGAGAGTCTCAAAAATTACAACGCAGTCTAGAAAGAAAATCACCAACCCCAAATACATATTATGGGGGGGTATTTATACAACAAAGGAGATACAAAATATCATGAAGATAAGTCTTGAACTCATAACTTCCTTTACCAACTCTTAAGAAGCAGTAAATGAGGGAATAAATGCTGCAATAAATATGAATGTGCTAGCTGTCCAATTTGTCAGAGGTATTTTGACTTTCTGGGCTGAGTGAGTCGGCTGGTTGCTGTGCATTCATTCTGCATTTGTTGCCTTGATGTTGCTATGTTGCTTGTCGTTGTCTTGGCCTTGTCATCAATGCTTGATTTTTTTCATTAACGAGCTGTAGTGACCATTCTGTTTCTGCTTTGTGCTATTTTTTATCCTTTGATAGGTGGACCGTGCCTCTGTAATTGTCGACCTGTAGCTGACCAAAAGAAAAAATAAACAAAATTACCTGAGTAATGTCTCCAACATTCCTTTCCACCAATCCTCTGTAGGCAACTGATGTCTTTGTATCTTTATCAGTGTTTCATCAGCTTCAGTATATTTATAAAAGTTGGGTTGGACTTCAAAAAGATGGTTTATCTCATGCTTAATATAGAACAGATTTTCTAGTGTCATAAAGACTCTGTCCAGAGGGAGGCCATGTTTCTTCTGAGGTGCTTGAGGAAGCTGTGATTTGATTGGAGGCATAGTTGTTCACCCTGTTGGCATATTTCTCATGTGATAGCAGTCTTCCAGCGCTGGTTAATAAACTGGGAAGCCCTCTGCTCTGTAATGCTGCAAACTTTATTCTAAAGTCATTTACCTCTGCCTGCATTTCTTGGCATTTTCTTTCCAAAGTTTCCACAAAATTCCTTAGGTTCAGCACCCTTTTTACTAGTAAGATGGTATCTGTCCTATTCATGATACCTATTGCTGCCAACTGCTCTTTGGTATGAGTGTTGAGAAATTGGATCATTCTATTGGCTTGCTCAGGCATATTTCCCAAAGATGCTCTAGCCTTTTGATTTTCAAATTGAGCTAAGCCTATCAATTCCATTTGCTCATGTATAGTTTCAATGGATTGCCATTGGTCTGTAATGGATTGGCCAATTTTGGCCCACAAAATTTTCTTGACTTCAGCTAGATTTTTGTCAAGAGTAATCTCCTTTTCTAGCTCTTTTATCCTTTTCTCTAGGGTTTTTACTTCCCTTGTCTTCTCCGCTACATCCATCTTTGATTTATCATATATTACCTCAATTTTGGCCAGATTTTCTTTGGCCTCTTTCAATTCTTCCATCTGTACTTCCAGAGCCTTTATTTCTTTCATCATTCCCTCCATACTCAAGCTGGTCTCTTGCTCTGCTGCTGATGTAGTTGTTGCTGAAACTAGTACTGAACTTGAGGTACCTGCTATGGATGTTGGATCAGTGGGAGGGACTGTTGTAGTGGCCGAAGGAGGTGCAGTCTCAATAGTTATAGCTTTCTGTGTTGGCTGAGAGGCCAACTCTCCCTGTCTTCCTTGTACTGATGCCTCCAAGGCACTCTATGTTTCTATCAATCTTTTATGCATCCTCATGAGCAACATAACCACATCCTCCTCTTCTTTTTGTTGTGCCACCTCTGTAGTTTGAGGATGTATTGTAGCTGGTAGCCTAAGTTGTCTTCTGAGGGCTGCTATATCTTCCTCTTTCATTTTGATCAAGGCCTGAATGCCCTTAGGATCCTTGGGATCATGTCCCAACTCTATAATAATCTCCTCCAAGGATTTGATTCTATTATCCTTGGCCATTGAGGAGGTCTTCTCTAATTCTAGCTGGGCAGAAGTATTGTGCAATGAGTTTTGCAATCTATGGGCCAACAATGTTTTGTCTGCCAAGGTAGAATATACCATTTCGCCGGTTTGTTTGTGCAATTCAATCTGGTCCATTGGATGGATATCCTTGGAGAGAACTTCCAGATTGGTTCTGATATAGTCAGTAGCTGATTGTGGTTGCTGCATTGTAGGTCTGAAATGACTGAGGGTCATTTTCCCTTCTTGGATGTCATAGGCTGCCATTAGCCTTTGCTGATTAGTGGGAGCCATTCTTAGCAGTTGGTTGTAAAGCTGGAACCTCACTGGCTCATTTCTAGCCTTGATATCAGTGAATGCCTTCTTGATATCAGAGCCCTGTCTACTCTATTTCCTGGTGGATGTAACCTCCACACCTTGTTGTCTTTCTTGCTCTGGCTGGAAGGAGCTGGCTGATGTCTCCATACTTGGGGGAACTTGTTGTTTAATTGGTCCCTCTGGCAATTATTCTTCTGAATAGGGATTTAATCTTTGTCTCTTTTCTCCTTGCTGATCTGTAGATGTCCCTGTGGGTGTTTCTTCCTCTCTATCCCTTTTCTTGGCCCTTTCCTCATTAAGAGGAGTCTGTAACACCAGGATTTCAGTTGCCTTTGCTTGTGTTGAAGGGTCTTGCCCTTGACTTTGTTTGTCTGTTGAAACCGGTCGGTCTGCCATTGTCTCTTGCTGCTCAGAATGGTGCACTTGATGTTCTGAATGCTGCACCTCTTTTCCTTTAGATATGTCTGCTGGTGGAGCACTTACTTGGGCAGGTTGCTGGAAAACCATGGCAGATGAGGTGCCTTCTCGAAGGTGTCGAGGACCTATGAAAAACACCTGTCCAAAAGATTTTACGTCAACTGATTTTTCAAGGTTTTTGATTGTTTTTTCTGTTATCTCTTCTTCAGTAAGCTCTTCCACTAGTGTGCCCTCTACCCATTCTTGTTGATTGGCATATTGTTCAATTTCATGGATTCTGTGGTGTAGATATCCTGTGAGCTTGTTTTTAACTCTTCTATAGCTTATGAAATGTTCAGGGTCATAAGGTGCCCAATCGAAACTTAGTTTGAGCTTAAGTTTCTCTCTCAGAATAGTGTCAGCATCCTTCCATGCTTCTTCCCTTTTATTAAAGATAAAAGGGCCCAGTTGGTGTCTTATCTTGAGCTGTGCTTTTTTCCTAGCACCATAGAAGTGAGTCAAGTCTGCACTGTTGAATTGCCGATAGTACTCCAAGGCAAAGAGTCTCATGGGGACATATTTTGGTAGTCTGTAGGGGGCTAATTCACAGCCATAAATCCTTATTACAGTGTGGTTTTGGTAGAAGTACCAGTCACCAATGTTGTATCCTTTTGAGAGATGTAGGATTCTCTGCATTTTAGCAGTGAGCCTGGGAGGAGGATTTGTTGACAACAAGCAAGTGGCTGGATAGACAAAAAGGTCAATGAACTCACAGTATGTGTATGGGGAGTAATTAACATGATGGAACACTGATGACCAAAATATCACAGACCTTCGCTCCCCCCTAGCATCCAATTTCTTAAGGAAAACCGGGAAACTATCTGATTGATAGTACAATAGCAAATGATATATATATATGAAGTATATTTGAACACCCTTTGCCTCTCTAATTTCATGAACTGCTCATGAATCTTGTTGGCTATGAAGGTGGCATATTCATACTTGACAGCAGGGGGCTGTCCTGGAGTAAACATGGACATCAAAGTGAAGACAGTCTCATCCACAATTTCACTTGTTCTGAATCCCAGGATGTAGGAAATCATATCTATGAGAATTTCTCCATCCTCAGTAAACCAAGCATGGTGATAGGGGATTGTGAATATGGAGTAACACTCTGGTGGCATAAATAGCTTGGCCATTCGGTAAACTTCTGCAGGGGACAACTTTGAGGCTTGATCCAGCAATTGTTTCATGGAAAGGGGGACCAAAGGCTGAGTTGGCTTGAATTGTAGCATCTCATTTATGGACTGAGGGGTAATGTAAAAGAGGACATTTCCAGCAGAATCCATCACTGCCCTTTGAGAAGGCTCATAATTAGCACAACATTGATGGATGAGGTCAGGGAAGACATTCACTGAGGGCAGGTAATATATAGGCATGTTAGATTCCCATATTCCAAACAGGTCAACATTGTTTCTGAAGTTATTCCTTATTTCACAGAAAACCTAAAGGTGAGGCTTGGTTCCTTCCATATCATCAATTTGATAGTCTCTGTCAGCAAGAGGTATCCACTCTAACTCTTTATGAGGTGCATTTAATGGTGCAATATTTAGGGCCACTGGAGCCTCCATGATTTACTGGGATTATAGTTGGATTTGGTCTATAGTTTAACAGGAAAACAGAGTCCTGACAATGGATTTTTTGACAGAGAATTCGCAGTTTGAGTACTGCGTGAAGATGCCCTGCTGAGTAGAGCTCAACAGGAATAGAGAGTATGCAGGGCTCTGCAACAAGGAAGCTTGAAAGGAGTGGATATAGCAGGGATTTTGCAGGTTTTTTAGTGGTTTTGCAGGTGAACAAGAGCCGGATTTTGAGCTTCAATGGATAATTTATCAGGGAGTAATGGAAATTGGCAGGTTTTGTTCATAAGTATGGTTAAACAGTGAGGCAGAGTGGAGGAGTTTGCGAGCGATAATGTCTTTGAATTCAATTTAGGTGTATTGGAGATCTTTTGCAGAGAAATTATGAAAAAACAGGGTTATGAGCGTTCCTGGGTAAACACCTGTTTGTTGGAGACTGTGATATGGAATGCGGTTGCAGGTAGAGCCGAGGAGGTTGGGTTGCAGGTTGAATATTCCCGAGTGGTAGACTGCGACGTCAATGGCGGATTGGACGTATTTTTCATGCAGAGACTTTCGCTATTGGTCACATAAAAACAAACAAAAACATCACTTTCGTTGGTTTTTAACGAAAATTTGTGGTTTTTCGGACTTTTTGGCACTTTTTGTGCTGATGTCAGCATGATGTCACCTTGTCCTGTAGCAAGGTACGGTGGGTAACGTGGCGCCCGATGACGGGGTAGCCACAACAGAATGTACAATAGCGAGGGTGCTGACGCAAAAGCCGACGTGGGGATGACGTGCGCGATGGGGAGGACGAGCGGTAAGCGGTTTCCATCGGACCGCTTTTGGTATGGGGATGGTTTGTGTCAGCGCGGGCCCGATGCAATTGAAACAAGCCACGCATCCCAGCGTACGATGACAAAACCGCTTTCTATCGGGAGCTAACCCTCGTACAGCGGGGTGGCTCCGATATCAGCGTGAGCCGTTGGATCTGCAAGGGCAGATCGGAGGGTTGACGGGATGCGTAGGTGTTGGTACGATATGGCGCGGGGACCCGCCCGTATATTTAATATTATAAAATGCCGCGGGGGTAAAAACTTTGGGTTAATGGGTTTTGTGGTTACACGGGTAGGCATGGTTATTAATTCAACCAAAGGTTAAATTAATCCCGAGTAAAGGTATATGCGCGGGGTTCTTATGTATGGTTTATGTGTGGGGGGGGGGGGGGGGGGGGGGGGAACTGTGGTTATTTATTTAACGGGAGGTTAAATAAACCCGACGGTTTACACGCGGAAGGGTTCTTATTAAAGTCCCAAGTGGACTTAATAATCCCCAAACTTTGTATTATATGGCTATACTTGCCAATGGGTGGGGGTATTTATATTTTTGGGTTTTTATACAATTTTTGTAAAATAGGGGTGGGGGAATAAGAGAGGGAGCTAGATAATAAAGTTAGATGTTAATATGACTTCATGGAATGAAATTATAAGAACAAATGGTAAGTTTATAAAGTGAAAACTTAGGCATAAGAAAATGGAAGGACTATGGAATGATGATTTTTACACAAGAAATGTGGCTTCTTTCCACTAAGTAAACTCAAAGTTTAACTTAGCATTTCTCATAGAAAGAAGTGAAACAGGACTATTGGGCAGATCCCAGGTCCTTGAGGGGATGTTAGTAAAAGATTTCTGGGGGAATGATGGGGGAATTAGTCATGCTTCCACTATTCTGCAGCCAAACAACTGCCATGGTCCTTGTGTCATTGATGAAATGAGTCCTTATTGACAAGGCAAAAGATCACAACCTTGTTTCTGCAACCTCAAACTACCTACCTAGCCTAATGCACCTAGCATTTTTTCTTCATTTTCATTGGGTGCATTTGAATTTGCAAACCTTGATTATCCTCTTTTCTTTTGACTGCCCTCCTATCTAGGTCCCTTATTTCTTCCAAGGGCCCAGATTAAGCAGTTGGGCTCCTTATTTTCTCTATCTATCTACTCATCTGCCAAGCTTGAGCTGTTTGGATAGATATTCTTTCTCTATTTACAACAGAAAATTTAAATATGGAATGGTCCAGATTGAACTGTTGGGCCATCCATCAAGTGTGGTAAGCAACAATATTTGCACATTGTAAACTTGAAAATAAGATAGAAGTGGCATTTTGACTGGCCACTTTCCTGGTCTTTTGGTTTGGGGTTCATTTCTATTATTTTTTCTGACCAATTCATTTTTCTTGCCCTTTGATTATTCTTTTAGGGCATACCCTCTTTACATTTTTTATTTTTCTTCATTTCTTTACAAATTATGGAACCTTTGCAACATGAAAAGATGAACATATTTGGCTCTTCCATAGTCAATCATGAAAAATGAAACCTATTGGTATAGGAACCTAACACGACAATAGTAAGCATGGTGCAACAATGGCACTATGTACAACTGTGCTAAACACTGGGACAACAACAACATGCGATCGAACATTGTGATGATGGGTGCAGCATGGTGCAACACAGTGAGGTGCAACATGATGATGAGATGTGGCACTATGATAGGTGAAGGAGTCACCTTGGAGAATCAGTTGAAGCAACATGTCTTCAACTAATCTCATGTATCATTATCCTAGGAGATGATCTATGCTCTTATCTAGATAAGTCCAAGTGTTGACTTTTGTTGTAAATGTAATATCTCTATCTCTCTCTCTCTCTGTTGAAATATTGAAGATCATATAAGATTAATTAATGAAGGGTTTCCCCACATTGGGGTTTGTCTCCGACTAGTGCCACATCTTGTGTCCTCTTGCCTTGGCTTGTCTTCTGTGATTTATATTTATGTTTTATCTGCAGTTTATTTTAATGTTGATGTGATTACTAATCTGGAAAAGATATTGAGCTAACTGTGAAAATTGAAATAAATTTCTCTAGCATAGAACATACCAAAATTTAACATGGTATCAAAGATGAGGTAAAGACAATGCCCAAGCAAGAGTGAAAGAGAAATAACCGAAGACAGCTGGGAAAGGAAAAAAGGATCAATGGATTCCTCATCCCTCTTCAAATTCACCAAAGGTGGAGTTGAAGTAGAGTATATTATGGCGCAGCGGAAGCTTCTGATGGCCTACCTACACATCACTTCAATGGGAAGTCAGGATCTCAGGGTGAAAGGAAAGGCATATGCCTTTCTTACAATAAGTTCAGCCATTATGCAAAGGAGTGTCCAAATGGTTGGGACACATCTCTTGATGAAGATAACAATCATTCTAGGGACATCTTCAATGATCAGAGGAATGACAGGTAATTCAGGTCATTAAGGAAATGACCGACTCTTCAGAGAAAGTAAGGAACCCCAGATATGAAGAATCAAATGTTGTTTTTGATAAGAGAAAGAAGCGTTATCTGGTATTGTCCCTCTCCTTCAGATTCTTTGGGAATCTAGCTTATTGATTGTAGTGCTTCAAGGCACTCCATCAGATAGAAGGGTGCTCTCTCTAATTTGATAGAGATGGAAACAATCGTGGTATTATACTTGGAGCCGATGCCACCTATCCCAGAAAGGGTGTAGGAAATGTCACCCCTCAATTGAATGAGGGTAACTCGATTCATCTACAAAATCTCTTTTATGTACCTGGTCGCAAGAAGAACCTGGTGTCCATTTTGGTAATGGAATTCAAAGGTTACAAGGAAGCATTCATCAATTGAAAGGTACGTGTTTGAAAATAGAATTTTCAAAAGATGTCTTTTCTCATGGGTTCAGGGTTGGAAATTTGTATCAAGTTGCAGGATGGTCCATTAGGGGTCATGTCAATTGACATATCTCATCTATAACACCAGAGGTCTACTTATGGGGCCCTACTCGATGTGAGTTAGATGGTGACAGGGATGTCTGAATTCAAGAAGGGCATGAAGGTACATGTCTGAGATGTACCTAAGGAAAATCCTATAAGGAGATCATTCCCCTCATGTAGCAGGTCCACAGGTTTGGAACAACCCGGGGAGTTTGAGATTCATGATCAGGAATGTCATGTATAAAGGTGGAAGAAAGCCCTCTATGGTTTGAAGAAAATCACCCCGGGTTTGATATGAGAGGATTGATAGCTGTGAGATGAAGCTGATATTCACTAAGAGTGAAGCCGATCCAAACCATTGTTTGAAGGTTGTGGATGATATACCTCTCATACCAGCACCTTCTAAGAACGATCTATTTCTGATAGGCGTTGACCATCTCATTTGTAGATGTAAGAGGGAGTTGGATTCCAAATGTGGAATGTGAAACTACAAGCCCGTGACTGCCTCGAGGATCTTAACTTTCATAAGTTATATGGTGATGATACCTGACCAGATTTGGGAAATGCCTCTGAGTTTCATAAACTCATTTGCATTGATGTTCTTGGTGAACTTTCGTCGGATATATGTTTTGTAGTTAGCATGGTGACTCATATTTGACTTAGCCTCACTGTATTGGTGCCAAGAATCTTCTGAGATATATTTGGGGCACAATCACTCATGCATTGAGATACACTGCTGGAAATATGAACTTGCATGATTATTAAAATGATGATTGGGCAGGCAGTGTGGAGGATCACTAGAGCACTTCTTAGTGTTGGTTCTCTTTGGATTCTGCTTCAATATCATGGATGAGTAGGAAGCGGAAGTTGGTTGTTATAAGCACCACCTAGACCAAATACATAGCTACGAGTATGATCTTGTGTGAAGCTGTCTGGTTGTGGAAGCTCTTTAGTGAGATGTTTGTACACATGATGAATACCATTGTGATCCTCAGTGACAACCAGGGGATTTGATTGTTGAGGAATCCCCTATTCGATGATTGCTCCAACAGATAGACATCAGATACTACCTTATCTGGGATATGGTAAGCCGATGAGTGAGGAGGTGCCATCACATTGACTCTGATGTACATGTCGCACACATTTTTTCAAAGCCCCGAGGAAAGGTCAAACCTGTGAATTTACCGAACGGCTTGGAGTCATTGAGAGACATTCTTAAAAGGGTCCTACATGTTGCATGCATTGAGTTCTGGGAGCTCTGGGGGGCTTGGGGTACTTTCTGGAGCAACAAATGACCATAGGACGACTCACCCTCCCCTAATGGTGCGATGTGTATAGGGTAAATGGATCAACGTTCTCGTGTGATACCTCGTGGCGAATTTGGGACCGGATGATTAGTTCTCTTGTCGAGGCATCCTACCCATGTAGTTTGGGACCCATGGGTTAGGGACCATAGTAGTGATGATTATGATGATGATGGTTAACGTCCACTGAGACCAAATTGGTCTATTGGACCTATAATTTTCTTTCTTAGTTTCTAATTGTCTGGCTCCTCGTCTTTCTTGGCGAGATTGGTGCTGTAGCTTTCTTTATTTTTCTCTACGGTCTTCCAAATTTCTTTATCTTGCATCTCCTTCATCTCTTCTGATTCTTGGGACATTTGTGGCTTAGCTTCGCGATCTATTGTGTTCGTCCTTTTGAAGATAGTCGGAGAAGAAGTTTGGTCTAGGAGATCTATTTTGCAGTTAAATAAAGATTTAGCTTGTGTAGTATTCGAACCCTCATAACTATTGATGCTTGAGGGGTTGTCAAGTTCACTCGTTTGTTGTTGGGTGGGGCTTTCCCCCTGCTTGTCTTGAGATCTGTTTCTTCCTTGCCCGATTTCTTGTGAACTATCAATGGATGCATCGTTGTATCTATCGTACTCCCTATGATAGTATGACCTCCATTGATCTGGGATCATTGAAACTCATCTAGGATCAGTATGAGTGGTTTGAGACACTCTGTTGTGATATTGTTATGGGATCAATAAAACTAACTTCAGGTTAGTAAGAGTGATATGACACACTCCCTTTAGATGAAACTGACTTTGGGTCAGTAGATAATGGTATGAGCCATTCTTGATCAATTCTTCTTCTTCATGGTTCAGTAGATCAGTGCAAGGCATTGATGGCAGAGATAGTACAACCGGACATATGGATCAACAGATGGAGTTATCCCTAGTTGAGAGGGAGTGTTAAAATTGGAAACTGGGGCCAAACTCCATGTGGGTCATCTTATTAATGGCAGGTGATATTTTTCTTAGATCTGTCTCATTGAGAGGTATAGGATTGATCTAAAGATCATCTGATTCTGATAAGTATTCATGGAGATATGAATTTATTAGTATTATGGGAAAATTCATCAAGGTTGGCCAACAACCAAATAAACCCCACTTGTGCTCAACGTTTTAGTATAAATAGAGGTGGCCTTCAAGTCATTTCTACACCAGGGAAAATTTGAAGGATGGAAATTTATCTTAAAGTTTAGAAACCTTGGCGAATCCCACTAGTCCATAATATGGAATCTATAAAATGTTTGGAGATATTTTTGTAAAAATATTCAAATTTATAATATTTTTATATAGTCTATGAAATTAGCGAATCTGTTTTTTTGGAAAAAGTATAGAAAATTAGCCCATGGGTGAATATTAACCCCTAAAACTTTCCCTATTCTACACACACTTGGGATCTCTTCCTCTCTAATTGTCTTTGGGTTTTAGTAGGAGAAGATATCCTAGGGGATAACTCTGCCCTAATGGATAAAGGCTCTACGCTACCCTAATAAAGAAGCCTTAATGCAGTTAATCAAAGAAGGATCCACGCAGTCAAAGGGAGACTCTCACCACTGTCATGAGGGAGATTGAAGTAGGCTCCCTCGCTGTCCTATAAGGGTTTACTATATGCCATAAATTGCTATGCGTTCAAGCCCTAGCCCCAACCATAAGTCTAAAGGGAGATCTCTGTTTTGAGGCCACAACATGGGAGGCTAGGGCAGCATGGGTTGGAGGACTGTTTCATGGGTTGAACAAAGTCAGAAGTCTGTTGTAGGAATCCGTGATGCTTGTTTTAGGTTGAGGCCTTAGGAGCTGAACACTAGCTTGTTTAAAGGCTAACGAATGGTTTGTATCATTGTTGGAGGGTGTTGTGTGCAGCAATAGTGTTGTGTGGTAGGCCACATGCCATACCACTACATCAAACCTAGTGTGGGCAGATTTGAGGGTTGTCTAGAGCCCATACCTTCAGCGTGGAGGAGGAGCATCTCCCCTTCCCAGGGTCAACATGGAGTACTAAATACATCAAAGGAGTGCAGTCTGATGTGATGAATGCTGTGACATAGAAAACATATTACATGACAACTGTATACATAGTACAACATAGTGCTATCAACATACAATGATGGGTAGAAATGTAGATTAATGTAAAAAGGGTGCAACATGGTATGATGCATAGTACATCACTTTGTATGATGCAACTACATGGTTGGATGCTACATGTCTTCATGCAACGGTTAAATACAACAAGCTTATACATGGGACAATTGCAATGACACTAGGACAACTACAATGACACAACCGCAAGCTTGGTGACACATGGGATAGCTGCAAGCATGAAGAATCATGGACAACAACAGCATGGTAAAGCATGGACAACAACAAGTACAGTGCAACAAGTACATTGGGACAACAGTAAGCATGGTGCAACACTAGCACTATGTAGAGCAGTGCTAAACACTAGGACAATAGTAGCATGAGGTCCAACATTGTGATGATGGGTACAACATGGTGCAGCATGGAGAGGTTCAGCATGATGACGAGATGCAACACTATGATAGGTGAAGGAGTCACCTTGGAGAATCAGTTGAAGCAGCATGTCTTCAACTGATCTCATGTATCATCATCCTAGGAGATGATCTATGTATCTAGATAATTAAAAGTGTTTACTTTTGTTGTAAATGTGCTATGTCTATCTCTCTCTCTACTAAACTATTGAATATCATATAAGAAGAATTGACAAATGGTTTTCCCACATTGGGGTTTGTCCCTGCTAGCGCCACATCTTGTGTCCTCTTGTCTTGGCTTGTCTTCTGTGATTTATATTTATGTTCTATCTACAATTTACTTTAATGCTGATGTGAATCTAGAAACGATATTGAGCTAACTGTGAAAATTGAAATAAATTTCTCTAGCATAGAACATACCTAAATTTAACATTGTCCTCTGCACATAATCTCAAAGATGATGATACCATATATCAATATGCTTGGACTGGTCATGAAAATTGGATTCTCAGAGCATTTGATACAAATATGATTGTCATAGTAAATCACAATTGGATCCATCTGTTGACCAAACAAACCAACATGAATCTTCCTCATCCAGATAACCTCACACGCTGCTTGACTAGCAACCATGTACTCTACTTTTGTTGAACTGAGTGCAACTGATCTCTCTTTCCTACTATACCAAGAAACAATTGCTGACTTGATACTGAAGATCCCACCTTATGTGCTCTTCCTTTCGAATGGACTCCCTTCCCAATCTACATTGGTGAAGCCTTGAACCTTCACTCCCTCTGTCCGTATGTAGCATAA
This sequence comes from Pinus tabuliformis, assembly GCA_031772625.1. Classification (NCBI taxonomy): domain Eukaryota; kingdom Viridiplantae; phylum Streptophyta; class Pinopsida; order Pinales; family Pinaceae; genus Pinus; species Pinus tabuliformis. The sequence continues at coordinate 1,873,763,254 of CM062818.1, forward strand.
ACGGTACTAAGTTGTTCCTCTGAGGTATCTCAACACATGTTTGGTTGCCTTCCAATACAACTTGGTCGGCTTAAACATTGCTTGACTAAGCTACATAACTACAAAACACGTCTGATCATGCATTCACCAAATACACAAGTGAACCCACAAGCTACCTATAAATAGTAGCCTCTACTACTTCATCGGAAGTAGCATCCTCCTTCCTCCAGTTCCCTGCTAGAGGAGTCTCCATGGGTTTATTTCTTTCCATGTGGAACCTTTTGAGAATCACGTTGGCATAATTACCCTGAGAGACAAAAAGTTCCTCATCACCTTGCCATACTTGCATACCTAGAATGTAGTGCATGATCCCCAAGTCCTTCATTTCAAACTCTCTTGCAAGTTTCTCTTTGCAAGACTTGATCAACCTCTCATCACCTGTCAGAATCAAGTCATCGACATATAAAATAGTAATGAACAATTTAGCTTCAACCACAATATGGTAAAGGTTTGCATATGATTCACTTTTCATGAAGCCCAACCTGGTAAGATAGTTATTGATCATGGTGTACCAAGCATGGGGTGCTTGTTTCAGTCCATACAGTGCTCACTTGAGTCGACACACATGTGAATCTCTGTCGAAGGTCTCAAATCCTTTAGGCTGTTCAATATACACCTCTTCCTCAATCATGTCGTTGAGGAATGTTGTATTTACATCCATCTGATGTATCTTCCATCCCATCTGCATTGGAAATGCTAGAATGGATCTGATTGATGAGTACCTTGCAAAAGGAGGAAAAGTCTCTAGCCACATAAGACCCTCCACCTGAGAAAACCCTCTAGCCACATGTTATCACCAAAATAAGACCCTGATAGGCTGCTCACCAAGTCAATCTCAGTGTAACTATTTCAAACCAATATTTTGGTTGAGCTTAGCCTCCTTAACCTGTGAGGGCTCTCTTAAGGGTTAATGATATTGATTAAAGATATAGATAGATGGCTAACTCTATGGTTTGTGATTTTATGTGTTTATAGGTTGAAATATGGAGATTTTCTACCATTGGGCTATGGAGTAAGTGACAAAGATAAAGATAACAAATAGCTCTTCTTATAAAACTGAGGATTGTATATACTTCAATGAAAGAGTAACACATTAAGGAAAGTCTCAATAACTTGAAGTTCATAGAAGATAAAGCATGTGGGCATGAATTCTGAGATAAATCAAGGTATTCAAAAGGAAATTAATAAAAGTGATTTATCAAAGTTTAATACTTAAGGAAGTTAGAGCATTAATAACCATGAATTCTAAGTAATAAGTATTAAAAAATTGAATAAAAACACCCAAAGATAGGACCCAAGAACTCAGTTCACCATAGTTTAACACTTAAAGGAAGTCAGAGCATGTTCCTCCATGAATTTTGAGTAATAAGCGTTAATACTATGGAAGTAAAACATATCAAAGATAAAAGATAAAGCTCACTGAAGTACACTAAGAATCTTAGCTTCAGAAAAGTTAAACTGCCTCTGTATATATCAGTCCCTTCCTAGCATTTACATAAAAATGGACAAAAATGTATAACTAGTTGAATTATAGATTAGAAAACATATATTGGGCCATGGAGTCAAATTAGTCTTCAAAAAAACATCATAATCAACTAAACATGGAAGTCAAGGCACTTGGAGTTTAGGTTTATAAGTGAAATAGTAACACAGTGAATAAACACAGTCTACAAGCATGTGAAGGAAGTTAGAGCATTTTCCAATGAATTCTAAGTAACACATGCTCATACCACTACAAATAAGTAATTGGAAAATTCCATAGAAACATCTAACACATAAACCCCATTTGAATCTTGAGTAGTAAAACTGATCTCTGTATTAAGTTGAAAAAAACACACAGTCTGCTCCCATAACACAACTTCTTTTGCTGATACAAATGCCAACCCTGAGGAATTATACCTCATGCTTGTTATAGAGTCTTTACAACCTTGGATTCTATGATCCATCCTTAGGATAATTCTAATTTCTAAAATTGACACCTATCTACTCATAAAACAAACTCTTAATTACAAACTGACAACTAACTGTCTTTTAGGAGTTCTAATACAAATAGGAGTGAAACTCCTAAAACATGTTTCAGCAACCTTATATAAGACTTAAATGCATTCCTTGATAACTGCTGATCCATGTATTATACCTTTATGATGCCTCCAACATTGTTACCAACCTTTCTGATCCATGACCTAACTGTCCAGAAACTGTCTTTGAACAACATGTGTAAACTGGAAAATTCTGATTTCTGAAAATATGGCTTCAAAGAAATCCTTGTTTCTCACAACCGGTAACACTTTTGAGGAATGTGAGAGAGGTTATTATATATGGAGATTTTATGAAGAGAAACCTATTTCATAATTCTAAAATATTTTTTCATTTGGCAAGAAATTGATCATGAAGTGAACTACTAAAACCAGAAAACAAAGTATTCCTCTTAATGACTTTCAACAGTTTCGTAGTGCAAGTTGGGTCATCAATTTCTCCCACCTCATAATTAATTTAAATAAAATGAGAGAGGTTTTTGTAGTGAAGTATGTTAGGAAGAAAGACCTCTTTCAGTTTTCAAAAATGAGTTTTAAATTGCTTAGGAACCCCTTTGGAAGTTAATTACTAAAAATAGAAAAAAGAGCATACACAACAGTTTCGTAGCACAAATCACCTTTTTTGAACTAGCTGCGCTACGAAACTGCGGATTCCCGTATGATTTCAAAAATTTAACCCTAAACTTAATGGAATGACTTCTAAATGGAAAATGTGACCTATTTGACCATGAATTGAACCTAAAGTACTTTATTTGGAAATGAAAGATGACATTTTAAGACTTCAAACCTTATCACTTACCCTTTTATCAAGACTAAAATGACCTTTAGACCTCCTTGAAATCATGACCAAAGGAAAAGTTGACACAATGATGTTTTGAGAATTTTTGGGTGATAAAACCACAAACGTGGCCTTGTGTTTCTCAGGACTACCATCTGTTGCTTGCTTTACCTTGTAAAGCCATCTAGAACTCACCACTAACTTGTCTTTCGTTCTTGAGGCCACATCCCAAACATTGTTCCTGATAATGGAGTCATACTCCTCAACCATGGCATCAACCCAATATGGTTTCTTCACTACTTCCTCAAAATAGGATGGCTCAGTCTCTACATATCTGCTCATCAGAGACATGTAGCCAGTGTATCTCTCTAGTGACCTCCTCTATTTGCATTATGATGTGGGTGCTCCCACATTCTCTCTAGCATCATGCAATAACCTGTCAGCCTCTTTGGTGTGCTTTCTCTCATCTCTATAAGTCTCTGCATGAGTGGGTGTCTCCAATCCCTAATCCTTTACATGTGGCTTCTCCACATCATCCTAAGGTTCCTCCGTAGGAGCTAAAATTTCCTCAACCATATGTAGTTGAAGCTCCATCTCAAGGAAACATCTCATGGCCTTCTCTTCATTGAATTTTACATCCCTGTGAACAACTATCATCTTGTTGGTCGACAGGTACACTCGATAGTTGTGTGGTGTCTTAGTGTACCCCAAAAATATCGCCAACTTTGTTGTTGGCTCAAGCTTCTTCCATGCATATTTGGTTACATGGAAATAGACTAATGAACCAAAAATCCTGAAGTGTCCCACATCTAGTTTCTTCCCAAAAAAAGCATCTTCTAATGTACTCATCCCAAGAATTCGATGAGGGATTATGTTATGCAAATAAATAATTTTTTTGCATGCCTCAGCCCACAAGCGTAGTGGTAGGCCCTAATCATGCAACATTTCCTGTGTCGCTCCTAGAATTCTTTTTTTCTTCCTCCCAGCCACCCCATTCTATTGTGGGTTATGAGGTGCTATCAATTCTCGTCAAATGCCTACTGATGCATAAAATTTATTGAACTCATTCTACACATACTCTCCACTATTATCACTCCTAATAGATTTAACCTTCCTGCCAGTACCTTTCTTGACGAGTTCTTTAAATTCACAAAACTTTGCAAAATTCTGATCTTTCTTTTGCATGAAGAAGATCCAACACTTATGAGAAAAATCATCAACAAATATAACATAATACATGTGCTTGGTCATGGATGTTATCGAGAACGGTCCACACATATCTGAGTGAACTCAATTGAGGCTCGCCTGTCCTCAACTGTATTTGTCATGAAAGGAAGCTTTGGTGTATTTTCCCAAGATACATCATTTGCATGTGTCTACCTTCTCTAGTGTGCCCTTGGGAATACAAGTAGAAATTTGTTTCATGATCTTCAAAGCGCCATGATGCAAGTGATCCAATCTCTTGTGCCACAACTCACCAATGTCTTAGCTCTGTGCCTTCTCTACTTTCATGCTCAAGGAAGCACAATCTTCTACCTCCAACTTGTAGATATTCTTCACTCGAATCCCTATCCTCTTCACCTGTCCTATGGCTATGTGATGAAGGAACACCTTTACCTTATTAAATATCACATCATAGCCTTTATCTTCCAGCATGGCAACACATACCAAGTTCTTCTTCAAATCAAGAACATACATAACATCTCACAAAGTGAGGGGAGAACCCAACTCCCTCTGAAAGGTAATTTTACTGAGACCTGTAGTGTTATACCTCACGTCATCACCCATCTTGATATGCATATGGAGATCCTTCTCCTCCAAGTCACTGAAGATCTCTTATAGAGATGAGAAGAAAAGGAAGAATATCTACTCTACTCTTTAGTGGAAACCAAAATTAATCGATGAAAAAAATAAGAAGAAAAGGAAGAATATCAATCACACATAACACAATATTTACCTGGGGAAAGAAACTACTTAAAAACCCCAACTATCTATATTGCATTAACTAGAAGTTCTGAGAAGAAAATACAATTCTTGTTCAACCAGAACAATTCCTGCACTAGTAAAATCTATCTCTCTGCCTCACAAGCCAGCTCAAGCTAACACTTAGTTAATTTTGTTACCTTCCAAGCCCCTACTTCCTTGCTCAATTCATGAGAGAATTAGCTGATATTTAAGTGGGAAATCCACTCTCCATAACTATACAATCCATCCATAGGCCCTCAACTAATTTCATGCACCATATGTACAACTTGGAAAATTATACAACTGATAGTACATTATTCCCGAACTCTAATCTCAACTAGGTCTTCCTATGAACAGAAATGCATGAGTTATTTATGAGTGGATCTTCAATTAAATCGTGCGGCACTAAGGATTCACTCGTGCACTTCCCCACTACTAGACTCCTACTAGTTCCTCGAACAGTTAGAACTAGTTTAACTTACCAAAACTTAGTTAGATTGAGTTACCTAATTACAACTCAAAAGAACTCAATCTGGGCCCCTACAATTTAGGGATCACTCTACATGACTCTAGATAGACTTCTAACTCGAATTTCCTAAGTCAAATAAGTCAATTTAACTTAGTTAACTATTATAAGTTGCTATGAGAATAGAATTTCGATTTAATTCCCAATTGCATTCAAGGACAAATTACATTGGAATTTCTTGTTGCTATTTTTAACACACAATACTTTAGCAACTTCATCTAATGTTGAGATGAGGTTGGGAGTGTCGGTATTAGAGTTTATAAAGATGATCTAGTTAGCCTAGAACTTTTAGGCCTTCCGAAGAGCTAGCATAGCTACCAGAATTTGGTAAAGGGGGGGGATCACCTACCAAAGTGGGAGTGTTTGTGGTCCGACTTGGTGCAAGAAGAGATAAGGCGGAGCACCAAAGATGGAACCTCATCCAAGAATGACGATGAGGAGAAATGTTCCTTAGCTGGAAAGGTAGAGAAAGAGAAAGGAAAGGAATTCCAATCCAAAGGATATTCCAGTCAGGGAAGCAAGAAGAAGGAAATGTCGAAGATTAAATGTTTTCACTGTCATGAGCTAGGACAATATGCCAAGAAGTGTCCACACAAGAAGTCTGCCAAGTTTCCCCTAGAAGGAGTGGTAGGTGAAGCTCTTGCTTCACAATTCAAGTTGAATTTCATCCTCATTTCTTGCATGGTGATATAAGTGATGGGCAGTGTGTGGTATCTAGATAGTGGAGCCTCATTCCATTTGATTGGAAACAAATAATTATTCAATGACTTGGAGGAGAAGGACCTGTAGATACACATTGAAATGGGAGATGATGGAAGGTATAGTGCGACCGACATCGATACTATTACTTTTTAGAGGGAGTATTGTTCTCCTCTCACATTAAAAGATGTCATGTATGTTCTAGGTTTGAAAAATAATTTAGTCTTAGTTGCTATGTTGGAGGATTGTGGGTATAATGTGATATTTAGAAAAGGAAAGGCTTTCCTTCATCACATAGCCTCAGGACAAGTGAAGCGAACTAGGGTTTGGGTGAAGAAACTCTACAAATTGGATTTAGAAGATTGTGCTTCTTTGAGCGCAAAATCAAGGAAGGTGCATACCCAAGACATCGATGAATTATGGCATAGAAGATTGGGCCATCTTCACCATGGAGCTTTGAAGATCATGCAACAAATTTCTACAAGACTTCCCAAGGGTGCACTATAGGAGAGATATACATGCAAAGGGTGTACATTGGGGAAGTACACCAAATCCACCTTTCATGATAAGGACAATCGAGTGTAAGTGATCCTTGAAATATTTCACTCAAATGTGTGGGGACCTTTCTCGACAGCCTCCATGACCAGGCACATATATTATGTAATATTTGTAGATGATTTCTCATGTAAGTATTAGATTTTCTTCATGCAAAAGAAAGATAAAAAATTCTCTAATTTTTGTGAATTTAAAGCACTTGTTGAGAAAGACACTAGCATGAAAGTGAAGGCTCTCAAGAGTGATAACGATGGAGAATATGTTTCAAATGAATTCAAGAACTTTTGTGCATAATAAAGCATTCGAAAGGAGTTAATAGCACCCCATAACCCACAACCAAATGAGGTGGTTGAAAGGAAGAACATAAGTATTGTGGGAGCTGCACAGGAAATATTACATGAGCAGAGCCTATTGTTGTACTTATTGGTTAAAGCATGCAACACAAATGTATATGTGCAGAACATGAGTCCTCATTAGATTCTTAGGATGAGTACACCAGAAGAAGCTATTTCAGGTAAGAAACTAGATGTGGCACACTTCAGGATCTTTGGTTCATTAGTTTATTGTCATGTTAACAAGGATGCAAGGAAAATCTAGAGCCAACAATTAAGTTGGGCATATCTGTGGGGTACACTAATACACCTCACAACTATTGAGTGTACTTGCAGTCTCACAGGATGGCAGTGGTTTGTAGAGATTTGAATTTTGATGAAGAGAAATCCATGAGACGTGCCCTTGCAAGGGAGATTTAATTGCATGCATATGAGGAGATTTTAGCTCCAAAGGAAGAACCTTAGGATGATGTGGAGCAACCACATACAAAGGAGCAGAGAGTGGAAGCACCCACTCATGCAGAGACTTATAGAGATGGAAGGAAGCACACCAAAGAGGTTGACATATTGATGCATGATGCTAGAGAGAATGTGGGAGCACCCACATCACAATGCAAGAAGAGGAGGTCGCCAGATTGGTACACTAGATACATGGCTCTGATAAGAAAGAGTGAACAGTTTGAGCCATCCTCATTCAAGGAAGCAATGCAACAACCAATATGGGTTGATTCCATGGTAGAGGAGTATGAATCCATTATCATGAATGGTGTTTCGGAAGTGGTCCCAAGACTAACAAACAAGTGAGTGGTGAGTTCTATATGGATTTACAAGGTAAAGCAAGCAACATATGGGAGTGTGGAGAAAAAAAAGGCTATATTTTTGGCTAGAGGTTTCTCTCAGATGGAGGGAATTGATTACGAGAATAATTTTGCTCCAGTAGCAAGGTACTCTTCAATCAAATCTATTCTAGCACTTTCAATGCAAATCGGATGGAAGTTACATCAGATGGATGTGAAGACAACATTCGTCAATGGAGTGATTGAGGAAGAGGTGTACATTGAGCAACCAGAAGGATTTGAGACCTTCAATAGAGAGTCACAAGTGTGTAGACTCAAGAAAGCATTGTATGGATTGAAACAAGCACCTTGTGCTTGGTACACCAGGATTGATAATTATTTCACCAGGTTGGCTTCACCAAAAGTGAAGTAGATGTAAACGTTTACCATATTGTGGTTGAAGGTAAATGATTGATTATAGTATTATATGTCGATGATTTAATTCTAACATGTGATGAGAAGTTGTTCCAATCTTGCAAGAGAATTCGAGATGAAGGAGTTGGGGCTCATGCATTATTTCATTGGTTGGAAAGTATGGCAAGGAGATGAGAAACTGTTTATCTCTTAGGGAAAGTGTGCCAACAAGGTACTGAAGAAGTTCCACATGGAGAGCATTAAACCCACGGAGACTCCTCTAGCATGGAATTGGAGGAAGGAAAATTCTACTTCAGGTGAAGTAGTGGAGGCTATTATTTACATGCAACTTGTGGGTTCACTTATGTATTTGGTGAACATATGACCAGACATATGTTTTGCAGTTAACCAACTTAGTCAAACAATGTTTAAGCCAAGCATACTCTATTGGAAGGTATCTAAAAATGTGTTGGAATACCTTAGAGGCACCACTCACTTTTGTCTTTGGTACAAACGGACCGAGGTAGTGAAGCTTCAAGGCTTCACATATGCAGATTGGCGAGGGAGTCCATCCAATAGGAAGAGCACATCAAGGGGAATCTTCAATCTTGGTCAACAATAGTTTCTTGGTACAACAAGAAGCAGAGATCAGTTGCACTCAGTTCGACAGAAGCATAATACATGGATTCTAGCCAAGCCTCTTGTGAGGCTATATAGATGAGGAAGATCCTTGTTAGGTTATTTGGTTAGCAGATGTATCCTACAAAGATCTAATGTGAAAATCAGAGTTGTATCAAACTATTTGAGAATCTAGTTTTTCTTGATCAGTCCAAGCATATCAACATCCGATATCACCGTCTACAAGATTGTGTTTAGAGGAGAATCACGTTGTTGGAGTACATTCCTATAGAGGAACAAGATGCAAGCATATTGACTAAGGAAATTTCAAGAGGAAAATTCGAGTTCCATAGAGGTGGGATTGGGGTATTTGATAGTCCCTTTCTTGTTGAGAGGGACTATTGAAAATGCAACAAGTAAATCCTAATTTAATTTTGTCCTTGATTTAAATTAGGAATAAAATTATAATTCCACAGCACAAGACAACTTGTATGAGTTAACTAAGTTAATTTGACTTAGTTGGCTCAGTTAATTCGAGTTGAGGCTCTAACTAGAGTCATGTAGAGTGTCCCATATTTTATAGGATCCTTGGTTGAGTTTATTTTGAGTTGCAATTAATTAATTCAGTTTAGCTGAGTTAAAGTCAGTTAAACTAGTTCCAACTAATGGAGGAACTAGTAGGAGGTCTGACATTGGAGTGTTGCTTCATGTGTTCAAGTAGTTAAATAGTCATTCACTCATAAATAACTCATGCATGTCATATTCGAGAGTTACCCACTTGAGATTGGAGTTCATGGGAAGTGTACTAATAGTTGTATAATCATCTAAATTGTATAGGCAGTGCATGTAGTCAGAGGAAATCCTATGAGGATTGCACAATTAATATTAAGGAATTTCCCTAATTAATATGGGGTTAACTCCCAAAACAACTAAAAGAAATAGGGACTCAGGAAAGCCAGAATTTGGTTAAGTATTGGCTTGGGATTGTGTTGGATTAAGGGGGCCTGACCCATGTTCAGAGTTCTTCACGTCAACCAAAAAACCCTAACTGCTAGCCCTTTCAGCAGCAACTTTTGTAGCGCAGGTTGTAGTCTCACTGGAAGTAGTATTGGGGGATGCTAGAACCAAGTTTCTGCATCCGGAGGCATGTGCGATAGTTTCCTAGGGTTCTTAGGGTTTATATCTACCTTCACGTAGATCTACCCTTTCCGAACAACTAACTACATCGTATCTATCTAACGACTTCCTGATCTCTGTGAAGGTCTTAAATCATTATTAACATGCATAAAAGATACAAATCCACTACTTTCGCATAATAAACAAGAATTAATTCAAAAAAGTCATAACAGATCGTGGAGGAATACAAATTTAACTGAAACAATAAACAAGGCACAGATGCACAGATTTAGCTAAAAACAATGTTTATTATGAATAAGCATTCAATTACAGACTTCTCCTCCCTGCACACTCAGTTGCAGGGGCCTACACACTCAACATGCATACTTACCAATGTCTCCACGCACTGAGTTGCAGGAACTTTCCCCTTTCACCTAAGTGTAGGAAACAAACTTTTCCTACCTTAGCACCTTTCCATTACAATGATTCTTCACGAAACGTTATCTTCTTAGAATCGTTATGGCTCAACTATCTATAGCCTTTTCATTACAATACCATGGTACGTAGACCATGGGTGGGTCTCAAAACCATCCTATCACCTATCCATACAGGGGACTAATGCCCCTTTGACTCTTACTTAGCTTCACACTCCGCTTCCACATTTCACGGAGACTTTACATTCTTTAGCAAAAATATTACAGAAATTTACTTAACTGACAAAATTTGACCCTAGGGACCCCATCCCAATAGGCCCCCAACACAAATATGGTAACTCACCCTTGAGTCACTCAACTGTCTTCTCCACTTTATTGTGAAGGTCACTGAACTCCATCTTCAATACTTCAAGGTTCGTTGTGCTCTGTACTATAACCTACTGCACTTTTTTGACCAACTTATCTATAGTTGGCCCCTCCATCGCAAGGCACATGGTCCTTTCTATCTGTTGGAAAGTATTCAACTTTTCCTAGATTTCCAAAGTAATCTCACTCGTTTCCTTTGTCCATGGTTAAATCTGAGCCTTCAAAATTGCTTCTTTGAGCTGCAGCTCCTCAACCTTTGCTTGCAACAACTTCATTTCTTGCAGGTGCGTGAAGCCTTGGACTTGTGCTAAAGTGCACACAGTCGCCCTGATCTCATCAACTTGTTGTTGTGCCTCTCTGATCTCTGTATGCAATCGCTACAGGTTTGAGTTCTCTTGCAACCTAGTCCATAGCTCCATTGTGTTTTAAAAATTACCAATGCAACTCGATACTACATTCTCTAAGGTAGACATGTGTTCTTTGATGTCTGCGCCATCTTGCTCCTTGACCTCTAGCAGAGTAGTCAGCTATAATTTCAATTCCAATTCTGAGATCTTCATGTGAAACTTAAAATTAACTAACCTACCTCATCCTTAGATTTTTGCATTGCACTAGCCAATTTCAAAATCTTTGTTGAAGTTTCCACATCCTCTAGAATGTGGAGTTCTAGTACTGAATTACATGCTTGTGTAATTGCTGCTTCTAGGCTCTAGCTTCACGCTGCTAGCTCTTATTTTTCCTAATAGCCTGATTCTTTTATAAGAAGATCTGCTCATTGCTCTTTTTACTCTAGTAATTACCAATAGCGCGCGCTACTCTCTAATCAGAAGCTCATTTGATACCCCTTAATGAAGTGCGTGGAGGGTCTGCATTTTCAGCGCGGCTAAATTCATACCCATGCCTTTGATATTTCCAAGTTGGGCGTTATCTTCCTTTAAGTCGACGCATAATGTCTCTTCTAGCAAGGAAATGAGTCTAAGGTCCAGAGTCCATTATGTTTCCATCGCTCTCGCTCGCTTGCTACAGGCTCACTTGAACCCCTTTTGCTTGTCACACACTCGCTTAGATTCTTCCTGCTTGAATCTGAAACTCACGTAGATCCTTCTAGACGCTCCCAAAAATTTTCATGTATTGCTGCTCAAATTGAGCCCACATCTCTGTCGTTGTGTCATAGACCTTATCCCAAATCTCATCCAAGTCCCCCTTAGTGAGGACCATCGGATCCACATGTGCCTGCTTGTCTAATTTTTTCTCCTTCCTAGGTCCATAAGTCATCACCTTGGTCCACTTTTGTAATTTGAAGGGAGTGCTCTTCTCCTTGCCATCACCTTCTTCCTCCTCCCCGGACCCTTCCTTTTCCACTGCGGCCTCCTTTGCAACGTGCTCCCTTTTAGCCGCTACCTTAGTAGCAGCTGCTTTAGCAGTAGTTTCTTTCTTCTTCTGATGAGCCAATTCTCACGCTACTACTTTTCTACTTCTTTCTATTTCTGTGCAGTTGTCATCTACGCAGAGGAGTTGTCTCCGCCTTTTCTAGTACCAACGCCATGATCTGTGGGTTTTTCCCACTCTGCTGCCCATGTCCCCACAACCTCTTGTACATCAGTAACTAGGTAGGGAAACTTGTGGCATGTCTTCTTAGGATCTCACCTCACGCAGATAGATACATTATAAAAATTGGCCTTCAATTCCTTGTAGGCCCGCAACTGCCCAAAAAAGGTTGGAGACAACCTTGACCTCTGACTTATCACCATGCGGAGGTCCATTTTGACTAGTATCCATAAGACTTTTGATTCTGTGATCCTCTCCAGGTCCTTCGTTGCCCATAGCGAAGCGAAACTTCACTGCCTCTGGTAAATCGTCATCCTGCGAAGGGAACTGACTATCCTCCAGAAGTCACCATGAAATGAGTACAATCAACAATAGGAGCCACACATAGTGAAATGCCTTACTTTCATCTTATGCTTCACAGTTATTTTCTAATTATTCCTTGCAGAGGTACTGCACCTAGTTGTACTGCACCCCCTTTTCACACTGTGCAGCCAATGAAATTACTAATGTTGGAACCTCATCTGCACGAGATTTTCGCATGACCTTCTCAGCAAAAATCTGAGCGCAAACTGTAGTGCTTGGTCTATAATAGAGTGGACAGAGTATCCACGCAACTTCTTGACCAGTCCAAACTTAGTTTTCATTTTATTTGCAAGTTCCTTCTCCTTGCTTTTTCCTCCAAACTCCTTGGATGGATCCGTCCATTTATAGGGAAATTTCATAAGTCTGTGGATCAACATGTCTGTTATGGGGATGGGTTTTCCTAACCACAAACACCCATCATGCATCAACACGAGAAATTGGCACAGACAGACAATATTGGTAATCAACCTGTGAATGTGTGGTACACACAACATATGTAGCAATCCGGCCTGCTCGACCCCTTTTACCCATTTCATTGGTTCCAAATTTGTGACCCCCGTCTTTTCATAGTAAATATTAGTCATGTAATTATTAGTGGCCAAATGTAGAAATTTATCGTGATTGGCTAGATCCTAATCTTCTAGTTTTAACACAGGGATACGCACTAAGAACGCACCTTCAAATACCACTTCTTCCGGTAATAGCGGTGTAGTGATCATGAAATTTCCCGAATTTGGGTCCTTGGGTACCTTCCCTTTCTATTTTCATAGAGGGATATATGTCAAGAGCCTATTGATAGGCTCGCCCTCCTCAAAATCCAATTCTTCAACTCCATCGCGGAGTTCTTCTTCATCCAAATCTACGGGTTCATATCGTTGTTTTTCCTTATCCATATTCCCTTTCTGTCGAACCTCCATAGGGTTCTTCCTCGGTGACTACCTACTGATCCAGATTTAAACAGGAACGCAACAAATTACAGAGATAACCATAAATACAGAGATGCAATAGAAATAATACTTCATTTCATTAATGTAAAATACTAAAATATGCTTACAAACAAAAATGGAAATAAACTAGCTTAGGTGATGGTAGCTTATCTTTGAGGAGAGATGTGGCAGCTACATGCCTCTGACCTATATTACAATGAGGCTTGAAGGCCTATTTATTCTTGAGAAACAATGGAAAACCATAAACATCCAAAAACCTAACCCTAGGAGATGAAGCGCCAAACAATGGGCCCCGTTTTGGGTAAATTGGTACACCAACTTCCCGAGGTCATAAATTTGGCATACGATCTCCATTTAACATGCAAAATACCTCGTTAAAAATATCTATCTGAGGAATACAACTTTTGGATGAGGAATATCAATCCATCACCCAATTTTGCTCCCAGTTTTCCCAAAAAACGTTGTTTAGGGCCTCAAAACGGTTATGAAAGTTTAGGACCCGAAAAACTGCTAAAAATAGTAAACTATGGTACAATTAAGGAAACTGAAAGAAACAATGGTGGAGATCCAAGTGAAATTGGCAGGTGGCCACCAATATCCACTTGGACCACTGGTATAGCTTGTGGTTTCCCCTGCTTCTCCTTAGCAGCAGATTGTTTAGGCCTAGGTGACCTTGGCGCCATAGGCACAGATGGCGTAGCTTCCAATGATAAGACTTTAGGAGCTTCCACTTGAGAGACAACAGTTTTATAATTTACAAGTTCGGTGGACATATGTTCAATGATAATCTTCTGGTTCTGCTTAGGCAGTCTCGCAAATGTTGAGCTTGAAACCAAATCCTCCCAAGTCTATTGATTCATAGAGTGAAAACAAGAGGGCTCATACACGATTTTCAGAAGGCAAAGTGTTCTACAACAGACCAACATGCTAGATTTATAGGCGATTTTGAATTCAAATCCAACCATTCCCTCCATTTTCTAATCATAAATGCATCTTTGGCAGCAGATCTCCAAATATTTTCACCATGAATGTTGCCTACCCTCTCCTCCTAATGGGTTTTTTGCTATCTAATCATAAACAATGACTTCAACGACTACTTTTGGACCAGGCTATGCGACATCAACCCCCATGGCACAACTTTTCCATCGTAGATTCTTCTGTTATACCCCTTGCATCCATCACACAACCTCCTTAATGTGTTTTCCTCTTCTTCAGGCAGTGTAGTTTATATTCCCGCTCTCCCTTGCAACTGCCTGAAGCGCTAAGATTATCCTGCCACCTTTTAGTCATTGCATAGGGGTAGGATCCCCTGTATACAACTTCAAATGACTTCCATTCACCCTTCCAAAGAACACTTTACCATTCAGATTTATGAGCTGAACTACACCATCGTCCATGATTTCCTTAACAACATATGGGCCTAACTAGTGCATTTGGAATTTTCCAGGAAACATTGTGAACTTACTATCATAGAGTGGAACCAAATCGTTCACTTGAAAGTGTACAACTTAATATGCCTATCATGCCAAGCCTTCTCACGTTCCTTTGCAATTGTTGGTGAAATCCTGTAAGAAACTGGTTTTCTTATAACTACATCAACTACGCGAGCCATTCCTCCAAGGTATCGCAATCTGCCATCTCTATTAAAGTTGCAATGTGCAGGCTTGACACAATATTCCATGGGCATCACCGCCTTGATCCCATAGACCAATCTAAATAGAGTTTGGCCTGTCAACTTCTTTAACGTCATCCTATATGCCCATAGGACTGTCGAGATGCATACATCCCAATCATTTCTCTTTGTGTTACAAATCTTTGTGAACACATTCTCTAGAATCTTTTTGAATGCTTCCACTGTACCATTGGCTTAGGGATGATAGGGGGTACTCTTTTGATGGTAAACATGGAACTATTTGAGCATCATGCTGATTGTTTCATTTAGGAAATGCCTACCCCTATCACTCATCAATATCTTAGGGCACTGAAACCAAATTAAGACATATTCAAACAGGAACTCCATGGTTGTAGCAACAGTACAATCCTTCATCGGTTGCACTTCTGCCCATATGGTTAAGTACTCCATTGCAGTAATGATGTACCACGTGCATGTATTCCTTCCTAGTGGTTGTATCATACCTATAAAGTCAATTTCCCATTTGTCAAATACTTGTAACGACACCTGAAGGTTTAAGGCCAATTCATCTCTTTTTGAAGGCTTTCCTATGTAGAAATTCCCACTGTAGATCACCTGATAATGCAATATACTAGAAAAATACAAGATCTACTTCTACAATCAAACTTTGCAGAAACTTAATCAATTTGAGCTAGATCAATCAGAACACATATAACAGAGAAGAAGAAATCATACACATGAAACACAGAAGAATAACCCAGGGAAAGCCTCAACCTAAAACCCCAATCTCTATATTATTATACAAGTGGAAATATGTTCAAATTACAAGAAGAATTAGCTCACAAGCTATCCTTCTCGCTCTGCAATCCAACTGTTGCTCATAGACAATCAAAGGCTTCTCAAAAACCTTCTCCTTTGCCCTCCAAGCCTCCTATTTCATTGCACAATTTTCCTTGGGGTCCAGTGCTTCCACCTGTGTGAATTGGCCTCTTCACACACTCACTAACTTCTGATCTAACTGTGCAATCCTAAAGGACATAATTCCTTCTGCATTGATGAGTTTCCTATATAGGAAAAATCCTCCAACTAATAGTACATTGTCCCTTCCTCTGATCTCAACTGGGTCTTTGACTAAACTGACATGCATGAGTTATTTATGAGAGAATATTCAGTTATCTGAAGTTCAACAGTTACATGCATGCATGCATTAACTAATTGAACTAACAATTAGTTCCACAAACTGTTGGAACTAATCTAAGTGGACTTAACTCAGTTAACTGAGCTAACTAATTACAACTCAAAGTACAACTCATCCTGATCTCCTTAATTAAGGGATAACTTCCTCAATCAAAGGGATAACTATTGAATGTCTTCACATAGACTTCATGTTTGATTTTCTCTAACTAATTAACTCAATATGAATGAATTAATTATTTTAAAAACAGCTCCTGAGCTCAAATTCGAATTTTAATTCACAATTTTAATTTAGGGACTAATTAAAATTGGAATATATCCTGAAATGCTATTTATAGCAATGTTATTTTTAACATTTCTATTTTTTGCTACTTCCAACAGAGTTGGAGTATATCCTGAAATTCTATTTATAGCAATGCTATTTTTAGCATTTCTTTTTGTTATTTCCAACACTCCCTCTCAACAAGAAAGGCATTCAACTTGAACCCGATACTGAACCTTTGGAATGTTCTGCATGAAACAATTCTCTCAAGTGTTGTTGCTCCAACAACTCTAGGAACACAAAAATATCCAACCTGAATCAGAAGGATGCCTCTGTCATCAAAGTCTCTGACTGCTATTGCCTTTGTCGACTGAACACTCTGCACCTCTGTGCCCTTTAGCATATGACTGCTCTAGCCTCTATCACTTTGATCTTTGACTGCATCAATCACACTGATTCCTCCTGATGCATTCGTGCTGCTGCTGGTCCTCTCTCCCATCACTACATCTGCACTACACCTCCTCTCATTATGTTGCATCATACTATCCACTGCTACACTGCAACTCAGTTATTGAGAAGTAAGTAACTGATCTCCCAACTGACCTCCCTATTGGGCTAGAAACACCCTTTGACGCTGAAGCTTCCTCTACCACTCCATCTGCATCTGTCTCTACCCACTTAGCCAGTCCTGCTACTCCTCGTTGAGGATCCCATAGCAAGTTCTAATCAAAGAGGTTGGGTACCTCAAGGATCCTACCCCTATTTCAGCCTTCTTGGGACAATCACTTCACATCACCCCACGTCACACCTAGAGGTATGGATGCATGTGATCCCTCTGCCCACTTGGCTTGAAATTTCCCCCTACTAGAGGTCTCTACATGAGTGGATGCCTCCACTCAGTCTACTCTCGACTTCTTCAGTTGTGGCTGCTGCACAACCTCCTAAAGTTGCTTCACCAATTGTAGCTCCTCCACAATTGTCTGAGACTTCTTCTGGCGCTGCATGTTGAGAGGTAATTTACTCTCCCTCTCAACCACCAAGTATCTAACCTTTGCCTTGCTCCTCAAGGTTTTGCATGCATCTTGTACCTCAAGTGCATACAAGTTCTTGGCTAACACACCAATCTGTTTTGCTATCATGAAATTTTCTAGAAAAAGACCTGATTTTAAATCAGCGATATCTCCGTCATCTGAACTCCAATTCAGTCGATTTTGATTTTGAATTTGGGTCTTTTTCCGCAAGGAATACAGATCTGCTATTTGTTTCTAAAAAAATTTCACAAAAATTTTCATATCTACTCTGAAAACTTGCGGCCCATTTTTTTTTTACTTCGAATTCTCTTCTTCATATACTGTTCACTGCTCCAATAAACTTGGCTCCGATACCATGTAGAAATTCCCACTGTAGATCACCTGATAATGCAATATACTAAAGCAAAATACTAGATCTACTTCTACAATCAAACTTTGCAGGAGCTTAATCAATTTGAGCTAGATCAATCAGAACACATATAACAGAGAAGAAGAAATAATACTCATGAAACACAGAAGAATAACTTGGGGAAAGCCTCAGCCTAAAACCCCAATCTCTATATTATCATACAAGTGGAAATATGTTCACATTACAAAAAGAATCAGCTCACAAGCTATCCTGCTCTCTCTGCAATCCAACTGCTGCTCATAAACAGTCAAAGGCTTCTCACAAACCTTCTCCTCTACCCTCCAAGCCTCCTATTTCCTCGAACAGTTTTCCTTGGGGTCTAGTGCTGCGACCTGTGTGAATCAGCCTCTTCACACACTCACTAACCTTTGATTTAACTATCCAATCCTGAAGGAGATAATTCCTTCTGCATGGATGAGTTTCCTATATAGGAAAAATCCTCCAACTAATAGTACATTGTCCCTTCCTCTGATCTCAACTACGTCTTTGACTGACTGACATGCATGAGTTATTTATGAGAGAATATTCAGTTATCTAAAGTGCAACTGTTACATGCATGCATGCATTAACTAACTAAACTCACAATTAGTTCCACAAACTATTGGAACTAATTTAACCGGACTTAACTCAGTTAAATGAGATAACTAATTACAACTCAAAGTACAACTCATCCTAATCTCCTTAATTAAGGGATAACTTCATCAATCAAAGGGATAAATGTTGCATGTCTTCACATAGACTTCATGTTTGATTTTCTCTAACTAATCAACTCAAGATGAATTAATTAATTATTTTACAAACAACTGCTAAGCTCAAATTCAAATTTTAGTTCACAATTTTAATTTATGGACTAATTAAAATTGGAATATATCCCGAAATTCTATTTATAGCAATGTTGTTTTTAGCATTTCTATTTTTTTCTATTTCCAACAAAGTTGGAGTATATCCTGAAATGCTATTTATAACAATTCTATTTTTAGCATTTCTTGTTGCTATTTTCAACACTCCCTCTCAACAAGAAGGCATTCAACTTGAACCCGATCCTGAACCTTTGGAATGTTCTGCATGCAACACTTCTCACAAGTGTTGTTGCTCTAGCAACTCTAGGAACACAAAAATATCCAACCTGAATGAGAATGATGACTCTGTCATCAAAGTCTCTGATTGCTATTGCCTCTGTTGACTGAAAACTCTGCACCTCTGTGCTCTTCAGAATC
Source organism: Pinus tabuliformis (assembly GCA_031772625.1). Lineage (NCBI taxonomy): Eukaryota > Viridiplantae > Streptophyta > Pinopsida > Pinales > Pinaceae > Pinus > Pinus tabuliformis. The sequence goes on from CM062818.1 coordinate 1,873,782,512, forward strand.
TGATTGATCTAGCCTCTGTCACTTTGATCTTTGACTGCATCAATCACATTGATTCCTCCTATTGCATTCGTGCTGTTGTTGGTCCTGTCTCCCAGAACTACATCCGCACTGTAACTCGTCTCATTATGTTGCATCGTGTTGTCCACTGCTGCACTGCAACTCAGTTACTGAGAAGTAAGTAACTGATCTCCCAATTGACCTCCCTGTTGGGCTAGAAACATCCTCTGATGTTGAAGCTTCCTCTGTTGCTCCATCCACATCTGTCTCTACCGACTCAGCCAATCCTACTACTCCTCGTCGGGGCTCCCGTAGCAAGGTCTAATCAAAGAGGTTGGGTACCTCAAGGATCCCACCCCTATTTCAGCCTTCTTGGGACAATCACTTCAGATCGCCCCACCTCACACCTAGAGGTATGAATGCATGTAATCCCTCTGCCCACTTGGCTTGAAATTCCCCCGTACTGGAGGTCTCTACATGAGTGGATGCCTCCACTCGGTCTCCTCTCAGCTTCTCCAGTTGTGGCTGCTCCACAACCTCCTAAAGCTGCTTCACCAATTGTGGATCCTCCACAATTGTCTGAAACTTCTTCTGGCGCTGCATGTTGAGAGGTAATTTACTCTCCCTCTCAACCACCAAGTATATAACCTTTGCCTTGCTCTCAAGGCTTTGCATGCATCTTGTACCTCAAGTGCATATAGGTTCTTGGCTAGAACACCAATATTTTTTGTCGTCATGAAATTTTCTGGAAAAAGAGTTGATTTTAAATCAGCGATATCTCCCTCATACGAACTCCGATTCAGCCAATTTGTTTTTTGAATTTGGGTATTTTTCTGCATGGAATCCAAATCTGCTATTTGTTTCTAAAAATTTGCACAAAAATTTTCATATCTTCTCTGAAAACTTGCAACCCATTTTTTTTTCACTTCGAATTCTCTTCTTCGTATACCATTCACTGCTCTGATAAACTTTGTTCTGATAAACTTGGCTCCAATACCATGTAGAAATTCCCACTATAGATCACCTGATAATGCAATATGCTAAAGAAAAATACTAGATCTACTTCTACAATCAAACTTTGCGGAAGCTTAATCAATTTGAGTTAGATCAATCAGAACACATATAACATAGAAGAAGAAATCATACACATGAAACACAGAAGAATAACCCGGGGAAAGCCTCAACCTAAAACCCCAATCTCTGTATTACCATACAAGTGGAAATATGTTCAGATTATAAAAATAATTAGCTCACAAGCTATCTTGCTCTCTTTGCAATCCAACTGCTGCTCATAGATAGTCAAAGGCTTCTCACAAACCTTCTCCTCTTCCCTCCAAGCCTCCTATTTCCTTCGCAGTTTTCCTTGGGGTCCAATGCTGCCACCTGTGTGAATTGGCCTCTTCACACACTCACTAACCTCTGATCTAATTGCACATTTTAAAGGACTTAATTCCTTCTGCATGGATGAGTTTCCTATATAGGAAAAATCCTCCAGTTGATAGTACACTGTCCCTTCCTTTGATCTCAACTGGGTCTCTGACTAAACTGAAATGCATGAGTTATTTATGAGAGAATATTTAGTTATCTGAAGTGCAGCAGTTACATGCATGCATGCATTAACTAACTGAACTCACAATTAGTTCCACAAATTGTTGGAACTAATCTAACTGGACTTAACTCAGTTAACTGCGCTAACTTATTACAACTCAAAGTACAACTCATCATGATCTCCTTAATTAAGGGATAAATTCCTCAATCAAAGGGATAACTGTTGCATGTCTTCACATAGTCTTCATGTTTGATTTTCTCTAACTAATTAACTCAAGATGAATAAATTAATTATTTTACAAACAACTGTTGAGCTCAAATTCGAATTTAAATTCACAATTTTAATTTAGGGACTAATTAAAATTGGAATCTATCCCAAAATTCTCTTTATAGCAATGCTATTTTTAGCATTTCTATTTTTTTCTATTTCCAACATAGTTGGAGTATATCCTGAAATGCTATTTATAGCAATGCTATTTTTAGCATTTCTTGTTGCTATTTTCAACATCCCATCCTTTGATAAGCATTGCATGCTTTACAAAATTCCTTAGAATCTTTATGCACTGTTGGCCACCATAACCCTGCGCGTAAAATATTCTCTGCAATCGTTCTACCTGCATAGTATCCTCCCGCCACTCCTTCATGTACCTTAGTGAGGATACTAGCATGCTGAAACTCCGGAACATATCGACACAATATTTCATCTATTCCCATCTTATAGAAATGTCCCACTATAATAGAAAAATCAACTGCGTGGACCACTAATTCCATTTTCTATTGAGTAGAATAACCTTTCGGGGTTTTACCCATGTTCAAAAACTGAATGATATCAAGAAAGTGTTCATCCGCAACACACACAACAAAGAGTTGCGAAATTGGCAATCCTGCTTCCAAATTGGTTGGTTCTTCACCTGTCTCATTTCGACTTAGGTGATTTGGTCCTATGTTCAACCATCCAAGCTTCACTATTACTTCATTAGGGGATTTTTGAGGTCTAAAATGCACCTCCTAAGGAAAGTATAAAATAATAGTAGAAATGATAAAATAAGATTAGATGACATCATCAAATTTTAGAGGGAAAAAAGGAAAAACTATTTTTTCAACTCGTATTTTCAACTTATCTCCCTATGGGTTTACTCAAATTTTGAGTGGAAATACTTGTTGGATGCATAATTTGATTCCTTATCCAAGGGGTATGCATGCTTCATACTTTCGATGGACCCTACTACACGAAAAATGATAAATACATGAAAAAATGTGATTGCAAACACATTTTTTCATGTATTTCTCATTTTTCGTGTAGTAGGGTCCATCAAAAGTATGTTACATGGGTACTCTTTGGATGAGGAATTAATTTTTTCATCCAATGAGTACTCTCGCTCAAAATTTGAGTAAAAACTTAGGGAGATAAGTTGAAAATATGAGTTGAAAAAGTAGTTTTATTATTTTATTATTTTTTAATCTTTTTACTTTTTTACTCCAAAAATGGTGAATCATTTCCCATAGTTGACATCATCATATTGAATCCTATTGGTTCTTATAAAGTTTATTTTGGTTGTAAATGTTTCTTAAGAGGCTCATTTTAGGCCTCAAAAATCCCCTAATGCAAAGTCATACTCTTGGAACATCAACAACCACCTACAGATTCTCCCTGCCCAACACATCCTTGTTGACCAGGTACTTGAGAGCGGAGTGATCTGTGTACATTTTGAAATGTGCGCTCAACAAATAATGTCGAAACTTTTGTTGTGCATATACAATCGCCAACACTTCGCGCTCTGTAGTGGAATAATTATTTTCGGCTTTTGACAATTTCCTACTAGAAAAGGCTATTGGATGATCAATATCACCTTCTCTAGGTTGGGTCAATACCACACCTAGCTCAATACATGAGGCATATACGTGCACATGGAACTCTTTCTTCCAATCTGGAAATACTAAGATGGGCACAGTCACCATCTTGTCCTTTAACACATCAAGACTCTATTGACACTCCTCATCCCAACAAAAATTCGCATCCTTCTTTAATAGTTTCTCCATCGATGCAGTTATCTGGGCATAATATTTGATAAACTTCCTATAGCAGCATGTGTGGCCAACATTGCGCACAACTGCTTAACATTCTTGGGAGCTTCTAAATTCACAATCACTGCTATCTTCGCAGGGTCCACCATCAATCCCTTCTTACATACTACATGACTTAGAAAAATTCCAAAAGGCACACAAAATATGCATTTCTTCAAGTTCAACATGATCTGGTGTCTGCGACATGTATCAAGCATGAGCCGCAGACTTGCAACATGGCGCTTTACCAGTCCAATCATCAAAATATACCTCGAAGAATTTATGAATAAACTCCTTAAGTGTCGTGATTATTACCCTGGAAAATATCGCAGGCACATTCTTCAGCCTTAATGGCATTACTATAGACTGGATGCACCCCCACTCAGTCACAAAGGTTGGCTTGTTGTTATCCTCTAGCACGATCTTTATTCGATGGTATCCTGAGAATCCATTAGTGAACAAATATGCCTCATTTTCTCCAACATTCTCCAAGACTTCATTTGTAAATGGTGTTGGAAATAGATCATGCACACATGCATCGTTCAACTTTCTTAGATCTATGCATATCCTAATTTTGCCTTGTTGTTTCTTTTCCTAGACAACCATTGGGCTTACCCACTCGAATTCTTCTACTGGCTCAACAATTCCAACCTCCAAGATTTTGTCCAGTTCTTGTGCACATTTTCTTTATATTTTGGATTGAGCTGATTGTAAGGGTTCTACCTTACGGGCTTCGCATCAGGTTTCAGAGTAATTGTCATTATGCACATATATCCTACAATACCATTCATATTTAAGAACCTCATTGGGAATAGATCCTGGTATTCGTGTAGTAGTTCGTCCACCTTATCGACTATATCTTCATCCCAATAGTCTCCTATCTTCGCGAACTTAGGCTCCGCATCAGATCCAATATTTACTTGTGGGTTTTCAGCGGCTCTGTTACATCAGGGTTCTCTGTTTGAGGTCCTTCAACCTCGCGCTGACCTTTAGTTTCTGGAATGTTGATTTTTCTTGGATCATCCTCTTCTTCTTCAGCAGTCACATTGTAGCACTCCAGCGCATGGCGTAGCTGTGTACTTTAGTCTGGCTGTACCCATTCCACTAGCTCTTCAGGCGTTCTAAAAATAACAGCCTTAATTTCTTGTAGTGCTTCATCAATGCATTCAAATCCATCCTCAAAGCTGAAAGTTAATAAGAAGCTCTCCCGCAGGATATCCCATTCAGTCGTTCTGTGGTGCAGTTTTGTTTCTAGGTACCAATTCATAGGGATAGTGTCTAAGGTATGGCAAAAAACATGTACCCACTCTGGTTGAGGTTATTCACCCTAAAATTTAGTCAACCGCATCATGTGTTCATGTAGGTCATCCTTCCCACTGTACTTCTCAGTCATCTGTGTGTTAGCATACCCAAACCTAAGCTTCATCATCCACTTGTATTGCTTCCAGTCAATGAAGATTTCCTTATGCATACCCCACCATTGGGCAGACATAGTCCATAGTGCCAATTCAGGTGCTTGGAATTGGTGTTCCTTGAGCATCTCCCTTTCAAACTCATCCAAAAAGAGATTAACATCATTTAAGCCATCATAATGTAGAAGTTTTCTTACCTCTATAGATACGCACCACAATGATTTTGTCATCATATTGCAACGTAGCATAGAGACCTCATGCAACCTATTCTGCCAGTGTTCAATCTCTTCATCTAAATCTGAGGTACAAGAGTTGTCTCTATCCCATGCGATCCGTCCATCTGCAGTGGGGTTGATCCAATCTTTATCTCGCACTGTGATCTTGTATATCTGGTCTAGATCATCATCATCCTCCACAAAGTCACGAACAGGTTCAGTATAGCGCGCTCCTTTAGCAGGGTCTAGTGGCACAATAACCCTAAGCGCCTTCCTCTCAAATGTCATCTTCCACTTCTTCATATTAATCACTGCATCCATGTCGAAGGCCCAATCAATTCCTAGTAGCATAGGGTAAGAATTATTTTCATCAACTATTTCAATTACCTTGAAGTTAGCTAATGCACTCACTCCTTTAATGTCCACCGTTACCCCATACAGGTGCCCCATAGGAATAATCTTCTATTGATTAGCCATGCGTAGCTGTATAGGAGACCATTCTAGCACAGGTATCCCCATCCTTTCGCAGGTTTGTTTAGGTAGTACATTTTCATCAAACCCCAGATCCAAGATTACTTGGTCCATTTCACACTCTCCTATTTGCGGGGCTAGCTTCATCTCATGCCCTGTTCGCTTCTTATGCTTACCTAGTTTCCTTATAGTGCATTGTTCTAAAGGAATATAATCTTACCTATAAAATCATCTATCAATTCCTGCAGCCCTTCTACTACCTTCTTGTGATGCAACAACTTCATAAAGGTCTTCAGGAAAGTAGCTAACAACGAAGGATCCACATCTTGCACTTCACTGTTCCCAGCTGATTTCTCTTGACTTTCGAATGTAGAAGCTTCAGTGAAATTCTTTTTTAGCCTCCATAAAAGGATTTTTAGCCCGATAGAGGTCAAACCTGACTTCCTTTTCAGTGTCCTTACGCACCCATTCTTCGATCTCTAGCTTCTTTCCCTTATCTTCATGTGTGTCCATACCATTGCGCATTACGATATTGAAACTATGATCTTCTTCGTGAGGTTCCACCCTCATCATATGTGTTATCACTGTAAAATTTCCTTTTAAAAAAGAAAATTGAACGACCTACATGGTTTCTCAATTTTTGTGTCAGTCATGGTCAAGTTATTTTTATGTTTTGTTTAGAGTCTAACTCATAGAGTCAGAGTCTCGTTTCCATTATCAAATAGAGGTCAACAACTTGGTTTTACCCATTATGGATCCCACATCATTCCAAAAGTGTCATGTATTTGGTCATTTTAAAATTTAAAAGCACTATGAAACTATCTAGGAGTTTTCATAGCGCAAAACTCTGAAAAGACACTACATGCGCTATGAAATCAGGGATTCGTAGTTAGGAGTTTTCGTACCGCAAAACCTCGAATTTACATTGGATGTGCTACGAAATTGGGGATTCATGCAAAATCTTGTCTAGCTATCAAATCTACCAGAATCTGTTAATGTTTCATCATCAGGTGTCAGTTCATGAACCTTACTTATCACATGCAGCCATTCGCATTCATCATTAGATTCGTTAGGAGTCATTTGTCCACACTCATTTCAAATTTCAAAAAGAAAAGGTAAGGATGAATTGGTCCTAGTCATTTTCGTGTCATTTCCATGCATGAGAAACACTTGATGCTTTCCTTAAGGTCGCGTTAGCAAGCCTAGGGTGAGCATAGACCAGAATTCTTCCACAGCTCTTCATCCACTTCAAGCGAGGCAACTCTTCATCTAATTCAAGCAAGGCAACTTTTAAACTAAACAAGGCAATTTCTTCTAGGTTTCCTTTACAGGGATTTCAAAGAAGAAATGTATGAAGAGAAGAAGAATCATAGATCAGGCCGGTGTTTGAGAACTGAGCCTGAAGGCTTAGATGCTCTCACAAAGGATAAAGAAGTTGAAGAAGCCTTCAAAAAAGTAGGCTGCTAGAGGTTCTGCGAAAAACTACAAGGAGGTCACAACCAAGTAAGCAAGGAATTTGCTCTCAATTTCACAGGTTTGAATACAAAGGTTGGAGTATTAGAATTACCAGTTTCTCCTGAGGTCATATCTTTAGTCATAGAGATTCCTAGAGGTTAGGAGAGATGGTTTAAGAATTTCAAGTTTGAGATGGCACCTTGCAAGATATTCTTGAAGCTAGAATTTATAGACTCAGATTTAACTAAAGCAGTGCCCAAGAGTTATGTCAAAGACTCATTTGCCAACTTACTCTCATGCATACAAAGGTATTTTACCTGTGAAGGAATATACCACAAGGTGTATTCTTACCATTTCAAGCTATTGTTGCGTTTCACTGGAATAATATCTCTAGACTTACCTTTCTATTTGTTTCGAAGCTTAGGCAAGATGTCTGATAAAATACAATTGAAGAAAGAAACTTGTGAAACATCATTGTTTCATCATGGATTAATAAAATTAATTGTCTTGCATGAACTTCAGAAGGTAGATAGAGAATGGTTTTCTTTTCTATTTCTGTCTGGTTTTAGAGCTGAAACAGGACTTAGCCCAATGGCTAAGGAAATATCATCACCAACAGCTAGTCACCAAGAAGAAGCTAGGTCAAGCAGGTTTGTGAAACTAAGAGCTAGAAAGCAAGTTAAGGAACCAATGACACCATTGATTGCTCAAGATGCCCCTCAACAGTCACAGAAGAAGAAGGTTCAAATCAAGGTAGCAGCACAAGAACAGTCCATTGGTGAAACCGTCCAGAGAAAAGTAACTAGAAGCCAATTAGCCAAGGAAAAGGGTAAGACAATGATTACTGATGAAAGCCAAACTTAAAAGGGTAGTTTGAATGATCTTCTCCAGGCCATTGACATAGAAGAGTCTCCTCTAGTCCAAGCAGACTTAATTGAAGCAGGCGAAAGTAGGTAAAAAAAGATGAAATCTTCCAAAAAGTTACAGTTTGATGATCAGGTTCAGAATTTGTTTTTAAGCCCAAAAGGCCTGTGACTAGGCAGTCCAAAAAGTTACAGGAGGTAGAACTAGAGGTGAGTCAGACAACAGAGATATCAGGGTTCTGTGAAGAGCCTGTAGTTCCACTAGTGCCACCACCACTCACGCATGAATATGATAGAAACATAGCAGTTGATACTTAAGAAGAATAAAATAGCTTTGAGCAAGTCAAGAAGAAATTTAGGCTTGCCAATCTTGAGATTGCTCAACTTAAGAAAAGGGCAAGGAAACATGCATTTGAAAAAACCAATTTCAAAAGAGTAAAAGCCATGTGGGAAGAAGGGAAAGTTCCAAAACTTGAGATAGTTGGCAGAGATGCTCAATACTTCACTTGGACTATCCTTGCCATTAAAGAAGAAAGATACATTAGATGGATTAATGACAGGCTTAGAACCAATATCAGAGTGATGAAAAGGAAAATTGAGCACCTGAAGATTCAACAAAGCCAATTTGGAGGACAGCCTTGGCACAAATGAACCGGACAGTAAGTGATGGAGCCTTAACACGATTTTGATTAGGACATTATTTTTTGAAGTTGTTTATGGATGGATAACGTCAAATATATATTTGGCCTATTGGCATAAGGTGAAGCTGTGAAGAAATCCCAAGAAGGATAATTTTTGAGAAAAAAACTACGTATTTTGATTCACATAGCAATTTTGAAGTGCGCTACGAAATTGTTGTAGCTGCAGTTTTGTTTTTGGATTAATCTTCAAAGGAAAAAGAGGCTATTTTTGAGAAGGATGCTGCTATAGAGATGTAAGAAGATCATTTGAGAATGTTTACACCCTAAGTAAAGATGAACTCAAGGAATGCAAGATATATGCAAGAACTAAACCTTGCGCTACGAAAATAACAGTACATTTCATAGCTCATTCAGTTTGTCTTCCTTTAGGCAACCTCAAGGAGTTTTGTTTTGGCACAAATGTAAGAAAAGGATCCTATTATTAATTCAACATGTGTCATGTGACTAAAAGAGATAGTGTGGCCAGCAGAAACTTCGAAGAATATCCTTGAAGACCAAAGCAACATTGCAAGGGACAGTTGCCTAGTTTTCAGGACAGTCAAAGGAGAGGTGATTGAAGGCCAGCATGGAGGTTATATTCATCACCAAAGTCGAAGTTAAGGAGGAGGAGTAGCTGTCAAAGATCAAATTTATTCCAAAGTCTAGGTTGTTGCTAGCATAATAAGGAGTTGTTCTCCTAATTGTATTAGTACTCTAGGACTGTTAGTTAACTACCACTTGTAATTAATAGTTTGTTTAAAGTATGAATAAGTGTCAAGTCAAGTAAATTCGAATTCCCCTCATGCTGAAGGCAGGAATCCAAGATTGTAATGAACTCTATAAAGAGTAAGAGGTGTAATGCACCAGGGGTTGGAAATTTTCAAAAGAGACAGTCATACTGTGTCATTGTGGAAGGCTCTGTTTTTTATGTTAATACAGAGATTTGGCTTTACTACTCAGGATTCAAAAGAGAGTTTTAATGTTTGATTTTCCTCATGGTTTCCTCCATTTACTCACTTGCAGTGGTATGAATGCATGTTACTTAGAATTCATTGACAATGCTCTCACTTCCTACATGTGTTTATAGGCTATGTTCCTTATATTTCTGTTCTGTTTTGTTGATGTATTAAAACTCTTGATGCCTTGACTTCCATGTTAAGCTAATCTTACTGTGATACTAAAACATATTCTGACTCCATAAGCCCAATGGATGTTTATTGATTGTGTTCAACCATTTATACATTTCCACTTGTTTTTTTTATAGAGTTAGCCATCTAATCCTTAATTGAAATCTTTAACCCAATGAGAGAGCCCTCTCAGGTTGAGGAGGCTAAGCCTCAACCAAAATTTTGGTTTGAAATAGTTACTCAAATTCTTCTTGATCAGCAGCCTATCAGGGTTTGGTTTTATGATAACTATCTCGATATTATGCGTATGCTGTTGGATCTGCGTCTTCTTTTCTTGCATCTTTTTTATAAGGATCAGGCAATCTTATATCACATGGTCGAACTGTCTACAATATTGATAAGATAGATGCATTGGGTTCTGACGTTCATGCATAAAATGTCTAGCTTCACCATAATTATAACAAATAACTTGTCCACGATCTCTGCCAATCCCTTCTCCTCTTCCTCTTCCACAATCTTGAAATACTTTGTGCGCTGCACCTACACCTTGATCCTAATGCCGATTTTCTACCTGCATTTGATAGGTATGGATTCTATCCATAATTATTTAATAACTCTGATAATGGCGCTCATAATGACTTACAAATTTGTAGAAATTGTAAAACAACTGTTGGTGGGTCTGTACAAAATTTTATAGTAGATGGCAATTGTCTGTTGCATGTTGTCTTGTGACTTGACAAATAGCGCACGACAACTCTACTCCTGTGCTTGTCCCAGTGATATTTTTTGGCTTCAAGGGGACAAACCCCCCACCCACCCCCCCCCCGCCCCCTTCCCCCCAAAATAAGATAATTATGATAAACTAGACAATGGTCCTTATCGTGATCATGGCCCTTGCATTTCAAGCACCAAACTTCTGCGCAAAATTCAAGCTGGGCTTCCTTTCCCTCCTTCAGGCTCTGCAACTCCAATTGCAGACTTTCTGACTTCGAGTGGATGTATTGTACTCCAATATTTGTATATTGTATCGGCAAGGCTTCCTACCTCATCATGATCTCCACAACTTCTGCTTGCGTTGTTATCTTTTGTTGTGATAACGGTAATATTAGGTGGGGAAACAATGAGTAAATTTACCACTCTTTGTGTTTTTCATCTGTGATGTTCATGTTAGCCTGTCGGATCAGGAATTTTAGCCTCTGATCTAAATACCACTAGGATTCATTCACCACTTGCTTTATCTCCTTAAACTCTGTAATAGACTATGCCTGGGATTTAGGTTTCTTAAACTCATTGTTCAACGCTTGCTAAGTCTCTGCCAATGTCATGCCAGGTTTTTCTTAACAACACATGATATACCAAGTCAGCGCCCTATCGTGTATCACTGTGACCAATTGTGCTTTCTTTAGACTATCATTAGTGATCTATTGCGCTGTCCACACAGCATCTACAATGAACCAAAACTGTTTGGGGTCTTTGCTTCCCACCCCTTTGAATATCGACATATTCATTATGTTTGCCATGTTGAATGATGAAGGTGGAGGTGGAGGTGGAGGTGAATATGTAGGTTTATGCGTTGGAGGTGGAGGTGGAGGTGGAGTGGATGGATAAGGTGTCCGCGAGATACCCTGACCTACCAACTGTATCGCACTTCGCAGTGTATTCAGAATAGTTCCTTCATTGTCACTTGATGAGGATCCCGATAGTGGACTATGTTCAAAGCCTGATTCTTCATTCCTTCTGAAGGGTTTTCTGCTTTGTGTAGTCCCAAACATCAAGGTAATTACATAACCCCCTTTTCAAACAACAACATCTTAATCCTAGTTTTCTGAGGTTTTAAGTACTTATCTCACAGTCCTTTGAAGAGCTTACACTCTGCTTTGCTATAACTAACAGTCGTATCAATCATGAGTTTAGTAACAAATCCTCCGAGTATGTGATTAATCCAGTGATCAACGACCTACACGATGTTGTTTTATGAAGCTTCCAGGTGCCTCAGTAGCTCTAGAGTCCACACAATAGGGCTGTCAAGTCTCCACGTACCATGACTATCTGCCAATATAGACAGAAACTTGTGCAGTTCACAAGGGAAGAAACATAAAAGTTTTCGGTTTTGTCTAAGTATAGGTATCTATTCAACCACTGTTTCTTAGACATCTGTGGGTTTCTATTCTCCTGAGCTGAAAACGTGTGTTCCTTTCGATCGAGCCACTTCTCAGTTTCTTTCTTAGTATGAAACCACTTATTCGACATCACACATTCCTCATATTGATCTTGGTCCTAGTAACAGAACCATTTGTTGGATTTAGGGGGGCTGATCCAAGTTCAAAGTTATTCACGTCAAAAAAAAACTAACTACGGGCCCTTTCGGCAACAACCTGCATAGTGCAGGCTGCAGTCTCACCCGAAGCAATATTGTGGGATGCTAGAACCAGGTTTCTGCATCCAGAGTTCTGTGTGATGGTTTCATAGGGTTCTTAGGGTTTAGATCTACCTTCATGCAGATCTACCATTTCTGAACAACTAATTACAAAATATCTATCTAATGACTTCCCGATCTCCGCGAAGATCTTAAATTGTTATTAACATGCATAAAAGATATATATCCACAACTTTCACATAATAAATAAGCATTAATTCACATAATTCATAACAGATCATAGAGGAATACAAACTTAACTGAAACAATAAAACAAGGTACAGATGCAAAGATTCGACTCAAAATAGTCTTTATTATGAATAAGTGTTCAGTTATAGACTTCTCCTCCCTATGCACTCAGTTGTAGGGGCCCATGCACTCAGCTTGCAGACTTACCAAGTCTCACGCACTCAGATGCAGGAGCCTTCCCCTTTCACCTAAGTGCAGGAAATAGAATTTTCCTGCCTTAGCATCTTGCCCTTACAACGATTCTTCACAAAAATTTATCCTCTTAGACTCGTTATGGATTAATTATATATAGCCTTTTCATTACAATACCATGGTCTGTGGAGCATGGGCAGGTCCGAAAACCATCCTATTACCTACCCATACAAGGGACTAATGCCCCTTTGACTCTTGGCTAGCTTCATGCTCCACTTCCACATTTTGCGGAGACTTCATATTCTTTAACAAAAATATTACAAAAATTGACTTAACTAACAAAAATTGGCCTGAGGGACCCCATCCCAACAGCTTGTCTAGGAAGCAGTGATACAGATAGAGATAGTGCACAGGTTGCTTGGGATTGAGCAAAGTATTGTAATCTTCTCATATTTTTTTACTAATGCAATATACAGATAGCAGGGGTTTTTAGTTGTGGCTTACCCAAGGAAATCATTGTGTAATGTGCGGCTTGAATTATTTCTCTTGTATGCTTCATGATTTCGTGATCATTTAATTGTTTCCACTGATGAGTAGAGTAGATTCAAGTCTATTGTTTTAGTAAATTACAATTAGAATTTTGAATCTACAAGGAAATTCTACAGATTTTAAGGTAGAAAAAATGGATGTGAAGACAAAATTTCTTCACGAGGATCTGGAAGAAGAGATCTACATTAAGCAACCATAAGGCTTTGCCGTGAAAGGTAAAAAGGAACTGGTATGCAGGTTAAAAATGTGTCTATATGGGTTAAAGCAATCACCAAGGATGTGGTATAAAAAATTTGATACATATATATGGGGACTTGGATTCACCGGGAGCAAAGAAGATCATTGTGTGTATTTTAAATTAATTGGTGACCGTATTATTTATTTAGTCTTTTATGTGGATGATATGTTGTTGATGGGAAATGACAAAGAAACTATCTAGGATTTGAAGACCCAATTGTCCTCTAAATTTGACATGAAGGATCTTGGTGTTGTAAACTATATTTTGGTCATGGAAATTAAATGAGATCAGGAAAAGAGGAAGATTTGGTTAAACCAAAGGAAGTACATTGAGACAATATTATAGAGTTTTAATATGCAAGATAGCAAACCAGTGAAGGTTGCTATTCCCGTAGGCGTAAGGCTATTTGTTGAAAAATATCCAAAGACACAAGAAGAGTAAGAGGAGATGTCTCGTGTTCCATATGCCAGTGAAATTGGTAGCTTGATGCATGAAATGGTTTGTACCAGACCAAACATTGTACATGTAGTGGGGGTATTGAGTAGGTTTATGTCAATACCAGGGAAGGAGCATTGTACAACTATGAAGCAGGTTTTTAGGTATTTGTGTGGAACTACTGATTATGGTCTGTGCTACGAAGGAAGATCAAGATTGGACAAATTTTTGGACATACATGGCTTTGTTAATGCAGATTGGGCTCAAAACCTAGATTGGAAATAATTTACAAGTGGGTATGTGTTTAACCTATTTGGAGGAGCACTCAGTTCGATGAGAAAGAGACAGTTTGTGGTGGCACTTTCAACTACAGAGGTTGAATACATGACAACCACTCATGTAAGCAAGGAAGCATTTTGGTTGTAGATATTATGTTCAAGTATGGGGTTGGTACAACGATATATAAGGATAGAATGTGATAGCCAAAGTGAAATTTTCTTGGAAAATAACACAAGTTATCATTCGAAGACAAAGGACATTGATGTTCGGTGACACATATGGTTGAGGACAAAATGGTGTTGTTGGTAAAATTGGACACTTTTAATAATGTTATAGATGCATTGACGAAGTATGTGAGAACGAAGAAGTTTTCTTGGTGTGGAGAAACAATGGGCATTGGAGGCCTGGATCAATGACTAAGGACCCTTGTGGCCCCTTATGAGGAAAGAAAAAAACAAGTGGGAGAATGTTGGGTGTGTTGTATATTTTCCACAACTAGTGCCCTAAGATTTTTTTTATGTGAATCTAATAATAGTTGGGCAGACCCTAGGATGAGGGGCGGACCTACCCATGGTTTTGCACATAGTTTTCACACATGGTTTTGGGCATGATGGTTTTTTCCCATGGAATGTTGTAGATTTGGTTAAGGGATCTATGGTTATGTTATAATACATTGTTAATGGATTGAGTTTTATGAATGCTTCAACATGTATATATCTGTATTGTAACATTGAAAGGAATATAATGAAAAATCAATCTGTTTTTCTTTGTTTGGGTTCCAGGAGAAAATATCTGTGTATATTTTATGTTTTTTCCATTATTTATTTTTATGTTTCAACAATTTGTTTTTAGGTAATTTCTATAAATGGTTAAAACCTACACTTCCTAACTAGAGCTATTGCAATTGCATCTTATTTTAGTTGCATTCATTTTTAGATGCATAGTTAAAATTCAAGTTAAAAATCATTTAAGATGCATGAATTTCAACTAATTTTGTTACTATATGAGTTTCGATAATAATCCATTTCTGAATAGGAGTTTTAGAATGATGATTAAGTATTTCTTGGAGAGCAAGGTTTGCATTAAATACTGGTTTCAAACAATGACTACACCACAACATTATTCCATTCTTCAACAAATCTTGGCACCAAATCCAAATTTACAATCGATCTGTCATATCCTAGTGAATATTGAGGTATATTTTTCAAAGTTGGATATGTGAAAACTAGAGATCTTAATCTATAAATGGCTTCACTAGAAATTCTCCTATACTAGACAAAAACTTATCTTTTTCAAAATAGAGTAGGATAGAATCAACAAATAAAACCAAGCTTGGTGATGTTTTTTAGTATTTTTTTGAAGTTTGATTTCATTTAATTTCTTGGAAATTTTTACTTAGTGATGTAGTAAGAGACACCGCATTCACTAACCATTGGCAAGAATATATACAAGAAAATGGGACATTTGTGAAGAACAAGAATAAAGTTTTGGGAGCTAAAATTTGAGGTTTGAGACCAATTCTTCTTCTTACTTTTTTTTCAAATTTCATATTTCAAATGAATAAAGAATTGATAAAATTCCAAAGTATGTTTTTTTCTATGCCTTGTTATAACTTGGAAGATTAGCAAGGAAAACATGGATAAGTTAGCTTTGAAATTTCACAATAAAATTCATAGATCTTAAAATAAATGACTAGAAAATCTAAATTTCTTCTCCATTCTAAAAATTTGTTTAAATTTTGATTTCTAAGTTAGGCATGTCTCAAAATTTAATAAAATACTTTCGTTTTCCTTTATTAAAAAAAAAACTTAATTAGATTTTCTCAAAAAATTTTAAACAATTTTTTTATTTAATAATAAAAAAAAACTTAAAAATCAATATAATTATATATATTAAAATTTAAAACAAAACTCTAATCAACAAAAACACATTTATTAAAAAAAAATTAACATAACAATAAGTTTAAAAAATGCATTTAAAAACAAAATTTAAAACAACAAACAATGAAAAAAACATATCATATATAAAAATGAAATGCATTAAAAAACAAAACTTAAAACTACAAACAATGCAAAAAAATATCATACACAAAAATGCACTACCATGTAGGTTTAAACCAAACAAAACATAAGATAATAAAAGTTAAAAAAAAAACATACATACCATACAAAACACAAAACTCCACGAATTCATTTTAGATAAAAGCAATATATAATAAGAAACAAAACGCAAAATAATAAAAAAAAAATGAAACATAACCGACCTAAATAAAATAATAAAATAAAAGGCAAAAACTAAAAGAAAAAAAGCTATTCATAAAAAGCCAAGCTAAAAACCTACATTACATACAATAAAACAAATAAGATTCTATCATTTAAAGAGTTTAAACACGTATATGTCTAATTTGGTTTTGGTTTCTATTCCATTTGGTTTCAATTTTTTTTTGGGTAAAAATTGCAAATAAAATATGGAGTTGTTTTTAGTGTGATTTTTTGGACTTTGCGGTGCTAGAATCCAGCGGAAAAATTTGAGGTGAAATCTTGATTGTGTTATTTAAACTAGTTTTTCTCTGTATCTATGGATTCAGCACCTAAAAAACCACTAGGGCACTTCGATTGTGCATCGGTTACCCATTAAACTTGTGATTTGAACAAATTCCTGCCGAATTTTACAGAAATAAGACTGGAAAAGCTTCCAAAAACTCTCACTAAAGACAACTCGATAAAACATGTAATGTGAATTCCATTGAATTTTGTGCTCTGGCTCGGTGACTGTGTCTTTGTTTAGTGGAAAAGTGATGGTGGAACTGTTTCGTTTTTAACCCATATAAACAATTGGGTTGAAAAAAAAATTGTGTGCCATGTTTTAAATAGAAGTTTATGCATGGCTTGTTACATATGATATGTGGGGTGTGATATTCGGAAATTTAGTTTTGGGGGGACGAAGATCCTGCATTCAATCCTAGGTGCTACTCTTTTCTTTTAGAAAACAAAAATCAAGCATTTCAATATTATTTTCATTTCATTTCATATGAAAAGTTATTAGTATAGTGGTAAGATGTTTGATTTGTGATTGAGAAGTTAAGAGTTTAAATCTTGTGAAGTGTGTTGCATCTAAGTTACAAGTTTTGGGGGAAAACAAGGCTCCCATTTGTTAGCGAATTATTGATTTTCCAAAAAAGTAGCCACACGCACTTCCAACTCAACATGCAACATCAATTTTTCATGCTAGTTTCCATGTCATATCCCAATCACCTTGCCACAACAGTCCTTTTCCACATCAACTTTGACCAGTTAGCTACCATGTCATCATACAATCAAATAATACATCAGTACCCTACCACATCATCGTCGACCAGTTAACTAATATATCAACCACCATGTCATAGGTCCATGTCAGCATCCAATCAAAATCTTTCGACATCCCCTTACCCATTCAACACGTAAAGTGCATGTGCATGTCCTTGGCGCTGCTACATGGTACTCTCTAGTGTTGCCATGTGGCACCCTGCACAATGTTTTTTTCATTTATTTGCGAAAACTTCAAATGGGCATAATTTTCTCATAGGACCTTTGTTTGAGGTGATCAAAGCATTGTTGAAAAGATCTCGATGAGATCTACATTTTGAGGTCATTGTCATTAGCATTTGAGATAATTAAAATAGTCATTTTTTTTAATTTTGCAGCAATTGAACCTGAAAATTCATAAAATCATTAAAAGCATATTTCTAATATGAAATTGCTTTCGCCTAGTTTTTTAATCACTCAAATCATACATAAACGAAGAATTTATCACCGAAACACTGACAAGTAGTCCAAAATGCATCACTTCCCAACAAGTAAAAAGTGTGTTTCATTTTTATTTATCTTCCTTGTAATTTTTTATTAGCACTATTTGTGAATTTTTTTTGTATATATCAGATGAAGATAGATTGATCACCTATCTCCCTTGATAATCTTACATTTTATTGCAGGTTAGTGCTAATTTTTTTGCAGGTTCCAATAAATCAGATTCAATTCCTGAGTTCAACAACTATAGCTTAAGAAATAAGGAAGCACAAAGATTCCAACTCAAGATTTCATCCATTATTCATACAACCAAGAGATGAAGAAGAAAATCAAATTCTTTTACTTCACATTCCATGATCTGGGAGTAACAACTGATATCTCACAGATGCATAGTTTATTGAATTTTTAGGCATGTGAAGGTATGTTGTTCTCTAATTTTTAATCATTAATTCCTTGAATGTTAAAAGACATGTATTTGGAAAATTTCCCATGTGATGTTGCTTTCCCCATTTTCGAAAGAGAGAAAATTCCTTAAGTTTGGTAGGGGTAGGGGAGATATTCATTACCATTTATTTATATCACATATTCCACCACCTCAAATATTTTTGACCAACATGCTTCTCCCAACTGACCGTTCTTGTTTATTTTTTCAAAGATGGATATGTTTTGAAAATATTCATATTATGAGTGAGGATCACTTGATATGTATATGAACGAGTCTTCATTTTTAATGCATTTTCAAGTATTATTTGTTGCACTAAGAAGAAGAATAAAGGGAAATTTTCTCCACGCATGAGCCAACACTTAAATACTCATGGTTTCCACCAAGATAACCAACCACAAGAGTTGCCACTTAGATATGTTTCAGAGAAAGAATACTCACAATAAGCGAGATCTTGAGAAAAACAAATAATTGAAGAAGAATTTTCAAGCCTTGGAGGTATCTCAAAGTCACAAAAATGACTTCTTGACAAATCTTGCGCACCTCAAGGCTATAGAAAATGAGATGGCTTCAGTCCATGAGAATCAATGCAAAGTTGCATGAGGACACGCAACATCTTCAGTTGGGGGGAAATGCTGGGTCTCCAAAATTTCATCCATTTCACCCTCTTTTCTTTCACTTTCCTTCAATGTTTATCATATTCTATATCTCCATCACTGTTAGGTCCCTATACTACTAGTGTATCCCCTTATTGTTATTAGTGAAACCCCCTTATTGTATTGTTGTGCCCATTTAGTCCCCTTGTTGTTATTATTGTGCTCCATAGAAGCCCATTATTTTTATTGTTGTGCCCCTATAATACTATTGTTATGTAGGCTTTAATTATATTAGGACCCCTTAGACTCCTATATATAGAAAGGAGGTCTTGTCATTTGTATCATCCAAGAATTATTCATTTGTGTAATGTAAAGGAATTTTCCCCATCGAAGAGGCTTATTTTGAAGTCGTTGATATATCTTTTCTTCTATTTTGTGAGTTGGTTGCATAACATTTGGTATCAGAGCTTTGGATTCTAGGGTTTCGCTGCTTCAAATAAGTCATCATGGAATTTTTCCATAATGTTTTTGCTATGAATTTGCAGAAGCTTAAATTAAAAACCATTTAAGTCGAAATCATGATAAACCTCGTGTTTGAATTTCAGATATTGTCTCGATTTATTTTTGGAGATATGATCTAAGGAAGTTAGGGTTTTTTTAAACTCCCAAATTCCATCTCAAACAGGTGACCTTGGGAAAATCATCATAAATTTCTCTTTGAGCATTGAATTCAAATTTCATAAAAAGTGACAGAAGGAGGACGGATTTTGTTGGGTATCATTTCAGGACTGAAGGTCGAAATGTTGACACGTGGCACTTTGTACAAGTTTGCTCTACTGAACCAGTATATAATTAAGTCATCATGGGAGATTAGGAATAACTATTTTTTGGAGAATCAAATCTTGATCCGACTTGTGATGTTGGAAAGAAGACTTAGAGGGTGACAATGGGATGCAATTTCATAACTTAGAGATCTGAAATTATAATGATAGAACTGATTCAATGTTGAGCTCCCACATGTTGAAATTTGGTACCGGAGGACAGGTGGTTCCCTTAGGATTTGATCTTTGGCCTAGGGAAAAGTGTCCAAAAGAATTTAATTTTTCTCCTAAAGTGACTTTATAATTTTATAAAGTTAAATCTAATTTAAAAGTGACTTTAAGTGATAAAGTTATTAAGTCTAATTTTAAAGTGACTTTTATAAAGTCAACGAAAAATTAGAAAGGAAAAGTGACTTTGGAAATAAATGACTAAGTGGGTCTTTATTAAAGTGGGGTGAATTAAAAAATAGAAAGTGAGATTTAAATGAGCATTTAATCTCAACCATTGATCTAAATCTATTTCAGCCATTAGATTTAGAGATCACCCAAAAGTCACTTGGATCACCCAAAAGTCACTTGGAGTTATATTAAAGGAGGAAAAGGAGGAAAAGGTCATTCATTCTTTCATGAGCAGATTGGGAGAAGGAGAGCAAGAGAGCAAGAGAAATTTTTGAGCAGGAAGGAGAAGGAGACAACAGCTTGGCACACATTCCAAGGCAACAGTTGAGCAGATTTGTACAGCTGATTCAGCACATAGTGAAAGGCAGATTTTTGCACAAAAATCAAGGAGCAGTTTGCTGATTTTTCTACACACAAAACGGAGGTCGTACAGCATTTATTGTTGTCCTGTTTGCTGTAATTTCCAGATTGCTGTGAGGCACGGGAAAGGAGATAAGTTGTAAATTTGCTTGCTGATTTTTTGCTGAATAATTCTCACTGTAAAAAGACAATTTTCAGAAATAAAGAAGAGCTCTCAAATTGGTTTTCCCCAAGAGTTGTAGGGGGTTTTTCCAGGGTCAAGTTGACCAAAAATATCAGTGTTTTAATGTGTTTTAATGGCTGTTTTTAATTGCTGATTTTTATTTCTGCAATTTCCAGCATTCTGAAAAATTTCCAGAATTTGTGTTTTCAGCCATATTTTTTTTTTTTTTCAATTTGTTAAATGTATGGTTATGGGAATGGGCATTTAACTACATGGGAGAAATAAGGTGAAACTGAAAACCGGGGTGGGAAAACAGAAATTTCTACATGGTATCAGAGCTTGAGTGCTGAAGGGCAGTTTGGGATAGCAAAAGGAAAAATCACAGTTGCTGATTTTTCACTCAGACAATTCCAGCAAGCTGATTTTTTCATAAACAACAGTTTTATCTTTACTACAGCAGTGCTATTTTTCAGTTTTAGGACAACAGGATGTCATTGGGATTGAGGGTGGAGGATAGGTTGGATGGGCATACGATTTTACAGTGTTTGGAAAGAGAGAATGCAGAGTATCTTTGAGGAGGCAGAAGTCTGGGATATCATGGTGCATACCGCACAGAACCCTGTTGTTGTGCCCACTGATGTTACTCAGTTGGCTGAGTATAAAAAGAAGAACAATAAGGGTAAGAGGCTGATTCTAGATAGAATCAAAGACCATTGCATTCCTCATGTGAGAGGAAAGAGCAATGCCCATGAGATGTGGACAGCATTGTCCAATCTCTACCAGAGTACCAATGAGAATCGGAAGATGGTCCTGAAGGAGAAGCTGAAGAACATTAAGATGGGGAATGATAGTGCAGCTGGATATCTCACAAAGATTACCAATGTGAGAGATGAGTTGGTAGCGATTGGAGAGGCCATTCCATCCACTGAGTTGGTGCGTATTGCAGTGAATGGCCTCCCCCGTTCATGGTTGAACTTTGCTGATGGGTTTGTGCACGTGAGACCCTTCCCACATGGGAGAGGTTTTGGGATGATTGTATTCAGACAGAGATCGGGAAAGGACAGCTTGGGGCAGCCAAGCCAGTTGAGCAGGATGAGGACGTAGCACTGGTGGCAGGAGGCAAGAAAGGCAAAGGGAAGAAGCAGGCTTCCACAAGCAGTGGTGGGGGCAAAGGCAAAGGTAAAGGTAAACAGGGTAACTCACAGAAGGACTATTCCAAGGTGAAGTGTTGGAATTGTCAAAAGATGTGACACTATGCAGTTGTGTGTCCGGAGAAGAAGAAGAAGAAGAAGGGGAAGAACCAGGACGTGGCAGCTTCAGCAGAGATTGAGGACTTTGCTGGTCGTTTTGACCGAGAGTTTGCATTCACTACGTGTGAGTCCTCTAGTGCAGGATCACCTGCCACACAGGTTCAGAGGGAGCATGCTTTTCCCTCGATTAGCGGAGCATCTACAGGTATCTGGTATGTGGACAGTGGGGCTTCACGTCACATGACAGGAGTCTGTGAATACTTCTTAGAGCTTTCATAGAGTGGCATTGATATTGAGGTAGTACTCGGTGATGACAGAGTTGTTAGAGCAGTCGGGGTGGGGACAGTGACATTTCAGAGGGAGTCCAAACCTCCCTTGAAGGTGTCAGAGGTTCTTTATGTGCCAGGGATGAGGAAGAACCTCATATCCGTCTCAGCTTTGGAGGACAGAGGATATGAGGTATTGTTCAGGGGAGGACAGGTGTTGATGTATCCCAGGGACGCTCCAGCTGATTCAGCTAGAGTGATAGGTGTACGCCATGCAAAGGTGTACAAGTTTGCATTCCAGCCCCTTTTGGCATTGAGCAGTAGTACCGACAGCAAAGCTAGCAGTTCTGAGCTGTGTGAGATTTGGCACCGCAGGATGGGACACATGTATCATGGAGCCTTGAGGACATTGCAGGAGATCACTACAGGTGTGCCAGATTTCAGTACTGATCACTTTGATACTTGCAGAGGTTGTGTGATGGGCAAGTTTGCCAAATCCCCTTTTCCCAGCAGTGACAGCAGAGCGATGGGGATACTTGATTTGATTCATTCCGATGTGAGCGGTCGGATGTCTCATGTTTCCTTGAGTGGATATGAGTACTATGTGTTATTCATTGATGATCACTCCAGGAGGACCTGGATTTATTTTTTGAAGACCAAGAGTGAGGTCTTCAAGCGGTTTCAGGAGTTTAGAGCTCTTGTGGAGACTCAGACAGGTCGAAAGAGCAAGTCCTTGAGGTCGGACAATGGAGGAGAGTACACCCTTGGAGAGTTTGTTGACTATTGTGCGGAGGCAGGCATTAGGAGGGAGTTTATTGTTCCTTACAACCCCCAGCAGAACGGAGTTGCAGAGAGGAAGAACAGATCCATCATAGGGGCTGCAAAAGCCATGATACATGATCAGGGGTTGCCATTGTTCTTGTGGGCAGAGGCCTGCAACACAGCTGTTTACTTGCAGAACAGGAGTCCGCATCGTGCCTTGGGTCACATGACTCCTAAGGAGGCTTTCTCTGGGAAGAAACCTGATCTTGGTCATCGTCATATCTTTGGATGCATTACATACTCCTATATACCCAAGGAGGAGAGGACCAAACTAGAGCCCACCGCAGAGAAGGGTATCTTTGTGGGCTACAGTGAGACCTCAAAGGCCTTTCGGATTTACATTCCTACACAGAGGAGAGTTGTTGTCAGACGGGATGTGAAGTTCGAGGAGGATAGGGCCTTTAGGAGGTCATGGGAGTTAGAGTATCTGGATCAGCCAGACCCTCAGCAGCAGTTGAGTCAGTCGCAAGGATCCAGTGGGCAGGGATCAGGAGGATCTGGAGGTACATCTATGAGGATGTTAGGTCCATCAGTGAGCAGTGGCTCGCCGAGCCAGAGGGGTGGTGCTCCGGGCAGCATGCAGAGCAGTTCACTAGGGAGTCCACTAATGGACAGTTCACACGGTACCTCAGCTTCTACAGGTTCAGGTGCAGGCAGGAGGACAGCAGACAGACAGTCAGGAGTTCAGGCTACTGATGGTGATGAGGAGGAGGAGTTTCATTCTCCTATGGGAGAAGCATGCTCAGGGAAGAGGAAGCCCAAGTGGCTTCAGGACACCTTGAGAGATGCCACATATGTTGCTGAGCCGAAGAGGCCGGTCAGAGAGAGTAGACCACCTGAGAGGTTCTGTAGCTATATGGCGATGGTTACCAGCATCCTTGACTCTGAGCCTTCTAGCTATGAGGAGGCAGCTAGCCAGCGGGTCTGGAGAGAGGCCATGCAGGAGGAGTATTCTTCTATCATGAAGAATGATGTTTGGGAGGTGGTGCCGAGGCCTGAGGGAAAATCCGTGGTTACTTCCAGATGGCTTTACAAGGTAAAGCATGCTGCAGATGGTAGCATTGAGAAATTCAAAGCGAGGTTTGTGGCTAGAGGGTTCTCCCAGGTAGAGGGAGTTGATTATGAGGAGACCTTCACTCCCGTGGCTCGATATACTTCGATCCACTCCATTATATCGATAGCAGCAGAGATGGGTTGGAAGATCCACCAGATGGATGTGAAGACTACATTTCTCAATGGCTTCATACAGGAGGAGGTGTACATTGAGCAGCCACAGGGCTTTGAGGTGCATGGGAAGGAGTCCCATGTGTGCAGATTGAAGAAGGCCCTTTATGGCCTGAAGCAAGCTCCCAGAGCTTGGTACTCCAGGATAGATGCATACTTGCAGGGTATGGGTTTCACAAAGAGTGAGGCAGATCCGAACCTTTACTTTATTGTGATTGGTGAGGAGCCTCTCATTCTGGTGTTGTATGTGGATGACTTGATCATTACAGGTGCAGAGAGACTCATAGAGCACTGCAAGAGAGATCTTGCGGCGGAGTTTGAGATGAAGGACATCGGCTTGATGCATTACTTTTTGGGTTTGGAGGTGTGGCAGGGGAAGTATATTGTGGACATCCTTAGCAGATTCCACATGGAGGATTATAGACCCATGTCGACACCGATGATCACCAACTGGAAGAAGCTTCATGCTTCGGATTCCGAGTTGGTGGATCCCACATTGTACAGGCAGCTGATTGGTTCCTTGATGTATTTGGTCAAACTGGTTTTCCCCAAGAGTTGTAGGGGGTTTTTCCAGGGTCAAGTTGACCAAAAATATCAGTGTTTTAATGTGTTTTAATGGCTGTTTTTAATTGCTGATTTTTATTTCTGCAATTTCCAGCATTCTGAAAAATTTCCAGAATTTGTGTTTTCGGCCATATTTATTTTTTTCAGTCTGTTAGATGTATGGTTATGGGAATGGGCATTTAACTACATGGGAGAAATAAGGTGAAACTGAAAACCGGGGTGGGAAAACAGAAATTTCTTCACCACAAGGCAAGAAAAAGGTGTTATTGATGGTGATGGACTCGCCAACATGTTAGGGGATCTCCCCAGTAAGAAGTCCCAACTAGACCTCAGACTGTTTGGTGGAGTCCCAGCAGTGGGTAGTACGGTATCGCCTTGACTGCGGTTGCACGCAGAGGTAAGTAAGATGTACTTGTTGGTAGCAAGGGTGTGGCCTTTGCAACAAGTAAGGTGCATGAAAATATCTATCACATGGAACAGGGGATGAGTGCACCCCTTAGAAACCTATGGTAGCACACATCTTGAAAGGAAACACACGACAAGCAAGACATCACAAGATGGAAAGCAGGATAGCCAATGATCCAAAGTGATGGTTATACAAACAGAAAGTTTCAATAATATTCATACAAACATATACATAATAGTCCATACATAGATGCGTAAATAACAAATATACATATCATTAGAGTAACCAGAATAGTCAAACTACAATAGCAAAATATCCATGAAACGTGTTGGCTCTGTTATATTAAAAGAGTGAAATATCCAATCATACATACAAACATGACCAACCACTAGTCCCGATAGCATAACGTTACAATCACTGCCGCCTGCTCTTCCAAAGAGATATATTAGCTCTGAACTGTGGAGAAGCCAAGGCTCATTATAATACACTCCAAGCTTTCTCTAATTTACACTTATAGGATGCTTGGCTCCCAAAATCCTATACAATGAGTTATGAGGTTCTATAAATAGCAAAGGGTGGGGTGGCCCTTGACATTCCCCTTTGTGACTCTTCAATTACCCTCATGACTCTTCAACTACTACATGAATGTTACATTCTACTATCAGCACTTGGTCTTTAACTTTTACAATATGTTTCATTACAATCTACACATGTACCCATGTGAGACAAACTAGGCCTGACTAAACCATGCAAGGCATCACTAAGACTCAGACAGTTATGGGAAGACCAACTCTTCAACATCCTCATGATGATCGATGGTGGTGAACTAATGCCAAGCTTGGTAATCTGTTTTGGTGTCTGCGTGTTCTATGGTGACATCCTGCTGAAACTGAACTCTTTCCTCCACTGCATCTGGGTACACTGATTTGGCACCTCTGTCCAACTCATCTGATAACATGCACATCATAGCCTTGAGTGCAGTCAGACTAGCAACATATTGATGCATAGTGTGTGCGCTGATCTCCAAGTCTGAATTGGTGGTTATGCGCATCAACTAATCAAAATACATGTCCAACTCCAGTCGGACTTGGTTCTTCGACTTCACCTCGGTGAGTGTGCCAATGGATGGGATCGCATGCGTGCACACAATGACATCCATGATCTGAACACCTATGCATGTGAAGCCTGTAAATTGGTGATGAGCAGCAAGAGTTCATCATAGTTCTGAATCTGACTCTGGATGTGTGCCTTCAACTCTACCACCTTTGGATTCATCATCTTTGGCAAGTGCAATAGGACTCCTTTCTACCTCATTTTCCATGTTTGCATGCGGTCGACAACAGTGTTTATATTTGATAAGATGCATTCTCTCCTAGCACAACATTGTTGCCAACCATTGAGACGGACAAATGAATTATGCACAGTGACGAATTTAGAGTACAACGTCTGCATGACTATCTCAAGGGATGATACTTCATCTAGTATCCCTCTTCTAAACTCTGCTCTAATGGATGTTGTAACCTATTCTCCCCCCTACTTGGCCGATTGTAACTCCTTAGCCATACGCTCGTTCTTAGCTGTCATGAATCTAACACTCGAGTTGGTGGTTGTTGGGCAATTTATTGGGCTTAAATTGCTGCATTAAATTATCAACCAGGGAAACTCGTGATCTTGTGATGATGCCAGCAAAATATATGCAGGAGTAGGCAACTAACTCTATGTCTAACTAAATAATTTATGATTCAATATAATATGCAAGGGAAGAGGCTCCTAACTAACGAGGTCTTGGTTGTCCTTCCCTACAGTATCATAGAGAAATCATTGATTACATAAAACTAGAAACTTGAAATAAAGACAAGAGAATGAACTTAATTGTTGTTCAGATTCAAGTAGAGAGAGAGACTAACTTAGTCTCTTGATTGTCCTCTCATGTACTAATCCAAAATAAACTAAGATTCATTCACAAGCATAAGAAATGAAATAACTTGAAACATGAAAGAAAAATGATGAATTTCAATTACCATATAAATCAATGGAGAGAGAGCCTAACTTAGACTCTTGGTATCTCCTCATATGATACTTGAAACATAAAAGCAAAAGAATGAATTTCAATTATCATGCAAATCAAATAGAGAGAGAGAGCCTAACTTAGACCCTTAGTTGTCCTCTCATATGCTGATTAGATTCTAATTTAAAACTCATTCATCAATCACAAACAAATCCTCAAACATCAAACATCTAAGCAATTAAATGAAATAATATCTAATATGAAATAACATGTTTCTCTCATCCTTTTAGAGTGAGCTCAATTCTCTTAAGAACAAGACAAATTATTCCATATACTACATTAAGGAAACTTATATCTAAAAACTACATAATGGAAATAAAACTACATAATGGAAATGTATGTAAAATGGAGCTTTATTCTATTCCATCATAAGCTGGATACATGCTCTAAGAGTCCTCCCTTTGGAATGGAGGAGGTACTCCTATTTATACAATGAGATGAGATAACAAACTCATAATGATGATCCACTAATCTCTCTTTTAGTTCCATACATTTCTCAACCATCTAGACACATAACCCTATCCTCCATGATCTCCTCCATGAGGTCCATGATTTTCTCCATGATCTTTTCCATGAGGTTTATCTTATCAAATTCGAATTTGATCATTCAAGGCCACATAAAGATGCCCTGGAAGCTTCCTTTGTACCTACACATGTCAACAAACTCATTCTAATTGTTAGGTATAAGTATAAGCATATTATTTTCTAAAGTTTAGCCATAAATTCACTTAAAAATGTTAAGAATTAATAAACTTTGGAAAAGCATAGTTATAACCCAATAATGAGGTAAATGGAATGATGTGGAGGTGGAATGGAGGTGACATGAAGGTAAAATGTGAAGATATTGGTGAATAATGGAGTGAAAATAGGGACCATTGTGAGGCCCAACATCTGCCCCACACTGAAGGTATTGCATGTCCTCATGCAATCTATTACATTACTTTTTGGTACTTGAGCTTTGGCTTAAACTCTGTATGATATCATTTACATAACCTTTGCAAAGCATTATTTTGATGAATTACAACTTGGTTGGTTCTTGTGTTTCAACCATATTTTGTTTGTTGCATTCAATGTATGATCTTTGCATATTGATAATGTGATTTTTGTTGCAGAGTATTTTTGTAGGAATGCATCATGGTTGGTTCTTGTGTAACAACCATGATTGTATTGGCATCCAATTATCTTTTAAATACTTTTGTCAAAGCCATTTGTATGCTCATGTAATAGTGAATATATTTTAAAGGTACGTGGGGTTTAGAATGTGATATATGACTGTGGATATGAATGTGACAAAGCATGTATGTAAATGTATCCTTCCCCTTAAACAGATGGTTTGGGCAGTTATGTGAAATGGGGAAAAGAAGGGGAAAGGAAGTGAAGTTTTTCCAAAAATTATTATTCTAACTTTTCAAGGAATTTAATGGTTAAAAGTTAGAAAATATCATACCTTAACTTACCCTTCCAAAAATGGATGAGAGTTGTGCATGTGTGGCTGCAAAAATGTCGTCCATAGTCCTCCTTACTTGGTTGTGAAAATGGTGGATGAATCATGCATGTTCAGTTGTCACAATTCTGCTCTGAAGCTTCTTCTGCAAGTTGTGGATGAAAGACGGATCTGTATTGTCGTATCGGCTACTGGATCCTCTGCTACTAGATGATGAATCTGAGGAGTCCGTTGAACATGGCTGAAAGTCGTATCTGCTGCTGGATCTTCTGCTGCTAGATGATGAATCTGATGAGTCTGCTAAATATGGTTGAAAATTTATAAGGCTTGGAAGGTATACAAAATATATATAAGTTACATTTCCCTCCCAGCCTTATTGATTGACTTGTCCTCAAGTGATGACAAACTGAAAAATAATGAAAAGGAATTGGCTTCATCTGCTACAGAATATGGGTCTTCAAGTCTTCAACGCTCGATGGCACAAATCTTACTATGTGATTAAATGTGTCGATGTCGAACATAGCAAGAAGTTGTTGACTTAGTGGCCGTTAATGAATGCCCCTAGCCAACACAAGAACTCCCACCATTGATTCCAATGGGAGTCAGGATGCCTAACACATCTTTGTAGGTATGAATAAACTTTTCGTGGTCGAGTCACCTACAAGATCCGACGAACAAGGGATATTAATGTACTCCCATTGTTCATTGGCAAGAGTACTTGCCATTAAGGCATGCAAGCCTCTAGGTGTTTGTTTAATGATACTTAGACTCTAGGACTTTGAATCAAGCAGGGTTTTATTGGCGGAAATTAAGGGGAATGATACTTACAAGGAAAATGGCGATAAGGGGAATGGAAATGCATGAACTCTTGCTGTGAAAAATGGATATGGAAATGTCATGCTTACAATTAGTGGAATTCAAAATCTTTTTCAGAAAAGGTGGAAGGAAGTGGTTGTGGAGATGGATTTGTCTTCAGAATTTTCATGAATTTAGTCTTTGGAAGACTAATTGTCGTCACAATGTAATCTCCTGAATGATCACTTTGTTATCCTGTAACCTGTGAAAAAACTTGGCAGAAAGAAAACATAAGTTTGTTCAAGAAGAATTGCGCATTTTCTTCATGATTCTTACGCAAAAATTTCATACCAAATAAAACAGATTCAAGAATAATCAAGGTGTTGAAAGTAACTCAATTCATGATATCAATTTCAATCCATTCCTAAACACAACCATGAAAAATAATACTCCCTGTTTGTGTTTGGCAAAAAGATTGACATGAGAGATATCTGTTCTGTTCTGCATATTAGTGCATCATAAAGCATACAAGAACCATGTGATGAGTTTATGCCAACTTGAAGCTATCGAAAGAAGAATCCTCCAATGTTTGATAAATCGATTTTTGAAATTTGTTTCCAAGTATTCCATTTTTTTTATTTTCAAATCTGTGTGAATTTTGTGATTTTTTTTTTTTTTTTTTGTATAGTTTTTATTTTTTATTTTTTAATTTTTAAACAACAAAAAAAAAGAAAATATTAAAAGTAATAAGTAAATGAAAACATATTTTTTTATTTTTTTTATATGTTGATTTTTTATTTATTTAGATTTTTCTTTAAACAATAAATTAAAAACATAAATTTTTTAATTTATTATTTAAGTTGAAATATTTTTTTTTAAATCAACAAAATTTATTTATTAAAACTTAAAAACTGTCACTAAAATAAAGTTACTTTTTTTTTTTCAATAAAAATAAAAAATTTTGTGTGTTGATTTATTTAATATTTTGATAATAAAAAATCAAAACAACACAAAATAATTTTTATTTTTATTTTTAATAAAAACAAAAAAAGAAAAATATATGCAAGAGTAGGCAACTAACTCTATGTCTAGCTAAATTATTTATGATTCAATATAATATGCAAGGGAAGAGGCTCTTAACTAAGGAGGTCCTGGTTGTCCTTCCCTACAGTATCATAGAGAAATCATTCATAAAACCAAAAACTTGAAATAAAGACAAGAGAATGAACTTAATTGTTGTTCAGATTCAAGTAGAGAGAGAGACTAACTTAGTCTCTTGATTGTCCTCTCATGTACTAATCCAAACTAAACTAAGATTCATTCACAAGCATAAGAAATGAAATAACTTAAAACATGAAAGCAAAAGGATGAATTTCAATTACCATATAAATCAATGGAGAGAGAGCCTAACTTAGACTCTTGGTATCTCCTCATATGATACTTGAAACATAAAAGCAAAAGAATGAATTTCAATTATCATGCAAATCAAATAGAGAGAGAGAGCCTAACTTAGACCCTTAGCTATCCTCTCATATGCTGATTAGATTCTAATTTAAAACTCATTCATCAATCACAAACAAATCCTCAAACATCAAACATCTAAGCAATTAAATGAAATAATATCTAATATGAAATAACATGTTTCTCTCATCCTTTTAGAGTGAGCTTAATTCTCTTAAGAACAAGACAAATTATTCCATATACTACATTAAAGAAACTTATATCTAAAAACTACATAATGGAAATGTATGTAAAATGGAGCTTTATTCTATTCCATCATAAGCTTGATGCATGCTCTAAGAGTCCTCCCTTTGGAATGGAGGAGGTACTCCTATTTATACAATGAGATGAGATAACAAACTCATAATGATGATCCACTAATCTCTCTTTTAGTTCCATACATTTCTCAACCATCTAGACACATAACCCTATCCTCCATGATCTCCTCCATGAGGTCCATGATTTTCTCCATGATCTTTTCCATGAGGCTTATCTTATCAAATTCGAATTTGATCATTCAAGGCCACATAAAGATGCCCTGGAAGCTTCCTTTGTACCTACACATGTCAACAAAATCATTCTAATTGTTAGGTATAAGTATAAGCATATTATTTTCTAAAGTTTAGCCATAAATTCACTTAAAAATGTTAAGAATTAATAAAATTTGGAAAAGCATAGTTATAACCCAATAATGAGGTAAATGGATTGATGTGGAGGTGGAATGGAGGTGACATGAAGGTAAAATGTGAAGATATTGGTGAATAATGGAGTGCAAATAGGGACCATTGTGAGGCCCAACAGTGGCTTCGGCATTTGCTTTGGTAGCATCGACCAATGTTGTTGGATGCTTGTGCACATTGGATACAATCACTCATTCTTAAAACTATGCAGGAGATATATGGACATCTGAAATGGGCACTCTACTCGACTACACAACTTTGTGTTGTGACTTGTTGAAAAATATGTTGTGCATCTTCGCTTCCAAACTGTCTTCAAGGATCTTTGTATCTCCTTGATCGCTTGGGACTTTCTCTACTTTCAGATCTGGTGAAGCGGGTGGGGTGACCTCTTGGTTCTTAGGCATGACGTCAATATCATGATCTAACTCTGGTTGAACCATATTTGTGTCCATCAGTTCTAGCATCTGTTCAATCTCTTGAGCTAAGCCCTACTCCTACGACTGCTCACCCTATTTTCTCTATGCCAGCTATTCGGATGAGCCTATCACCTCTATGGGTGCAATTCCATCAATATGTGAATGTTGCACCTCTAGCTATACATGTTCCTCTTTCCCTTCCTTCTCTCTTCTACGCAACTCCTGTTCTTCCCTGATTTTTCGCTTCAACTCCTGCAACTCCTTTTCTATTCGCTCCATCCTCTGTTTATCTCTGTTCCTTTGCACAATCCTCCTATCGCGTTGTCACTTCTTAGCCTCAATCTCAAAATATGCTTTCAAAACAAATGTATCTTCTTTGCACTTGTAGCTTTTCTCTACCTCTGCGTTGTCAACAACCTTTCTCTTTCCTTTGTCACGTGCAGGTCTACTACCCTCTGCTACTGATGATGATGTTGCTCTCTAAGATGTTGCTTCCCTCTAATTTGCTAACCACTCTACAACTATGTTGACCGGTTCATTGAACCGAGAGAAGTGACATCAGTGTCTCCAAGGGTCTTCCTTAGGCCAATGACACACCCCATGGATCCAAGGATGTTGCACTATCGCACAGTGGTCCTTCACTAAGCAATGCAGGTCATATGGATTAAAAATTCTGGTGCCGAACGTGAATCTTTTGAATTCCTCCATCTCTACCTCAACATGCTTGAGATTCTTAATCTCACACAACCCTATCCATAAACGAAGAGCGGGCCAAGGTGCTTTCTTCTTACTGTGCAGTATCACTAACAACCCTATCGAGATGTGATACGAAACTTCTTGCATGATGAGCTTTTCCATGGAAAACTTCAGTAAAACATGCAGATCCTTCTCCCTGTTGTGCATCCGTATGAAGGTGCCAAGGGGTAAGGTGGTGAGCACCAGTATTGTAGCAATGATTCTGCAACTCTTGGGACTCCCTACTTTACTTTTATCAACCCGGTAGTTCATAACAAACTTGGAAGCGACGATGCTATATCCACAAGTACTAGCTCTTACTGCACACTGTCACTTGATCAGTTGGCACAAGTTCGCTAGGAGCTTAAGCCAAATTTTATGAGTTCTTAGAAGAATCTTTTAGTGATGGACGAAAGCTAACTCAAAAGAAGCTAGTATACTTGCAGATAGAAGATGAAAGCTGAAAGGAAATGCAAATCCTAGCAAACACTAGTTTTACCGACTAACCCTACTTGTGCAAGAAAATAGATGAAAGTTGCTAAAATGGATGCCATTGACTCTTTAAAAGGTAAAATGAATGTGTTTAAGATACTTATGAAGGAAAATATGGAAAAATCATCTTTTTGTATTTTTGAGTAATTTTATGCAGAATTATTATGCATGTGTTTTAACTATTTTTTACTGTGCAAAGGTTTATTGGCGAAAGGGAAATGGAGTGGGAATTTGCAGGAGGTTGGGAAGGTGAGAAGAGGACCTAAAGGGTACCTAGCATCCTTCTAGAGATTTCCACTGTGCTCTGATCTCGAAAAATCGCTCGCATGAACTTCTACAGGAGGCTGCAGGGGATCTACAGGAAATTCTACAGGAAATTCTACAGGAAGTTCTACAGGAATAAGCCGAAACTAGTTTTTAGAGGGTTGATGGTGGAAAAACGGTGGGAAAGTGGGAATGAAGGATGGATAAGGATGTTAAGGGGTCTAGGATCTGGTAGATGAAGCTTAGGAGTGAAGAATATGGTTGGAGTTGTTCAAAGGTGAAGGAAGCGATTTTGCACAAAAACGTAGAAATTAGGGCTGTTTGGGAAAGTGTGGCAAATGAGTGAAGAAAACCTTGAGAAAGAGACTAAAACAGGTTTTATGATGGAGGAAGGATAGGTTGGACTATCTTACAGGTGCTCTGCACACTTCTATTCAAAACTAATCCAAGTAAAGACTAAAAAAACCAGAGATTTATCTATTTTGACCTAATCTGACCTAAAAACCAGAAACATGATATATAGAAGTTTATAGAAAGGAAATAATGCAAGAAAGCTATGGAAATTGAGCAAGAACAGATCTAAACATGAAAACACATCTGATATCAACTTTTCCAACTCAAAATCTAACACTAGCAATTGCATTGGAAGGCAAAAACAATGTTTTTGTGGCAACAAGTGTGCCTTGGTCTCAATTCATGGTCCCAAGGAGGGAGAAATGAGATCAAGGACTTCTTGATAGCCTTTTTATGGATATTTTCTATTACCAGACTGTCAAATCAACCTGAAGTAAGAACAACTATCTTAATCATCAAAAACAACATAAGCAACAAAGCAAGATTTCAACCTAAATAACAGAAATTATTCTATGAATGCAAGAAAAACACATAAAAGTACACAAAGGAGGTATTGGGCACTTGGGTTGGGCCCAACCCCAGGAGCTATAGCCTCTTAATAAAGCTCAGAGCTGGTGCAAAGCGGGATTCATCTTTATTGATAAAAAAATAGTAGTTACATCACAAAAACTGTCTGCAAGAAGAACTCGAAAATGTGTTGATACAGGGATGCACTAAAGTGTGAAAATAAATTGTTCATTGGATAACCTACTAAGGCTTGAAGCCTTCCTACTTATGCAAACAAGGACTCCCAACAGTCCTCCTTAACTTTATGAGCTTGGCTGCCCAAAACTGCAGTTAATCAACCACTTCACTAGACCTGCTCGGATGCCCCTTGAAATCATCTTCAGTGGGTTGTTTAACTCCGAGCTGATGGTGGAGAACTCGAGGAAGCTCCTATAAATCCTCAGCCTTGTTTCTTTGTATGTGGCTACCAATCTGTTCATAAATGCCTGATCTTGGTCCAAAAATGTCTAAAAATTTGCAACAAGCATGTATTAGACTTTGTGGTCAAGTGACTATTCCCATTCACTCAATTAACATAAATATATTCAAAAGAATGCATAAAACTATGGAGAATGGTGGATTAAATGAGAATAATAGGCAAAATGAGCCCATAAAGTTACCCATTTCTGGGGCTCATCATAAGGCATACCAATATGCTATGTCGATCAATGCCTCCATTGTTGCCTGTGACATGCAAGGTGGATCCTGCTCAAATATCATCTTTTACACTGGGGTGACGAAGTGGTCAGATAACTCCACAGAAGCTACGTTTGGAGAACAACTTGCAATAAGTGTGCACAGAGGTTTCCAAAGGTATCCATGCCCAACCCAAGCCTGGGAACTGCTAACGGGCACAGACTGCATCCAGTATGTAAGCGGACATGTATATATTCACTTTGTGACCCTTGGGTGGATGTCAAGCTTTTATTACATGCTTCTTCAACCTAAGAGCCAACATGTCGGACCAGTTGCAATGTCTTCCTTCACTGTCCAGTTGGTCCAACACGATCACCCAACTCTGCAGGAAGGTTTCTGTGCTCTCTTGGCCATATAAGTGACATGAAATTATGAGCAAGAACTGATATGCCTTCTGTAGTATCTTCATCTTGTAAACCTAGTTGGGTGTTGCCCTGAACTTGGATGGCTTTTTCACCCATCACTTCAAGAATTTTTTTTATTTTGCACTACTTTTGGGTCTGCTAAAGGGTTTCAACAATGTAAACTTTGAAACGGGAACTATAAACTCAAAACGAGAACTCTGGCCCAAAAACCCCAAAAAAACCACAAAAACAGTGCTCAAAACGAAAAGTGTGTATACTGGAACGATGTTTTTTTTTTTTAGGTGTCAATTTTGCGGTTGTTTTAAAAATGGCAGCGACTACGAAATTTTCTACGAAATTTTCCTGCAAAATATAGCTTCAGAAAAAAAGTGTTGATACTGGAATAATGATTTTTTTTTTAGGGGTCAATTTTCATACTTTTTAAACAATGCTAATAAAACCAATTTTTTATGTCTCAAACAAAGTTAACTTTTAAGGAAAAACACATTAATGTTTCTGGTAGAATATCATTTTTCTTTCTTAAGTATAAATTTAACATGTTTTCAACCACAAAACTAAAAAAACATGACATTATGAACAAATTATTTCACTGAATGAATTCAAAAGTCTTTATTTGTACACTGAATAAAAGAGACATTATATCTCTAATTTGATATTGCATTGTAGATATTTAAACAATAAGATTTATCATACTTAAGACATAATCCAACAACATAAAAATGCTTCATAACTTCTCATTTAACAAAATATGGAAAACATCCATTTTATTTGAAGATACGATGCATACATCAGTTATATAAACTGTCTTAAACAATTATTCAAAATCACTCATATTTTCTTGCACACCATCAGAATTCACATCTTCAGATGAGTGACTGGATGCTGACGAAGATGTTCCATATTCTTCTCTGTCATCAACTAGTGCCCCATCTGAGTCCACATGCATGCCCAAGATTCCAGGTTTCAA
Organism: Pinus tabuliformis; assembly: GCA_031772625.1. Taxonomy (NCBI): domain Eukaryota; kingdom Viridiplantae; phylum Streptophyta; class Pinopsida; order Pinales; family Pinaceae; genus Pinus; species Pinus tabuliformis. The sequence goes on from CM062818.1 coordinate 1,873,819,065, forward strand.
AAGTCTTCTAGATCTACGACTGGTTTCAGCAGAGTCCCATGTCAACACTGTTCCTTCTGGTAACAACCTTTTCAGAATCTCTGTCGTCTTGAAGCGAAGAGTTCCTCTCTTTGTTAAATTGAAGTCATAAACAAGTATGTCAACATCCTTCAATTGTAATATGTCTGTGCGGCGGCGATTTATATTTGTACCCTTTCTTTTTCTTTTTCCACCATTTTTTTTGTCAACTACCATCTCTGGCTTATACACACCATTGAATGGGTGTGTATTTGTGGCATACCAATGTACTTCAACACCTGTAACATCCTCATTTTCTGTAAAGACCTTTAAAACTTTAGCAACCCAAAATGGATAGCCATTAGGATCTCCATCTGCTAGCACTGCAATCATGCAACCCTCCTTAATATCCTGTACTGAACCCCTATAAAGGTCTTCCATGGCTTCACGTTGTGCACGAGATCTTCTGGAACCTATATACATCTCTCTTTCCTCTGCCTGTGAAGAATTAATAATACCCTGAGATTGTTGTTGTTCAACAATGTTTACTTCCTCATGTTCATTCGACACATTTTGTGGCCAAATAAATGGATTTTTCAAAGGTATATCTTCATTTATTGTTGTCGAAATGAGATCACTTTGATTATTGAAAAACGACTCCCACCAAACTGAATCAGCAATGTCAAAGTACTCATATGTATATCTAATACATTTTTTAATTTCTTCCAGGCAATCAGAATAATTTATAGCCCTGTTCTGTCTACGTGCATTCTGAACTTCACCAACTGATTGTAATGACAATATTTTTGATGCAAATATTGGATGATCTGGAATGAACTTCAAAAATTGCAATCCTGATGACGGTGCCCACTCTGTAGTAGTTGAATACTTCTTGCCCCATATTAGTGTTTTCCCATCAATTTTTTTGATACGAAATTGATGTTGGAAGCTAATGTCATTAAGTTGTTCAATGCATTTCCCCTCACCATATGATCCCAGAATAAACCTTCGCATGTCAACAGTTCCTTCCAACACTTTAAAAGCAGGCTCTGGCATGTATGATTTCTTAATACATTGAATTAGTGATGGCAAGCTCCCAACTTCCTTCCTCCTCAATGTGACTGAAAAACGACTGAACATCTGATCAATATGGTCATGAGTGTGCCCAACAAGAAGGAAACCAACATTTACCTTTTGAAAAATTCTCAATTCAACAAGCATGTTCAGATACCCAAAAACAATCTGATTTTTGTTTTCACGGCAAGTGTTGTCCAATTGTAGATACAAAACTTCAGGAAGATTACCAGACCAATGAGAAATGACATCATGAATTATGGTTATGGTCAGATTTGCATCATTATGAATATTTGGAGCTGTGAAGTACACCCTTGGCAACATTTTCCCATTGAAGACCATACAACCGACCAAGTGAAACTGAATAAAATTTTCCTCTTGTAGATTTTTGGGTGTGCGAACAAAATGTGGTAAAAGTGTTTTCTTCTGGTCCATACCATCAATTATCAAACCCAAATATTTATTTGGATTATCATAACACTTCTTTCGATGCTTGTACAACTTCTTCCTTTCATTTGTTTGTTGTTCGCGATGCTCCTGAAGTTCTTTGACAATTAAATCTACACAACATAAAAGAAATTCATTAAGAAATATGTTTTCATAGTTGATGACTATACAATTTTAAAAGTAAAAGTTATGAACACTTACCTCTTTATGAGCCTTCACATTTGTCCCTTTTTGATTTAAGAGAAGCACATGTACTGCAAATCCCCATCCTTGTCTTCTTAGGAATACGAACATTATTGAATTCTTTCTTCCATAGCTTCAAAAAATATTGATATGTAATAAAGTGGCCCTGTCCCTCAGCACTTTCTGCATATTCTTTGTATAAGTTGTAGATTTCTCGTCTTGAAAAATTATCTGGAATATGTATTGTCTCTCTATTTGGCATACACTCTCCATGCTTTGAAAAGAAATCTTTCATCCATGACATTGCAGTATTTGATAATGGCCCAAACTGTCTTTTATAACGTACTTCTGAATAAAATGTGGGATCCTTTTCCAAATTTTCTTGAATTCTCGAGAGACGAAAATTCCCAAGTGAATGAAACATTTTGAAAGCTTTTCTACACAATAAAAAATTCCTAATATGATAATCATAACCTGACAATGTAGATTGCATGCAGCCAACTAAATATGAGTTTTGCATGCTTTTATTCATTGACAAATATCTCTTCCTGCTTTCTAATGCAAATGTGAAATCCATACGTTTCAAGCAATTTTTTTGGCAACATTCACTTGAAATGAGAGCGCTGATAGAACTTCTTCTCGTCAGATATTCTGCTCTACCCCTTGTATAACTAGAATAGCTTGCATTGATACGAAAAGGTCTACTCCTACTCCTTGATACAATATTTCTTGGCAACATCTCCATCATTGGATCTTCATTTTTATAAGGACTTTCATCATTAAGAGGAACGTTATCCACACTATGATCTGCTCTGATTTTCAAATTTTGACTGAGAGGATACCCTTCATCTTCCCCTTCTTCAGTGCTACTATCATAGTCCTTAGAATTCAGACTAAATGGAAAATCTGACTCGATGTTTAATGGATATTCTTCCTCATGTACATTATCAGTGCTGCTCTCATAGTCCATAGAATTAGGACTATGTTGAAAATGTGGCTGTTTACTTATTGAAGATGCTACATCATGTCCTTTGTCACTGCTACCTTTATACTGATTAGAATTAGGACAAACTGCATCATCCTGTTCTTCATCACTGTTGCTCTCATAGTCCTTAGAATCAGGACTAAGAGGACATTGTGATACTCCAATGTTTTGAGAATCATCATCCTGCGCTTCATCACCGCTGCTCTCATAGTCCTTAGAATCAGGACTAAGAGGACATTGTGATACTCCAATCTTTTGAAAATCATCATCCCGTGCTTCATCACCGCTGCTCTCATAGTCCTTAGAATTAGGACTAAGAGGACATTGTGATAATCCAATCTTTTGAAAATCATCATCCCGTGCTTCATCACCGCTGCTCTCATAGTCCTTAGAATTAGGACTAAGAGGACATTGTGATACTCCAATCTTTTGAAAATCATCATCCCGCGCTTCATCACCGCTACTCTCATAGTCCTTAGAATTAGGAGTAAGAGAACATTGTGATACTCCAATCTTTTGAAAATCATCATCCCGCGCTTCATCACCGCTGCTCTCATAGTCCATAGAATTAGGACTAAGAGGACATTGTGATACTCCAATCTTTTGAAACTTATCATCCCGCGCTTCATCACCGCTGCTCTCATAGTCCTTAGAATTAGGAGTAAGAGGACATTGTGATACTCCAATCTTTTGAAAATCATCATCCCGCGCTTCATCACCGCTGCTCTCATAGTCCATAGAATTAGGACTAAGAGGACATTGTGATACTCCAATCTTTTGAAAATTATCATCCCGCGCTTCATCACCGCTGCTCTCATAGTCCTTAGAATCAGGACTAACTGGACACTGTGACAATCCATACTTTTGAAATTCATCATCATGCTCATCATCACTGCTGCTCTCATAGTCCTTAGAATTAGGACTAAGTGGACACTTTGACACTCCATTATTTTGAAATTTTCCATCATGCACCTCAAAACTGCTGCTCTCATAGTCTTCAGAATTAGGACTAAGTGGACATCGTGACCCTCCATTCTTTTGAACTTCACCATCACATTCTTCAAAACTGCTACTCTCATAGTCCTCAGAATTAGGACTAAGTGGACATTGTGACACCCCATTCTTTTGAACTTCACCATCATGCTCCTCATCACCGCTGCTTTCATAGTCCTTAGAATTTGGACTAAGTGGAATCTGTGACTCTTTAAATTCTCCATCCCCTCTTTCATCAGTGTTGCTCTCGTAGTCCTTAGAATCGGGACTAAGTGGAAGAATTGACTTTCTATTCATAGTGGAAGGATTCCCACTATATTCATCAATATGAATAGAGTTGTTACGCGATGAAGATGTTGATGGTGGATAAACCGAAACTTCACCATCAGAGCAATCCATCACTTTCAAATATAAAATGTTGAATGACACAAATGGAGTCTCCTGAGCGTATTATATAGCTTAAAGAATGAAATATTCCCTCCAAAATTATTCCCTCCAAAAATTTTCGCGAAAATATTTCCCTCCAAAAATTTTCGCTAAAATATTTCCCTCCAAAAATTTTCGCGAAAATATTTCCCTCCAAAAGTTTGTTAGATTTATTTACCTTTATTATTTTATTCTACAATTGATTGAAAAACATAAACTAATTTATTTTTATGAAATAAATCACTAAAATTCAAATTGTAAATCACAATCAGTTATACATTAATTATTCTAATAGTTAAAGTATATCATATTTACTTAACAATTTCTTTTTTTTCTAATTTTTATAATATATTCTCAAACATATTAATCCCACATTCAATCCGTTGTAAAACAACTCTACAATATTCTCTCTATACTAATGTAAAACAAATTATCCCACATTAATCGTATGGAAAAACATCTTCGTAATTTCACTTACATAATAAATTTCGCTATCACTATTACTCGCCTCACATCTAGGTTTTCTGAAATTCCTTGAAAGACTCGTGAATTTGTGGAGCAGCGATATTGCTATCAACAATATATACAACGAAGAATTGTCGCAATTGAAAGGCAAGTACAATTATTTTTTCGAAATTTTCATATTAAATTACGCTAATGAAAAATATATTTTTTTTTAAATTAAAAAATTTTCCAAGCCAATTTTTTTTTTTATACCACATGGTGAATCGGTAACTGTGAATCGGGCTGGGTGCCAATTTTTTTTTTTATACCACATGGTGAATCGGTAACTGTGAATCGGGCTGGGCGGGGCGGGTGGGCTGGGTGGGCCGGGTGGGCTGGGCTGGGCTGGGCGGGCCGGCTAGGCCGGGTGGGTGGGCCGGGTGGGCGGGTCGGGCGGGCCGGGTGGGCGGGCCGGGTGGGCCGGGTGGGGGGGCCGGGCGGGCCGGGTGTGCCGGGTGGGCGGGCCGGGTGGGCCGGGTGGGCGGGCCGGGTGGGCGGGCCGGGTGGGCCGGGTGGGTGGGCGGGCCGAGTGGGCGGGCCGGGTGGGGTGGGTGGGCCGGGTGGGCGGGCCGGGCGGGCCGGGTGGGTCGGGTGGGTGGGCGGGCCGGGTGGGGTGGGTGGGCCGGGTGGGCGGGCCGGGTGGGGTGGGTGGGCCGGGTGGGCCGGGGTGGGCGGGCGGGCCGGGTGGGGAGGGTGGGCGGGCGGGCCGGGTGGGGAGGGCGGGCGGGGGGGATGGGCGGGGTGGGCGGGGCGGGCGGGTGGGATGGGCGGGGTGGGTGGGTGGGCTGGGCGGGGCGGGCGGGGTGGTCACCACCCCGCCCGCCCCGCCCAGCCCACCCGCCCACCCTGCCCATCCCCCCCGCCCGCCCTCCCCACCCGGCCCGCCCGCCCACCTCGGCCCACCCGGCCCGCCCGGCCCACCCACCCCACCCGGCCCGCCCACCCGGCCCACCCGGCCCCGCCCACCCGGCCCACCCGGCCCACCCGGCCCGCCCACCCGGCCTACCCGGCCCGCCCACCCGGCCCACCCACCCGGCCCACCCGGCCCGCCCACCCGGCCCGCCCACCCGGCCCACCCACCCGGCCCACCCACCCGGCCCGCCCGCACAGGGCCACCCCCAGGCCGCCCCGCCCCGCTCGAGGGCGGAGCGTCGATTCCGGGAATCGACGCTCCGCCCTCGGGCGGGGCGGGGCGGCCTGGGGGTGGCGCTGCGCCGGCCGCGGAATCGACGCTCCGCCCTCGGGCGGGGCGGGGCGGCCCGGGGGTGGCGTTGCGCGGGCGGCGCCCCCGGCGCAGCGCCACCCCCGGGCCGCCGCGCCCCGCCCGAGGGCGGAGCGTCGATTCCCGCCCACGCAGCGCCACCCCCGGGCCGCCCCGCCCCGCCCGAGGGCGGAGCGTCGATTCCGGGAATCGACGCTCCGCCCTCGAGCGGGGCGGGGCGGCCCGGGGTGGCGCTGCGCCGGCAGCGCCGCCCGCGCAGCGCCACCCCCGGGCCGCCCCGCCCCGCCCTCGGGCGGAGTGTCGATTCCGGGAATCGACGCTCCGCCCTCGGGCGGGGCGGGGCGGCCCGGGGGTGGCCCTGTGCGGGCGGGCGGGCCGGGCGGGCCGGGTGGGCCGGGTGGGCGGGCCGGGTGGGCCGGGTGGGCCGGCGGGCGGGCCGGGTGGGCGGGCCAGGTGGGCCGGGTGGGTGGGCCGGGTAGGCCGGGTGGGCGGGCCGGGCGGGCCGGGTGGGCGGGCCGGGTGGGTGGGCCGGGCCGGCCGGGTGGGCGGGGCGGGCTGGGCCGGGTGGGGTGGGCGGGCCGGTGGGCGGGGCGGGCGGGCGGGCGGGTGGGATGGGCAGGCGGGCCGGGTGGGATGGGCGGGGGGGGGGGGCGGGGGGGATGGGCGGGGTGGGCGGGGCGGGCGGGTGGGATGGGCGGGGTGGGCGGGTGGGCTGGGCGGGGCGGGCGGGGTGGTCTCGACCACCCCGCCCGCCCCGCCCAGGCCACTCGCCCACACCGCCCATCCCCCCCGCCCGCCCACCCTGCCCATCCCACCCCGCCCCGCCCGCCCATCCCCCCCCCCGGCCCGCCCGCCCATCCCACCCACCCGCCCGCCCGCCCCGCCCACCCCACCCGGCCCAGCCCGCCCCGCCCACCCGGCCCACCCGGCCCGCCCGGCCCCCCCACCCGGCCCGCCCGGCCCGCCCACCCGGCCCACCCGGCCCGCCCGGCCCGCCCACCCGGCCCACCCACCCGGCCCACCCGGCCCCCCCGGCCCGCCCACCCGGCCCACCCGGCCCGCCCACCCGGCGCACCCGGCCGCACAGGGCCACCCCCGGGCCGCCCACCCGGCCCGCCCCGCCCAGCCCACCCCGCCCAGCCCCGCCTAGCAATTTTTTTTTTTACTGATTTATGTGTTTTTTTTTTAGGAAAATGGCATCAAGAAAAATTTCTGTGAATCTTTCTGGAGCAAGGAGTCTTAAAGGTGTATCTTCAAAAAGCGTTGGTGAACGAACTCCACCTGAGCTCATACCTACAAAAAACGTTGGTGAACGAACTCCACCTGAGCTCATACCTACAAATATGTCAACTGTTTTAAGTGATAAGAAGCTAATCTCAGATTGGAAAAGTTCAAAAGAGGTGAAATTTCCATCAAGAGCCTGGTATGTGAAAGAAAGAGAGAGCACAACTGTGAATATATATCTATACATTGATACACGCAATAATACTGAAAATTTGGAGGTGATGGGAAAAGTCATGGTTATGTGTTCGGTACCAAACACTGAAGTTGTTTACGTACTTACAAAAACTGCCAAGTCACATGAAAGGATTAAATACCGACTATCATATTCATTATATGATAGGAGAGAGGTATCTACAAAGTTGTGTAAACAAATCGTAAATGATATGACACAAAACACGGTAAGTATTGTTATTTGTATTTTTATTTTGCGTTTTGAAAATGTCTCGCTATATTTTTTAACTTTGATTATATTAACATATGATACTTTGTTTGGCAGAATTTTGTTGAAAGCTGTTCAATTATGGTGGGAGGCATTCATTACATAGAGAATGATATCATGAACGTTGTCAGCCATTTTTACTCAGTGTCAGAGGAAGATATGCAAAACATGGAAAATGTAGTAATTGATGATGCTACAAAACTACATCCAAAGAATCAGAAAAAAAGGCCTCTGGTGGATAAATCTAGCAAGGGTAAACAAGTTACTTTTGAAGACGATGAAGTTGACAATGAAGCATATGTTGCCATTACTAAAGATGACATTGAAATTGTGGAAGGTCGTAAAAGACCAAAAGTAACAATGGCCAAGAATAGATCTCTTCAGAATGTTAAGACGAAAAAAAGTAGAGTTGAAGATCTTGAAGTAGTCATTACCAGCAGTCAAGAACCTAGTGAAACTTCAAAAGAAAGCAGAGAAATCATTACACCAGGAGCTGATTTAGGTGATGGCATTATCAAAACAAAACAAAATGCCATTCGACAGAATTTGACAAAGAGAAACCTAGTTGATGGTGGTCGTACATTTCAGTTAAATGTGACACAAACCTATAAGGCAAGTGAAGGACAATGCCAATATCAAGTCAGAAAGCCGCACCATCTGCATGTTCACAACTTGAAGACATTGATGAGGTACAATCCATATGCTCATGTGGTTAGTTATGTGCTTCTTGTTGATCCACTTCAAGTTCCCAACAAAGAAGCATTTGATAAGTCAAAATGTTTTGAATACAATTATTATGTGCTTGGGGGGAACCATTCTGTTGAAGCTCAAAGACAATTGATGGAGGAATATCCTAATAACCCACGTTTTGAAACGATGAAATGTATCATTTATGCTGGTTTAAATGAAACAGAAGCAAAGCTAGTGGCATGGGATCATAATTCAGATAATGAATATAGGATGTCTATGACTTTGGTCCAAAAGGTTAGATTTATTCATAGTGAATTCCTAGAAAAATGTGGTGGGGATAAGATCAATATTACTACAGATTTCCGAAAGGAATGTTGTATGGAAATAGGCTATCAAATTGAAGATAAAGGCAATTCAAAAAATGGAAAAGACAACAGATCTAGCGATTTATTCAGAGGTGTTGATAACATTTTCCAATTGGCATTTAGAACTGGAGATATTTGGAATTTGATTGATGACATTTTTAGCATGTGGGAAGACATTGGCATTAAAAACCAGAAGGTCAGAAAGTCTAAGCCATTGATATGTAGCAACAATAAATCAGCGCCTGAACTGAAGCAACTTCCAGATGATATGACCATCACGCCTTGGAGGGCGATGCAAGGAGTGAAAGATGAAAAAATTGTCAAAACAATATTATCTCGTGTGAAGTCGAGGGAATTATCATTGGAAGAAATGTCTGAAGAATTTCAAAAGTAAGTTTGCTGAATTAGTTTTACTTATTTCCAGGATTATAGTTATCTTTTAACTAAAACATGTTGTTATTGGTAGTATTTGTTATACATATCAGTATATTAACTTTTTCTTACTTTATCTATGCAGTCACAAAGTTTACATGAAAATTCAGGAACAAATGGTTAAATTGTTGAATGAAGATAGTTGGGATGATGTTGTACGCAACTATCCAGATTCAAGTTCTACATCAACATTGAAAGCTTTTTATCTTGCATTTAAAAAGGTAACTTGATTTATACATTCAGTTTTAATCATCTGCGTACTATTTTTAATTTAAATTAAAACTTACACATACATTTGTTTGTTTGGTAAAAGATGAAGAAAGAAGATAATGGAGCACCAGACAGTTTCAAGACTTTTATTGAAAAAATAAAGATTGAAAGACTGAGAAAGCAACGTATTAAGAATGTTGAACTTGATCCAACTCTTAATCATTTCATTTGGAATGGGCTAGACACTATTCAATATCAAGTAATACAAGGCGACTGTGAAGACATTGCGAAACTCATACCAAAAAGGGATTATGGCCTCGTTATTGCAGATATTCCCCATGGTTTCAATATTCCAAACATTTGCTATGATAATGACCCTTATACTTATCAAGCTTTTAATAAAGTGGTGGCGGGATTTAAGGAAGTGACGTCATCACCAATATGGAGATTTGTGACATTTCATTCAGACACACAGTTGGCAATGTTATTGTCAAGCTTCAAGGGGAAAACAAATTCAAGGATGCAGCTTACATGGTAAGATGTTTAAAGGTATATTTGATTAATGTTGAAAAATTAATTTATGTACAAGTTAATTGAAATTTTACTATTTTATGTTACAGGCAAAAGTCAAATCTTCTTGACAATGAAGATCAACAATTTATAAATGACTGTGAGTTCATTCATATTGATAGTTGGGCAAAAGATGATAGCCATATGTCTATGATTTTTAATCGGGTGGACAAAAAGAGTCATAGCCAAATACTGTCTTATGATGCTGTTGTGAGAAAACTAACATATGAAGACAAAGAAATGAAAGGAGAGATAGTTAACATTTATCAGAAACCACAATTATTGATTAACTATCTTATAGACATATGTTCAAATGAAGGAGATTGGGTTCTGGATTTATTTTCTGGCTCAGGTACGTTTTGCCACATGGAATTGAATTTCAATATGTTCTTTTTTTTAATTAATATGTCATTGTACTAATTTACTTCATTATTTTTTTGTGCTTGATAATTAGGTACAACACTAGCATGCTGCCTTCAAAAAGGAAGAAATTGCATTGCAATTGAGAAAGATCCATTACAATGCAATTTCATTCAGCAAAGAATTAATGCTCTCCAATTTCTTCCAGATGCAATGCAAGAAATTGGGTTGAAGAAAGGGGACTTTAGTGAATCACGTGTGGCAAAAAAGGCAAAGGAACCCCAACCACCATTACATGGAATGTATGGAAAGACACATATTGGGGGATTTGCAGACATGAAAGACCCATTAGAAGAGGAAAATGAGCAAAATGAGCAAAATGAAACAGAAAATATTGTGGAAGAGGACAATGATGAAACTCTAGAGGACGAAGAGTTTGGATTACGTGACATTCTTGATTAAATTTAAGTTATGCTTGTAACTCAAGCTTTGCAATGTTTTGACTTTGACATTTTATGAGAAGAATAAACACTCAATTAGGGTTGTTATACGTTCAATATTGGTAATATGTGATTTTTGCATTGATTTTTAAGTTAATCATTTTTTTTTTGAAAAAAAAGTAGTTATTATTATCCTTTTGACATGAAATTCATAAAAAAAACTATTATTTGACCATTTTTAGTTAATATTTTTGTATAAAATTTGTGATTTTGACATGTTAATTCTAGCAAAAAATTATCAAAACGTTTAGTTTTTTTGTTATATTTATGTTAAAAATGGTTATTTTTTATGTCCATTGTTAAAAAATGTTGTTTTTTAGAAACAATTATTTCATGTCGATTGAAAAATTAATTAAGGGGGTTGAAAAGATGTCTAAATATGTAGATTATCTAAAATTCAAACTATCGACTTTATAATTTAAAAACGCAAAACAATAAAAAGCCCACTAAAAAAAAAAAAAAATTAAGATAGAGAACAAGAAAATATGAATACAATGACGACTTCAAAAACTATCAAATTTAGAAAAAAAAAATTTACATTTCACACACTAGAAAATTTAAAGTCAAAAAATAGGTCTTTTAAAAAAAGGGTGTGATGCAGAATACACACTTTTTAAAATCAGGATGAAAATCACTACCATTCACCGAGCCTCACCCACTTAATGCACATGAAAAAAATTAAAGTTCCAAAAAGCATGTTCTTAAAAAAACATGTGTATTCTGCATCAACACTTTTGAAAATCGGGTCATTTTTTTGCCACCTCTACAAAACGGGTAACAGTATCAGTTCCCGTTTCAAAGTTTATATTGTTTTTCTCCATCGTGATCACCAATTGTGGCAAGTGATACATCTCCTGAAGGGACTTCACCTTGAAGGTAGCAAGTTGTGTTCCACTAGAACTGCACAACATCATCATCTCTTGATCAGTATGCGAGACAATCCAATGGATCATGTCCACGCATGGAAACGCAAGATACCTACATGCAATCCGGCACACGCCGGACTTGTGAATGTTGACATAGACCATAAAGTATTCCAGATTTTACTAAAATGTGCCTGAGTATATATCATTGATGTCCTATCATTTCATCTTGATATATTTTTCTATGAACAACTTGGTGTCCTCATAGATAGGCAAGATCATAGACACTTGCTCAACTTCATCTCCTATCACGTTCTCAACGGTGTCCTTTGACCCTGCTCTCTTGAAGGCCATTATGCCTATAATGCTATGAGACAGATGAAAAACTGTGATACATAGAGGCGTAGCAACACTCATGGTAAGAAATCTATCAATTGAAAACCAAAAGAAACTTGAGGACTGATATGCAACATACCTCGGTGACTCACTGGGAAGATTGCACAATTTTCACTGGGAGGCTAGGAGACTAACTTCCAAAACTACGCAAGGCACATTTCAGGCTATTAGGAGGTTGATTGACTACTAAAAATATGAAATGCATAGTTTAGCATGGCTTGCTATGAACTGAAACTGTGCAATGCACAATTTCAGTCAACAAGGACTTCAAACAAGCAAACTACATTTGCGCAATTTCTGGGGCCAGAAAGGCACTGCCTCTCATAATTTTGCAAAGAAATCATGGAGACTAGTACTAGGCCAACTTTTCACAATTTCTTGGAGGGAGGCAAAGCCTTAGCTCTCAAAAATGTGCATTGCCAACTGGGCAAGGTAAGGTCCAGGCTAAGACAACCCAGACTTACCGACAGGCGACTAAAAACATGAAAAGTTTTGAATGCATGGCGAAGTTAAGTGCAAACAATAGTGAATGACCATGCATGAAAACAATGAGTGGAGGATTTAGAAAATGGGAAAACAAGCATGTGTGTGAAGTAAGTCACTGCAATGATGACCATTAGTTTAGAAACATTATCATGCATCCGGCAACAGTTAGATGCAATGAAAAACTTGAAACAATGCTTCTACATGCTAACATGCATTAAAACGATGACAGGCATTCAAAAAAACCATGCAAACAACATTCACACAAAGCGAGATACAAAACTTGAAAAAAAAGAAACAAAAGACATGAAAGGTATACTTACCCGAAAAATTTGAGTTGAATGTGCAGAATGCTCCTAGATGAGATGTGGGATGTTAGAGCTCCAAGATTGATGTCAAGAATGAGCTTTGAAGCATCGAATAAATAAGTTTTGATAAGATCGAGGTTTATGACGTGCATGCCACAAATTTAGGAAAATGCGACACTTGGCGGGAGGTTTCTAAAATAGATTTTTCATGTAGCCTCCAGTTGCTAAAAAGGGATCCCTAAAATCTAGGGATGATTTTGTTTTTTTTTTTCTTTTTTCTTTTTTCGGAAAAAACAGCCGATTCATGCAAATCAAGATTGCTCAGTCCTGGAGGGAACTGGTCAACCTCGGAGCACATGCAACAACCTGCAAGCCTGGGAATGACATTTCCACAGTTTTTGGGTTGAGCAAGTCTGGTTGTCCCTCATGCATTGCACAATTTATGGACGGAAGCCCTGTCAGTTAGTCAAAATTGCTCATTTTTTGAGATGAAGCCCAGTGTTGTGTTGCATTGTGCAATTTTCAAAGGAAAGGTTGCCTAGATGGATTGCACATTTTTGGATCCTAGTAGGTAGCCTAGATGGATTGCGTATTTTGCACAGGGAAGGTTGCTTCCCCTCCAGAATTATGTAATTTCCTAGGTCAACATCACAACTAGAAGATGACTAGGTCCTGGAGTGTCAGCCTGCGGGTGGGAGGTAAACAAGTTGACAAGCACAAGATGGTAATCCAATGAAAATCAACTGAAGCATTTGTACTTGGACAATGCAAGACATGTTGCTAAGGATGGTTAGTACAGAGGCTCCAAAACGGAGATAAGGAAAAAATTTTGAGGGTGGTTGTAGCCACTACAACACTTGGCGACACATTGGTAGAACTCCAGCTCTCTGAATGGACCTTGTTTCATGAAAAGTGAGTCTAACTCCTCTGAAAGTATTGTTTAGTTCTTAGATCATCTTGGTTTCCACACTAGCTTGATTGAAATATGTAGCACCTGCCATGCTCTTGATTGGTCAGCACACATTCCAAGCCAAGTCAAGACAGTTGTTTCGATTGGGGATAAGGGGTATATTGGTACACAAGGAATATGACTATCAGAGTTTAGGTTTCATCTCTAGTGTTGCTTCGCTACCAGTAGGCCTGGACAGTACCTTGACAAAGTCACGCAGGAACACAAGCATCACTTTACAACCAACAAGCCTGGTTAGTACCCCAGTAGAGTTACTTGCATCACCTCTTTGCATAGGAAGCCTTTCTCTTCTTTAACCTTATTCATTTTCAAAATTTTCATTTTTTCATTTTTCATTTTTCAAGAACTATGCATAAGCACTTATTTATTTCAGAGGTAGAAGAGGGATCCCGATTTATTGAGAGTAGAAGACGTTGTTCCTTCAAATAATTATTTTGTATATATCTTTGGCATAGTTGTTAAGGTTTCCCCCCTCACCTTACTCTACTTAACTGTGCTGACAAGGGTTAACCCAAAAACAACTGACTAGAGTATGTGATACTAGTTAGAACGCAAGCGTTGTGTTTTCATCAAGGTTCACTTTGAATAGAATTTTTTTTTTCCATTGGTGTATCATTGACTGAAGATAACAAGTTCTACATAAAGACATAAGACAAGAGATAACCAAGTAAATATAACTGCACAAGTCCTCTTGTATTTTACCTTGCTTGTTTCAAGAGTCGTACATGGTTTCATGTAAAACTAACCTACGAACATAAATAAGTAAACAAAACAAAAGAAGAAGCAAACATGAAAGAAAAGAAAGTAAGAAAAGCAAGCAGGCAAGAAAACAAACAACAAAGAAAGAAAGCAAACATGCATGCAAGCAAACAAGACAAAAGAGAACACTACTCCTACTCCTACGCTAACTGTACATGGGCTTGATTACGTGAAGTGATATTTCCAATGCAGCCATCGGCGCATTGGTTGACCCATGTTGGTGAGGGCATGGTACACGAACAACATAGTCAAGAAAACCAACAAACGTGAAAGATATAACAATGAAGACAAAACACACTCCAAGTTTAAATGCGTCCATAGAAAATGAAAAAGTGAAAGTGCATGACATGCACTCTATAGACTTTCCACGGTGTTGTGCTATACTGAATGCAACTGTTAAGCATATGCACTCTCATGACTATGACATGAAAGAAAACGTGATAAACATAAACAACTTGCATCACGCAAGTGTGCTTTCTATGTAAGATTCCTCCAATGCATGAGTGATGGGATCATATGGTTCGAGTGGAGGAAGCGAATTTTGTGTGTTGGATTGATCTTCAACACATACAGATGAGTGATGAGGAGCCTTGAGTGTTTCAACAATTTCTTGATCAGAAGTGAAAAGAACCTCAGGACAATAAGGGCTTGACATAACCATTAGCTCGGGCTGAACTTCCTCGACAGTCTACGGGGATTTGACTTCATTGGCAGATAGATCATCATAAACAGGTGGCTTTGAAATATCAACAATGATAGAATCAACATTATGATCGAATACAGGAGTAAATATATCACGACAACTACGCTTAAAAAAATAAAATAAAAAATCAATGATTTCATCGGCATCCTCATGATCAGATAAATCAAACAGAGGGGTAGATGAGAAGCAAGAATGTTCACCCTCTACGTTTCTAGAAAAGGCATATGAAAAATCAAGTGGATTTTCAATGAATAATTTTTCCTCTCCATTGTCAAATGATGGACTGACATTGGGTGTGTTCTGCGAATGATCAACAAGTGAAGCATCTGTGGATGGATTTACAGAAGGAAAATTAGAGATAGCATAATCACCAAAGGTTTCAGGAAAAAATAGAGGAGGCACGAACAAAAGGAGGTCATCCTTCATCGCAAGTTGATTTTTAGGTTCCCAATCATTCTCATCATAAATGATAGTGTAGGTTGGTTTTGCAACACCAACTTCGTCGGTGGCTTGATCCTCGTTCACAACATGTGTAGAGTTCAGAACGAAAGAACACAAGGCAGTGCAATCCGTAGGATTAGTAGAACATGAAGACCGAGGCTGAGGTAACAAATTCATGTGACAACCCATGGGCTTTGCAACCAAATCTACACAAAAATTGAGAGCAATGGTCATGGGAGGATGTGACAGTTGAACAGATGAGTGTGCATGTTCTCCCACATCACTCTGTGGTGGTAGAGATGTTTGATGACGGGAAGTTGGATAGTCACTTGTGACAACAACTATGTCCACTTGTGATTGTGCAACTCCATCATCGAAGTATGCTGAGTGAGGTTTGAACTTCAACTTCATTTTGGGATAGAATGATTTGTGAAGGAAATATTCAAATATTTCCCATATATATTGGAATTTCATCTGGTTTTTTGGAGCTTTAAACTGAAGTACACAGAAGTGCTGCCAAAAATCCATAAGTGATTCTTATGGAGTCTTCTGTTGTTTTAATAGTTTTTTGTCAAGGGGTTTAGGATCAAAATGATGGAAAGTAGATTCAATTATATCACATAATTTCTTAAGTGAGTGCACTCAATTGTGAGCAGGTTGTGACACCATCGTTCTGGGGATTCATGAAGTGTGCATGAAAGGGACAATATGACCTTGACTTCATCGAACTCATATTCATCCTCCAATAATGCAAGGAAGTTGTGTAGGTGCTCAATCCCTGCCACTTCGACTTCACCATCGTACGTGAATTCTGACAAGAGATTATAAAACTCCCTCATGATGTCGACGGGTTGATCATTAGACAAACATTGCAGAGGGAGGACTCTAACGATATCCATGAAAGAAGTGCGAAGATTCAAAGCAGAATGTGAGGACTCAACTTGTCATCTGGCCCTCCTTCTAGCGCCAGAAATGTTGACAGTACTGGACCCACCAACATGTCATGGGATCTCCCCGATAAAGTACCAACTAGACCTGAGATTGTTTGGTGTAAGAGTCCCAACAGTGGGTAGTATGGTATCGCCTTGACCGCGATTGTGCATAGAGGTAAGTAATATGTAA
Source organism: Pinus tabuliformis (assembly GCA_031772625.1). Classification (NCBI taxonomy): domain Eukaryota; kingdom Viridiplantae; phylum Streptophyta; class Pinopsida; order Pinales; family Pinaceae; genus Pinus; species Pinus tabuliformis. Next base: position 1,873,835,791 of record CM062818.1, read on the forward strand.
TTTTTGGTAGCAAGGGTGTGGCCTTTGCAGTCAGTCAAGGAAGGTGCATGAAAAGCTCTAACACATGGAATGTGGGATGAGTGTGCCCCTTAGAAACCTATGATAACATGCAGCTTAAAAGGGAACACACGAGCATCAAGAAATCACAAGATGGAAAGCAGGATAACCAACAATCCAAAGTAATGGTTATACCAACATTACATTTCAATAAGATTCATACAAACATATAAAGAATAGTCCATACATACATGTATAAATAACAACTACACATATCATTAGAGTAACGAGGATAGTCGAAATAGAATAAAAACATATGCATGAAACGTGTTGGCTCTGTTATATTAAAAGAGTGAATGATCCAATCATACATACAACCATGACCAACCACTAGTCCCAATAGTGGAACATTATAGTCACTACCACCTGATCCTCCAAAGAGATATACTAGCTCTGCAATGTCGAGAAGCCTAGGCTCATTATAATACACTCCAAGATTTCTCTAAGTTACACCTATAGGAATCTTGGCTCCCAAAATCCTGTACAGTGAGTTATGAGGTCTATAAATAGCAAAGGGTGGGGTGACCCTTAACATTCCCCTTTGTGACTCTTCAACTACCCTCATGACTCTTCAACTACTACATGATTGTTACATTCTACTATCGACACTTGCTATTTCACTTTTACAATATGTTTCATTACAATCTTCACATGTACCCATGTGAGACAAAATAGGCTTGAGTAAGCCATGAAAGGCATCACTAAGACTTAGATAGTTGTGGGAAGACCAACTCTTTGACATCCTCATGATGATCGATGGTGGAAAACTGATGCCAAGCTTGGTAGTCTATTATGGTGTACGCGTGTTCTATGGAGACATCCCGCTGAAAGCAAACTCTTGCCTCCGTTGCATCTAGGTACACTAATTTGGTACCTCTTTACAACTTGTCTGATAACATGCGCATTATAGTCTTGAGTGCAGCCAGACCAGCAACATACTAATGCATAGTATTTGCGCTAATCTCCAAGTTTGTTGGTGGCTACATGCATCAACTACTCAAAGTACATGTCTAGATCCAGTTGAACTTGGTTCTTTGACTTCGCCTCAGTGAGTGTGCCAATGGATGGGATCGCATGCATGCACACAATGAAATCCATGCTCTTGAACACCTGTGCATGTGAAGCCTGCAAACTGGTGATGAGATGCAACAATTCCTCATAGTTTTGGATCTGACTCCAGATGTGTACCTTCAACTCTATCACCATTCGCTTCATCATCCTTGGCAAATGCAATGGGGCTCCTTTTTACCCCATTGTCCATGTTTTCATGCGATCAACAACAATGTGTGGATTTGACAAGTTGCATGCTCTCCTAGCACAACGTTTCTACCAACCGTTTAGATATACAACTGACTTATGCATGGTCACAAATCTCGAGTACAACATCCACATGACTGTCTCAAGGGATGGTGCTTCATCCAATATCGCTCTTATCAACTCTACTCTGGCGGATTTTGTAACTTGTTCTCCTCCCTGCTTGGCCGCTTGTAGCTCAGTCGTACGCTCGTTCATAGCTATAAAGAATATAACACTTGAGATGGTGGCTTCCACATATGCTTTGGTAGCATCGGCTAATGCTACTAGATACTTGCACACTATTATCGTTGTATAATTTTTAAGATTGGCAAGAAAAAATATCATAAAGGATACATCAAACCACTTTGGAGTCTAGGATCCATCCATCCTAGGCTCAGAGAGGGTTCACTCTGTATATTTTGAGATTTGATTTTTCCTTCCATGCTTTAATATTTTAGGCTAGTTATATAGATAAAAGATTGACTAATTGATTGATTGTTTGGTTGGTTGTGATAGATCTTCTTCAAACCTTTTCCATTGGGCTATGGAGTCAAAGGCTAGAATATAGCATCAAAATATTTAGAGCATTCGCAAGGCTAGCTAACTATGTTTACTGGATCTTAAAGGGAAATGAAGAACGACATGGAAGTGTTGGAAATAATACTGAGAGGGGGGCGGGGGTGAATCAGAAAGAGCAAATAACTAACTATTTCATTTCCATAATCAGATTCATATATGCTACTTCAATTAAGGGAACCCGCGTGTACATGCAACTATGTTTAATGCAACTAGCATATATCTAGCCAACTTATGATTCAGTTAATTCATCATATGTTGATCTTTAATCAGTGCATTAGAACTTCATTAACCATGTAAACAGTAACCAGGTGCAGTAAAAATAGAACAGATCATCACACATAAGAAACACACATGAACACCATGATATAAGGTGGAAACCCAATGCGGGACAAAAACCACCTGCTGTTGTTTTCTTTAAGATAAGAAAAACTTGTTTACAATCTTGTACTAGTGTAGACTCATACCAGTATGCTGACACCCACCTACAGAAGGCTACAACTTTCTCTAATTTTCTTGCTTCTACTGGAAGGGAGATACAACCCCCTAGCTTTTGTACTAACCAATCCATTTACTAGTACGTAGGCACCGGCCTACTGAAGACTACAACCTTTACACGTTTTCCAGCTACTATTGGAAGAGAGCTCAAACCCCCTTGCTTTTGTACTGGCCGATATGTTTACCAGTATGTAGGCACCGACCTACAAAAGGCTACGACCTTCTTGTTTCATCACAACACCATAATATGAAGGCCACGTTTCATCCAATTTTCATACTGGACCCATCAACAACATTGAAGCACAAATCAATCACTATTGCAATAGAACCATCAACTACACTTGCATCATCAATCTATGAATCACCTAATACTGAATCACTGAAAGCCTGTCATCAAAACACAATCAGTAGAACACACAAAGCAAAACACAGAACTCTGCAACAACAACCAGACCCAACTGCAACTTCAAATATCATACTTCATACTGTATACGCTACTCGGATGAGCCAAACCAGCATGTATATGTGCTTTTACCAAAGCAAACCTGCATACAGATATGCAAATATTTATTCATGACTTTGCAGCTATTCCAGACATCAATCATACCTAGATCATAACATTTATACAATAAAACATGCGTCAATAATTCATATCTAGTCTATCCATGATCAAACCACGTAATGATAATACATTCCAAGCCCTATGATCCCGATCCTTCATCCATCATCAACCGCATAGGTGCATCCTTGGTTCAGATCACAAACCCATAACCAACATACTATATCTCACCCTTCATCAGATATTCAATCCTTGCACACTTCCATACCTTGGCCTAATGATCTTCTCCTCCTTATATAGGTTTAGGCCTCTCTCAATACCATGGTCCAAAACCAAATAGGAGCAGTACCTTGGACCCAATACTTGGGGTCAATACCTCGGACCAAATACCATGGAACAATACCAAAATACCATGGACCAAACACCACAGACCAAAACTTATTTTTCTAACATGTACGCACCTTTACTTCTGTGAAAGTGTGTGTGTACATTATACACACCTTTTGGTCTGCTAACCCCCCTGTATACACATCTTTGTCATGATCAACCTGCGTATACCTTTCTCTGATCATTAATTCTTTTCTATTGACCTGCTACACTATGATTTGTCACCTGAGTGAGTTTCCATCAAGGACAACACCTTAATCATAATGCCAACAATCTCCCCCTTTGGACTTGATGGCAACAACCACACCAAGTCACTCTCCCCCTTTGACATCAAGGGCAAAGGGCGGACCAAGATATTCTCTCCCTTGATATACACTCTGTTGTTCATACTCCCCCTAAGTACATGCTACAAAATCTGATTGAGCTCTCCCTTTATACATGTTGAGATGTACCAATCTGTCCATGCTCCCCCTAAGCACATGTTGAATTCTCTGATCAAACTCCCCCTTTGTACATGCTCCCCCTGAGCACATGCAGAGTCTGCAAAAATATTTTTCAAAAGGATAACATGACATTTCAAGTTAACTAAGTAAGTATGACCTTCCTATCACCAATGACTCATACATACATCAATCTCCCAACCAAGTGGGGTTACACCATTTTGACTCAGAATCATCCACCCAACCAAGTGGCAATATACCAATGTTTATACATGACTGAAATAGATATTATTACATCATCCTTCCCATGTAAATTGGGGTTACAAATTAGGTCTTTTCATGACCTCTACATCAAATGATATACATGAATTTTATAATAATGACCAGAAATCTAAACAAGACCATGATAGTCATAAGAAACTATCATACACCATATATGATCTTCACCATAAGCATCTGTCACCAGCTTCCAGACCTATAACCTGCAATACCATTCTCTTGGCCAACCAACAGTAAGTAGCAAGATGTATCATTTAGCCACATAAGCATCATCACCAAAGACTTCTAACCATAATGCCAACAATGCATTATTCGAAGCATATGCTCCCCCTGAACCTGTGCCAACCAACACATACCATGACCAAACCATATCAGACTTCTTTTCCTGAGTCTGTCCCACTGCTTTTCCTCAAACCAACATATATGCGACTGTGCAGCTTCGAACTCGTGTATATACGTGACTTGTCTTCATGAAACCTGCATATGAGATTTAGAACACTGAAATTTCACACTTTCAGCTCCCTTTGAGTTTGTCATGTCTGTATACTCTGTTATGCCACATCTTTTTGACTGTACTTCCTTCTTCTTCCATATCTTCGACTGTGATGATGTTTTCTCCTTTTGGTATGGTGCCCAAAATCTTCTCCTGCATTCCTTTGCTATATGTCCAAGCTTGTTACATGCATAACATCTTACATGTTTCATATTCCTTCTATAGCAGTCAATGGCTTTGTGACCAAACATATTGCAAGCAAAACAATATCCCTTAAAGTACCTGGAACGTGATGATCTTTCTGTGTGATGGTCTTGAACCATTCTACTTCTACATCTGGCTACAACATGTCAAAAATTATGACATATAAAACATTCAACGTTATTCATTGGAGGAAATAACTGTCTATCACTTCCATAGTTAGGAGTAAAATATTTTCTTTGAAGACTTTCTTTCCTTGGTTGTTGATGGGGTTGACCTCTCATCTCCTTGTTGAGTATTTCAGATTTTGCATTAGAGTTCCTTGCCTCACCTTGTGAACTAGATTCACCTTCAATAGATTCATGGAAACCAAGACCAATTTTGATAGCAGGAGACCTTTGACTACTAAGAATATCATCCAAAATCTTAGTGATGTCTTGAAATCGTAATAGTTTATCCTTTTCTCCTAATTTACCTTTCAATATATTTACCTCAGCCTGATGTTGTTCTTCCTTTTCCAGATATTGCTTCTTCAAGATTTCTTCATGCTTTCTTTCTTCTTCCATTGTTTGCCTTAGTTTGAGAATCTCATTTTCTTGTTCTTCATTCTACTCCTGCAGCATTTGACATACTCTGAAGGCACACTCCAGCTGAGCTTTTAATCTGGTAACTTTTTCTTTAAGGGCACTCTCCCTTTTGTTAAATAGATCTTGTTGATCTATGATTTTAGCTGATGCTTCATTTTCTTGTTCATCTTCAATCTAAGGTGATTCAGAATATGAATACTTCCTTCCACCTAATGGCATGTTGTCTCTATTCCTTTGAGCTGTCTTCTTCTTCTTATGCTCTTTCTTTCCCATTGTTCTACGGATCTCCTTCAAGCAATCAAGCTTCTACCAAAGGACCTACTCTGATACCAATTGTTGGAAATAATACTGAGAGGGTGGGGGTGAATCAGTATTAGCAAATAACTAACTATTTCATTTCCATAATCAGATTCATATACGCTACTTCAGTTAAGGGAACCCGCGTGTACACGCAATTGTGTTTAATTCAACTAGCGTATATCCAACCAACTTATGATTCATTTAATTCATCATATGTTGATCTTTAATCAGTGCATTAGAACTTAATTAATGATGTAAACAATAACCAGGTGTAGTAAAAACATAATAGATCATCACACATAAGAAACACACATGAACACCATGACATAAGGTGGAAACCCAATGCGGGACAAAAACCACCTGCTGCTGTTTTCTTTAAGATAAGAAAAACCTGTTTACAGTCTTGTACTGGCACAGACTCATACCAAGACGTAGGTACCCACCTGCAGAAGGCTACAACCTTCTCTCGTTCTCTAGCTTCCATTGGAAAGGAGCTACAACCCCCTAGCTCTTGTATTATCCGATCCGTTTACTAGTATGTAGGCGCTAGCCTAATGAAGGCTACAAGCTTCACTCGTTTTCCAGCAACTACTGGAAGAGAGCTCCAACCCCCTTGCTCTTGTACTGGCCGATATGTTTACCAATACGTAGGCGTCAGCCTACAGAAGGCTACGACCTTCTTGTTTCATCACAACACCATAATATGATAGCCACGTTTCATCAAATTTTCATACTGGACCCATCAACAACATTAAAGCACAAGTCAATCACTACTGCAATACAGCCATCAACTACACCTGCATCATCAATCTCTGAATCACCCAATTTTGAATCATTGAAGCCCTGTCATCAAAACATAGTCACCGGAACACAGAGCAGAACACATAACTCTGCAACAACAACCAGACCCAACTACAACTTCAAATATCATACTTCATACTGTATACAATACTCGGATGAGTAAAACTAGCATGTATGCATGCTTTTACCAAAACAAACCCACGTATAGATCTGCAAATATTTATTCATAACTTTGCAATTATTCCAGACATCAGTCATACCCAGATCATAACATTTATACAATAAAACATGTGTCAATAATTCAGATCTAGTCTATCCATGATCAAACCACATAATGATAATACATTACAAGCCTTATGATCCCGATCCATCATCCATCATCAACCACATAGGTGCATCCTTGGTTCAGATCACAAACCCATAACCATCATACCAGATCTCACCCTTCTTCAGATATTCAATCCTTGCACACTTTCACACCTTCGCCTAATGATATTCTCCTCCTTATATAGGTTTAGGCCTCTCTCAATACCATGGTCCAAAACCACATAGGAGCAATACCTTGGACCCAATACCTGGGGTCAATACCTCGAACCAAATACCATGGAACAATACCAAAATACCATGGACCAAACACCATGGACCAAAACTTAGTTTTCCAACATGTACACGCCTTTCCTTTTGTGAAAGTGCATGTGTACGTTATATGCACCTTTTGGTCTGCTAACCCGAGTGTATACACATATTTGTCACAATGAAGTTGTGTATACCTTTCTCTAATCACTAATTCTTTGCTATTGACCTGATGCACTATGATCTGTCATCTGAGTGAGTTTCCATCAAGGAAAACACCTGTATCATAATTCCAACAATCTCCCGCTTTGGACTTGATGCCAACAACCACACCAAGTCACTCTCCCCCTTTGACATCAAGGGCAAAGGGCGGACCAAGATATTCTTTCCCTTGATATACATTCTATTGTTCATACTCCCCCTGAATACATGCTGAAATCTCTGATTGAGCTCTCTCTTTGTACATGCTGAGATGTACCAATCCATCCATGCCCCCCTTGAGCACATGTTGAATTCTCTGATTGAACTCCCCCTTTGTACATTCTCCCCTTGAGCACATGCAGAGTCTGCAAAAATATTTTTCAAAATGATAACATGACTCTTCAACTCAACTACCTTCCTATCACCAATGAATCATACATACATCAATCTCCCAACCAAGTGGGGTTACACCATTTTGACTCAGAATCATCCACCCAACCAAGTGGGGATATACCAACTTTTTATACATGACTGAAATAGACATTATTACATCATCCTTCCCATGTAAAGTGGGGTTACAAATTAGGTCCTTTCATGACCTCTACCTCAAATGATATACATGAATTTTATAACAATGACCAACAATCTAAACAAGACCATGATAGTCATCAACAACTATCATACACCATATAAGATCTATACCATAAGCATCTATTACCAGCTTCCAGACCTATAACCTGCGATACCATTTTCTTGGCCAACCAACAACAAGTAGCAAGATGTATCATTTAGCCACATAAGCATCATCACCAAAGACTTCTAACCATAATGCCAACAATGCATTATTCGAAGCATATACTCCCTGAACCTGTGCCAACCAACACATACCATGACCAAACCATATCAGACTTCTTTTCCTGAGTCTATCCCACTGCTTTTCCTCAAACCAACATATACATGATTGTGCAGCTTCGAACTCGTGTATATATGCGTCTTGTCTTCATAAAACCTACGTATGAGATTTAGAACACTGAAATTTCACACTTTCAGCTCCCTCTGAGTCTGTCATGTCTGTATACTCGTCTATGCCACATCTTTTTTACTGTACTTACTTCTTCTTCTATATCTTCGACTATGATGATGTTTTCTCCTTTTGGTATGGTTCCCAAAATATTCTCTTGCATTCCTTTTCTATATTTCCAAGCTTGTTACATGCATAACATTTTACATGTTTCATATTCATTCTATAGAAATCAATGGCTTTGTGACCAAACATATTGCAAGCAAAGAAATATCCCATAAAGTACCTGGAATGTGATGATCTTTCTGTGCGATGGTCTTGAACCATTCTACTTCTGCAGCTAGCTACAACATGTCCAAAATTATGACATATAAAACATTCAACATTATTCATTGGAGGAAATAACCATCTATCACTTCCACAGTTAGGAGTAAAAGATTTTCTTTGAAGACTTTCTTTCCTTGGTTGTTGATGGGGTTGACCTCTCATCTCCTTGTTGAGAATTTCAGATTTTGCATTAGAGTTCCTTGCCTCACCTTGTGAACTAGATTCACCTTCAATAGATTCATGGAAACCGAGACCTGTTTTGATAAAAGGAAACCTTTGGCTACTAAGAATATCATCCAAAATATTAGCATTGTCTTGAAATCGTAATAGCTTATCCTTTTCTTCAAATTTACCTTTCAATATATTTACCTCAACCTGATGTTGTTCTTCCTCTTCCAGATATTGCTTCTTCAAGATTTCTTTAGACCTTCTTCCTTCTTCCAATGTTTGCCTTAGTTTGAGAATCTCATTTTCTTGTTCTTCATTCTGCTCCTGCAGCATTTGACGTACTCTAAAGGCACACTCCAGCTGAGCTTTTAATCTGGTAACTTCTTATTTGAGGGCACTCTCCCTTTTGTTAAATAGATCTTGTTGAACTATGATTTTATTTGATGCTTCATTTGCTTGTTCATCTTCAATCTGAGGTGATTCAAAATCTGAATAATTCCTTCCACTTAATGGCATGCTGTCACTGTTACTTTGAGTTGTCTTCTTCTTCTGATGCTCTTTCTTTCCCATTTTTCTACAAATCTCCTTCAAGCGATCAAGCTTCTACCAAAGGACCTGCTCTGATACCAATTGCTGGAAATAATACTTGGGGGGGGGGGGGTGAATCAGTATTAGCAAATAACTAACTATTTCATTTCCATAATCAGATTCATATATGCTACTTCAGTTAAGAGAACCCGCGTGTATGTGCAACTGTGTTTAATGAAACTAGCGTATATCCAGCCAACTTATGATTCAGTTAATTCATCATGTGTTGCTCTTTAATTAGTGCATTAGAAATTCATTAACCATATAAATAGTAACTAGGTGCAGTAAAAATAGAACAGATCATCATACATAAGAAACACACATGAACACCATGATATAAGGTGGAAACCCAATGCGGGGCAAAAACCACGTGTTGTTGTTTTCTTTAAGATAAGAAAAACATGTTTACTGTCTTGTACTAGTGCAGACTCATACCAGTACGCAGGCACCCACCTGCAGAAGGCTACAACCTTCTCTTATTCTCTAGCTTCTACTAGAAGGGAGCTACAACCCCCTAGCTCTTGTACTAGCCAATCCGTTTACTAGTACGTAGGTGCTGGCCTACTGAAGGCTACAACCTTCACTCATTTTCCAGCTACTACTGGAAGAGAGCTCCAACCCCCTTGCTCTTGTACTGGCTGATATGTTTACCAGTATGTAGGCATTGGCCTACAGAAGGCTACCACCTTCTTGTTTCGTCACCACACCATAATATGAAGGCCATGTTTCATCCAATTTTCATACTAGACCCATCAACAACATTGAAGCACAAATCAATCACTACTGCAATACAACCATCAACTACACCTGCATCATCAATCTCTGAATCACCTAATACTGAATCACTGAAACCTTGTGTTGTGGGGAAAAATGCCTATGCAGGACGATCCTATCCACCTAAGGTGTGACAGTGCCTTAGCAACAAACGAGTACAGCTATACTGGTTTCTTCCTTTATGAAATGTGAAAGAAGAGAGATCAATAGACTTACCGGTGTCTTCCGTTTGTCCCTCGATCCAATCTCCCTTCTCCTTGGGTGTTCACAGCTACTTGCCTTCTTGCTTATCCAGCTACAACTTCCTGCAAGATCACAAGAGAACAGATACTTGCGACAAGAGAACAGCTACATGAGACAAGAGAAGAACACTACACAAAGACAGATATTCACATTCATAACTAGTTTAGGATTAGAAATAAACCAAATGCACTAATACATTCATACATCAAAATATATCAGCATATAGGAGAAACCAAGATAGCTTTATTGATGAATAACAAGGTTCAGGAAGAGATACAACCCAGAGGGCTCCAATCCAGCATCTCCTTCCCAGCAAATGGAATTCCTCTCTTTTCCCCCTTCAAAGCATTAAGCACCCAATGATTCCAGTCTCAAACCAACAACAATTATTTGCAATAACAAAATTCCAGCCTTTAGATCTCATGGAGGAGAGATCCATATATAGATGTTTGGAGAGAGGATGAGTCAGCTTGAGATTTGACTAGTGTCCTCTCCCTCTGTCAGTTCTTGATTCCACTTGGAGGTTCTTGCTTCCACTTGGAGATTTGGAACCTCTTACTCATCACCAGTCGAATTCCCTGAGGCAAGTGTCATTTTGGAAGCTTCCTGTGTTTTGACACCTTGAGAAATGAACTTGCCACATGTCCACTCTCGCTCAGCGCAAGTAGCCAGTGTTGGCTTTGACCTTCAGCGCAGACAGCTAGTGGAGCCACCGAATTGATCCTAAATTGACTTGTTTTTGAGCAGTTTCTGGTGGAGAACTTTTGTGAATTGCTGTGGTTTGCTAGCCTTGTTCCTCTACGGGTAGGAACAACATGTTTAGGGACTTTGGATCCCTTAGATTATGGACATTTCATGCTCAATGTTGTAAGGCACAAAAATTTCTATAACAGTTGCCCCCTAAAGTATGAGGCCGTTTATCGGGTGAAATGCTTTATCAGGGGGATCTGAAGTTCATCCAATGCTGGGAGGAGACCTGTAATAAGATACAATACAATACATTATTTTTCATACTGCTTTCATGATCTAGCTGAGGTGGGCATTCCCATGCTCAGCTTTATAAATTCATTTTTCTGTACATAGAACAGACAATCGTCTGATGGTAGACTGATAATTTTGATGAAATTATCATCCTTTGAGTAGGATGATTATCTGCTGTAATGATGTACATGTCAATGTCTTTATCTTTCCTGAATATATATCGCAGCCTAGATGGATGAAACTAGATCCGGGGTCTTCAAACTCGTTCGATCTTCACTCTAAGTACAAGTCGATCCATGTGAGAAATGTTCTAAAGTCGAACATGGAAATACATCGCTTGATTACCAGTCAATGATGTAAACCATTAACAAGCGCAAGAGGAATCACCGATAATGATAATGACCCTCAAGGTACGACAGTACAATTCACGTGGTGTGAATAAAGGAATTGGCGTCGAACACCACGCAAAATCTTTAGGTCGAAGGTCATTGATGTATACCTGTCGCCGGAAGTGAGAAACTTGCCATTGAGGCATGCAAGCTTCAAAGTACTGAAGGGGTTGTTCCTAGATCAACTTCTTGGATAATGAGCTGATGTCGACAAGAAGCGATCCGTCAAAGGAGGGCCTTAATGAATCCCACATTAGTGACATGGAACGGAGCTAATGATTTTGATGGAGGTGAAAACGATCTGTGACATATGATTCAGGGTGGCGGTCATGAAAGGATGAATGATAATGTATGGCAGTGGATGGGACACGGTTGACTTTTCTGAATGACTTCTCTTGAACATGTGGCGACACTGATACAATGGATCGGTAGCATTACCCCAAATATGGATGGTATGGCGAGACCATGGATGTGACCGGTGAATGAAACAACCCAACCCGATTGTGGTACGGAGGAAAAGTGTCATGTTCAAGAGAGACTTGCTACCATCAAAGTTTTCTTGAGTTTCTCCCAATTTTTCCCCAGGCATTGCTGACCAGTACTACTTTATTTTTGTCAAGCTTGAGGAGGATAACATATGCTTGTTCTATAACCTGCCCTTCGGGCAAGCCCATCGCTGTGTTTTAACGATCCTAGCGATAGTGAAACTCGTTCTCGTCTAAAGACAAGTTTGTCGCTATTTAATGATTTTAACGAGTCTAACGACAAGGATAACTCGGTCCTTTTCATTTTTAGAGAGTCTGAAAGGGTACATAAATTTAACTCCAAAAGTCCTTTTTCGTCATCTAATCCCTTAAGTCCAAAAAAGTATAAAACAATACAGAAGGGATGAGTTTTTGATAGTTTTAACGAGCTAAATAAAACAAGCGCTCGATCTTTTTGTGCAATAATCCCTTAGGTCCAAAAAGATTAAAATCTAGAGGAGGGATAGCACTTCTTGTCCCTTTAACGAGCTGGAAGGCCAAGGACTCGTCAATCTTTTCATATTTTACGAGTCAGTTGAAAAGAGCTTAAAGAAGACTCGTCTTTTGAGGAGCGAGTGATAAACAGGGTTAGCAGTTGATTCCAGGTACAGGTTGGAATTTTCCAATCACGGCAGTGTCACAAGGATGGCTAGGTGAAAACACTCTTCGCAGCTGTTCCTCAAAATGGGTAAACAATCATATGGAGGTGAACGATCGGCCAAATGAAAAGTGGAGGTGATGGTACAAACACGACCAAGGCTTTAATGGCTGATAAGGTTACATTCACAGTGGTTATTTACCGGGTAGGTTCATTTTTTATTTTAAAATGAGCTTAAACGCTGGTGGAAACACTTGCTCATTGCTTATGTTTATTTTTTAACGAGCATGAAGTCCGCATTAAAACTCCTCGGATCTTGCGTTTATTTTTTAACGAGCATGACCTGTGTGCTAAAACTGCTCGATGATAAGTTTGCATGCCCCCAGCATAACAACGCAAATCGAGGTGCATGCCCCCAAGCTTCATTTCATTCAACTTGGTGGTTGGAATGAAGGTTTACCTTTGAGATTTGGAAAGGGGATTGTTTCATTTTTTAATGAGGTTGACTCAGTAAAAGAACTATCCTCATGACTACTTGTTTCATTTTTTAACGAGGTTGACACGAGATTAGAACCGTCCTCGGAGCCCACTGTATTTACAGTATTTCTATCAGGGCGATGATCCATGCTGACAAAATGTTTAGGAATCTTCCGAATCCATTAGATATAGAAGATTTCATATTGTAGGTTTCCACTGTGGCCACTTCCGCCAGATTACTTGCAGGCGGTAGGGCAAAAGTACCCATTAAGGCAGGGTCTTTTAGGAGACCTACTCCAATATTTTGAAGCGAATGATTGCTTCCATGGATCATTAGAATGCTTCCCGTAACTTGTGAACTGTCGGGGAGGAAAGTTTGTTGGACGGTGACTGTAATTCCTCCTTGAAAGGGAAATGTAATCTTCCTGAAGTAGGTCGACACAACTGCGGCCATGTCATATATCCAGGGCCTTCCCAGTAGGATGTAGTAATCGAGGTTTCCATCAATTACTTCAACATCAATTCCTATTGTTTTGCCCCCTAGTTCAACTTGCAAGTTACTTAAAATCCTGTATGGAGTGTATGATCGTCCATAAAATGCTTTTAACGTCATTGACGATCTCGACAAGGGTGGTGAGCCTAAATTCTTCCAGCAACTCATCGACATAATACACGTAGATGCTCCCTCATCAATAATTGTTCGATGAACAGATTTGTTGAGGGCTTTCACTTGAATAAGGAAAGCTAGTTGAGCTGGTAACTGAGGGTCATATCCTTTATGATCAAAGGCCACAAGATTGGAGTCCATTGGGTCAATTTCACCTATTGCTGATAATAAAGGTTGCTCTTGGGAGAGGCAATTTTGTGGTACCTCAAGCGTCGACATAGCAGACGGCGATTGGGCCAGGTCCTCTATTATATTATAATTCTGTGCTATTTTTGCACGAGTATTAAATTTCGACTTGTACACTACTCCCTTTGGCGACTTTATCATTTGTTCAGGAATGGTGGGTGGCACAACTTTGGTCAAAGTTGTTGTCGAACTACTAGGTTGTTCATTAGCCTTGTTATTCGACACCTGTGGATTCCCGTAATCTTTATTCCTTGCCAAAGCATCATTTTGCTGCTTTGAGATAGACAACATAAGCACTTGGGATCGGGAAGCATTTTGATTAGCAACCAGTTTGGTACCTGGGCTTGGAAACGGATCAGTCAATACTGCTGAGGTTTTTGAACTCTTAAAGAGTTTCTTAACTTCATCTATATGTGGACAATCTCTCGTCCAATGATCCTCATCGCATATATGACACCCCGCAGGGGGTTTCCTTTTTCTCCCTTTCTTTTTCTTCTTGCCCCCTGGTTGCTTCAGTTGTTTGCCCTTGTCGTCCGACACGGCACTTACTTCCGAGGCAAGAAGTTCCTCATTTGCATTTTGACCGGAAATCTTATGGGCCTTTTTAGATATAGCCTTTGTCAATTTCATGTCTGTTGCACCAATCACGCCATTGCCGGCATGAGAGTCATTGTTTGATTTAGGAGGAGGAGGAATTGAGAATTCCGGTCTAGGGGCATCAGGTATTTTGTTGTAGAGCGTGCCGGACTGAGTGTAAACCAAGTCCGGATATTGCGCATGAGCGATGACTTTCTCTTCCGTTACGACTCCCCCCTTTGCCACATCTTCCGTGATGGCAGGAAGTAATGACTTGATAAACCATTCAGCTAATAGCTGATCGGGAACGTACGTTTTTACCATCCTACGACGACGTCGCCACTCATGTATATGATCAGATATGTGAGTGGCCATTGTCTGTTTGAAGTTGGTTCAGATTTCTGTTCTCGTTTCATACCTTATCAGTAATTGAAAATGGGTTAAGAAAGTCGTGGCTAAGGTGCTGAAGTTGTCGAACGAAGCTCTAGGCAATTCGATGTACCATTTTGCCGTTGGACCCGTTAACGTCCTCTGAAAGAGGCGAAGTCTTATCGAATCATCATTTAGGGTGTTTGATGAACACCACAGATGAAATGTCATCACATGATTCGACGGATCTTCACCCGGATTTCCATTAAATTTAGGAATATCTGACGGAAGTTTATGCAGAATCGCTAACCACCAAGGGGCATAAGCAATTGGATCATTCGTCAGCCGGTTTAGATCTGGTAATTCTAGAGTTGCTACAAAGGGTAACTGTTGATTCAGGTTAGGCGAAGCATACCCAGGATAAGATGGAATCGCCTGAGCAGTGGGTCTTTGCATACCAGCATAATGTATTTGATGTTGGAAACTTTGACAAGATTGATGGGCATAACCATTATAATATGGTTGTTGGTAACCGCTTTGTAAATGCGATTTCCCATTACTTACAAAGACTTGTTGCTCAGTTCCTCGATATGATTGTTGGAATGGGGGTTGATGAGTTTGAACCAGCTTTGGTTGTTGGACCATTTGCTGTTGTCCAATACTGGATGATTGACCAAGATGAGGAGTCATAGTACTTGTTTGAGCCTGAGTCGCTCCAGATAAGGAGGCACTAACCGGAGGTTGTGATTGAGTTGTCGAGACAAGAGGCTGTTGTATGGCAACCTGAGAAACTTGGGGTTGACATACAACAGGTAGCGCTTGTACTTGCGACGCAATCACCATACCAGGTATAGTGGCAACATTCGACACAGGGTGGACTGGTTGCATTGAATATGCAACCCTTGGTTGTTGAGGCAGTATCGGTACCCATCCGCTAGATGTAATTCCAGTTTGACCTGAACTTTATTGTAAACTCCCATATGGTTGTTCTCCGGGGGGAACAATGAAAAGCCATACTGCCCTCCATATGGTGGCAATCCAATACTTAAAGGGTAGATTGGCCTTTGAAGACACATTGGATCAATTTGTTGAGTTTCAACATAAGAAATACCAGATGATAATCCGGATGAAGAAATAGGAACTAACCATGTCGTCGAAACAGTCTCTGATTGGACTCCAGTTTGTTGTTGACAATTTGCCGGGACAGATGGTATACCAGCGAACATCGTTGGAGTAGCGGCAGGAGGCTCTGCCGCTGCTATGTCGGATGACACAGTCCTGGATGTCAACGGTTGTTCAGACATATTTAGTCTATCCAAAAGATTTCCTAGCGATTCTACAAGAACTTTGTGATGAAGGTAGACTAATCTTCGAAGATCAACGAGGGAAAGGTGATGATTATTCCATTTAAAATAAATTTTAACGACGCTTGGACACAACTTGCTTTTTCAATTTTAAAGAGTCGAGAAAAAGCTAAAGATGACTCTAGTCTCCTTCGATGTTTTAACGACCCCAAAGTGACAAATGCTCGGATGGACTTTTTCTGTTATAGAGTCTGAAAAAGGCCAAAAGAAACTGCTCTGGAGTTCTAGGCAGAGGATGTGCCAAACTTTTCGCAAAACCGCAGAATACTTTTTAGGGTACGGGCGGTCGATCTTCCTGAATGCTGTGTTCAGTGCATTGCGATCAGTAGGGCGGCCGACACGGCTTCCTAAGGATAAAGGTTATATGCCTATAGGGGTCTCTTAATATATACACGACGGTACGTGGGAGCACAATCCGTACTGGTGCTATCGTCCCTCAGGAGGAATCACCCACCATCAACGAGATCGACAGTCACCAGGCTTTACGACGCCGGAACACGTCTCTAGCCTAGACCTCTATGTTGTGTGTTATGTTGCAAAGCGTTGTTAAGTTCATTCAATTTATTTTAAGTTGATCTTTTTAGAAGTTTGCCTTTCAAGGTTCACCACGAGATGTATGATACAATTCCTAAATGCAGTCTAAAGATGATAAGCAAGCTATATATCTTTTCAACTTTGAAAATCCTAGCTACTAAGGGAAAAGAAAGACACCATCTTTTCTCAAAGAGCGATCAGCACACTCTAATGAACTTTTCCTAAATCAGACATGCAAACTATCAAGATGCAAATGCACAATGCAGGTGTTTGTTTTCCGCTTTCTTAGTATTGATGCCTACAAAGAAATCTTTTTGTACAACTTTGAATTTGCTTTTAAATGACAAATACAAACAAGTTTACTTTTTCGAAATCAGAAAGGGTAGAAGAGATTACAACACTTAACGATTTTCGAAATGAATACTTGTTTCGACACTTAAAAGAGACAAACTCAAACCAAAAGAAAAATTAAATGTATAATCAACTGTAAACAGCTAATGAACTCTCTCCTAAGATCACAATCAACAGATCTGAATCAAGGGCTACAGGATGACTATTTCACTCTTGCAAAGAAAAACTGTAAATGACGCCACAAACACATAAAATCACTCACAGTCTTTTTGTACAAAAGGAGGTGGAATTTAAGCAGAGAAAAGGAGTTATCAGACTGGTACCTATGCTGGTTACAGGCTGCAAAAATCAAAGATCAAAACAGGGCAAAACAGAGCAGAGAACCCTAGCTACACAAGGCCTAATTGGTTCAGCGCAACCTCAACACAGGGGTTTTGACATTCAGCGCAGGTAGCCTTCACGGGACCTGCGTTGAAATGTAGAACCTCTTCAAAGCTGTCGCGCTGAAGGAGAAACGAGAGTTTCTCACTGGGTTCTAGGTCACAGATTGCTATTTAATCTACTGTTTCAAGCCAAATAAAAGCAACAAGCAAGGTACAATCAAAGGGATGCTTTGAGGGAGTACTAAGATCTATCACAAAGGATCATCAAATCATTTGTGAGTCCATTGTTCAGATCATAGACAAGTCCAGTGATTGGATCAAAGCAGCAACTGTCTACTTTGCATCTGGGAATAGCAGATGCAGTTTGATTGTTGTTGTCGAGTCTATGAAACAAACAATGATAGAAACACAAATAAAATGACTAAACAAATGTCCCCAGCGGAGTCGCCAATTTGTTGTGGGGAAAAATGCCTATGAAGGACGATCCTATCCACCTAAGGTGTGACAGTGCCTTAGCAACAAAGGAGTACAGCTATACTGGTTTCTTCCTTTATGAAATGTGAAAGAAGAGAGATCAATAGACTTACCGGTGTCTTCCGTTTGTCCCTCGATCCAATCTCCCTTCTCCTTGGGTGTTCACAGCTACTTGCCTTCTTGCTTATCCAGCTACAACTTCCTGCAAGATCACAAGAGAACATCTACTTGCGACAAGAGAACAGCTACTTGAGACAAGAGAAGAACACTACACAAAGACAGATATTCACATTCATAACTAGTTTAGGATTAGAAATAAACCAAATACACTAATACATTCATACATCAAAATACATCAGCATATAGGAGAAACCAAGATAACTTTATTGATGAATAACAAGGTTCAGGAACAGATACAACCCAGAGGGCTCCAATCCAGCATCTCCTTCCCAGCAAATGGAATTCCTCTCTTTTCCCCCTTCAAAGCATTAAGCACCCAATGATTCCAGTCTCAAACCAACAGCAATTCTTTGCAATAACAAAATTCCAGCCTTTAGATCTCATGGAGGAGAGATCCATATATAGATGTTTGGAGAGAGGATGAGTCAGCTTGAGATCTGACTAGTGTCCTCTCCCTCTGTCAGTTCTTGATTCCACTTGGAGGTTCTTGCTTCCACTTGGAGATTTGGAACCTCTTACTCATCATCAGTCGAATTCCCTGAGGAAAGTGTCATTTTGGAAGCTTCCTGTGTTTTGACACCTTGAGAAATGAACTTGCCACATGTCCACTCTCGCTCAGCGCAAGTAGCCAGTGTTGGCTTTGACATTCAGCGCAGGTAGCTAGTGTTGGCTTTGACCTTCAGTGCAGACAGCTAGTGGAGCCACTGAATTGATCCTGAATTGACTTGTTTTTGAGCAGTTTCTGGTGGAGAAATTTTGTGAATTGCTGTGGTTTGTTAGCCTTGTTCCTCTATGGGTAGGAACAACATGTTTAGGGACTTTGGATCCCTTAGATTATGGACATTTCATGCTCAATGTTGTAAGGCACAAAAATTTCTATAACAGTTGCCCCCTAAAGTATGAGGCCGTTTATCGGGTGAAATGCTTTATCAGGGGGATCTGAAGTTCATCCAATGTTGGGAGGAGACCTGTAATAAGATACAATACAATAAATTATTTTTCATACTGCTTTCATGATCTAGCTGAGGCGAGCATTCCCATGCTCAGCTTTATAAATTCATTTTTCTGTACATAGAACAGACAATCGTCTGATGGTAGACTGATAATTTTGATGAAATTATCATCCTTTGAGTAGGATGATTATCTGCTGTAATGATGTACATGTCAATGTCTTTATCTTTCCTGAATATATATCGCAGCCCGGATGGATGAAACTAGATCCGGGGTCTTCAAACTCGTTTGATCTTCACTCTAAGTACAAGTTGATCCATGTGAGAAATGTTCTAAAGTCGAACATGGAAAGACATCGCTTGATTACCGGTCAATGATGTAAACCGTTAACAAGCGCGAGAGGAATCACCGATAATGATAATGACCCTCAAGGTACGGCAGTACAATTCACGTGGTGTGAATAAAGGAATTGGCGTCAAACGCCACACAAAATCTTTCGATCGAAGGTCATTGATGTATACCTGTCACCGGAAGTGAGAAACTTGCCATTGAGGCATGCAAGCTTCAAAGTACTGAAGGGGTTGTTCCTAGATCAACTTCTTGGATAATGAGCTGATGTCGACAAGAAGCGATCCGTCAAAGGAGGGCCTTAATGAATCCCACATCAGTGACACGGAACGGAGCTAATGATTTTGATGGAGGTGAAAACGATCTGTGACATATGATTCAGGGTGGCGGTCATGAAAGGATGAAGGATAATGTATGGCAGTGGATGGGACACGGTTGACTTTTATGAATGACTTCTCTTGAACATGTGGCGACATTGATACAATGGATCAGTAGCATTACCCCAAATATGGATGGTATGGCGAGACCATGGATGTGACCGGTGAATGAAACAACCCAACCCAATTGTGGTATGGAGGAAAAGTGTCATGTTCAAGAGCGACTTGCTACCATCAAAGTTTTCTTGAGTTTCTCCCAATTTTTCCCCAGTCATTGCTGACCAGTACTACTTTATTTTTGTCAAGCTTGAGGAGGATAACATATGCTTGTTCTATAACCTACCCTTCGGGCAAGCCCATCGCTATGTTTTAACGAGCCTAGCGATAGTGAAACTCGTTCTCGTCTAAAGACAAGTTTGTCGCTATTTAATGATTTTAACGAGTCTAACGACAAGGATAACTCGGTCCTTTTCATTTTTAGAGAGTCTGAAAAGGTACATAAAGTTAACTCCAAAAGTCCTTTTTCGTCATCTAATCCCTTAAGTCCGAAAAAGTATAAAACAATACAGAAGGGATGAGTTTTCGATAGTTTTAACGAGCCGAATAAAACAAGCGTTCGATCTTTTTGTGCAATAATTCCTTAGGTCCAAAAAGATTAAAATATAGAGGAGGGATAGCACTTCCTGTCCCTTTAACGAGCTGGAAGGCCAAGGACTCGTCAATCTTTTCATATTTTACGAGTCAGTTGAAAAGAGCTTAAAGAAGACTCGTCTTTTGAGGAGCGACTGATAAACAAGGTTAGCAGCGATATATCTCATCCATTTCTGTATACCGCGCAAAAGTGGGCTTCACTGTGAAAATGTGTTTCAATTCATGTTCAATGAAAATTGGATTGTTCATAGCATCCAACATTTCTTTTCCTGTCATGCTACCTCTGATATTGGAGAGATTGACAACATCCTTTGCGATGTCTTTTAGCCTCTTGACATAATCTTCTCTGGTCATGAGTTTATCATTGATGACAAATAAAGAAGGGAGACCTTTTTGTGTCAAAGGTTCAATTCTGTTGAAAAATCTATTTATTTTCAGCTCTAAATTCTGGCATTTCTCCTCAAGCTGTATAGTCAAGTTATTTTTTGTAAATACCTTCTTCACTTGTAGGATAGTTTGTGTTATATCTCCTACTCCTAGCTCTTCTAGCTCATACTTTTTCTTTGAATTTAGAGATTTGATGATTCTGTTGGCTGTTGTTGGCATTTCTCCCAACGCTTCGTTAGTGATTGAAATAGCCTCTTTAGCTTTTTCAACTAGCTCCTTTTGCCCAAATATGATTTGGATATTGGACCAAATCTAATTCATACCCCCAATGATATTCTTCCATATGATTTCCTTTACCCTTCCCAGATTGTTACCAATTGAAGACTCCTTTTTAGATTTCTTCAAATTTCAATTAATTTTTGTGCCCTTTGCATTTCTACTGAATGTGCACTCTCAGATCTTTTAATATGGTCCTACAAAATGTTGACTTTAGTTTCCAATCTCTTGATTTCCTCTGTTTGAAGGTTTATGCTCTCCATGGATTTGGTTAGTTGTTTTGCATTATTTCTTGTCCCTGTATTGATAGTTGCTGGAGTAGCCGTGGGAATAGCTGTAAGAGGGACAACCTCCATAGTGGTGGTGGTTAATTGTGCTGCTTTCTTCTTTTCCTCTACCATCTTCTCCATCTCTATTTCCATTTGTTTTATTTGGAGTGACTGCTCCATTATCAGTTTCATCATTTCTTCCTTCTGAATCTCTGTTTCCTTAATTTCTTTAGTCAAGGGATCCTGTGTTGCAGGAATTTTGAGTTGTTTTCTCAAGACTTCTAGATCAACCTCCTTATTTTTAATAATCTCTTCTACTGATTTCACATATGATGGATCATACCCAATTTTCACCACTAAATCTTCCAAGGACTTAATTATTATATTTTGATTGAGATGAAATCTTTTCAATCTTTAGCTGTGATTGGGCATTTGATAAAGCCACCTACATTTTAAACAAACTCATAGAGGTACTTGTTAGATTGGAAGAGATCATCACACCGGTTTTCTTATGCATTTCCAACTGATCAATAGAATGAACATTTCTGGCATCAAACTCAAAGGAAGTATGTTTATAATCTGCTGAAGTTTTAGGTTCTGTTGTTTGTGCCTCAAGGAATGCCATATGCATTTTCCCTTCCTCCGAATCGAAAGCTGATAGAAGTCGGCCTTGGAAGTAGAACTTTGCTTCCAAAAATGAGAATAAGTACTCTTTTTCAACATTTAATTTATGATCTTTATCTCTCTGAAAGTGTCAGAAATGGTCTCCTCCTTTTCTCCTGTTACATTGGTAGATGTGGAAATTTGAAGAGTTTGTTGCTTTCCTGAGATTGGAGTTGTAGGAAAAGATTGACCTCCTACTAGAGATGAACTAGGAATGCCATTGAGGTTGATAACTATTTGTTGTGGTGATTCTTTACCTAGGTCCATGTCCATACGAATCCTTTCCCTTTTCCTAAATTTCAACTTGAACTCCTTTATAGAAGTATCAGTCCCTGGTGACTGATCTTCTCTTTGTATTTTCCCAGTTGCTTCTTTTTCCTATTCCTTGCCCTTGTCTAGTCTATCCTCTGTACTCTTCTTTTCTTATTGTCTAGGAGTCTATGCATTTGAAGAAGAAAGTATCTTCTCCTCATCCTCTTGCAAGGTTTCAGGCATCCACTCTGTCTGGTTCATGAATTTTCCTATTTCAGTCCTGTGAGTGTGAATATAAGGTGTTGATTTGTTTTCCACCCTTTTCTTGGAGATGATACCTCACAGTTCATAGGACCATGTGAAGTTGTGGGTCAACTTCATTTATTTCAACTTCTTATCAACCTCCTCACCTGCTTCCCGATTGTTGCAAATAAAAGGACCAATCTAGGATTTGATCCTGAATTGAGATTTCTTCTTCGCTGCCACAATGTGCACTTCATCTACATTGATCATTTATCTGATATACTCTAGTGAAAATATCCTCATGGGAAGGAACTTTTTCAGCTTGTAACTGGCCAATCCGCATCCATATATCCTTAATTCTATGTTATTTTGGTACAAATACCAATCTCTTGTTCTATCTTGGTTGGTCAGTTTCATAATTATTTTGATTTCTTCACTGATTTTGGGTTTTGTTGTACCATTGAGGAGGCTCATAATTGGATGAACAAACATCTCTATGAATGTTTTGTATGTGAAGTCCCTTTTATCCTTCATCACCATGGTTTTCTAGAAGATGACCGACTGAGGTTCACCTTCTTCATTTAGCTTTCTCATCAAAAACCGAAACCTTTCTGCCTGAAAATAAACAAACATATAAACCAGTGTTGAAGAATATTGAAACATTTCTTTTGAAGTAATATTTATGAATTGTTCATGGATGACATATGTAAGGAATTGAGTAAAATTTAACAAGATAGAGGGATTTGACTTTGATGACAATATGGATAGGAAACCTATTATGGCCTCACCAAGCCACTAGTTTGAATAATACCCTAGAGTATATGAAAGCACTCTAACTATATGTCTAGTTCTATCATGGAAAGAAATGGATGGATACTGAGGATTTTTTCTAGGCAGTGGGGTCTCTTCAGTCATGAATAGTTCCAAGGTTTATCTCTTTTAGCAAAGTTTAACTTATGGTACATTTCACTGAGGATTTCATGGGAAAAAGGAGTGGTTCCTTCAATGATAGGAGCTTGCATCATCTGCATTATGGATTTAGAATCAATGGTGAACAATATTTCTCCTGTAGGGTCCACTACTATTCTTTGTTGTGGGCTATAGAAGGACTGAAATTTTATTATTAATTTTAGGAAGCTATGAGTTTTGGGAAAAATGTAGAAAGGAAAATTTGTATCCAAGAGTCCTATAGCATCCATTTCATTGATGAATTTGTCCTCCCACCAATAGTAGATGTCGAAGAGATAAAATTCTGACATTGTCTCATGTATCTTGAAGTCTCTATTTGCAAGTGGAATATGGTCCAAGTCCACTGGTGGGTGCACCATTGGATTGAACAGCTCCTGTTCTTTCTTCTTCAGTGGCATGGCTATCTTCATGAGATTTTAAACCCGAACCATCTTTGGATTTGTAGGGGAACTGCAATTAGGAAAAGGATTGAGAAGAAGAGGGAACTTAGAGATGGAAAACAGAAAGGGAATGAGCAGAAAATGGAATTCAAGAAGGGAGCCACCTGCTAAACGCAGAAAATTGTAGCATTCTGCTGTTGTGTTAATAATTCACTGTGTCAACTACTTCTCGGTATACGTCTCAACATGTTTTCACTCCACCTGCTATGAAAAGAAGACATATCAAAACTATATAAATGGGTAAGAGATGATGAATTTGTAATTTTTGCAGAGTTCTCATTGAAGTGGCATGAAGTGACGCATGTCTGTTGGCTAACAATTTAACGAATTGAATGTGCAACGGGTATAGAGCAAGAATGGAGGCGATAGGTGGATGAGACAGAGTGGTGTCGTGGAGCAGTAGGAGTGGTGAAGGATCATGATAGATGGGTGGTTTTTTTAAGAGCGAAAACCACTTTTCGGAGGGCCCCCTGACTGGTAAGCGGAATTGGTGGGGGGTTGAGAAATTATGTGAGCGCGACATGTAGGCAGAGACAAATCATTGATTTTGGACCCCCCCCACCCTAGCATTAATGTTCGGAGGGTGAGCAGGGGGCAAAAAACTTGATGAGTCATCAAATCAAACGTTGAGCATGGGGATTTGATGGAAGGCGAGGGGTGTATAACTAAGGATATGACAGGCACGTGGGTGGTGTGGTTGGGAAAAGAAATGAAATGGGTGGCAGAGTATGGATTAAATTTAAGAGTTTATTATTAGACCCCTTCATTTCTAATCTAACATTTTTTATTTTGCAGGGTGCATTTAGACTTGTGGACCCTTTTTCACCTTTTTTTTTCTAACCTACTCTCTCACTTATCTCTCCTATTGGTTCAGATTGAACAATTGAACCAATTTCATTTCTACCTAGCTACTAATTCTCCAAGCTTAAATTGTTTGGTAGATCTCTATTTTCTACCCTATCAATATAAATTGAAATTTATTCAATCATTCTTAGACTGTATGAATTAAACAATATTTGGGGTTTTCTATTCTTTTCATTTTTTTTCTCTTTTGTTCTTTTCCTTTATTTTTATTTTTTTTGGAAATCAATTGAATATTGAAATCTATGAACAATATGAAATCTGGAAAATGTGAGATACTCAATCACCTTGAGATCCTATAAATTATAGGACCCTAATAGTGGCTCCAGATGGGGATGGCACTTCTTAGTTTGAAGTGCCAAGAACATAAGATTAGTAGCCTTGAGTTCTCCATATCTGCATTATCTTCAATCTGATTTCTTTTTGTAGTAACTTCATCAAGGTAGACTTAAGGCCTTCTCTGCGAGATTCAAACTTTGTCAAATGAGTTATCCAATAAAAAATATAAAATACTGTGATATTTACAAAGGTATGAGGGAAACTTGTGTATCAACATCCTGCCACTGACAAGACCTCCTGGCAGCTCTGTTCCATCCAACTCTTTGAGAAAAAATGCATTATTTCCTCTGAAAGTAGAAATAATATATGGAAATTTCTAAAGATTTTCAAATTTACCACGCTTCCCTTTATCTTCTCTTCTTGAGTCCCATTTTAGCACTTTGTCTCCCATATTGAAATCATCAGCTTTGTTTCTTTTGTCAAAAAAATTCTTGATTGTTTCCTGGACAACTTGAGTTTTATTGTATACCTCTTCTCTAGACTGTTGCAATTGAATTGTCTGATTTATCCTTCTTTGTATATCATTTGGTTTAGTTTGTATTTCCTAAATAATATTCATGGCGGGCACTCCCATGGAAGAAGGGAAAACTGGATCCATTCCATAAACCAGTTGGTATGGGGACATCCCAATCGATTTCTTTGTAGTCAATCTATTAGCCCATAATGTGTTGATCAATTTGTTGACATGACTTCTTATTGTCCTCCAATATCTTCTTAATGATGTTTACCAAAATTTTGTTTGAGGATTCAGCCAACCCATTACCTTGATGGTAATAAGTTGTTGAATCACCCAAAGAGATATGGTACTTGTGACAAAATTCCACCATCTTCTTCAATTTAAAAGTTGCAGCATTTTCAGTGATAAGTTTCCTAGGACAACCAAATCTAGAAAGGATATTGGTTTCAAGGAATTTTATAATAATAGAACCAGTAGCAGCTCTGGAAGCAGAAGCGTCTCTCATATATTTGCTAAAGAATGCTATTGGTTTTTCATATCTTTCTCTATTTTTCTGTAATAATACAAATGCAATAGTATGTTCAGATGCAAAAGAAAAGATAATAAAATATTTGGTGAAATCTAGGCTGATTAAAGCTGGAGATTTTGTTAATGCATATTTGACTAGATCAAAATATTATTTGGCTTCAACATTTCTTTTAATTTCTGTATCTTTCTTGTGCATGTTTGTTATATTTCTAAGCATTTCAACAAGATTTGGTATGAATCTTCTCAAAAATTCAATTTTTCCAATAAAAGATTGAAGTTGCTTTTTGTTTCTTGGATGACTAATTTTAAGGATACCTTCAATCCTACTATCATCAATTCTGATTCCATCTTTGGAAATGATATGGCCTAGAATTTTTCCTTCTTCAAGCCCAAACAATGTTTTCTTGGGATTCAGGGAGATACCAAATTTTCTGTATTTTTCAAATACTCTTCTCAAATGTGCTAGGTGTTCTTCATCATGCTTTGATAAAACTGTGATGTAATCAAGATAAATCACAATAAAATGTCCAATTTCAACTGAAAAATCAATGTCCATTGCTATTTGGAAAGTGGCACCAGCATTCATTAATCATAAGGGCATTTTCACGTACATGAAAGTTCCCATAGGAGTAGTAAAAGTTGTTTTATCTTGATCATCAGGATACACTAAAACTTGATTATACCCTAAGAAACCATCTAAAACCCATTACCCTTTGTAATATGTGATCCATTTTTGGTAAGGGGTAGTTGTCCTTAAGGGAAACCTTGTTTAAGTTTCTAAAGTCAATGCACAATCTTATTTCACTAGTTTTTTTTATTGTAGGCACAATATTGGATATCCATTTGGAATATCTGATTGGAACTATGATTTTAGCCTCATACATTTTCTTGATTTATTTTTCAACCAAGGGAATTAGGACAAGATTTATCCTACTCAGCTTCTTCTTAAATGATTTTTTGTCTTCCTTTATTGGAATTTTGTGTTGTATAATGCTAGTATCATAAGCTTTCAAATCATCATAGCTCCAAGAAAATACATCTATGAATTCTTTAAATAGAGCTATATACCTTCGTTTTGCCATGATAGGTAGTGATTTTGACATTTTTATGATTTTAGGGTTTTTCTCACTGCCTATGTTGCATTCTTCAATGTTTGTTCCTATTGGTTCCATTTTTTTCTTTTAGGCAATGTCATTGAAGTCAAAACGTTCTTCTAAAGGGGCAAGCCCTACGGGAAAAACATTATCCTTGAGCTGAAGTACTTTGAATTCCTCTTTTTCTGGGTCTTTATGTATTTCGTTTTATGTACAGTTTTATTTGCTAAAATATTTACATCAGAAACAACAAGTTTCTCTATACTATTAATTTTAGGTATGTTCTATGCTTAGAGAAATTTATTTCAATTTTCACAGTTAGCTCAATATTTTTTCCAGATTAGAAATCACATCAGCGTTATAGTAAAATGTAGATAGAACATAAACATAAATCACAGAAGACAAGAGGACACAAGATGTGGCGCTAGCTAGGGACAAACCCCAATGTGGGGAAACCCTTGATCAATTCTTCTTATATGTTCTTCAATAGTTCAACAGAGAGAGAGAGAGAGAGAGATAGTACATTTACAACATAAGTCAACACTTTGACTTATCTAAATAAGAGCATATATTATCTCTAAGAAGATGATACATGAGATCAATTGAAGACATCCTGCTTCAACTGATTCTCCAAGGTGACTCCTTCACCTATCATTGCGCTACATCTCGTCATCATGCTGCAACTCACCATGATGCAGCCATCATGAAAATGCTGGACCTTATGACCATGTTGTACACATCATACTATTGCACCTTATGCTTCACTGTTGTCCCAGTGTTTAGCATTTTTGTACCTTGTGCCACAATTGCATCATTCTGTCACCCATGTGCTTTATGTGCCATTGTTGCTTTGTGTTCTTGCTACACTAAGCACCATGAACTTGTTGTTGTTGTTGCAATACATCATGCTACTGTAATATATCATACTGCTGTAATATATCATACTACTGCAATATATCATACTGTTGTAATATATCACACTACTACAATATATGATGCTGCTGCAATATATCATACTGCTGGACCTCACCATTGTGTTGCACCTCATTGTAGCATTCATCGTCACAGTGTTGCACTTTTTTATATTTGTGTTGCACTCATTATGCTATGATACACCTCATCACTATACACATTATCATAAGGTTGTCACATAATATCACTCAAACAGTAATTCAAACAACCTTCACATTGTGGCCATGAACTGGTTAAGACATCAATGACAGTCCTACCAGCCTTCACACCTTAGCTGCAACATCCCTAGCAAGACTATGGTCACCCTTCTTCAGCACTACTACATCCCACGTTGGTTTTTCATACCCCAACAAGCCTTATGCCCTCCTAATGTAGAC
The DNA here is from genome assembly GCA_031772625.1 of Pinus tabuliformis. Classification (NCBI taxonomy): domain Eukaryota; kingdom Viridiplantae; phylum Streptophyta; class Pinopsida; order Pinales; family Pinaceae; genus Pinus; species Pinus tabuliformis. The sequence goes on from CM062818.1 coordinate 1,873,864,667, forward strand.
CTATAGGTGTGATAGGGACTACAGCTTGCTACAACAATCCTATTGTTGTTGGGAAAAGTATCCAATACAGAATGACCCTATCCCACTCTAAGGGTGATAGTACCTCAGCAACAATCGAAGCAAAGCTATCTAAGATTTCTTCTTTATGAAAGTAAAATAGGGGAGAAAGAGATCCACTAACCGATGTCTTTCGCTAATGGTTGATCCAATCTTCTCTCCTTGTTGCTTGCTCCCAACTCCTTGCTCTTTCACTGGCCCAGCTACACCAAGATCCTGCAAAATGGCAAGAGAGGGAAACTACAAGAAGCATACATTCATAATTGATTCAAGGATTAGAATAAATCAAATACACAAGTATAACAATACATCATTGAGACACATGCATATAGAAGAACCTCAAATGCTTTATTAATGGAAGAAGTAAAGTTCAGGAAGTGATACAACCATAAGAGGCCCAATCCAGCATCACCTTCCCAGCAGAAAGAAATCTCCTCTTCACCTCCTTCAAAGCAAATCACCCAATAGTTCTAAACTCAAACCAACAGCACTTCCTTACATTCACAAGATTCCAGCCTCCTTAGACCTCATGAGAGAGCTCTATATATAGGAGTTTTGGAGAAAGGATGAGTCAGCTTGAAGCTGGCATGAAGCTGACTAGTGTCCTCTCCCACTTCAGTTATTCTTCAGTTCTTGAGTCCACTTGGAGGTTCTTGCTTCCACTTGGAGATCTAGACCCTCTTACTCATCACCAGTCGAATTCCCTGATCCAAGTGTCATTTTGGAAGCTTCCTGGGCATTGACACCTTGAGGAATGACTGTGCCACATGTCCCAACTCGCCCAGCACAGGTAGCCTTCTTTGCAGTTGACATTCAGCGCAGGTAGACAGTGGAGCAGTTGACATTCAGCGCAGATGCTCAGTGGAGCAGTTGACATGATCCAGAATTAGCTTGTTTTTTAGTGTTTTCAGGTGGAGAACTGATATTCAGTGTTGTGGTTTGCTGACCTTGTTCCTCTAGGGGTAGGAAAAACATGTTTAGGGACTTTGGATCCCTTAGATTATGGACATTTCATGCTTCATGCTGTAAGGCACAAAAATGTCTATAACAGTTGCCCCCTAAAGTATGAGGTCGTTTATCGGGTGAAATGCTTTATCAGGAGGATCCGAAGTTCATTCAATCGCTGAGAGGTGACCTGTAATAAAATACAATACAATACATTATTTTTCATTCTGCTTTCATGATCTAGCTGAGGCGGGCATCCCCATGCTCAGCTTTATAAATTCATTTTGGTACATAGAACAGACGATCGTCTGATAGTAGACTGATAATTCTCTGCTGAAATTATCATCCTTTGAGTAGGATGATCATCTGCTGCAATGATGTACATATCAAATGTCTTTATATTTCCTGAATATATATCGCAGCCCGGATGGATGAAACTAGATCCGGGGTCTTCAAACTCGTTCGATCTTCACTCTAAGTACAAGTCGATCCATGTGAGAATTGCGCTGAAGTCGAACATGGAAAGACATCGCTTGATTACCGGTCAATGATGTAAACCGTTAACAAGCGCGAGAGGAATCACCGATAATGATAATGACCCTCAAGGTACTGCAGTACAATTCACGTGGTGTGAATAAAGGACTTGGCGTCGAACACCACGCAAAATCTTCTGGTCGAAGGTCATTGATGTATACCTGTCGCCGGAAGTGAGAAACTTGCCATTGAGGCATGCAAGCTTCAAAGTACTGAGGGGGTGTTCCTAGATCAACTTCTTGGATAATGAGCTGAAGTCGACAAGAAGCGATCCGTCAAAGGAGGGCCTTAATGAATCCCACATCAGTGACACGGAACGGAGCTAATGATTTTAGTGGAGGTGAAAACAATCTGTGACATATGATTCAGGGTGGCGGTCATGGGTGGATGAAGGATAATGTATGGCAGTGGATGGGACACGGTTGACTCTTTCTGAACAACATCTCTTGAACATATAACGACACTGATGCGATGGATCGGTAGCATTACCCCAAATGTGGATGGTTTGGCGAGACCATGGTGATGAGACCGGTGAATGAAACAACCCAACCCGATGTGATACGGAGGAAAAGTGTCATGTTCAAGAGCGACTTGCTACCATTAAAGCTTTGAGGTTCTCCCAATTTTTCCCCAGTCATTTCTGACCAGTACCTCTTTATTTTTGTCAAGCTTGAGGAGGATAACATATGCTTGTTCTATAACCTGCCCTTCGGGCAAGCCCATCGCTATGTTTTAACGAGCCTAGCGATAGGGAAACTCGTTCTCGTCTAAAGACAAGTTTGTCGCTATTTAATCATTTTAACGAGTCTAACGACAAGGAAAACTCGGTCCTTTTCATTTTTAGAGAGTCTGAAAAGGTACAGAAAGTTAACTCCAAAATTCCTTTTTCGTCATCTAATCCCTTAAGTCCGAAAAAGTATAAAACAATACAGAAGGGATGAGTTTTCGATAACTTTAACGAGCCGAATAAAACAAGCGCTCGACCTTTTTGTGCAATAATCCCTCAGGTCCAAAAAGATTAAAATCTAGAGGAGGGATAGCTCTTCCGGTCACTTTAACGAGCTGGAAGGCCAAAACTCGGCAAACTTTTCATATTTTACGAGTCAGATGAAAAGAGCTCAAAGAAGACTCGTTTTTTGAGGAACGAGTGATAAACAGGGATAGCAACTGATTCCAGGTACAGGTTGGAATTTTCCAATCACGGCAGTGTCACAAGGATGGCTAGGTGAAATCACTCTTCGCAGCTGTTCCTCAAAATGGGTAAACAATCATATGGAGGTGAACGATCGGCCAAATGACGGTGGAGGTGGCAGGTGCAAAACACGACCAAGGTTTTTATGGCTGATAAATTTACGATCACAGTGGTTATTTACCGGGATAGGTTCATTTTTTAACGAGCTTGAATGCGCCAAAACACTGCTCAATCTTATGTTTATTTTTTAACGAGCATGAACTATGTGCTAAAACTGCTCGGATCTCGCTTTTCTATTTTTTAACGAGCATAAATTCCGTGGTAAAACTGCTCGATATACCAGTCATAAGATAAGAAACGTCCCCTGTGAGATCTCTATTTTTTAAGGAGTTTCATCTTCACTAAGCTTTACTCCATATCCTTTCTTTATGCAAGTTCGGAAACGACTAATCCAAAAAGCAGATAAATAACCGCTCTTTGCTTGCACTCCAAAAGGTTTGCATGCCCCCAGGTATAAAATACAATTTCAAGGTTGCCCCTCCTCCTTCCCACCTATGTTTTTCTTTGGGTGTTCACAGCTACTTGTCGTCTTGCCAGTCTAATGTTAACGATACTTGTCTTCTCGTTATTTTTAACGGGTCTTACGCGATACTTGTCTTCTCGTCAGCCCAATTTTTAACAGATCTTTCGCAAGATCGCAAGAGAACAGCTACTTGCAACAAGAGAACAACTACTTGCGACAAGAGAAGAACACTACTCAAAGACAAAACATTTGTGTTATTGAGGGAGGCTTACCTCTTTCTGGTTACCCAAAGATTGTCTTGTTATTTTTTCAACAAAACACTTCCTCGGCAATGTCTACCGAAATAGACAAGGGTGAATGACCTTTGTCAAACACGTAACCTTGACAAAAGAATCTTATTCCAGAACAACCCCTCTTCCATCCACGGACGGGGTACGGACTAGTCATATTCTCCCGCGGAAATTCTACCTTATACCCAGAGTTTTCTCTGCCCAAAGCAGACCAGGATGCATGCCCCCTGGGTTCCAGTCCCATCTTTCCGAATCACTCGCACTCATCGGGAAGGAGGACTGGGGGTGGAGACATTTCTTGATTGAATAGACCATTCAGGTTTGGTATGTGACTATTTGCGATGCGTGATCCCGGAAATGAAAGTTGGTCTACGAGCTTGACCATTCTTCCTTCGTGTGGAAAACACATTACTCTAAAGAGTGAGGAGACTATTGCTCCCATGCAATATATATAGTCTCGTCCAAGGAGTAGGTTATAATCCAAGGGTCCTTGAATGATCATCACGTTCATTTGAACGGTCTTCCCTTTCAATGTAACAGGCACATTGGGGAGGATCCCTAATGGTCGACTGGTTCCTTTATTGAAACCCGAGAGATTTCTTATCTCAGGCAAAAGCGTCGGGGAACCCAGTGCTTTCCAAGCAATAGAGGAAAGGATACTCACAGATGCCCCTTCATCAATGATAGTTCCAGCCATTACCATTCTGTATATTTGGACCATGATTCTGAATGGTATACTGGCTGGCAACCGGGGTCTGCCTAGTTGGTTCCAATCAAAGGACACAACCAGGTTGCTTGGTGGTGGGACCGAATACACGGCCGGATATGACCCTGACGATGTTCCTTCCTGCGATAAAGGAATGGGCGCATTGCCCTGATGCTCGTCAGAGTCTGTGTTGATGAAAAGAATCTGGATGGTGTCATCCTTATTCTCTTCAGTGAGGGTGTCATTTGAAGATGAATCTTCAGTGACGGTGTCATTTGAAGATGAAACTTCTGAAAGGAGAACCGGGTCAACTGTCGTTTCGACCTTTGGACTTTCGTCCGGTCTAGATTCAGTAGGTTCATTTTCAATGACTGACGCTTCAGCTGACCACTTGAGCGGGCCAGCTGTATTCTCAACCAACGAAGGACTTGGCACGAGTTTTTTGTATCCAGGAGGAAGTCTCAACGGTGAAACCGGACGATCTTCCAAAACTCTCTTCGCTTCGTCTAAGAAGGGACAACGGTGGATGGCGTGATCGCCTTCACACAGTCTGCAGGGGGATCTTGCTCCCCCTCTTTGTCTTGAACCTTCACTTTCGCTGGTTGACGGTAAGCATTCAACATGGCTATCAGAGGTTGATGCTCCCGAATTGTGCAAACGAGGGGACCAGTCCCTTAGTATCCGGGGAATACAGGGACAATCTCTATGGAAGTGGTCTCCTCTACATATGACACATGGCGATTTAGGCCGGTCTGTGTTGTGTGTGGATTTTTGTCAGATGTCTTTTGCTTGCCCCCAGTCGCCTTAGGCCCCTTCTTCTTCTTCTCTCTCTTCTTCTTCTCCTTCTTCTCCATGGGAGCTTGGCTTTTGCCGGCTCTACCTTGCGAAGATGAAGGATTGGAGGAAGAGTTATAGGAAGTAGAAGGCTGGTGGGCAGCTCTAGACTGATCTAACTGTTGACTCGACTGTTCAGGAACCATGGTGTTCTGAACTACATTGGTTGAGAATAGCCAAATTGGCAGGCCAATTGTCAGTCCTGGAAGCGACAATGTGGCCATGTGGGGCGCACCAACTTCTCCCCAAGAGGAGAAAGGACTAGGATTTCCATCATTGGGAATTCCTTGGTTGGGGTGTTCCATGTTCTCAACCTACAGATCAACGCGGGAATAGGAGGTGATTATGTTCCGTTTAAAATAAATTTTATAACGACGCTTTAGACACAACTTGCTTTTTCACTTTTTAAGAGTCGAGAAAAAGCTAAAGATGACTCTAGTCTCCTTCGATGTTTTAACGAGCCCGAAGTGACAAATGCTCGGATGGACTTTTTCAGTTATAGAGTTTGAAAAAGGCCAAAAGAAACTACTCTGGAGATCTAGGCAGAGGGTGTGCCAAACTTTTCGCAAAACCACAGAATACGTTTTACGGTACGGGTGGTCGATCTTCGTGAATGCTGTGTTCACTGCATTGCGATCAGTAGGGCGGCCGACACGGCTTCCTATGGATAAAGGATTTTTTCCTATAGGGGTCTCCCAATATATACGCGACGGTACGTGGGAGCACAAGTCCGTATTGATACTTATCGCTTCACCGTGGAGGAATCACCCAACCATTCAACGCTAAGATATCACGTTTAACGACGCCGGAACACGTCTCTAGCTTAGACCTCTATGTGTTTGCGTTATGTTTCAAAGCGTTGTTATGTAAATTCAATTTATTTTAAGGTTGATCTTGTTTAGCATTTTGCCTTTATGGATCACCACGAGATGTATAATACAACTTCCTAAATGCAGTCTAAGATGATAAGCAAGCTTTTCAATCTTTCAACTTTGAAAATCTTAACTACTGAGGGAAAAGAAAGACATCATCTTTTCACACAGATCATAGAGCACACACTAATGCACTTTTCCCTAAATCAACATACAAGCTGTCAAAATGCACATGCACAATGCAGGTATTTCTTTTCTCTTTCTTAATGTTGATGTACTACAAAAAGAAAGCTGTTGTATAATTTTGAATTCAATTTCAAGTGAAACAAACAAGCTTTGTCCAAAATCAAAAGACACCTTAAGATTTACTTGTTTCGACACTAGAAATATATAAATTCAAACCATATGACGAAAGCAAAAGCTCAATCAGCTATGAACAACAAACAAACTAACTCTTAAGATCAAAACGACACTTATCACAGGTCTAGATCTAAGAGGCCACAGCAAGACTAGTTCACTTTCGTTATGGGAAACTGCAAATGATATAAGAAATACACAAAGAAAAAATACAGTTTCTTTATACAACCGAGGCGAAATAGTGGCAAGGAAAGTTGGTTTCAGATAGGTACATTGACTGATAACAGGCTGCAAAAACAGGGATGAAAACAGGGCAACAAACAGGAGGGAACCCCAGTAGCACTAGGCAAAACTGGTTCAGCGCAGGTGGTACACTGGCAGTTTGACCTTCAGCACAGGTAGCCCCTTCGGGACCTGCGATGAAATGCAGACTGCCTTCACAGTGCCTGCAATGAAGAGATAAACTTTCGTTTTTCTCAGTTTCCGGGTCACAGATTGCTCAAAAATTCACAGTTTTTGGCCAAATCAGAAGCTATCAATCAAGTACACACTAAAGGATGAAAAGGAGGATGAAAAGCTATCACTAAGAGCTGTTCAGAGTCCTTGTGGATCAGCTCTTCAAATCATAAACTTGCCTAGAAACTGAGCTAGAGTAGCTGCCCTCTACTTTGCATTTGAAAGATTCAAATGCAGTTCGATTCGGTACTCCCTTTGTTTAGGAAATGAATAGCAAAAACACAAACAACCAACAAGATATGATCCCCAGTGGAGTCGCCAATTTGTTTTTGGTAAAATTATCCAATACGGAATGACCCTATCCCACTCTAAGGGTGATAGTACCTCAGCAACAATCGAAGCAAAGCTATCTAAGATTTCTTCTTTATGAAAGTAAAATAAGGGAGAAAGAGATCCACTAACCGATGTCTTTCGCTAATGGTTGATCCAATCTTCTCTCCTTGCTGCTTGCTCCCAACTCCTTGCTCTTTCACTGGCCCAGCTACACCAAGATCCTGCAAAATGGCAAGAGAGGGAAACTACAAGAAGCATACATTCATAATTGATTCAAGGATTAGAATAAATCAAATACACAAGTATAACAATACATCATTGAGACACATGCATATAGAAGAACCTCAAATGCTTTATTAATGGAAGAAGTAAAGTTCAGGAAGTGATACAACCATAAGAGGCCCAATCCAGCATCACATTCCTAGCAGAAAGAAATCTCCTCTTCACCTCCTTCAAAGCAAATCACCCAATAGTTCTAAACTCAAACCAACAGCACTTCCCTACATTCACAAGATTCCAACCTCCTTAGACCTCATGAGAGCGCTCTATATATAGGAGTTTTGGAGAAAGGATGAGTCAACTTGAAGCTGGCATGAAGCTGACTAGTGTCCTCTCCCACTTCAGTTATTCTTCAGTTCTTGAGTCCACTTGGAGGTTCTTGCTTCCACTTGGAGATCTAGACCCTCTTACTCATCACCAGTCGAATTCCCTGATCCAGGTGTCATTTTGGAAGCTTCCTGGGCATTGACACCTTGAGAAATGACTGTGCCACATGTCCCAACTCGCCCAGCGCAGGTAGCCTTCTTTGAAGTTGACATTCAGCGCAGGTAGACAGTGGAGCAGTTGACATTCAGCGCAGATGCTCAGTGGAGCAGTTGACATGATCCAGAATTAGCTTGTTTTTGAGTGTTTTCAGGTGGAGAACTGCTATTCAGTGTTGTGGTTTGCTGACCTTGTTCCTCTAGGGGTAGGAACAACATGTTTAGGGACTTTGGATCCCTTAGATTATGGACATTTCATGCTTCATGTTGTAAGGCACAAAAATGTCTATAACACCTATCCCTTGCGGCGGTATCCCTTTCCAAGGGTTATAGCCCTATAAAACTCAACCTCCTTCACAATGCCTTAGAGCCTCCATTTATTTTTGTGGCTAGGCATTAGGGAAGTTGTAGGTGGATTCTTTCTCCTCCACGTTGGGTACTTAGGCTTCTACCATGGCTATGTTAGATACGGCAGCGTTAGGGCTTCTTGTAATTGAGATAAGGGCTGTCTTTTACGACAACGTTTAGGGCAACATTAGGGATTGTAAGGAAAATGTAGGTCTCTTCACCATGATTTCGTTAGGGCTTCTCCATAGGGCAGCAAAGATTCTTCTCCATGAATGTAGATGAGGGCAGCGTATAGATCTCTTAGTCTAGGGCTAGGGAAAACCTCCTAGATCAACACATTATCTTAGGGATTCTTCCTTCCATTAAACCCAAGCAAATGGAGAGGAAGAGATCACTAGAGAGTTGTGAGTGTGTCCAAATGACTTTCAAGGCACCTCTATTTATACTAAAACATTGAGCACATGTGGTGTTTATTTGGTTGCTGGTCGACCTTGATGAATTGTCTCATAACACAAATAAATTCATATCTCCATGAATAATTATCGAAATCGGATGATATTTAGATCAATCCTACACCTCTCGATGAGAGGGATCTAAGAAAAATATTAGTTTCCATTAATAATATGACTCACATGGATTTTGGCTCTAGTTTCCAATTTTAACATTCCCTCTCAACTAGGGATAACTCCATCTGTTGATCCATATGCCAGACTATACTATCTCTGCCATAAGTGCCCTACATTGCTCTGCTCTACTGAATGATGCAGGGTTACCCCCGCTTACACCCACAGTATGCATATACAACGCATAAGCACATCAGTTCTAGGAAATTAACTCTCTAAGGAGTCAAAATATTCAACCATCAATGGTTAAGGCCCCATTATTAACTCAACGGAACCATTCATTACAATATCCCAGTCTCTCATTTCTTTCTATCGAAACTCTATCCACCCTTATAAACCTTATTTTAAACCCATAAGCCGCACATTAGGCCTTCATAACATTGTTGTAGCATATATATAACGAACCCCTCTTTAAACTTCGGTTAATGCGGAATTAACCCATAAAACCCCCTATTGGCGCTTTATTTCTATTATAAATAGAAATACACATAAACATGCATAGCTTACCTTTCCACCTTTTTTAAAGCCTTGCACAGTTTCCAAGGTTTCCCCTTGACCGTTGATTGTAATCGGGGCTCTCCGTGATCACATTAACACAAACCTCCTCCGCATCTGATATGCAATTAACCTTCCTTTTGGATTTCAAATCATATAAAATTGCGCTTATAACAATATCAGGTCCGCACTCATCCATCGCCCTTCCATTGTGTTATCCATTCAAACTCCAATCAATGATCAAATTATGACCATCGATCTAGACTCGATCCGATGGTTGGACTTTCAACCGATCAAAAAAACAGAATGACAACCCTTCACCGTCGATCTTCCTCCATCATATCCGATGATTAATATTGGTTTCGATTAGACAACGAGCACAAGGATTAACCACCCAATAGCAGACATTAAAATGAAAACATTGATAAATCTCGATCCATCCATTCATCAAAAACCCCCTCCGAGGGTGCAAAAGTGCATATTCTGAGGACAAGTTTTTTGACAAATTTCCGGACCCTTCTCCAAATGCCTGAGAAGGGTTTAAATACTACTAACTAATTAATCTTACTTACATAAATTCAGGACACGGTTTCAAATGACCGCCCTTCTACTAAAGCAAATTTATTTCTAAAAATTGAATCTAATTTCTAACCGTTTCTGTATTTGCTACTTAGTGCTGTAAGCAATGCAACATTCACCTGGGAAGAGTCGGCTAGTTGTCTTCTCCTTTCGTTTGAGCTATGAAAATAGAAATAACAAGAGCTGGCACCGTTTTCTGACAAACTAGAAGATATTTTCGAAAATCTTCCTCTGGCTTGGTGTATTCACTGTGTGTATACTTGGTACAACCCAAATTTCTTTCAAACTGATTGTGTTGTTGCTATTTCAATTTATGGACGTGCGAATGGCTAAATAAGTTAGGGACTTTGCTCTCTGAACAATTTTTTGTATTGAAAACTGCTTCCGTTCTTTGTTCCAGGCTTTTCTGGAGCGTTTTCCCTCTTTAGCGTTTTTCTTTTTGCTTTACCCAGTCTAAGCTTCGGGATCTTTTGTAAACATGTTGCTTTTGTGTGTCTTTGACTCTGAGTCTTGGATAGTCTATTTCCATCAGTATCTGTTGAGTGATACTCTGGAATCCGCGGTCCTGCTGCATGCGGCATCCGTTTGCAAAGGCATCTCCTCTCTGTTCTCCGAGTATTGAGGCTTTCCCCTTTTCCTTAGATGTTTCCTGCACATTGATTTATATTAGTTGCTGTCTTACAGTTTACGCAAAGGAAAAGAGTAATGACGAAAATATTGACATGAAAGCTTTAAGCTCTAATGAATGCATAATCATGACACTCATAATGACTTGACTCTTCGAAAAACACAACACAATCCTTCTTGGATACTTTGGCGTACAATCATTAATTTCTTTTAAGGCGCGCGCCCAATTTTGGTCTACAGACAGCTTTCCTTGAACACTATGTCGAGGAAATTTTGCGATGAGTGATTTCTGTGACTCGTATCGCAGTATCGAGGATTGCAATGTCAAGATGTGTCATCGCAGGAATTGATGGTCGCATTCATCGCAGATCGCAAATCGCAGATCGCAAGATCGCAGATCGCGAATCGCAAATCGCGCTTAATCATCCAATCACTGTGTGCTGCTTATGCGATGTTGCGATATGCGACGTCGCATATCGGCCGTCGATGATTCCTTAATTTTTTCATTTAAGAGCGCTTCACAATATATGTGATGCGATGAATTTCGCGTCGTTTCTTCGCAGCTTATTTATGCGCATAGGAAAACGCTTCACTCTCTTCTCGCGATGCGATACAGCTTTAGGGAGTCAAAATACAAAAATTTTGATAAAACGTTTTTTGGATTTTTTGTTAAGGGTCCCCATTCGCTTGGTGTTATTGCTAATACCAAACAAAGAGGGGGGTTTTTGGTGACCACAACAATGGCGATTCACTGTGAAGAACCAGTTATCTCTGCTTTTCTATTGAATTTCAACTTCAGAAGCAGAAAAAATTTCATATGTCTAAATTTTGTTATGGACAGATAGAGTTCATTACGCCTTATCCTATCAATGATACTTCGTCTCAACCTTTTCATATTCCAATTATTTGTTTCCTCAGGCTTAGTTCTTGTATTCATACCAGACATTACTTGGTCTTTTAAAGATAAAATAAGGTCTTCTCTGCGTGCTGACTTTTAAAATATGCTCATTTGTCGTAGGTAGAGCCTCTGCTGCCCGCAAGCGTCCATAGCCTCGACAGGGTTACCCGTTATCCAGCAATGATCCTTTATCCTGCTTGAGGTTATTTACAACATTTCAGAGAAAAACCCTTTTTGACACTTTTTCCTTTTTATTCTCTAAAGAACAATGTCTTGGATTGGTGGCCAAATTATGACACAGTCATTCACTTGATTTACACTTTTGCTAAACAAGCTGGCTCGTGATGAGACCCCTTGTCTTTTGATTGCAACAATCTTGAGTCGTTGCCCTGTTTTGGTAGACAGTATTGGCAAAGTCAGCAAGTTATAATATCTGTGATCATGATAAGCTGACTCGTGATGAGACCTCTTATTCTCTGAGATATAGTGTTTTCTCGGATTGTTCCTCTGAACGTTGCGATTTCCTTTAGCAGGGAGGAAGTCATTGTTTTTCCTTAAGAAAGCTCTAGACGACAATAATAGAGTTTGAAAACAACAGCTTTACAGAGAATATTTATTTTATTATTGATACCTTTCATTGTGCTGATATAAAACAATTTTTTACCAAAGGTTGCTTTCATCAAATTTTTGAAGTTGTAACTAGTATCATGTCTAGGCTAAAGTCAACTCTACCTGTCAATAATAAAAATCAGATTTTTCGAAAATTTTTGTTACTTGTACAAGCGAAAAGCTCAAAATCTGATAGAGAATTGGTGTCTTTTTCATGAACCCTTTTAGTGACCATCTACAACTGGTTTTATTTATAAGAAAGAGAAAAACAAATAAAAACTAAAACTATCCTACAAAAATAGAAGAGTGATCTTCTATGGAAAATACATTTTAAGAATCTGTCCATTAACAGGCAAAGAATCTCTTCTACCTACTAAATCCTGCAACATAAATGTCGATGGGCCTATGACTTCTACAATCTGAAAAGGACCAAGCCACAGTTTCTGAAATTTCGTATGTTTGCCCTTTTCTTCATGAGCCTTATCCCATTTCAAAACTAAATCTCCCATCTGAAAAAAATTTCTGGTCATTATGCTTGAGTCAAAAGAGGATTTTATCAGCGCTTGGTGATGGGCATGGGTTTTCTTAGCTTGTTCTCGTCGTTCTTCTAATTTTATTATTTCCATTTGTCTTAGTTGTATGGAGGAGGTAGATACCTCATCGATGTGTTGTACTAAGGACAAAGAGGGAATGACTAAGTGAGTTGGAAGAACCACTTCTTTCCCATAAACTAAATTAAAGGGAGAAGTGTCAATTGAAGTTTTCTTCGTTATTCTATCTGCCCATAAAGCATTTACCAATGCTTTGTGCCAATTCTTTTGGTTTTGGTCGATTGTTCTTTTAATAATCCTGATTAGGTTTTTGTTTGTTGATTCAACCAATCCATTACCTTGCGGATAGTAGTTGGCCGAATATTTCAGTTTTAACCCTCTTTTAAGTGCAAACTCAGTCATTGTATTTCCAGAAAAGTATGAAGCATTATCAAACATTAAGGCCGTTGGCAATCCAAACCTAGTGATTATAAATTGATCTATGAATTCAATAATGTTTTCAGAATTAGCTGTCTTGAGAGGAACTGCTTCTACCCATTTAGTAAAATAATCTGTTGCCGTGAGGATGTACCTATGCTGCTTAGAAGAGTGAGGAACGATCTCACCTATTATGTCCAAGCCCCACTGATTGAATGGTTGTTCGATGTTAACCGGCTGTAGTGGCATGGACGGTTTCTTTTGTTTCCCTGCAACAGTCTGGAAGACTTGGCATTTCCTCACGTAACTGTGTGAGTCTTTGAACAGCGTGGGCCAATAATATCCTGCACATAAGATTTTATGTGCAGTAGCATCTCCAGCATAGTGTCCGCCTGCTGGTCCATCGTGGAGTTCCTGCAAAACCTTTTCGGCTTCAGTTTTCTCAAGACACCTAAGAAGCACATAATCGTAATTCCTTTTAAACAGAACATCATTTATGAGCTGGTATTGTTTAGCTTTCAATCTCAGAGCTCTTTTCTTGGTGTGATCCAGGTGTGATGGAGCATACATGTTCTTAAGATAATAAATGGTGTCAGCATATAATGATTCTGCATTGTTTAGGCTTACCTCATACGTATGTACCTCTTCAGATGAGTTCTCAGGAATTTGCGATGCTCCAGCCAACATCTTGTAGAAGCCTTGACCTCTTACAATGTTTGCTGGTTTGATCTCAAGATCGTATTCTTGTAAAGCAGTGATCCAATTTGCTCTTTTTTCGCCCACATCCTTCCATATCAGAAGGTTTCTTACCGCTGGAAACGGTACTATGACTTTGGTATGAGCTTTAAGTAAGAAAGGTCTGAAATACTTGATCGCTTTGAAAACAGCATATGCCTGTTTCTCCACGTCTGAATAGTTGAGTTCAGCACCTTGTAAATTCGAGCTAAAAAATGCGATTGGAGCTTCCGCTTTCTCTTGATTTGCTTGAGTTAGAATCGCAGCATAAGATTTCTCTAAGGCAAATGTGTATAAGATAAAAGATTCTGAAAAATTCGGGGTCGCTAAAGATGGAGCGTTAATGATAGCTTGTTTGATCAAGTTGAATGATTCAAGCTCATCTTGACCCCATTTAAAATTTGAATTCTTTTTAATCATATTTTGCAAAGGAGAAACAATACGTGAGAAGTCTGGGACAAATCTCTTCACAAAATTGATTTGACCAAGGAAAGATTGCATGCCTTTTTTGTTATGAGGCATGGATATTTCAAAAATTTCTTTGATTCTGTCAGGTTCAATGTGAATACCAGATTTTGACACCATGAATCCTAGAAGTTTTCCTTCACTCAATGCGAAAAAAGATTTCTTTGGGTTAAGTGAAATCCCATACCTTAAACATCGTTGAAAGATTTGTTTCAAGTCTTTGAGATGGTCGCTTTGCTTCTTGGAGTACATTGTTATATCATCCAGGTAAATCACTACAGATTTATCGACTAAACCTTTAAATGTGATGACCATGGCTCTCTGAAATGTAGCGCCGGCATTGATCAAACCAAATGGCATCTTCCGATATGCGTATGTGCCCCATTTAGTTCGGAATGTGGTTTTTAACTGATCATCGAGATGTACCAGCACTTGATTGTATCCTGAAAATCCATCCAAAAAAGACATTAATTCTGAGCCTTCTACTACTTGTAATATCTGCTCCATAGGTGGGAGGGGAAAATTGTCTTTTTGACAGGCTTTGTTGAGATTCCGGAAATCAATACGGGTACCATATTGGAAACCCATTTGGAATGACTGACGAGGAAAATTATTCTTGCTCTCAACAACTTATTTAGCTCAGTTTTTATCTGGTTTTCTAAATTGGGGTGGATTTTTCTGAGTTTCTATTGGACAGGTTTTTCATTGTCAATCATAGGGATAGTATGTTGAATGATAGAAGTGTCGTATGTCTTCAGCTCATCGTAATTCCAGGAAAAAACATTTTTGTATTGTCTCAAAAGATGGATATACGCTAATTTTTCTTCAAGGGCTACGCCGTGGCCTAGATTAACGTTTTGTGGTTTTTCATCGGTTCCTAGGCTTACTAATTTGTATTTCAGAGTCGAACTGTAGAGTTTAGAATTGGTACACCTTTTAAACCGACTTTTCAGATCATATAAGTCTTCTAACTTAACCACCAATTTAGGTATAGCATTATCAGTGCTATTTTGTTATATTTGGTAATCATGATGGTCTTCGTCAATTATTTGATTTGAGTAGGATCCTTCAAAAGTGAGGAAATTTACAATGTCGGGATCATCATTGAATACTCTCAAGTTTGTAATGTTGTCAGGGATGGATGGTCTAAAGATTAATTCTATTGAGAATCTATCTGGACTAAAATCTTCGGAGGGAATAAGTCTAGAGGCTACGTTAGCTAACAGGTTTGTGCTCGCATTTTGAAGTCTTGGGATTGACGAAATATTGAATGCTATGAAATGTGCAATCAGATCTTGTACTAAAGATTGATAGTGTTTCAAATGACCCGATAGGCAATGTATGGTGTTACGTACCTGTTTGACAACAATCTCAGAGTCTCCGAAGACTTGAAGGTACTTAACGTTCAACCCGATTTCTTTGTATAGGCCTTGCACCAAGGCCTCGTATTCCACTGTATTGTTTGTGCAATCGAATTCAAGTCTGCACATAAGCATGGTCTTATTTCCGTCTGGGCTAATCAGAACGCATCCTGCTCCTGCTCCCTCGTTAGATTTAGAGCCATCAAAATATAATTTCCAAAACAAATATGTATTTACAGGGTTATCTAAAAAATTAACACACTTTGAATTATCAGTTTGGGAAAAAATTTCGACTTGGGACAAAACTGAATTTTCTAAGTAAGGTGAGATATGAGCATTGAAATTGCCGAGGAAAGAATCTACCGAGTAATTGCCTATGATACTGTTGTTGTATGCTATTGCTTCATTTTCTCCCTCCAATTCCGTCACTATGTACTTCTGGTGTAACTCTCGTTCAACCTTTATTTGATTTGGTTTACCATTGTAGGGTAACCACATGTGAGACCAGTCAGTTGAGAAGTATCCATGGAGTTTTTCGGACCAATCCCTGCTAAGAATTAAACCATAGAATTCAGGGATATCAGCTACTAGAATTTCAATAACCTGACATACCTTCGGGTTAGACGAAAATCTTATGGTCACTTGATTAAGTTCACCAATCACCTCGACTTGGGATCGATCAAGCTGAACTATGCACACTACGGATTTTTGTGGTTGAACATTCAATTTGGCACATATTGATCTGGGTAAAATATTCGTTGAAGCACCAGAATCTACCAAACAATTGTGCACGTTTTTATTGAAAATTTCATAAGTGAGAAGAAAAGGGGGAGTGTGAGACCTTGATCTTCCTCCAATCAAGGCGATGTCATTTGGGTCAATCTTATTGATCGTGTTGGTTGGAGGTCTTCCCATGTTGTGGGAAGCTACAACTGTAGGAAAAGATGTAGTAGGCACGACATGTAATTCTTTCATCATTATCTTCTGTTGATGTTTCAATTTGCTCAACTCGTAAAGAGTGATATTAGCCCTAGTCTTTTTCATGTCATCGATAATGTTGTACTCCATTTCATCTGACACAATGAGTGTTCTTGATGGAGGTGTTTGATCTGATTGGACTAGGCTATATTGAGTCGCTTTAGCGGTTGTTTTCTTTGTTGCGACTTTATCTTTTGCAGCAGGGCTTGCGCCCTTCTTCTTAGGGGTAGTTTGGGGAGGATCAAGTTGATTTTTGCTTCGTGTGCTAACCGTAAATGCTTCTTGATCTTCTTCTTGTGGGAGAATGAAATCCCACATTCCTTGTAGTTCCACAACTTCTTCGTCATCGGTCTGCCCTTCAGTGGTATTCTCTTCTTCTTCCTCTTCTTCGGATTCGACGTTTGAGATAGCGTTGGGTGGTTTCACATCCATTGAAGGATTTCTTTTAAAAGCTCTGTAGGGCTTTTTTGAAGAAGTTTCTGCTACTTGTTTTTTTATGTCAATCATCTCATTGGACATGGTTTTTAACACTTTTTGTAATCCTTCCAAATCGAAAGGATCTTTCGTTTGTTTCTTCTTGGGGTCTTCCTTGTAGGAGACTTTCTTAGATTTGTGTTCCTCTATCGCAGATCTTTTTTCCAGGGCTACTACGCGTTTCTCTACTGCTATCGCCTCTGTCAAGTTTTCAAGTAAGGTTGTCTTATTTTCCCTATCGATGAAGATTGCCAAGTTTGATGGTAAGGCTGTAATATACCATTCACATCTCACTTCTTCGTTGGGCTGGGAAGCAGCAAGAATTTTATTGAGGATTTTATTGAACCGTAAATTAAAATCTTTGATGGGTTCTCTAGCCTCGGCTTTAAGATTGGATAGGTCATTGATCAACATTGTCGTTGATCTGTCATCCCCAAACTTGGTAAGGAATTGACTTTGAAAAATGTCCCAACTTGTGATAGACCCGGAAGGTAATGAAAAGTACCATGACCCGGCTGTCCCTTGCATTGTGTAGGGAAAAAGCCGAACGACAGCATCCTCATTAGTAACTCCGTTGAGATTAATAAAAAGCATGAAATTATTGATATGCTCTTCAGCTAGCATGCCTGCTTCTGGATTGAATTTGGGTAGCCATTTCTCAGGATGGGCCGGTATTGGGCTCAGGGGTGGAGGCATTAAAACCGCCCCAAGGTTTTTCGATGGAGACTGGGCCATCGTTGAGCTGCTAGTGAATGAAAGTGTAGAGGATGATCCCCGATGCTAGGAAGATGAAGATATTATGATCTTTGATGATTGAAGAGGAGGGGCTGTGAAAGATGGATGAGTGGTTTGGAATGAAGACGTGGGTGGTTGACTTCGCGGTGAGGGAGTTGAAATGGACGATGTGGATGAAAGAGTCTCACTGTCAAACTCTGGTTGTGTTTTCCTTGCTCTTTTCCTGGTGGGGAGAGGGAATTCAGTTGGCTGGATGCCAAATTTTTCGCTCTTTCATCTGGTCAGGGGATGAGCAGGATTGTACTGCGAAGTCACACTGCTTTGAGATTTATCAGACCTCTGAGTAAAAATAGAGAATCCTTGGAGTTTACGAATCAGAGTTTGAATTTCAGGGGGTTCAATGATAAATTGGTCTGAAATATTAGGGTATGTAGCAGCGGTTGATACTCGAGCGACTTCTGACTCTGGATTTAAACGTACTGGGGAAGTCGGGGGAGCTGATGAGGGCGATTTACTCTCATAATGGTATTTAGATTTTGATTTAGGTGCCATTCATAGTTCAAGCCCTCCTTCTAGCGCCAAATATGTTGAAGCCCCGAAAATCGGGTCGACAACAAGGGGGATACCCACCCGGTCCGGACCTTGGTTGGCAGCTCCTTATCCGTTTGGTATAGCGGGTTCGACTAGGGATAATGGGACCAGTTTCCCAATCTAAGGGGTGTGTGTGTGTGTGTAGAGTTGGATGATGCTGATCTAGGAGTATTTTAAGCTAATTTAATTCAAACTTCTAAGCTAACTCTATGCTATTGTAATCTAATAAGAAACAACACATCTAATCTACGCTAACCCGGGGTGTATTTATTCTATTATGTGATCTAAAGAGATTTCGAACAATAACTGGTAATAAATATCATTCAGCTATCATAAGAATAGAAATCAATTAAGATAAACCACTCTGCATAAAAAGTTAAGCAAAACAGTTGTGAACAGCATATCGCATAATAAGTTATTCATATGTCAAGCGCAAATAAATGACTCCACCATACAGAAGTGCCAAATGGTAACCCAGACATTCATACATTAACCTATAAACAACTGAAAACTGCATATCACTTTAAGAATATAAGCAGAAATTGGTCAAGAGATAAAAGTACCATTTATGACTGGTTCCACTCATAAGCTTCAAGTAATAACGATTTATCTCTACTTATTCTAACATCTACTAAGAGTACAAAAGTGCAACATCAGTAGCAGACATTAAAATGCAAACATTGATAAATCTTGATCCATCCATTCATCAAAAACCCCCTCCGAGGGTGCAAAAGTGCATGTTCTGAGGACAAGATTTTTGACAAATTTCTGGACCTTTCTCCAAATGCCTGAGAAGGGTTTAAATACTACTAACTAATTAATCTTAATTACATAAATTTAGGACACGGTTTCAAATGACCGCCCTTCTACTAAAGCAAATTTATTTCTAAAAATTGAATCTAATTTCTAACCGTTTCTGTATTTGCTCCTTAGTGTTGTAAGCAATGCAACATTCGCCTAGGAAGAGTCGGCTGGTTGTCTTCTCCTTTCATTTGAGCTATGAAAATAGAAATAACAAGAGCTGGCACCATTTTCTGACAAACTATAAGATATTTTCGAAAATCTTCCTCTGGCTTGGTGTATTCACTGTGTGTATACTTGGTATAACCCAAATTTCTTTCAAACTGATTGTGTTGTTGCTATTTCGGTTTCCGGCGGTGCGAATGGTTGAATAAGTTAGGGACTTTGCTCTCTGAACAATTTTCTGTATTGAAAATCGCTTCCGTTCTTTGTTCCAGGTTTTTCTGGAGCGTTTTCCCTCTTTAGCATTTTTCTTTTTGCTTTACCCAGTCTAAGCTTCGAGATCTTTTGTAAACATGTTGCTTTTGTGCGTCTTTGACTCTGAGTCTTGGATAGTCTATTTCCATCAGTATCTGTTGAGTGATACTCTGGAATCCGCGGTCCTGCTGCATGCGGCATCTGTTTGCGAAGGAATCTCCTCTCTGTTCTCTGAGTATTGACGCTTTCCCCTTTTCCTTAGATGTTTCCTCCACATTGATTTATATTAGTTGCTGTCTTACAGTTTACACAAAGGAAAAGAGTAATGACGAAAAGATTGACATGAAAGCTTTAAGCTCTAATGAATGCATAATCATGACACTCATAATGACTTGACTCTTCGAAAAACACAACACAATCCTTCTTGGATACTTTGGCATACAACCATTAATTTCTTTTAAGGCGCGCGCCCAATTTTGGTCTACAGACAGCTTTCCTTGAACACTATGTCGAGGAAATTTTGTGATGAGTAATTTCTGCGACTCGTATCGCAGTATCGAGGATTGCGATGTCAAGATGTGTCATCACAGGAATTGATGGTTGCATTCATCGCAGATCACAAATCGCAGATCGCAAGATCGCAAATCGCGCTTAATCATCTAATCACTGTGTGCTGCTTATGCGATGTTGCGATATGCGACGTCACATATCGGCCGTCGGCAATTCCTTAATTTTTTCATTTAAGAGCGCTTCACAATATATGCGATGCGATGAATTTCGCGTCGTTTCTTCGCAGCTTATTTATGCGCATAGGAAAACGCTTCACTCTCTTCCCGCGATGCAATACAGCTTTAGGGAGTCAAAATACAAAAATTTTGATAAAATGTTTTTTGGATTTTTTGTTAAGGGTCACCATTTGCTTGGTGTTATTGCTAATACCAAACAAAGAGGGGGGTTGTTGGTGACCACAACAGAAACCAACTTCCTTAAAACACATGACCCCCCTATGTCTACTAAAATACAATGATTTTCCTTGGGTTGAATTCTCCTGCATCAGACTCCCAAAGAAGAAAATATTCATGATCTCCTGATCATGTATCTTCATGTGTTGATAGGAAACCTCCAGGGTCCCAAACTTTAGTTTGTAACTGTTTAAAAGCTCTGCACCTTTGTTGCTGCTGCATGTCTGCTATTTTCTGTTTCGTCTTCCTATCCTTGTGAATCAGGTTCAAATTCTGATTGATCATGTTTCCTACTACTATCATTTTCCTCCCTATTGTCAGGCGGAAAGAGTCGATTGTGCGGACACAACCAACCTCCCTAGGAGCCTAAGACTCTCTAGTGACAAACAAGACAAACAAGAGCAATCCTTCTCTAAACATGCATTTACTATATAAGAAATCAAGTGTTTAGATCCTACCTGTAGTCCAACGTTGTTGTAGCAATCCAGCTCCACTGATCCGGATGAGCTCCTCCTTCACTTTGAAACCTGCATCCACTAACAATCAAACAATTAAATAGCACTTGATAATCTCATAGAATAAAACATATTTAACACATAGACCAAGGAGTACATGAAACAACTCATAAATAACAAGTTATTGAGAAGAATGGACTCATTTGCATTAATAGGAAACAAAAGGAACAATTACAACTTGAGCCTTGGTGTTGTGCAAGTCCCTCCCAGGGTCCATCAAGAGTTCTCCTTTACTTTGACAAAGCTCACCCACTTCCAAATAGAACAAGCAAAGATGGCAATCTCTCCTCACAAGCTTCTAAATGGGAGTCCTAATTCCAGCAACATCTACCCTTAGAAATTTTTAGCTTCCAACCTCTCTTCCTTCTGGCCCAATGCCTGTATTTATAGTGGTCTAGAGGAAGTTATTCAGGTCCACCATCAATGGGATAATCCCCTCTTTGGATGGGATAGCTCCCTTATTGATGGGATAAGTTCCTCTTTGATAGGGGTACATGAAGCATCTGGAGGCGCTCAATACACGTCGAACAACCTTCTAGAATGCTCTAGAAATGACGACAAGTAACTTTTTAAAGATGAAACTTGCGCATTTTGACCTTTACAGGGGGACGCACCTGCCCCTTTACATACAGAGCATACAAGGACGCAGCTTTTGTGAACATTGGGTGCGTACCCGCAGGTAAGGTTGAGAGAACCTACGTACCCAGAGATAAATACATTTATAAAGACTTTCTCTCTTTTTGGAGTTTGACATGGAGAGCAGAGGCATAAGACTTGCCCAAGAGGATAGCATGACTGTTGATAGAGCCATACTAACTGTAAATAGCCATGGTGACATTTTTTAGTGTAACAGATTGCCCCCTAAAGTGTGAAGCCTGTAATAGATTAGGGTTTTGTATTATCTAGGAAGGGTGAAGCGCTTTATCATTTCAAGGATTATCTCGTGGAGAGCCTGGTCAGAACCTGCAATTTTCAACACAAAATACATGTATAAGATTATATCATCACTGAGGTAGGTATTCCCATACTCAGATCAAAACTTTAACTAACAGACTAACTACTCTGATACAGGAATGATCTTGTAGTACATCATAATCATATACTTTTGTAGACACAGTATGGGCACAGCCATCTGTTTATGATTAGTCTACTTAGATAATGAATACAAAACTCCTCGCAGCCTGGATGGTGGAAACTAGATCCAGGGTCTTCATTTCTACTTCCCGAATTGGTACGATTCTATCCATGTGAATAAATGAGTTGATGTCGAACATGGTAGAAACCACTTGATTACCAGTCAATGATGTAAACTGTTAACAAGTGTGAGAGAGACCACCAGTAATGTCAATGGTTCTCAAAGTACCCAATACAATCCATGAGATGTGAATAGATGAGTTGATGTCGAACATTTCACGGAGTCCTTTGATCGAAAGTTAATGATGTAAACTGACGTCAAAGGCGAGAAACCTGCCATTGATGCATGCAGACTTCAAGGTACTGACGATTTCTAAGTCATCTCTCTAGATAATGTGCTGATGTCGATAGAAAGCGACCCGTTGCAGGCAAGCCCACAACACGAAATCATTGTTCAAGTTGAAGAAATGTTGCTGTAAGGACTGACTCAGGGATGGTCAAATGGATGACAAGGTATTTTGCAGATGAAAGTTTTGCTTGCAGACCTCTTGAACACATAACGACACAACAGATGGCTTGGTGATGAATGACTCAAAGTTAATCCCCGGAACCCGACTGAAGACTTTCAAAGTGGTTTGATCAACTGTGAGGTAAAGGATTTCCCAACCCAGGTGAATGAAAAGTGTCGTGTTCAAGAGTGGTAATAAAGTTTCTTCTGAGACAAAAGATAACAAATAGGCTCATTCTTCTCTCTTTTCCCCCACCATTTCTGGCAAGTACCTCTTTATTTTTAACAAGCTTGAGGAGGATAACATATGCTTGATTATAAGCTCATCCTTCGGATGAGTCCAACCTAGTTTTGATTCGAACCCTAGGAAGGAGTGGTTCGTTCCTGTTTGTAATTGAACAGGTCCTCTACTGTGAAGTTTTAACGAGTCCAGTATAGGAGAAACTCAGTGTTTTTCAATTTTAGAGAGTCTGAAAAACTTAAGAAGACTCCAAGTTGAACTTTTTCGTAGATTTGTGTCCCTCAAGCCCGAAAAAGTATAAAATAATACCTGGGGGAACCGCTTGATCTTGCGACCAAGGAGTACTTTCATAATTAGTGTCACTGACCTGAAAAGTAAAAAGCGATCAAGGACACATCATTTTATTTCCGTATCGAGTTTGAAACGACAAAAACCCGGCAACCTTTTCCTGATTTTATGGTCAGAAAAGAGCTATAAGGGGACCGTCTTTTAATTCCATTTTAACGAGTGTAAAAGAAACGCTCGGCAATCTTTTCATATTTTAGGAGTCAGAAAAGGGCTTAAAAGATGACTCTGATATTTTGGTTCGTGAAAAATGACAATTTTCCCTCTAAGTCCCTTTGTCCTGCACAAAAACGACACATTACTCATACATGTTTAAGATAGGCAAAAATACATTGAAAAATATCCTTCCATGGTGAAAAATGAACAAACCTAGCATTCATTCATCCAAAAAACCTATAAAAAGACTTTTTACCATGTCATTTTTACCATTTTACTGTTGAGGTTGAAAAAAGGGCTTTTGGCAAGAAACTTCTCGTGGTCGTTGCGGAGAATCCGACCGTCAGAATCGAACGCCGTCTCTTCCAGGTATTTCACAACATCCTCCTCTTTAATTTCATCCGATTAAAATTTTGTTTTAGGTTTTAGTTTTGGTTTTTGGGGGGTTTTAGGTTTTAAAATCCGCTCCGCGAGGTACGCAGGTGCCCTAAGGTTGACCTGCGTCCCCCGACCTTTTCCTACACAAGAAAAAGGTCGGGGTACGCAGCCCACCTTCAGGCCAGCTGCGTCCCGACGCTCTGTGTCCTAAACGCGGGGAGCGTCCCCCGCGAAGGGTGGAATTTGAAACCCCAAACCCCAAAAATAACCATTTGAAATTTCCCAAACTAATTCTAATCATTATTTCTTGGTGTGTAGGGCACTCACCATGTTGGATTGGAGAGAAAGAGAGCACGAGGACGTTGATTTAGCCGCAATTAATCATCAACCTTCCATTGATACCCTAAAATAATGCGGACTATATAAATACTGGGCCATACCTGGCATGAGGGCTCAGGTGAGATTCTTGGAGTGGCTGGTTGAGAGATGGAACATTCATGAGCAATGCTTTTACATCGGAGGGCACCAGCTCGAGATAGAGCCCTCTGACATATACTTTCTCACTGGCTTGCCAAATAGGGGCGAGCAACTCAATCTAGCCGGGACTAGGCCGGGTGGCCAATCCCTCGCTAGTCTCCGGGCAGACTGGTGCATACCCAATCAACAGCATGCGAAAGGCGTAGAAATCAAACACATCTCTCGGCGTGAACTCAAGGTTATAGCTTTCACGGTTACTAGAATTTGCGGTGCAGCCACTTTACATATTGCCACCGAGTCCCAAATGCGGATGGCGATTGACTGTTTCCGAGGCACCATCTTCAACTGGTGCGATGCTGTGTCGGCCAATATGAAGGGCCAACTGACTAGGGCAAAGAACGGACAACTGAAAACCTTTGGATATGGGCCTCTAGTTGTGATCTTTGCCTTAGAGAGAGTTCTGATGTTGATCCCTCAGCAACTCACTGTTGATATCTTGGGTCCTCGAGAGCCAAAGCTGATACGATGGGTTACGGTGATGGCCCGGCATCCTGACGAGGGCGCGGCAGTTGTTCGATTCCCTGATGGTTATTTTCACTGGTTAGAGGACCAGGTCTTTGCTATTCAGGACTTTCCGTATGCCGGAGTAGATTTTCGAGGTGATCCGGACATGGTTCTTCCACAGGGAGAACAATGGGACGACAGAGGTACTTTATTTTTCACAAGTTTTCAAATTATATATTTTTTTTTTGTTTTTTATATATATCGTCTCAAAACTGACAGTAAAAATTTTCAAAATGCAGATGTTGGTCCACAGCGCCCAGCCAACCTCCGGCCTTTTGAGAGGAGAGTACCAGCTGTACCAGCACCACCCCCACAGGATGCGGCCGCAGAGAACTTAACCGAGCTGGAACAGGATCTAGAGCGTCTGACGGTGGATATACCAGAGGCCACCATAGATGACATTTCCATTCGACTTCAGCGCTATGTGGTCGCAGTCCCAGGACCTTTTAGGAGGTTCTTGTGTAGGGTAGCGTGGGCAGTGGTTTCATATAGAGAGCACCACCAGTGATTGGCTAGTCACTTTTGTAGACACATATGACATTTTTGGCTTTTTGTACTTATCATTTTTGCCGATCATAAGGTGTTTTTCAACCTATGATCGAAGACGATGTATATTTTTTTTGACACACTCCTATCTATATATATATCACTATTACCGGCTTATCTTGTTTAACATATGTGATGAAATGTTTTTAAATTTACTTGCATGATTATTGTAAATGTCTGTCCAACATTCGAGAAGCAATTTCATCTGCTAATGTATTTAAAGACCTTGGAATATGCTGATATTCAATGTAATCAAATTCACGTTCCAAGAGACGCACTCTCAAAAACAACCTTAATAACACAGGATTTCTAATGGCATATACTCTATTAAGCTGTAATACAACAAGTTCAGAATCTAACCTCACTATCAAACGTCGAATTCCAAATGAAATAGATTCGGATAATAACTCAACCACTGCACTGTATTCTGCAATGTTGTTCGTCGTTTGACCGAGGCTTACCCCATGCATAGAAACTAACTCGTCAGAGGGCGAATAGATAACCCAAGCTGGGGAAGAGATATTCCGTGTACTACGACAAGCACCATCAGCAAATCCGATGTATGTTTGGAGAGGCGTCGACGTCTGCAATATCAAGAGTAAAACCAAGATAAGCCAGAATAACGACGAAAAACACACTCTCTAAGCTAAGCACACTAACTAAACTAACAAACCTACTAGCTAGAAAGAAAACCTAACCTAAATAAAAATTCTCCATACCCACCATTTAAGCATAATACCTCTTTAGGTAAAGTCCATTTCTGGGTTTACCCAAAGAGTCCCCATCAAAATCTACCAGCTCATAAGCCCCTTTTGCTAGCTTTCGCTTTACAATGTAGGGTCCATGCCACATAGGAACGAATTTTCCAGCACCTAGCTTATCGTTAGCTTGATCATATAATAGCACTAGGTCTCCCTCCGAAAAACTTCGAGGGGTCACATTTCTATCATACTGAGCTTTCATTCGCTTCACGTGAGTCTCGATTGCCAATGCAGCATCACGTCGAGTCTCATCTAATTTAGCTAAGTATAATAAACGCTTCTCCTCTTCGGAAGTAGCTGGAAGTAATTCGACAGCCATTTGAAGTGATGGGATTTCGCATTCAATGGGTAACACAGCTTCCAAGCCATAAACTAGCTGGAAAGGAGTGAACCCTATTGAAGTTTTCACTGAGGTTCGGTATGCCCATAGCGCTGAAAATAACATGTTGTGCCAATTCGACCGATGAATACCAATGGTTTGTCAGATCATGATAACCAGAACTTTGTTGATAGACTCAACCAAACCGTTGGCTTGCGGATAATAAGGAGTAGAGCTATCGTGGCGCAAACCAAGCTGGCTTGTAAGCTCAGTCATCATGATGTTTCGAAAATGGCTCCCATGGTCAGTGATGATTGCCTGTGGGACACCAAACCTAGTTATAATATGATTGAATACGAAAACTGTAGCTGTTTTGCCGCTTGCGTCGAATGTAGGCATCGCCTCGGCCCATTTAGTAAAATAATCAACCGTGAGTCATGATGTTTCGAAAATGGCTCCCATGGTCAGTGATGATTGCTTGTGGGACACCAAACCTAGTTATAATATGATTGAATACGAAAACTGCAGTTGTTTTGCCGCTTGCGTCGAATGTAGGCATCGCCTCGGCCCATTTAGTAAAATAATCAACCGTGAGAATGATATACGCATGCCCCCCGGCCGAGTGAGGGTTACAAGTAATAAAATCGATACCCCATTTGGTGAATGGACCAACGGAAATTATAGGGTGGAGAGGAGCAGGTGGTGCGTGCATCTTGCGATCAAACACTTGACAGTTGTGGCACTTTCGTACTGCAATGATACAATCTTTAATCATAGATGGCCAGAAATAGCCAGCGCGCAACACCTTCTGAGCTGTGGCATACCCAGACATATGACCGCCACATGCTCCAGAGTGACAATCATTCAAAACCCTTTCAGCCTCTTCGTGAGTTAAGCAACGTCGAAAAACTAAGTCTGTCCCCCGGCGATAAAGTGTATCTCCAATAATCTTGTATTGCTGGGATTGAAACCGAATTTTTCGACGTTCCGACTTTGAAGCTTCAGGCCGAAAGGTTTGGGTTTGGAGATAGATGATTATATCCCCGTACCACGGATCTAAAGTACTGATAAGAAACAAAGATTCGTCCGCAATGGACTCCTCTGCCACAGTTTCTGTGTCAGCACGCGGGAAATCACACATCAATTCCGCAAAAACTAAGGATTTCTTAGACTTGGACTTCTTGAAATCCAAGTAGAACTCTTGCAGGATAACGATCCATTTAGAGTACTTGCCCCCTAGTAGTTGTTTTGTCAAAATATAAATCATAGGGTTGCAATCCGAAATGACTGTAGTTTTACGGAGAAGAATGTAGTGACGAAAACGCTGGACAGCTTGAACGGCTGCCAGGGCCAATTTCTCCACATGCGAATATTTTAGCTCAGTGGGGTTCAATGTCCTACTAAGATAATATATCACATGTTCCGCTCTGAATTGATCTTCTTGAACTAACACCATTCCAATGGTGGAATGCGAAGCTGCGAGGTATAAGAAGTAGTCCTGGTTGTAGTTGGGAGGATGCAACAACGGTGCATGGGTCAACGCGTGTTTAAGTGCATCAAAAGATTGTTGGGCAATCTCATCCCAAAAGAACTGAGCGTTCTATTTCAACAACCGTGTAAAACCTTTAGTGACCTCGGCGTAATTTAGAATGAATCGGCGTAAAAAGTTCGCTTTCCCTTGCAAACTTTGGAGTTGGCGCAAACTCAAAGGAGGAGGCAATTTGATGATAGCTTCGACCTTCGAGGGATCGACGCGAATGCCGGCTTTTGAAACAACAAATCCCAGCAATCGACCCATCTCTATACAGAACACACACTTGTGGGGATTCAACCGAATTCGATAATGCCTACACCTCATAAAGATTGCTCGTAAGTGGACAAGGTGATCAACTCGGTGTAAAGAATGAGCGGGAAAATCATCGAGGTACGGTTGCACAATGTGCTTGATGTCATGAAATGCATAAGACATCGCCCGTTGAAAAGTGGCCCCGGCATTCTTAAGTCCAAAAGGTAATTTGCAATAAGCAAATGTCCCCCATGGACAAATGAATGCCGTTTTTGGTTGGTCGGCAGGTAGAATATTGATTTGATTATAGCCCGAAAAACCATCCATGAAGGAAAACATTTCACGTCCGGCACAATCATCAATAATTTGATCGATATAAGGCGTAGGATAGTTGTCTTTTGGACAAGCTCGATTTATATCCCTATAGTCGATACATATTCTTATTGTTCCTTGTTTCTTATTGACTGGAACAATATTCGATACCCAATCCGTTAACGGGATTGGATAAATGAAACCTGCTTTCAACAGCTTTTCGACTTCTGCTTTAATCGCAGCCGCTTTTCGAGGGTGAATCTGACGCAATCGTTGCCGGACGGGTTTAGCATCCGGGTAGGTCTTTATTTCATGAACAACAATGGCAGGGTCAATTCCCGGCATTTCCTCGTAAGACCAGGCAAACACATCGCGAAATTCTTGGAATAGGGCCTTGTAAGTTTGGATTTCATCTTTTGTACATGAGGCACCTATATGAATGTTTTCCTCAATTCCGGGCTTCACTGAAATATCAATGGGAATAGTGCGAGAAATATTCCCTAAATTCAACTCTGAATCAGAATGTTTCGTTGGATTCTGAGCGTCTTTGACATATTCAGCGGTAAAGATAGATGAAAAATCATTTTCAAAAGCATCATCCTTAGGTAAAAACGAAGATCTGTGATGGAGATCTTCCCATGGTAGATCGTCTACACTTAGGATTTCGCGAAGTTTCTCGTCAGATGACACGACTTCGGGAAACGCTATCCATTCTAAGGTTGATGTGAAAAGTGATTCTTCACTGACCACATTCATTTGGTCGATTTGGGTTGAACACGAGTCGGTAAAAGACATGACAGCTTCATAAGCAATTTCATATGGACTCAAAGGCATAGCATCACCGAATGAGTCTATCTCAGATTCAAATGGGACAATCCAAGGATCATCATAAATAATGTTGTCTGATGTAATCATATGAATTAATGCAAATGAAGGGTCTGCGTTGATTGGAGGGAAAGGAAAAGTTCCCAGTAAACCGGAATCTTTAACTAAACCTACGCCAACGTCCCTATAAGGGATTGTCGTCTTACCGACATGCTGGATACTCTCTGAAGAGGCTGGGTCGGATGAAAAGTATGACAGGTGATCAATCGTCATGATCTTACCGTTATGTGGAAACTTAATTACTCTGAAGACCGATGAAACGACTGTTGTCATAGCATATGACCAACTTCGACCCAAAAGAAGGTTGTAGTCTAGAGGGGCATCAACCACCTCCGCATCCAGACTAACGGTTTTACCTTCTACCCCTATAGGCAATTCCTGTAGAATACCAAACGGACGGAACCCACGGCCATCAAAGGCCTTAAGGATGGTGGGGGATTGGTTCAACGAAGGAGAACCAAGCGATCTCCAACATTGAATCGACATAATACACGTAGAAGCTCCCTCATCAATCACAGTCCGATGAATAGGCATGTTTTTGACTATCACTGGAATTTGGAAAGCCATTTGATGGGGTAGACGCGGTGTACTATTTTCTAGATCGAAGATTATCAGGTTCGGGTCCTGAACATCAATAGCTCCGATAGCCGACAAAAGTAATTTTCGTTGTGCGGGGCATGATTGCAGCACTTCTAAAGCCGACATTGCTGAGGGTGAAACAGCTAAGTCCTCAACAATGTTGTAATTCTGAGCCGCTCTCGCATGTGGATTGAAAGCAGACCTTCGAAGTAAACCCTTGGCGGGCGGTTTGATTACTAAGTCCGGGTTAGGTTTTTCGATCTGTAGTGGATCGGAACCAGGAGCTGAGGTTGATGGGTTAGAGTGAGAAGATTCTACTTCCTTACCATCAACAGGATTCTTACTACCATAATCTTGCGATCGAGTCACAATCCTCACATGAGACATCATCAAAATGGGTTCTTCACTGGCAGTCGAGGAAGAACCTATCATTTTACTTTCCTTCTTTGGAAATGGATCTTTTAACACAGCAGGAGTGGGAGAACCTTTGACTATTTTCACAACCTCAGCCCGATGAGGGAAATCTCTCGTAAAATGATCCTCTTCACAAATAAGACAAGGATATCGAGGTTTACGCTTTTCGTCATTGGTTTCCGACTTTTCCGTTTTCTCCTTCGGAGCCTAGTCTGCTTTAGCCTTCTTCTTTCCTTTCTTCTTCCCACCGTTTTTTGATTTGGCCGTAGATGATTCTACAGCGTGAATATCGGCGGAAAGTTCAGGAGAAGACTCTCCTGTCGGGGAATCGGGCAAAGTGATTATAGGAGTAGTTGAAGCCTTGGAAGACTTCTTCTTGCTCTTTGTATTCACGATACCAATCATACCATCAGCGGCATGAGATCCCGAAGGAGCAGCAGCGATTTGATTCGACTTTGGAAGATCTGGAATCTTCTCGTGTAATGTACCCGACTGAGTGTAAACTAAGTCAAGGTAGTGCGCCTGAGCAATGACTTGCTCCTCAGTAACTACTCCGGCCTTAGCTACATCTTCAGTAATCTTCGGTAATAATGATTTAACAAACCATTCAGCTAAGATTTGGTCCGGGATAAAAACTTTCACTAACCTCCTTCGACGTCTCCACTCATGAATGTGATCGGAAATATACGTGGACGTCGATTGTTTTAGTGAAGTTAATAACTTCGTGCCGTTATCGTATCTGACCGGCAACTGAAAGTGAGTTAAGAACGAGGTAGCTAACTGGCTGAAATTGTAAAAAGAGGCCCGTGGTAACTCAATGTACCACTTGGCCGCGAGACCAATGAGTGTACGCTGGAAAAGACGTAAGCGGATCGAATCATCCGAGATAGAATTTGAAGCACACCAGAGGTGGTAAGTCATCACATGATTGGACAGATCCTCTCCAGACTTACCTTTGAACTTGGGTATATCGCTGGGAAAATTATTTGGCATTGGCGGCCAGAACGGAAGATATTGAATTGGATCGTTCGTTAAGCACGTCAAGTCTGGTAAATCCAAAGTTGCGATAAACGGTAACTGCCGGTTAGGATCTCTAAAACTCTGGGTCACAAGACCAATCCCAGGAGGAGGATATCCAGGATAACTAGGAACAGGAGCCGCATTAGGGACAGCACGCAAGGGTAGAGTATTAAGCTCAATCCCCTTGCCGGTTCCTTGACAATAATCCAAGGTTTACCGACAAGTGACCCCTGGCTCCTCGACAATGGTTAATCCGAGGTTTACCGTTTGTAATACGTGCGTGTCTGGCGTCATTCCCAACGAGGGGGGATTGATCCCCTCACTGGTTTGGACACGAGCTCGTGCTTCTCCTTTAAGAGGAGCTTTCCCAGAGTACAAATGATACAATTGGATTTATTCTATCACAAGATAAGCTACTTGTTTGGTTTTGTTGTCTTGGAGAGTTAATTGCTCACCTACTCCAAGACACTAGCCTGATCTAAATTGGTGTTTCAGAGCCCTAGTAAATAAAAGTTACTACGTTGATTTTACTTTAAGCGTTAATTTTATGGTTTTTCTTAAAGACAAAAGGTAGCGGAAGTGAAACCAATGGTGTGTAGACTCGACTCAAACCACTACAAAGATGCACCTAAGATGATTTACGCTACTTTTCTCTTTCAATGAAATTCCTAACTAAGAGAGTTGAGAGATGCAAATTTTATAGAAAACAACTTTCTTAGTAAAGACAATCAAAGAAACAATTCTCTTTATCTTTTCAAGCATACAAACATGACCACTCCTTACGTGCACGAAAAACTCTTTTTCTTTCAAAACTCTTCAAAGAGACTTGAAACAAAACTTTTCAAAGGAGATGTTTTTGTATTTTCTCTTATTTAACAAAGCGTATAAATCTATTTTAACGAAAATCAATCTCAAAAGCTATAAAATCTATGAAAACTTGACTCACAAGCAAATCAAAAAGAAATTTACTCTAAGCAAACCTAACGAGGCAAAAGCCTACAAAGATGATTCTAGGTTGTTTTACTTGACCAAAATCAAGTCAAGGACCAGCTAATGCAGAATCAAAAGACTAGTCAAAACAAAACTCAAATCTTTTTGTTCTTTTTGTAAAATGGAATTCAATACTCAATCAAAAAGTACTTCGAAATTTGCCAAAGAGACCACTCAAAGGTAAGTTGCTCTCACAGGTAGACTTTATGACAAGTCTGACTTATAAGAATGCTGACAAAACCAGAGAGATCTAAGGCTTGACAACTTCCACCGCCAAAGTCACTACAAGACCTACTCAAAAATCAAACCCTAGGGCTTAAACTTCTATGAAATCCACTAAAACACTCAATGCTATCGAAACAAGTTCAAGTGAAGATCTTTGACAAGAGACTAATGGATCTGGGCAGTAAAAACTAAGAAAAAGCAAAATCTAAGAGAAAAAATGCAAAAAATGGAAATTTCTTAATTTTTAGCAGGGGACGCAGGCAACCAGTTAAGCCAGGTGCGGGCTCGCTCTGTGCACACAGCAACAGTGCGTCCAAGGACGCACTGTGCAATATTCAGAGAGTGCGTCCTACTGAAAAAACCAAGAAAAACTAAATTGAATCTAACCCTAAGCTAACCCACCCAAAAGCAAAGTCACAGAGCCAAAAACCAGAAAATAAATGACTTTTCTGAGATCAAAGTTGCATACAAAGGAAAATACTTTCACATCAATGGAGTCCCCAGCGGAGTCGCCAATTTTTCAGGCGGAAAGAGTCGATTGTGCGAACACAACCAACCTCCCTAGGAGCCTAAGACTCTCTAGTGACATACAAGACAAACAAGAGCAATCCTTCTCTAAACATGCATTTACTATATAAGAAATCAAGTGTTTAGATCCTACCTGTAGTCCAACGATGTTGTAGCAGTCCAGCTCCACTAATCCGGATGAGCTCCTCCTTCACTTTGAAACCTGCATCCACTAACAATCAAACGATTAAATAGCACTTGATAATCTCATAGAATAAAACATATTTAACACATAGACCAAGGAGTACATGAAACAACTAATAAATAACAAGTTATTGAGAAGAATGGACTCATTTGCATTAATAGGAAACAAAAGGAACAATTACAACCTGAGCCTTGGTGTTGTGCAAGTCCCTCCCAGGGTCCATCAAGAGTTCTCCTTTACTTTGACAAAGCTCACCCACTTCCAAATAGAACAAGCAAAGATGGCAATCTCTCCTCACAAACTTTTAAATGGGAGTCCTAATTCCAGCAGCATCTACCCTTAGAAATGTTTAGCTTCCAACCTCTCTTCCTTCTGGCCCAATGACTGTATTTATAGTGGTCTAGAGGAAGTTATTCAGGTCCACCATCAATGGGATAATCCCCTCTTTGGATGGGATAGCTCCCTTATTGATGGGATAAGTTCCTCTTTGATAGGGGTACATGAACCATCTGGAGGTGCTCAATACACGTCGAACAACCTTCTAGAATGCTCTAGAAATGACGACAAGTAACTTTTTAAAGATGAAACTTGCGCATTTTGACCTTTACAGGGGGACGCACCTGCCCCTTTACATACAGAGCGTACAAGGATGCAGCTTTTGTGAACATTGGGTGCGTACCCGCAGGTAAGGTTGAGAGAACCTGCGTACCCAGAGATAAATACATTTATAAAGACTTTCTCTCTTTTTGGAGTTTGACATGGAGAGCAGAGGCATAAGATTTTCCCAGGAGGATAGCATGACTGTTGATAGAGCCATACTAACTGTAAATAGCCATGGTGACATTTTTTAGTGTAACACCTATGGCCTGTTTCATCATTAGTTGCCATAATTCTTCAATCTCCATCTCTAGTACATCCTTGGACTGGTCTATACTTTGCCACTTACTTCTGCCTCTTTATCTTTGTTTCATGTTGTTGTTGTTGTCCACCAACTCTTCAATCTGTTGTTCTTATTCTTGGAGTTGTCGAATTCTATCACTTACTCTTACTCTTCCTCTCATTATTACTTGTTCTATTATTCTCGCTGCCTCCCTTTCATCCTTACCCTCTTTCATGATTATTTTTATCTGGACTGGATCATGACTTTCTAGCATTCTCTCCAGCAATTGAGCATCTCTGTTGGATGGATTGAATTATTCCACAAAATATTCTTCTTTCATCTTTATTTGGCTGCTCATCGGTGCCAAATTTCCTTCAGCTTCTGCAACAAAACCTGCACTCACAAAACACTTGTTAAAATAAAAAACATAAGGCTTTTATGCCTTATCTTCCTTTGGCAACAATTCAGTTTGCTGCTTTGTTTCTTTCTTCTCTATCAGCACATCAGTGTGCTGTTTTGAATTCTCAAAAGAATTCATGAGACTGTCAACTAGTCTCTCTCCCACATCATCTACTATAATGATGTCTTCCTGCTCTTTTCCACTGTAGTGAACTCCTTCTTCTGCAATCACACTGTCATACTCTGAATTTTTCAGCAAATATTCCAACAATGCAATTTCTCTATGATACTTCATAAGTACTTCATCATCACTTATAATTCCTACATTTATAAACAAATTATAAATTTGAAAACCACAAGGTTCAACAGTCTCAACTGTTGCTTCACTTATCAACTCTTTAGATTGAATTTCATCTCCTTCTTTCACAAGAATTTCTTCCTGTGTTGTCATAGTTTCAAATATCAATGCATTATTAAGTTCTTTCTGCTGCAATAAATCACCGCTTCTCTAACTTAAGAGACATTCTCCATCCTCCTTTACTTCAGAGTTTTCATTTTCTGAAAGATACTCTTCCATACTTCTGACAGTTTAAAAATATTACTCGTCCTCTGCAAAACACTCCTTTGTTAGTGTTCCTTCTCCCAAGGTTAAATCCTTTGCATAGGGTTCTTCCTTCTTAACATCTTTTAGTAGATGTCCTTCTTTCTTACTAACTGTCTCAACGGTTTCCATGGCTATTTCCACTGTGCCTATCATCATAGTGAACTAATGATCCTTTACTATGTTTCCAACTAACATAGTATCTTCTTCAAGTTTTCCTTTAATCTCTTGTTGTTTACCTTCTCCAAGAGCTATCCTTGTCTCACCATCTGCATTAATATTCTCCTTCATTTGTTTTGCATCCAAAGAAAAACTATCAGTCTTAAAAACATAAGACCCTGTGGTCCCACTTGATGTTTCAGCCATCATATCTCCTTGCTGTTCTAAATCCTTCATATGATTCAAAAATTCTTCGATGGTCTCCTCTTCAATCTCATCAGGCCCTTCACTTGGTTGCTTGATATCTTTCCCCAACTGTATATGAGACCTATTTATCTCTTCTTCCAGAACAGAATTTAGATTCTTCTTGTCTTCTTCCTCCTTTATGACAATATCAACAAATTTTCCTTATTTACATGTTTCACCTGCAAACATACACAAATTGTCAAATTTAAAACCATGTGACCCTTTGGCCTTACTTGAAGTTTCAGTCTTCAAGTATTCATCTTCTCTCATAACTTCACCCTGTTCTACTTCACAAATGGACACTTCCATTTTCATTTCCAACTCAACTTCTTTGAGTTCTTCCGTCAGCTACCTTACTTGCCTCTTTTGTAGCCTTCTCTGCAACTTATGCCACTTCATTGGCTTCTTCCTCAAGACCCAACCTAGTCTCTGGCTTTCCTCAATTATTCTCCTTAATGCATCGAGTTGTTTTTTTAACTCTACAATCTCTTTGTCAATTTCCTCTTGACTCATCCTCTTGCCATTTGCCTTGGAATCCTCTTTCTTCATATTTCTTCTATTGTGGTCTTCCTCAGAACCTCTACTATGACTATCAGTAGCCATATTGTTCTTCTCTATCTTCATGAGCTCCTCACTCACTCACTATGAGTTGCATTAAAGCCTCTACAACAACAAGTCCTCCTTGTTGCAACTTACCTCACCAAGCTTTACTCTGTACTTGGTCTTTTGGCAAGCCCTTGGTTCTCTCTCTCTGGAACCTCCTTTGAGCACTTCTCTCTGCTCCTTCTAGGTTGCAACTCATCTTCACTTCTCAAGAACACAACTGTCCTCTTGTATTTCAATCATAATGAAATACTTGGTTCTCACCACCTTTTCTTTCACCTAGAAAGTCTTACCAGCTTCCTTCATCCCTTAGCAATTCTACCTTCATCCTCTGTGGAATTGCCTTGTGATCTACAACAATCCCTCTGCAGTAACAAGTCTCCTTCTTGCCACATATGCCTCCCTAAGATTCTCTCCCTTGAGCTCAGTCTTTTAGCATCTTTTTGGTTCTTTCCTTTGGAATCAATTGAACACTCCTTGCTCTAGATTGTTGCAACCTTCACACCTTCTTTTTCTATCACCTGCATGTCAATGTATAAACACACATTCTAAAATCAAAATAGAACATATCACCTCACCTTCAAGATCTCAGCATGATCTTGTTCCACCATTCCACCTGTACCTTGAATGGATTTTCCTCTGTTTCTTGCATCTGCAAGTTTTGCTACACATCACCTCTGTGTGTCTAATTTATGTCAGATTAGAATATAATCCTTCCTTGCCTGCATAAGCATATTTGACACATAACTTTGTTCTCAATTCTTTCACATAGAATTTCTATGTTATGTTTTAACACCAATTGTTTCAATTACAATTCTACTCTGATACCAAATGATGTAGGTTTACCCCTGCTTACACCCACAATTTTCATATACAATGCATAAGCACATTAGTTCCAGGAAACTAACTCTCTAAGGAGTCAAAATCTTCAACCATCAATGGTTAAGGCCCCCTTATTAACTCAATGGAACCATTCATTACAATAGCCCAATCTTTCATTTCTTTCTATCGGAACTCTATCCACCCTTATAAACCTTAGTTTAAACCCATAAGCCACACATTAGGCCTTCATAACATTGTTTCCGCATATATATAACAAAACCCTCTTTAAACTTTGGTTAATGCAGACTTAACCCATAAAACCCCCTATCGACGCTTTATTTCTATTATAAATAGAAATACACATAAACATGCATAACTTACCTTTCCGCCTTTTTTAAAGCCTTGCACAGTTTCCAAGGTTTCCCCTTTATCGCTGATCGCAATCGGGGCTCTCCGCAGTCACATTAACACACACCTCCTTTGCATCCAATATGAAATTAACCTTTCTTTCAGATTTCAAATCATATAAAATTGTGCTTATAACCATATTGGGTCCGCACTCATCCATCGACCTTCCATTGCGCTCTCCATTCAAACTCCGACCAGTGATCAAATTATGACCATCGATCTAGACTCGATCCGATGGTTGGACTTTCAACCGATCAACAAAACAAAACGATGACCCTTCACCATTGATCTTCCTCCACCATATCTGATGATTAATATTGGTTTCGAGTAGACAACGAGCATAGGGATTAACCACCCGATAAAGCAGTTTCCCCTCACCACCATTGTGCTACGTGTCAAATGGTGAGTGGAATCAGGCACTCACCCTTCCATACCACTTACCATTTAGACCTCGTATAAAATACCACTTCCATATATAAATTTGCCTTTTCACTGACTATCTTCCGCGCTCTTTCACCGTGCGATGACCGTTGATCTATGATATCGATGGTTCTCGTTCTTTGTCACCTACACTGTTGATCTTCGATATCCAACAGTTCCTATGTATCGATGACTCGCCTCTTTGTTTGTCCCTTTTCCTTGAATGTAATTAATTCCTTAGTGTTTTTCCTGTGGGTTTGGGTTTTTCTTCAGGGTTTCAACCTTCCGCTTCCGCTGCTCAACTTCCTCTGAGCTTAACTCCTCTGGGAATTTTCACTTCGCTACCTCTCCAAAGCTCCACTCTGATTCTCCAATTGGATTCAAAGACACATTATGATTCCTCTGAATCATTCTCTCCTCTGCGTAGTTCTACAGAACTCTGCATGCAACCTCTATTACGAAATACACAATTTTCACGTAATTCAATCATTTAATATCCATTCACACGTCTATGCAGTTCTGGAATAAACATTTATGTACATGAATATAAACAATTGATTATATATTGAGACCCTTTGTCTCACAGGCTTGATCTTCAATATCAGTGGCCTCCTCCCCTTTACTCTGCCCGTAGGCTTACATTTATACCAGAAAGGTTTTGTTGAACTAATTCTGGTTCAAATCCTAGATCTACTAAACTGACTCCTAGATGTCCTCTATGTCCACTTCTAACTTCAATTAATTCCTAAGAACTCTCTCTAGTTCCTCGAATCATGAAACTACCTTTAGAGTTATAATTGGCTTCTAACTCTCTTGTCATTATTAACCACTCATGTTCTCCTTTATTCGAGAGCATTTACAAACATCCTCACACATCTAATTAATTCCTATTCTAATCACTTAAAAGCCTAAATATTACATTAATTTGAGACTTAGGAAACCAACTTCCTTAAAACACATGACCCCCTTATGTCTACTAAAATACAATGATTTTCCTTGGGTTGAATGCTCCTGCATCACTGAACCATGCAGAAGAAGAATTGATCGAGAATCTCTCATACCGTTCTCTACTAACCCGAAGTCAGTTTTATTGATCCCATATCAATATCACAAGAGAGTGTCTCAAACCACTCATACTGATCCTAGATCAGTTACTTTAATCCCAGATCAGTTATATTGATCCCAAATCAATGGAGGTCATCCTAGCATAGGGAGTACGGTAGATACAATGATGCGTCCATCGATAGTACTACTATGGTCCCTAACCCCATTTCCCTGCTCATTGATCAGATGAGAGGTACTTCCCAGGAGTTTGAGACTACATGGGTAGGATTCCTTGATAGGAGAACTAATCATCCTATCCCTAAGTTGCCTCGGGGTATCATAGGGGAAGGCTGAGCCATTCAACCTGTACACATGGCACCATTAGGGAAGGGTGAGTCACCCTACGGTTGTGTGTTGCTCCAGTAGTACCCCAAGCCCCCTGGAGCTCCTAGAGCTCAATGCATGCAACATGCAGGACCCTCATAAGAGGGTCTCTCAATGACTCCAAGTCGTTCGAGAAAGTCACAATTTTTAGCTTTCCCTGGGGCTTTGACAAAAATTTTGTGACCTGTACATCAGTCTCAATGCAGTGGAACCTCCTCACTCATCGACATACCATATCCCTGATAAGGTAGTATCTGATGTCTATCTGCTGGAGCAATCATAGAATACAGGATTTCTCAACAATTGAATCCCCCCTGGTTGACACAGAAGATCATGGCGATATCCATCATGTGTACAAACAACTCATTGAAGAGCTTCCACAACTAGGCAGCTTTAGATGAGATCATGCTCGTAGCTATGTATTCAGTATCCACTGTGATTATAACAACCGACTTATGCTTCCTACTCATCCATGATATCGAAGTAGAATCTGAAGAGAACAAACACTTGGAAGTGCTCTTGCAATCCTCCACAATGCTTTCCTAGTCAGCATTTGAATAGTCATGCAGCTTCACATTTCCGCCAATGTATCTCAATTCATGAGAGATTGTGTCCCGAAGATATCTCATAAGATTCTTGACACCAATCTAGTGAGGCTCAACCATATATGATCTCATCATGCTAATTGCAAAACATATGTCTAGATGGAAGTTCACCAAGAACATCAATGTGAATGAGTTTATAAAACTCAGAGGCATTTCCCAAATCTGGTCTGGCATCACTACCATATAAATTCTTGAAAGTTAAGATCCTCAAGGTAGTCACAGGCTTGTAGTTTACCATTCCACATATGGAATCCAACTCCCTCTTACTTCTACAAATGAGAGGGTATTCACCTATCAGAAATAGGTCGTCCTTAGAAGGTTCCGGTATGAGAGGTATATCATCCGCGACCTTCGAGCAATGGTTTGGATTGGTTTCACTCTTTGTGAATCTCAACTTCACTGGACAACTATTAATCCTCTCATACTATGCCTGGGGTGTTTTGCTTCAAGCCATAGAGGGCTTTCTTCCACTGGTATACATGAGATTCCTAATCATGAATCTCAAACTCCTCAAGTTGTTCCAAACCTATGGACCTACTACATAAGGGGAATGACCCCCTTGTAATATTTTCATTCGGTACATCTCAAACATGTACCTTCATGCTCTTATTGAATTTAGGCATCCCTTTCACCATTTGACTCACATCGGGTAGGGCCCCATAAGTTGACCTTCAGTGTTATAGATGATATATGTCAATTGACATGATCCCCAATGGACCATTGTACAACTTGATACAAATTTCCAACCCTAAACCCATGAGAAAAAGCATCTTTGAAATTCTATTTTCAAACACGTACCTTTCCATCGATGAATGCCACCCTGAAACCTTTGACTTCCATTGCCGAAATGGACACCAGGTTCTTCTTGTGATCATGTACATAAACGAGATTCTATAAACGAATCGAGTTACCCTCATTCAATTAAGGGGTAACATTTCCTACATCCTTTCCGGGATATGTGGTATTGGCTCCAAGTATAATCCCACGATTGTTTCCAGCTCTACTAAATTAGAGAGAGAACCCTTGTATCTGATGAAGTTCCTTGAAGCACTATAATCAATAAGCTAGATTCCCAAAGAATCTAAAGGAGAGGGACAATATAGGATAACACTTCTTTATCTTATCGGAAAAAAATATTTGATTCTTCATACCAGGGTTCCTTGCTTTCTTTGAAGAGTCGACCATTTCCTTGATGACCTGCATTACTTGTCATTCCTCTGATCATTGAAGATGTCCCTGGAATGATTGTTATCATCATCAAGTGATGTTTCCCTTCTATTCAGACACTCCTTCGCATAATGGCCGAACTTATTGAAATGAAGGCATCTGCCTTTCCTTCGAATCTTAGATTTGGTCTTCCCATTGAAGTGATCTTTAGGTAGGTCATCAGAAACTTCCATTGTGCCATTCTGATAATATTCTCTACTGCGACTTCACCCTCAATGAATTTGAAGAGGAATGAGGAATCCACTGATCCTTTTGTCCTTTTCCAACTATCTTTGGTGATTTCTCTTTCACGCTTGGGCTTTGTCTTCACCTCAACTCTGATACCATGTTAATTTTAGGTATGTTTTATGCTTAGAGAAATTTATTTCAATTTTCACATTTAGTTCAATATCTTTTCCAGATTAGCAATCAAATCAGCATTAAAGTAAACTGTAGATAGAACATAAAAATAAATTGCAGAAGACAAGCCAAGACAAGAGGACACAAGATGTGGCACTAGCCAGGGACAAACCCAAATGTGGGGAAACCTTGATCAATTCTTCTTATATGTTCTTCAATATTTCAGCAGAGAGAGAGATAGATAGTACATTTACAACAGAAGTCAACAATTTGACTTATCTAGATAAGAGCATAGATTATCTCTAAGAATATGATACATGAGATCAGTTGAAGACATTCTACTTCAACTGATTCTCCAAGGTGACTCCTTCACCTATCATTGCGATGTATCTCGTCATCATGTTGTACCTCACCATGTTGCACCCATCATGACAATGTTGGATGTTATGACCATGTTGTACAAATCATATTGTTGCACCTTTTGATACACTGATGTCCCAATGTTTAGCATTGTTGTACCTTGTGCCACAACAACATCATTCTGTCACCCATGTGCTTGTTGTGCCATTGTTTCTTTGTGTTCTTGTTGCACCAAGCACCATGAACTTGTTGTTATTGTTGCAATACATCATGTTGTTGTAATATATCATATTGCTGCAACATATTAGACTGTTGTAATATATCATACTGTTGTAATATATCATACTCATACAATATATCATACTGCTGTAATATATCATACTACTGCAATATATCATATTGCTGCAATATATCATACTAATGCACTATATCATATTGTTGTAATATATCATATTGTTGCAATATATCATACAACTACAATATATCATACTACTGCATCTCACCATTGTGTTGCACCTCATTGCAGCATTCATCATCACAGTGCTGCACTTTGTTATATTTGTGTTATAATATGATACACTTCATCATTATACCCATCATCATCACAATGTTTTTGCATCATATCACTCAAACAGTAATTCAGGCAATCTTCACAATGTTGTCATGAATTGGTTAGGACATCAATGATAGTCTTACTAGCCTTCACACCTCAGCTGCAACATCCCTACCAAGACTACGATCACCCTTCTTTAGCATTCCTACATCCCATGTTGGTTTGTCATGCCCCAGTAGGCCTTATGCCCTCCTAATGTAGACATGTAGGTGTGATAGGGACTGTGGCTTGCTACAACAAGCCTATCCCTTGCTGTGGTAGCCCTTTCCAAGGGTTATAGCTCCATAAAATTCAACCTCCTTCACGCTATCTTAGATCCTCCCTTTCTTGCTGCGACTAGGGATTAGGGCTGTTGTAGGTGGACTCTTTCTCCTCCATGTAGGGTACTTATCCTTCTACCATGGTTGTGTTAGATAGGGCAATGTTAGGGCTTCTTGTAATTAAGATAAGTGTTGTCTTTTATGACAACGTTTAGGGCCACATTAGGGATTGTAAGGATAGGGTAGGTCTCTTCACCATGACTATGTTAGGGCTTCTCCATAGGTAGTGAAGATTCTTCTCCATGAATGTAGATGAGGGTAGCATATAGATCTCTTCGTTTAGGGCTAGGGAAAACCTCCTAGATCAATGTATTCTCTTAGGGATTCTTCCTTCCATTAAAAAACGAATGGAGAGGAAGTGATCTAGATTTAAATAGGAATGCAAAAAATTACAGAGATAACCATAAACACAGAGATGCAGCGGAAATAATACTTCATTTCATTAATGTAAAATACTGAAATATTCTTACAAACAGAAATGGAAATACACCAGCTAGGGCAATGGTAGCTTATCTATTAGAAGAGATGTGGTGGCTACATGCCTCTGAACTGAACTACAATGAGGCTCATGGGCCTTTTTATTATTGAACAATAAGAGCAAACCCTAAACAACCAAAACCTTAACCCAAGGAGATGTAACACCAAGAGTTTATGGGCCCCATTAGTGTGAGTTGGACAACCGACTTCCTGAGGTTGTGACTTGGTCATATTATCTCCGTTTTAAACACATGATAACCTGTTGGAAAGATCACTACGAGGACTAAGACAGAAAAGAAAATTTTAGACAGTAAATAGTTGGTGGTAGATTTCCAAAAAAAATGTCCTTTAGGCCCCAAAATGGCTCTGGAAGTTTAGGACCCAAAAAACTGCTAAAAATAGTAAACTGTGCTACAATTAAGGAAACTGAAAAATTGAAAGAAGCAATGGTGGGGGTCCAAGTGGAATTGGCGGGTGGCCACCAATATCCACCTGGATTAGGAAGAGATCACAAGAGAGTTGTGAGTGTGTCCAAACGACTTTCAAGGCACCTCTATTTATACTAAAACGTTGAGCACATGTGGGGTTTATTTGGTTGTTGGACGACCTTGACGAATTGTCCCATAACATAAATAAATTCATATCTCCATGAATAATTATTGGAATCAAATGATATTAGATCAATCCTACACCTCTCGATGAGAGGGATCCAAGAAAAATATCAGTTGCCATTAATAAGATGACCCACATGGAGTTTGGCCCTAGTTGCCAATTTTAACATATACTAATATGTACATCAGTTTGATTGTCTAGTCCATCCTCCAAATCTATGTTGTTATTCTCAAATTCATCTTTTGATTGTAAAAAACTCTCAATTTTTTTATCACTTCCGAAAACTTACCAGTATCTCATGTTATTAGGTACTACAAGACGATGTTCCACCTCAATTGTGTATTGTTTCTTTGGGTGGGGTAATTGGCAGGTGCTGGCTGAAAAAGCTAAACCATTTGCCATGAAATCCTGGATCCTTGGGATGACAACAAGGTCATACTCTTCAAATGTTCTTAGGAAATCA
Source organism: Pinus tabuliformis (assembly GCA_031772625.1). Lineage (NCBI taxonomy): Eukaryota > Viridiplantae > Streptophyta > Pinopsida > Pinales > Pinaceae > Pinus > Pinus tabuliformis. The sequence goes on from CM062818.1 coordinate 1,873,909,042, forward strand.
ATCACAACATATCTGTGCTCTCTCAATCTAGGATGCTTTATAGAGTATTGTCCTTTAATTTGTTTTATGATTAATTATGAATCTCCTTGGACTAAAATTATTTTAGCGCCTAATTTTTTAAGCAATTTGAAGCCTAATAGTAATGGTTCATATTCTGCTATATTTTTTGTACACAAAAAAATTCAATTTGTAAGAATGACCTTCACCCTGATTAGTCTTTGAATTGTACAGCCAGACTCCAGCCCCTGAACCTGTTTTACCACATGAACCATCAAAATTCATATTCCAAAGAGGTTTTGTTTCTGGGTTTTGTTGCACAATGGGTATTTGTGGGTCATGTTTTTCATTAAAATCATTTTCTACATGAGTGACCTATGTATCTATAGTCCCATCATTGTACAAAATGAAGGAATCAAGATAAGTATGGAAAAAATAGAGGGGATAGTTGTCTGGCTTTTCTTGGCTACTCACCATATATTTCATTAAGGTTTCTCTATATAGCCTTCTTGGTTGACCAAATACTAGTATTGTGGTATATGTCATATCCGTTTGAAGTTTTCCTTGTAACTTAGCTGCCCAAGAGCATGACAATAACATGCCATACTTAGGTGGAATGTCTACTACCACTATGTCCATCACTAAATGTTTCGTTGGTATCTAGGCTAATGTGACACAGAGGTCCTTTGATAATACCTAGACACCTAACCTTGCTAGAGTCAAATGAGTATAAATCTTTGTATGGTCTAGTGATTTCAAGTCCAAGTTTTTGCATAACAGTCTTTGGCTTAAGATTATGTGATGCACCTGAATCCAACATGGGATTATGAAGAATTTTTTTGTGAATATTAAGGCTAACATAAAATGGGGGAACACCTCCTTATTGAGGCTTGCCATCAACTTCTGGTCCAAACAAAAGCTCAGGATGGTCATCATTCAATTTCACTATATCAACGATTTCTCCTATGTTGAGAACCTTTAGGACCTGAGATCTATACACATTTTTGCTTATCAATTCAGTGAGAGGAATATAAATTTTGAGTTTAGCAAGTTCATTCTCGATACTAAATGGTGTTTGAATTTTAAGTAGATTTGAGAAATCAGCTCTTTCAACCACGGATTTTATGACAGGTTCTATTTGTTTACTTGTACTAGGAATATCAGTTTGGACAGTCTTAGTAGAAACATCAATTGTTTTCCTAGTAACATTTTCTGTGATATTCTTTTCTAAATTGTTTACATTTTTCTTAGAGCTTCCAGCGGTTTTCTTGAGATCAAGCTCAATAGTATTCTTGGCAGGGAGATCAAAATTCTTTTTGTTTGAGTTGTCATTGTTTTTCTTACTCCTAATATTATACTATCTTTGGACTTCTAATATGGTATTCTCAAATCCATGTTGATAGTCATCAGATTGTTCAGATTCCAACTCTATTTGAGCTAAAAAAAACAGCTCTTATTACTCTTGTTTAAGAAAAACAGAACTATCTTCATTCATCCCCATTAAATTAATTTGATTTTCCTCAACTTCTTCAACCACACCTACATCTTCATCAGCGTAATTTTCTTGAAATGGGGGCCTAATTTGTTGATCTGGGCCTCTTTGTTCTCTTTGTCTGATTTGTGGAGTGTTTCTTCTGGGATTTGGATTTCGGTTCTAGGGAATAGGTTGGTTTTCCCTAGGGACACTTCTCTCATTCAAACTTATTCTCTCCATCATTCTTTCCATGGTCCTCACTAAAGAATCAATCTTAGCATTTGCTGCGGAAGTTGAAGTTTCTTCTCTTATCGTCACTCTTCTTTTAGTTTTCATCCTAGCTCTTTTTGCTTGTAAATTAGCCTCTACACTCACGGCATCTCTTTGCATCCCTTCTAATGTTTGAAAATTCCTTTCCATAAGCTGGTAGGAAATATCTACATCAAAGCCATCTGGGAATTTTATCAAGGCTAAATCCTATAGTGGTTTAAGATTTATAGGAATTGCGTTGTAGGTATTGTTGAATCTAGCACAATAGTCATGAACACTTTCACCTACTTCCCTCCTAATATTTCCATATTCTGATAAAATATGCAAAGGGTTATTTTTTACTTCCCATCTATTAAGAAAGGTTTGGTGGAACACAGGGAGATCATTTATACTATTTACAGGAAAAGATTTAAACCATTTTCAAACTTCTCCTCCTAAACTTTGAGCAAACATTCTGAGCTTAACACTTTCTTCATCTACCTCTTGTAAGTCAAAAAAATCATTCATTTTATCCACATGTTGTTGGGCTATTAAAGGACCAGTCCCGTCAAATAGTGTGATTTTGGACTGATAGTCTTATGACGTATTGGCCAATGGTGCTGGAAACACCAAGGGAACATACCTGGCTGCCATGATTGGTGGTGGTGGAAGACTACTTGAAGGAAGTTGAACAGTGGATGAGGTTGGATTAGCACTAGGTGGAGATGAGAGTAAAGGGATTTGAGTAACACTATGTGGAAGGGTAAAAGAAGGGGTGCGAATTATGGAGGCAGTAGGACTTGATGACTGAATATGTGTAGATTGAGATGTGATGGAAGAAGTTGCTATGTTTAAGGCAGTTAATTCTACTAAGTGTTGAAGGTAAGCATTATCAATTTCTGAAGTGAGATCTGTTACTAAATCTTGAATACTATCAAAATGTTGTAAGAGCTAAAGATCTAATTCAGTTTGAGAAGAAAGTTCTCTCACTAGGCTCTTTGGTAAAACTGATGGATCAAAGATAATATGATCTTTCCAATTCTTTGATTTGGTCTTGAATAAGCCTTGTTCAAAGTGTAAATCAAACTGGATATCCTGAAATGTAACAAAGTTTTTAGGCAAAGAGTTGGCTCTATGAAGAAATATTTTGCTTGTCTGACTCTCAGTTCTAGGAGTTTTTCTTAAGATCTTTTCAGGATTGTCCACTATGGTAGGAGGATTTGGAACTAGGTGGGATCTAGTAGATATTCTTTTGGGAGCCAATGTTCAAATTTAAAACAAGGACAAACTAAATATATACAAGATTTGAAAGGAAACCAATCTTAGGAACTATCTATCATATAAAGCTTTTCACTCTGTACTCTTAATTCGAATGAATTGACAAATTTTTAATAGGTCCTCCTTATGGTCGCCACTATGTTATCGCTCTATGATTTTTATGACTGGTAAGAAAAAGGATCATAAAGGATACATCAAACCACTTTGGAGTCTAGGATCTAGCCATCCTAGGCTCAGAGAGGGTTCTCTCTGTATATTTTGAGATTGGATTTTTATTTCCAAGGTTTTAATATTTTAGGCTAGTTATATAGATAAAAGATCGATTAATTGATTGATTTTTTGGTTGGTTGGGATATACCTTGTTCAAACCTTTTCCATTGGGCTATCGAGTCAAAGGTTGGATTGTAGTGTCAAAATTTTCAAAGCATTCACAAGGCCAGCTAACTATGTTTACTAGATATTAAAGCAAAATGAAGAATGAGATGGCAGAATATGGAAATCAGTAGTGGTTAAAAAGAAATTAAGTATTTATTAACTTGACCTCGAGGAAAATACTTATATAGTAAACACAGACAAAAATAAGGTGCTCCAACAACAAATCTTACTCTAAAATTTTTGTTTTACAACAAGATTTGAATGATGCACAATGAAGGAAACAACGAAACATTTAGCACAGAAAGAAAAACATCACCAGATAAAAATAGCTCAAGTATCTTGCAAACGGTCTTTATTATCAATGCTCCAGCTCCAAAAATTACAGTGCTCCAAAAGAAAAGTTTTTAAATTACTCAAGTCCAACCCCTAATACTTCCAATGCATGAAGTATTTAACTAAAATCTACAACAACTGTCATATACACTTGGAAATTTGTTATTAATTACAAAGAAACTAAAATTTGACTAGTGTGACCACGATGAGATAACTTCGACATCTAGCCCCTTTTTTTCTGAATGCTGTTGCTGGGTAATCAATTTTGTTGTAGTGGCTGATTTGGATGTTCTTTAACAAATTGTGTTGGCTTTTCTAACTCAGCTTTCTATGCTGACTCTTCAATATTTCTTGTCTTGTTCCTCTTGATAGTCACATAGTTCACTCCTCTTATTCATTTGAGATTTTAACCTTAATCAACCTGCGGTATATCTCATATGTTTATGTGTACCCCACAAAAGTGGGATTCACTGTGAAAACGTGTTTCAATTCATGTTCAATGAAAATTGGATTGTTGATAGCATCCAAAATTTCTTTTCCTATCATGTTGCCTATGATATTGGAGAGATTGACAACATCCTTTGCGATGTATTTTAGCCTCTTGACATAATCTTCTCTGGTCATGAGTTTATCATTGATGACAAACAGAGAAGGGAGACCTTTTTGTGTCAAAGGTTCATTTTTGTTGAAAACTCTATTTACTGTCAGCTACAATTTCTCCTCAAGCTATACAATCAAGTTCTTTTTTGTCAATACCTTCTTCACTTGTAGGATAGATTCTATTCTATCTCCTACTTCGAGCTCTTCTAGCTCATGCATGTTCTTTGAATTTAGAAATTTGATGATTCTTTTGGTTGTTGTTGGCATGTCTTCCAACTCTTGGTTAGTGATTGAAATTGTTGAAAATTGGCAACAAGAATATTAAAAATAGAAGTGCTAAAAATAACAGTTTGAGTACCAGTGCTGGATTGGGCAATAGAGAATGAAAAATGGAAATGGTAAAAATAGAAGTTCTATTTTTAGCAGTTCAAGACGGATTCCTATTTTAGTCAGTCACTGGACTAAAAACAGGAAGTAAAATTCGAATTTTATATTAACAACAATTTGTAAATTAATTAATTAATTCATCTTGAGTTAATTAGTTAAGGAAAAATAAACTTGAAGTCTATGTGAGGACATGTGACAGTTTAATATTAATTGATGAATTTATCCATCAGTTAAAGAGATAAGGGTGATTTGTAATATTGAATTGTAATCAGTTGACTTACTTTAACTTAGTCAAGTCCAGTTAGATTAATTTAACAGTTTGTTAAATTAATGAGAGTTCAGTTAGTTAATTCTTGCATGCATGTAACTATTGTATTTAAGATAACTGAGTATTCACTCATGGATAACTCATGCATGTCAGTTCATACAGAGACCCAATGGAGATCAGAGAAGGGACAGTGTACTATCAGTTGGATGAATATTTTTCCTATAAAGGAAAATCATCCAAGCAGAAGGATTAAGATTCCTTGAGGATTGTGCAGTTTTACAGGGTGTGAGATCAGTGTTACACTTGGTAATAGGAGGATCACCCAGGAAAAAATGTGCAAGGAAATAGGAGGCTTGGAGGGAAGAGGAGAAGGCTTAGGAGAAGCCTTGATTGCCTATGATCATCCAAGAGGTTTGCACTGGGAGATGGCTAGCTGTGAGAGCTAAGGATTTGTGTAATCCTAATGTATTTCCACCTTCATCTGTGAGGATTGTACTGAGAGCTGGCTAGCTATGTGAGAGATAAGGCTTTGTATAAATCCTATGTATGATAATACAGAGACGGGGTTTTAGGCTGAGGCTTTCCCATGGATCCAAGGATGTTGCACTCTCACACAGTGGTCCTTCACTAAGAAATGCGGGTCATATGGATTAAAACTTTTGGTGCAAAAGTTGAATCTCGTGAATTCCTCCATCTTGGCCTCAACATGCTTGAGATTCTAAATCTCATACAACTCGGTCTGCAAAGGAAGAGCGGATCAAGGTGCCTTCTTCTTCCTATGCAGTCTTGCTGACTACCCTATCGAGATGTAATACGACACTTCTTGCATGATGATCTCATCCATGGAATACTTCGGTGAACATGAGGAGCCTTCTCCTCATTTTACATCTGTATGAAGTTTCCAATGGGTGAGGCATACCGATCTTCTATGTCGATCAATGCCTCCATCGTTGTCTGCGACATGTAAGGTGGATCCTGCTCAAATATCATCTTTGACACCAGGGTAAAGAAGTGGTATGATAATTGTATGATAACTCCACGGAAGCTACATTTGGAGAACAACCTGCAATAAGTATGCATGGAGGTTTCCAAACCAAGCCTCGAAAATGTTGATGGGCATAGACTGCATCCAGTATGTAAGAGGACATGTATATCTTCACTTGCTGACCGTTGGGTAGATGTCGGGGTTGTGTTACTTGTTCCTTCGACCTAAGAGCCAACATGTCGGACTAGTTGTAAGGTCTTCCTTCATTGGCCAATTGGTCCAACGCGATCACCCAACTCTACAGGAAGGTTCATGTGCTCTCTTGGTCATATAAGTGGCATGCAAAGATGACCAAGAACTGATATGAATTCCACAGTATCGTCATCTTGTAAACCTGGCTGGGTGTTGTCCTAAACTTGGCTAGCTCTTTCACCCAACACTTCAAGATATATCTTGAATTTTCATTACTGTTGGGTCTGCTGAAGGGTTTCTCCATCATGATCATTGATTGTGGCAACCGATACATCTACTGAAAGTCCTTCTCCCTGAAGGTAGTGAGTTGTGTTCCACTAGCACTACTCAACACCATCGTCTCTGGATCAGTATGCAAGACAATCCAGTGGATCATGTTCGTGCATGGAAATGCGGGATCCCTGCATGGAATCCGGTACAAGCCAGACTTGTGAATGTTGTCAGAGACCCTTCTGTCTTCCAAATTTTCCTCAAATGTGCCTAAGAATGTATCATTGATGTCTTTCCATTTCATCTTGATATCTTTGTCTATGAACAACTTGGTGTCTTCATAGATAGGCAATATCATATAAATTTTCTCAATTGCATCTCCTGTCGTGCTCTCAATGGTGTCCTTTGACCCTTCTCTCTTGGACATCATTGTGCCTGTAGTGTTGAGAGACAGTTGAAAACCTATGATACTTGGAGACATAGAAACACTCATGGCAAGAAATCTGTCAATTGAAAACCAAAAGCAACTTGAGGACTGACATGTAACGCACCCAGGTGACTGATTGGGAAGAATGCACAATTTTAATTTTCACCATGAAGCTAGGAAACTGACTACCAAAACTGCACGAGACACAGTAAGGTTATTAGGAGGCTAACTGACTATTGAAACTATGAAATGCGTTGTTCATCTTGGCATGCTAAGGACTAAAACTGCGCAATTTGCAGTTTCAGTCAACAAGGATTGCAAACCAACAAACTGCATTTGCGCAATTTTTGGGGCCAACAACGCACTACCTCTTAGAATTGCACAGAGCAATCTTGGAGGCCAATGTTGGGCAAGATTTGTGCAATTTCTAGGAGGAAGGCAAAGCCTTCACTCTCATAAATGTGCATTGTCAGTCGAGCAAGGTAAGGTCTGAGCCAAGGCGATCCAGACCCGCCGACATGAGACTGAAAACATGAAAAGTTTTGAATGCATGGTGAATTTAAGTGCAAACAAGAGTGAATGATCATGCATGCAAATAGTGAGTGAAGAATTCATAAAATTGGAAAACAAGCATGTGTGTGAGGTGAATCACTGCAACGACGCCCATTAGTGTAGAAATAATGTCATGCATGTGACAGCAGTGAGATGCAATGAAAAATTTGAAACAATGCTTCTACAAGCTAACATTCATTAAAATGGTAGTAGGCATTCAAAAAAACCAAGAAAACAACATTCACACAAAGCAAAATACAAAAGGTGGCAGAAAAGCTGCAAAAGACATGAAATACATGCTTACTTAGAAAAGCTGAGCTGAATGTGCCAAATGCTCCTAGATGTGATGTGGGATGTTAGATATCTAAGATCGATGTGAGGAATGAGCTCTAAAGCGTCAAATAAATAAGTTTTGATAAGATCGAGGCTTATGACATGCATACCACAAATCTAGGAAAAAGAAACACTTGGTGGGAGGTTTCTAAAACGGCTTTTGCATGCAACCTCCAACTACTAATAATGGATCCCTAAAATATAGGGATTGGTTTTCTTTTTGATTTTTGATTTTTTGGAAAAAGAAACCCATGCATGCAAATCAAGGTTGCCGACTCTTGGAGGGGACTGGTCAACCTAGGAGTACATGCAACAACCTGCAAGCCTGAGAATGACATTTGTATAGTTTTTTGGTTGAGCAAGTCAGGTTGTCCCTCATGCATTGCGTAATTTCTAGATTGAAGCCCTGGGTGTAAGTCATAATTACACAATTTTTTAGATGAAGCCCAATGTTGGGCTACCTTGCACAATTTTCAGAGGGAACACTGCCTAGATGGATTACCCATTTATGGATCCTAGCAGGCATCCCAGATGGATTGCACAATTTCCAGAGGGAAGGCTGGTTCCCCTCTAGAATTGCAAAATTTCCTAGGTGACGCATCATAACCAGAAAATGACTAAGTCCCGAAGTGTCAGCTTGTGGGTGGGAGGCAAAGAAGTTGACAAGCAGAGGATGGAAATCCACTGAAACTCAACGAAGCATTTGTACTTGGACATTATGGTTATTAGGGAGACTTCAAAACAAAGCTAAGGCTAAATTTTGGAGGGTGATTGTAGCTGCTACAACATGTGTGTATTTTTACAAACAAATCTTAAGTTTTGTTTGATAAAATAGTTTGAAGTGATTCAAAGGGAATAGGGAAGCATAAATATCATCAATTTATGACCCAAAGAAATAAAATGGAAACACCTAGTAAGCAACCCAAAATTTATACTATGATGCATGAAGACGAGGAAGAAATGCAACATGATATATCAAAATTACACGGCCAAGTGCAACAAATTTCACTCTCACAAAAAGTAATAGAAGCTAAGATGGATGGTTTGAAGAATGGAATGGAAGCTAAGATAGAAGGTATAAAAAGGGATGTGGCAGTTTTGAATGATGGTTTAAAAGTAGACATGGAAGCAATGATGAATGTCAAGATAGGGGAGTTGAAGGAAGGTTTGGAAAAGTTGCTAGAAGAAAGGTGTCCCAGTGGTGACAAGGAAATCCATGAAAATCATGATGAAGACAAAAAAATATCAATTTTGATTTTAAAGACTCCAATGTGGGGTTTAAGAACCACCACATTCCAAAGATAGAGATGAGGAAGTTTGATGGAAAGGATCCGGTAACTTGGATACTACAGATGGAGCAATATTTTGATCTACATGATGTGCAACCCTCACAAAAGGTACACATTGCATATTTATATTTAGATCCCAATTATGTTGTATGTTTTAGATGGATTTGTTCTCATAAACCACTTGTCAACTGTTCAATTTTTACGGAGGAAATGATGCACATTATGAAGATACAAAGAGCAACACCTTCTTTAGCCAATTGATAAATCTAAAAAAAAAGGGTTCAATGGCGAATCGCATTGAAGACTTCAAAAAATTCAATATTAGGGAAACCGATATTCCAGAGGGGCATAGAATTAATGTCTTCATAGGGAATTTTAAAGATAACATCCAACATGAGGTTTGCCTTTGGGAACTTGATTCACTAGATAAGGCTTTCAAGGTGTCAAGAAAAGTTGAAATAAAAATTATGGAAACAAGGAAGTCTACCACTCACAACTATAAAGATGGAAGTTTTGTTGCTCCTAGTCTTCCACAACCTACAAGGTTGACACCACAAAAATTGGATGAAAAAAGAGCAAAAGGGATTTGTTACTGTTGTGATAGAAAATACACTAAAGGCCATAAGTGTGCCGAGAAGAAATTATTCTACATTTATTATGAAGAAGAAGAAGAAAAGGAACAAGAAACATCAAAAGAGGAGGATATACACCAAGAACCAACCCCAGAGAAAGAAGAAATGAATCCCACCATATCTTGTAATGCATTGGTAGGAATTACCACTCCTCAAACTCTAAAGATAGAAGGATATATCAAGAAGAACAAGGTAATAATTTTGATTGATTCAAGTAGTACCCATATTTTTATTCATTGTAAGATAGGCCAGGAATTGAATTGCTTCTTATATCGAGCATTGGAGTGTCAAGTGATGGTTGCAAATGGAGGAACTATAAATTACTCTGGAAAGTGCCATAATATCAAGCTAACTATGGGGGAATATGTATTGAATAGTCCAATTCTTTCCATTCCCATGGGTGGTGCCTATGTTGTACAAGGAGTCAAATGGTTACAATCTTTAGGGACGATAGCTTTCAATTTTCAAGAAAATTTCTTGAATTTTTTTAGGGAAGGAAAGGAAGTTGAATTAAGGGGTATCGCAGGGAAACTAGGAAATATAATTAGCTCTAATGGCATGACAAATCTTTTGAAGAAAGAGCAACAAGGCGTAATTGCACAATTATGCTCACTAGGGGTTCAAACATCAAAATCATCTATTTCTCCAGATCTCCAAAAAGTCCTGGACAATCATTCCAAGGTGTTTGAGACTCCCAAAGGCTTCCCACCTATTCATGATCAAGATCATGTGATTCACTTGATTGCAAGAAGTGTTCCTCCAAACATCAGACCTTACATATATCCGTATGCCAAAAAGAGTTAAATTAAACGTATGGTTGCATAAATGCTAGAGGCTAGTATAAGTCAACCTATTCAAAGTTATTTCTCTGCTCCAATAGTATTGGTGCACAAGAAGGATGAATCAGGGACATGTGTCCAGATTATAGGGAGCTCAACAAGCTCACTATTAAAGATAAATTTCCTATTCCTTTTATTGATGAATTGTTGGATGAATTACATGGAGAAATTTACTTCACCAAGTCGGATCTTTGTTTAGGATATCATCAAATTAGAATGAAGAACGAAGACATTCTAAAAACAACATTCAGAACTCATGAGGGTCATTACGATTTTTTGGTCATGACTTTTGGCCTTACTAATGTGCCTTCAACATTTGAAGGTTTGATGAATTCCATTTTCAAACCCTTAGAAAATTTATGTTATTATTTTTTGATGATATACTAATCTACAACAAGTCTTAGAAGGATCATGTTCAACATGTTGACAAGGTGCTCAAACTGTTAGAGGAAAAACAATTATATGCAAAACCTCCAAATGTTTCTTTGGAGTACAAGAGGTGGAATATTTGGGTCATATTGTATCTCATGAGGGTGTTAAGGTAGACCCTAACAAAATTAAGTCCATTAAGGAATGGAAAATCCCCACAACCATAAAACATCTTCGAGTATTTATTGGGTTAACAAGGCATTATCCCAAGTTTATCAAGAATTATGGGAAAATAGTGGCACCTCTAACACAATTATTGAAGAAAGACACATTTTTTTGGAATATAGAAACAAATAAGGCCTTTTAACATCTTAAAGAGGCAATGTGCCAAGAACTGGTCTTAGCTTCACCAGACTTCACAAAAACCTTTATTGTGGAATGTGATGCCTCGGGAAATGGATTTGGTGTTGTTTTAATGAAAGAAGGAAGACCCATTACTTTTGAAACTCGTCCAATCAAAGGAAAGTATTTACACAAACCTATTTATGAGAAGGAAATCTTGGAAATACTACATGCACTAAAGCAATGGCGACCTTACCTAATGGGAAGACATTTCAAGGTAAAAACAAATCATGATAGCCTTAAATACTTTTTGGAACAAAGATTATCTTCGAAAGAGAATCAAAAATGAGTCACAAATATGTTGGGTTATGATTTTGAAATCATCTACAAAAAAGGGAAGAAAAATGTTGTTGCATATGCACTCTCAAGAAAGGATGAGAATGTAGAAGGATTTCTTTGGGCCATTTCGATTATCGAGCTAGATTGGATAACGGGAGTATGGGATGAATGGAAGAATGATTAAGAAGTGTGGATGCTCATTCAAAAGTTGCAGCAAGATCCCAATATATATGATACATTTAGCTGGAAAAATTATTCATTATGGTACAAAGATCACTTATATATTTGTAAGAATTCCCAACTTAAACAAAATATTCTTTTGGAATTGCACTCATCTTCCTTAGGAGGTCACTCAAGATTTTTAAAAACATACCAAGGGAAGGGAAGACTTTAGCAATCTTTGCAACAAATTTCTCAAACAACTCTTTGGCCTTGTGTGTGGTAGTCTTGGATGCTTCCACTATTCTAACATACAAGTAAGTTGGAACAAAGTATTATATTATATACCATAAAAAAATCATTTGTGAGTTGCAACTCCCTGACCTTTTATGTCAATTGTTTAAGATTTTCAAATTAATTTAAAATTACGATTTACACTTTATTACAATCACAATTTTATATAAAATTAAAAAATTCAATAATACTTTTATAAAAATTAAAAAAATATATATCAAAATAAAAAAACCATATGAAAATAACATATTATCCCCTCTATTTCTATACTTTACCATTTCAAAATAACACCTCTTAACATGCACAAAGAAGAACTTCACCATTTCAAAATGACACCTCTCAACACACAAGGAAAAACTTTTTTAGTAGAGGAGGGAATAATTTTTTGTTTAGCAGATGGGTTTGAGAAATATTAACGGTTATTTTAAAAGTTCGTATTTCTCAGACCCATCAACCATCCCATGTTAGGCAGATTTATCCAATTTTAAGGATATCTACTATACAATCATGAAATTTAATTGCGTTTGCTGACTCGAACTGAACTTGAGAGTAATAAGTTAATTCTGTGTTATTGATTTGGGATGAGCAGTAATAACACAATTTTATAATCGATTTAAGGACGATTTACCATTATAGTTTCGGATTATGTTAAAATGCTTTTCTTTGTCCACAAATTTATAATTGAGTTAAGGACGATTTACTATTATAGCTCCGGATTGTCTTAAAATGCTTTTCTTTGTCCAATTCTCTTTGTCATCGGTTTCCTGGTTGTTCCAATAAATTCCCCACCTTGAAAATTAAAGCAAAAGGAATTTCTTCTTTAACAGCAAGGACATTACATCACGGTGATCACTCTATTTTAACCCATGAAAGTAAATTCAAAGTAATTACATTAAAATGATGTGAAATTTTAAAAGAAATTTGCATCTAGTTTAATTCACTTAACGGTACATAATCATAAATTTATAAAATAAGTACTTAATCAGAAATTTATAAAAAATAATCACTAAACCTTCCTAACCACCAAAAATATCTTCATTAACTAATTCAAGCGAATTACATATAAAGCAAGAAACCTATGTGTAACAAGTTACCTAATTGATCACGCTAATTTAAACAAATAAAAGGAAATCACAACCTAAAGACACGAAACCTAAGCGGAACAAGGAAATTAGGAAATCACAACCTAAAGACACGAAACCACCTAAGTGGAACCAGGAAATTACATATGAGAAACAAGAAACCTAATTGAAACAACCTTCTCAGCCCTTCCAGCTTTCTGTTTCCATTATGTCGTTCAAAGGAGAGGTCCATCCAGGAAATTGATTTTGCTTGTATTCTTTCCATTCCTTCCACCATTCCATGAAGCTGCTTCCTTCCAAGAAAACATCGGAGGAAATGTTGCGATCATTGATCAATCTTGTCACATAACCTTCAAACATCTCAAGACGTTCTAGCTTTTGGTGTTGACCCTGTTCCACATTTCTCATTTCTTTTAAAGCCTCTTCTACATGTGCCCAAAAGCAGGAGTCCTGAGTGAGGGATGCCAGCTTGCTGCGCCCGCTCCGACCTCTTGAACTGCGAGTTTTTTCTTTCTCTTCCATCCATTTCTGAAGGACTTTATGACGATTGGGTCTTCCATCCGAAAGATAGTTGCCCTTGCCGTTAGTGTGATAATAATATGCAATATCCAGAGGCTCTACAAGTCTTCTGTAGGCGGTGCCAGCGTTTATCCACTTATTTTGAGATTGGAAATCACTGGGCAACTCATGTCTCTCCCACATTTTAATAATCTCATCCCAAAACTCCGCGAGCTTTAATCTCCGCCCATTAGCCTCCATATCATTATGTTTCCTGAAGGAATCATAATATGTGTTGCCATCTTCCTTCTCACAACGCTCTTTATACCACTCAACCTCTGCCATATTACATTGTTTCTCGCTTAATTCAATTGCTAGCTTACCAACATTTGTATTATGCTTGTTTTCCATATTTGCTGCTCTTTGTAGGGCAATCTGTGCATGATCATTCTGCAAAACATTGTCATCACCAAGTCAAGAACACGCCTGAGTCTCAATCAGTGAGCTAAAAGAGGAAAATAAAATTCAGAAATGCAGATAAAAGTCAATGTTACATTACAATTTAATATCAAACTCCTACACCATAAATGATAAAAGACCAGCAAAACTTTCAGACATTTTTTCGCTTAAAAGATTTGAAGGTTGTTATCAGGAAGAGGAATTTAGTATTTACCTGAGCTCCAACACCAAGGGCTTCCAGTTGCAATGAAATTCCCATCTTGTAAGAAGATTCCGAATCAGGTTTTGCAGTTATTTTCCCACTGATGCACATTTCTACGACATGATTCAAAACAGAACCATACTCTTTATGCTCTGAAAAGCAGTCCTGTACAATAGTATCATAAGATTTTCCGTAGCTTTGCAGTGTCAAATGAAGAATCTTCAAAACGGTCTCAGAATTATCAATACAAGCCGCCCCCTCACTTGAACAAAACATGTAAGTGCCAAAAGGTCTGTATGGGCTTCTCTTGATAACACCATCTAACTCCCTTAGAGAGTCAAGCCCATAGTCTGCTATTGTGTAAGTATGCTGCAAGACATTATTAAGAAGGGTCCTACAGGCATCTTGAATAAGAGAATCAGGTACAGTTTTACTGTCAGTAGCCATTATGCGTTGCCAATAAGGCAAAATAGGAATCAAGGGCTCAGCGATTGACTCAAGTGGTGCAAGGAGTATTCGAGGAACGATATCATGTTGGGAAACCACGTGAAAAAAGTTGCCTGCCCAATTTTCACGGGCAACTGCTTCAACAAGTCCTACATCCCCCATTAAAGGACTTCCAAATGTTACGCAAAAGGGCGAACTTTGCCTGAGCCTCTTTTCCAGTACCCATAGTGTGGCCAAAGTTGCAACTGCCCCTCCTAAGGAATGACCCACAAATATAATGGGTTTCAGCTTCCTTTGTTTTGAATCCGTATAAACTTGCATCTGTTTGGTCAAGAAATACATGTCATTATTTTCCTTCTCCTTTTCCAAAAGCTCCATCTCTAACAAGGAAATAAGCAATCACTCGTTAACGAAACTTGAAATATAAATTAATTTACCTTTGCTTGGAAATCTGTATTCTCCATAACATGTAGGAACAATTTAAGGGCCCCCTGATGGACGAGGGCTGGTTGAGCATCATTACCCTCAAGGCAACTAGAGAAGACCTTGTTGTCAGTTTGTATATTGCCCTCTCCATATTTGCTCTCCTTGACAATAAAACCTTCTATTTCATGAAACGAAGGGAATGCAACATATGCAACGCCTTCATATTCATTTAGGCTATAAGCCTCTAAGTTGTTTGCAAGACGCGACTCTTCCCAAGCCTTGGACAGTATTCCGCACGAAACAATAAAACTTGCAATCTCTTGATCAGCAGTGAATCTGCACCAACATTTCTATAAATTAGCACTACCATCGAAGAAAGCCAAATACCAGATTATTGGCTCAGCTACTGACCGTATCCATTACTGGGCCAATTAAAAATCGCGTTACTAATTACAGACCATAACATCATTTACCACAATCTCATACAAAATTACAAAATAAAGCCCATCATTTTATCAATTTATCACTTTATAAACAAACAACAAACGCAAAAAAACTCGTGAGAATTTTCAGTATCTAAAGTATTAGAAGCTAAATAGGCGCCGATGTTGTGCGCCAGCAGCTTCAATCAAAACCATTGAAATTAACACCGAAATAAACATAAATTCCCCCTAAAATCAGATCCAACTTTCAACTATGCTATATATTACCCACCGTAAAAAATTTAAATTCCCCTACAACCACATCAAACAACAGTAAAATGCAAACTTTTACTTTCTTAAAAAATATCCTTATCTTGGATTGAAATTATACACACAATAGTTTCAAATTCGGCGCAGAACAAAAACCTTCCTCTCCCCAAACCACATTTAAAAAACAATAAGATGCGTACTTTACCTTACAAAAAATATCATAATCTTCACCTGCGACTACCAATTTATTTAAAATATACACAAAATATTTTGAAAGTTGAGACTGAATTATTTATCAAAATGTAAAGAAAACAACAATATTTTGGAAAAACGAAATTTCCGAACTCATTCTTACAGCGGTGTAAACGACTCTGATTCCATTTGGTGTACTGTTCTTCACAATTCTTTCGGAGATTCCTTGTAATGCACCCAGCGGTGTGTTTATTTATAAGTGGGGAAAGAGAAAGAACGAAGCTACATCCCGGAAAATCAATGGAATGAGGCCTCAAATGAGATATGCAGAGAGGCAATTGCAGTTGTAAATGCGCGGAAAGTCAATCGAACGAGCGAATTGTGTTTTTTAATGCTTTGGTTAGTTGGGAAAGGATAGCCAATTAATGGGGCCCATCGCGAACGTAACGTGAAAGTCACTTCCATTGAAGAAATATCCAAATGCCTTCCCGCGTGTTAGTTGGATTAATGATTTTTTAAATTTAATTATATTAATTAATTTAAATTTATATATGTAATAATTATTAAATAATAAAATTAATATTAATTAATTAAAAGTAATTTAAGTTAGCATTACACCTTTTAAAAATATTTATATTGAAAATATACAGTTTTAAATTTAATTATATGAGTTAATTTAAATTTTTATATATAATAATAATTAAATAATAAAATTAATATCAATTAATTAAAAGTAATTTACTGTTAATATTATATTTAAAAAAAATATTTATAATGAAAATATATAGTTTGAGTGGGCCTAATAATTAAGAGCATATGTTTTTTTTATAGATTCAAAACAAAAAAGCTAAAAATATATATACATTTATAAACTTAAAATAAAATCACAAAAAAATAAATTACTTATTCCACAAACAAAAAAAATCATAAATCAACATAATGTCTAACTTAACCAGAACATTAAAATTAAATAATAATAATAATAATATAACCTATTACTATTACCCTAATAAAATTATTTATAAACCTAATAAAATACACCAATCTTCAATATACCTTGTTCTATAATCTTCAATATATCTATGGTCAAGAGGCTACAAAATCATTTTCCATAAAAATGAATCTATCTTATCATCGAAGGCATATAAGTACAAGTCATAAGCATGTTTATGAAAAATTTAAATAAGTTTAAAACTTATTTAGAAATTGGTTAAATTCTAGTTAAAATGAGGCTATCTTATTCTTGAAGGCACATAAGTGCAGATCATAAGTATGTGTGTGAAATTTTTTTAAGTAAACCTTATTTTGAAAATACGTTAAATTCTAGTTAAATAATTATTTTTGGTAAGTGTTTTTTAAGATTTTCATGTAAGTATTATATCAACAAATTTATAAAAAAGGGGAAATCATATTTTTATGATTTTAAGTAATTAATTATGGATTTGGATATTTTAAATAGCTTATAATCAATTTAGGGGTTTAAAATTACTACTATGTTAATTATTAAATTATTTTTAACCAATATAGATGTTTAAAATTATTATTATTATGTCAATTATTAAATTTTATTAAAAATAAGAAAATTTAATTAATTTAGTTTACATTTGTTGAGATTTATATTTGGGATTAGGAAAATTTATGTAAATATTGTAAACAGCAAGATAAAAGAAGTTGGAAGACGAAGAGACATGGGGAGATGAAGCCAATAGTCTCTCTTTGTATATATTCATATTTTCTCTTAATGCAAAACACAATTTCATTCACGAAGTTACTCTTGGCCTCACATGGTATCATAGCCAATTCCCAAATTCAGTTTTCTACATTGTAACTCCTATCAGTTTCCTGCCATTAAATTGTCCATCTGTTATGCTTTTTTAACAATCTTTCTTTAATCTTCCAAGACTGACAATGTTGTTGAGCAACAACTTGATCGCTTGGATAGATTCAAACATGCAAAGTCTTTTCAAGAGTTTGATAATGAGATTCCATATCTTGAAGGGGGATCCCTATATTGGATCAATCTATGGAATCTCCTTCTGAAGTACTTTCTCCCCTACATGAAGCTCCAGCCACTGATTAAGATGACACTTTGAGTGATGTGAGGTTGAATCTTGATTCAACCCCATCTCAGTCAACTGAGCAACTTGGGCCATCTCAAAAAGGTCCTCCAAAATGGATGACAAAGATACTTGAAAGTGTTCGCTTTGATGACGTTGGAAAGACAAGAACAATGTGCTCTGTTAGACAATGGAGGTGATGTAGATGATCTTGATTCACTTGTTGATATGGATGTTTCTTATGATTGTGAACTATATTTGTCTATAGGTTTTGAATCAACTTCCTTCAAAGAATTTGCTTCTCATGATGAATGGAAAGAAGTGATCCAGAAGGAATATGATGTTTTGATAAATAATGGCACTTGGAATTTAGTTGGTCCTCCATTGGAAACCAACCCAATTCGCTGCAAGTGGGTCTTCAAGAACAAGTATAAAGAAAATGTCTCACTTGACAAGCATAAAGTCAGACTTGTGGAAAAAGGTTTTGCACAAAAGGAAGAGGTCGGTTATGAGGAGACTTTTTCCCCCACAACAAAATGAGCTACCATCTAGGCACTCTTTGCCTTGGTAGGTCGGAACAATTGGAAAGTCCATCATATGGATGTAAAAACTACTTTCTTGAATGGAGATCTAAAAGAGAATGTTTTTATGTCTGAACCAAAAGGATTTGTTATGAAGGGTCAGGAACACAAAATATGCAAGCTTGTCAAATCCTTGTATGGCCTCAAACAAGCATCGCAAGCCTAGTATGAGAATTGACTGAGCATCTACTGAAACTCATTTTCAAACATTATGATCTTAATGATGCAACTTTGCTTGTCAATAAAGTTGGAAAAACAGTTGTATATCATGTGGTGTATGTAGATGATCTTCCTATGACAGGGAACAATGAGAATTACATTGCATCTATAAACAGAATGTTTTTATGTCTGAACCAAAAGGATTTTTTATGAAGGGTCGGGAACACAAAATATGCAAGCTTGTTAAATCCTTGTATGGCCTCAAACAAGCATCGCAAGCCTGGTATGAGAAATTGACTGAGCATCTGCTGAAACTCATTTTCAAACATTATGATCTTAATGATGCAACTTTTCTTGTCAAGAAAGTTGGAAAAACAGTTGTATATCATGTGGTGTATGTAGATGATCTTCATATGGCAGGGAACAATGAGAATTACATTGCATCTATAAAGAAAGAACTAAGGAAAGGTTTTGAAATGACATATTTGGGCTATGTTCACTACTATTTTGGTATTGAAGTAACTAGACGTCCGAAGTTTATATTCCTCTCTCTGAAGAAGTAAATTGGAGATTTGTTGAACAAGTTTGGCAGGGTTGACCGCAATCCTTTGACTACTCCAATGGAACAAAATTTAAAGCTCACATCCACTAAAGGAAAATAATTTGAGGATGCAACAAAGTACATACAGCTCGTAGGAAGTCTCAACTACTAGATTACTACCAAACCATTTCATTTGTTGTTGGAATCCTCTCCGGGTTTATGTAAAAGCCTTGTGAGGATCATTGGTCTACTTCAAAAAGAGTTCTAAAGTACTTGAAGGGAATTCAAGACTTTGGGCTCAAGTATACATAGGTGGGTGACTTCAGCTTGATTGGATACTCTAATTCATATTTTGTTGGAGATAAAGAAACCAGAGTATCTACATCATGTTATGTTATGAGTCTTTGGATCATGAGTTGTCTCCTAGAGGTCCAACAAACAATCAGTTCCAACGGATTCCACAACTAAGCCAGAATATGTGGCAGCAACTGAAGCAATGAAGGAAATTGTGTGGCTTAGGAAAATTCTGGAATATTTGCAAGAGAAACAAGTGCATTCAACTCAACTTTTGATTGATAACACTTCTACAATAGAGTTGGCCAAGAACCCAAAGTTCCATGATCGAACCAAGCACATCGATACAAATTATCATCTGATTCAACATCATCTTGCGGCCAAGACAATCCACCTATGACATTGTTCCACAAATGAGAAGATTGTAGACATCTTCACCAAATCACTTGGAGGAGAAAAGTTTGAAAGATTCATAATGATGTTTGAACTCACCAACATTCCTTCATATTAAAGGGGGAATGTTGACACCTAATGTTTGGGATTAGGAAAATCTATGTAAATATTGTAAATAGCAAAATAAAGGAAGTTGGAAGACGAAGAGACATTGGGAGATGAAACCCAATAATCTCCCTCTCCTTGTATATATTCATATTCTCTATGCAAAACACAATTTCGTTCATGGAGTTACTCCTAGCTTGACAACATCTTTATTAGTGCACTCATAATATTAATAAACAACATGTGTATATAAACTTTTTTAAAGAAGCATTGCCCTTATTTTATTACTTAAGAGCTTATTTATAAAACCAAATTTTCAACCTTATTGTAGACCTAATCCAACCAAGTTATTACCCTTGTTTATCCATGTCATTACACACACCTTTACAAGTGGTATACTTTGATTGCTCATATAGGTTTGCTTAGCCATTTTGTAGCAAGTATTCCTAGTTTGATTGATTGCATCTTTAGGGTTGCCTAGCCATTGCATAACACATTCATAGGTTTGTTGATTGCTCATCTATGGTTTCATAGCCATTGTATATGTTATGAAACCATCTCAAGAAAAAGATAGAAAAGATAGATCGACGCCTTAAAATTCAGCCTCTTCGAGGGGGCAACCTCCTTTACATTACATAAATGAACAATTCTTGGATGATTCAAATGACAAAACCTCCTTTCTATATCTAGGAGCCTAAGGAGTCACAATATAACCCAGCTGACCTAACAATAATAATATAAAGCCACAAAAATAAAAATAGAGGGATTCTATGGGGCACAATAATAACAATATGGGGACAATAGGGGCACAACAATATTAATAAGGGATACAACTACAATAGTAATGGGGTAGTCACTAGTATTATAGGGACCCAACATGCCCCTCTCCTTCAAAAAAGTGTTGTCATCAACGCTTGAGTAGTTCTGGATGCTTCTGTATAAAATTCTCATCCTCCCATGTGGAATCTTCAACGGATAAGTTCTTCCACTTGATAAGATACTCCGAAATTGATCGATTTCGTAGTTGTTGAGTTATTGTTTCTGTGCCTGCTTCTGGTTCCAATATAATTTTTCCTTCCTCGTCAAGTTCTGGAAATATTGTTTGAACTCAGAGTTTGTCGCCTATAACCTTGTTTAAACATGAAACACGGAAAACTGGGTGCAATCGAGAAGTTGCAGGAAGCTCCAATTTGTATGCCATAGTACCAATCTTTTGCAACACCTTGTACGAACCATAATACTTTGGTGATAATTTATTATCCTTCTTAGCTTGCTTGAGGGACATTTGATTATATGGTTGTAGCCGTAGGAATACCCAATCACCTACATCAAAACTTCTTTTGCTACGATGTTGATCTGCTTGTTGTTTCATTTTATTATGTGCCAACACGAGGTTATCCTTTAAGAGTTGGAGGACTTGTTGTTGATGTTCGATGTGATGTTCCACTGCTTGAACCTTAGAATTTTCTCTTAAATATGATGTGATGGATGGTGGGTGATATCCATAAAGTGCCATAAATGGGGTCATTTTTGTTGCTGTATGGAAGGAAGTGTTATACCACCATTCAGCCAGAGGCAACCATTTGACCCATTGTGTCTGTTTATCAGATACAAAGCAACGAAGATATCCTTCCAAACATTTGTTTACTATCTCAGTTTGCCCATCAGATTGAGGATGATAAGATGAGCTATGAGCTAACTGAGTACCAAGACAAGAAAATAATTATGTCCAAAAATTTCCAGTGAAAATGGGATCTCTGTCACTTACAATAATCTTTGGGTTTCCATGTAGCTTTTGAATTGTTTCCATAAATGCAGAAGAAACTTTATTGGCTTTAAATGGATGTGATAATGCACAAAAATGTGCATACTTGGTAAGTTTGTCAACTACCACCATGATGACACTTTTTCCCTCAGACTTGGGTAAACCTGTGATAAAATCCATTGAAACCTCCTCCCAATGTTGGCTTGGAATGGATAAAGGTTGTAATAGACCCGGTGTCTTAATTGTTTCAACTTTATTTTGTTGGCAAACTAAACATTCCGCAACAAACTTTTGAATATTTGATTTAAGGCCATCCCAAAAAAATTCCTTCTTAACCCTGTGGTAAGTTTTTAAAAATCCTGAGTGCCCTCCTAAGGGAGAAGTGTGCAATTCCATAAGAATCTTTTGTTTTAGCTGGGAATTCTTACAAAGGTATAAGCGATCTTTGTACCATAACGAATCATTTTTCCAGCTAAATGTATCAAACGTACTAGAATCTTGTTGTAACTTTCGAATAAGTGCCCACACTTCTTCATCATTCTTCCATTCCTCCCTTGCTTCGTTTATCCAATCTGGTTGGATAATAGAAATGGTGCACAACAATGCTTCCACATCCTCATCCTTTCTTGAGAGTGCATCTGCCACCACATTTTGCTTCCCTTTTTATAGATGATTTCAAAGTCATAACCCAACATATTTGTGACCCACTTTTGTTGCTCTTCAGAGGATAATCTTTGTTCTAAAAAGTATTTAAGGCTATCATGATCCGTTTTTACCTTGAAGTGTCTTCCCATTAGGTAGGGTCACCATTTCTTAAGTGCATGGAGTATTGCCAACATTTCCTTCTCATAAATAGCTTTGTGTAAAAACTTTCCCTTGATTGGACGACTTTCAAAAGCAATGGGTCTTTCATCTTGCATTAAAACAACACCAATTCCATTTCCTGAAGCATCACATTCCACAATAAAGGTTTTTGTGAAGTCCGGTGTAGCTAAGACCGGTGCTTGGCACATTGCCTCTTTAAGATGTTCGAAGGCCTTTGTTGCTTCTGGAGTCCATGAAAATGCATCTTTCTTCAATAATGTTGTTAGAGGTGCTGCTATTCTCCCATAATTCTTAACAAACTTGCAATAATACCCTGTCAACCTGAGAAATCCTCGCAAATGCTTTATGGATGTGGGGATTTTCCATTCCTTAATGGCTTTAATTTTGCTAGGGTCTACCTTAACTCCTTCATGAGATACAATATGACCCAGATATTCCACCTCTTGTACTCCAAAGAAACATTTGGATCTTTTTGCATATAATTGTTTCTCCTCCAATAGTTGTAGCACCCTGTCAACATGTTCAACATGATCCTTCCATGACTTGTTGTAGATTAGTATATCATCAAAAAATACTAACACAAATTTTCTAAGGAATGGTTTGAAAATGGAATTCATCAAACCTTGAAATGTTGAAGGTGCATTCGTAAGGCCAAAAGGCATGACCAAAAATTCATAATGACCCTCATGAGTTCTAAATGTTGTTTTCAGAATGTCTTCAGTCTTCATTCTGATTTGATGATATCCTGAATGAAGATACAACTTGGTGAAGTAAATTGATCCATGCAATTCATCCAGTAATTCATCAATGACAGGAATGGGAAACTTATCTTTAATAGTGAGCTTGTTGAGCTCCCTATAATCCATACGCATGCACCATGATCCATCCTTCTTATGCACCAATACTACTGGAGCAGAGAAAGAACTTTGAATCGGTTGAATTATACCAGCCTCTAGCATTTCTGCAACCATACGTTCAATTTCACTCTTTTGGGCATAGGGATATCTGTACTGCCTGATGTTTGGAGGAACACTTCTTGGAATCAGATGAATAGCATGATCATGATCACGAATAGGTGGGAGACCTTTGGGAGTCTCAAATACCTTGGAATGATTGTCCAAGACTTTTTGGAGATCTAGAGAAATAGATGATTCCAATGTGGAAACATCTAGCGAACATAATTGTGCAATTACACCACTTTGTTCCTTTTTTAGAAGCTTTGTCATAACGTTAGAGCTGATTATCTTTCCTGGTTTCCCTGCAATACCCCTTAATTCAACTTCCTTTCCTTCCAAAGAAATTTTCATGAAAAGTTCTTGAAAATTAAAAGCTATTGTACCCAAGGATTGTAGCCATTGGACTCCTAGTACAACATCGGCACCTCCCATTGGAATGGAAAGCATTGGGCTAGTCAATACATATTCTCCCATGGATAGCTTGATATTATGGCACTTTCCTGAGCAATTTATTGTTCCTCCATTTGCAACCATCACTTGACACTATGGTGCTGGATATAAGAAGCAATTCAATTCTTTTGCTACCTTACAATGAATAAAATTGTGGGTACTTCCTGAATCAAACACTATTACCTTTTTCTTCTTGATTTTTCCTTCTATCTTGATGGTTTGAGGAGTGGTAATTCCCGCCAATGCATTACAAGATATGGTCGAATTCATTTCTTCTTTATCTAGGCTTTGTTCCTAGAGTATATCCTCTTCTTTTGACCTTTTTTGCTCCTTTTCTTCTTCCTCTTCACAATCTATGTAGAATAATTTCTTCTCAACACACTTATGACCTTTAGTGTATTTGCTATCACAACTGTAACAAAGCCCTTTTGCTCTTTTTTCTTCCAATTGTTGTGGTGTCAACCTTATAGGTTGTGGAAGACTAGGGGCAACAACACTTCCATCTTTATAGTTGTGAGTGGTATGCTTCCTGGTTGCCATAATTTTGCTTTCCATTTTTCTTGCTAACCTGAATGCCTTCTCTAATGAATCAGGTTCCCAAAGGTGAACATCATGTTGGATATTATCCTTTAAAGTTCCTATGAACACATCAATCCTATGCTCCTCTGGAATATTTTTTACCCTTATGTTCAATTTTTGGAACTCCTCAATGTGCTCCATTATTGAACCCTTTTGTTTGAGACTTATCAATTGGCTAAAAAAAGTGTTGCTTTTTTTATCCTCATAATGTGTTGTCAATTCTTCCGTAAAAATTACCCAAGTGATAATTTGTTTACAAGAGCAAAGCCATTGATACCATACAAACTGATTCGGTTCCAAATATAAAGTTGCAATACGTACCTTTTGTGTGTTTTTCACATTATTGAGATCGAAAAATTGCTCCATCTGTAATATCCATGTTGCGGGATCCTTGCCATCAAACTTCCTCATATCGATTTTTGGAATATGGTGGGTCTTCAATCCCACATTAGAGTCTATGAAATCATGATTAATATTTCTTTTGTTCGCATCATGAGTTTCCTTTACTACCTTTTCACCATTAGTAAGTATTTCTTGTAGAAAATTTGTCAAATATGTCTTCAAATCTGCCATGTCTCTCTTCAAATCTGTCTTCAAATCATCAATCTTAGCTTCCACACCCTTTATCTTAGATTCCACGCAATTTATCTTAGCTTCTATTAGCTTTTGTGAGAGTGAAATTTGTTGCACTTGGTCTTGTAATTTTGATATATCATGTAGCATTTCTTCCTCTTCTTCATAAGTCATGCTAGAGCTTTCAGGTTGCTTACTAGGTGTTTGCATTTTCTTTCCTCGGGGCATCAGTTACCGATAACAATGCTCTACTATGCCCTTTGAATTACTTCTAAATAAATTTTCAAACCAAGCTTAAGCAAAAATTTAAAAAAATCTACACATATTTTTTCACTTTGTAGGAGCTCGATCTTGCCTCTGATGTATCTCTTTAATTTTGGATCATCCAGTTTTGAAATTGCGACCTGTAGTAACCCTCTGTGTCCTCTTTCCAATGCCACCAGTCTGATCCCAATTGGATTCTCCAAGGAAGAGTTATGTCAAATCTCTCACAGTGACCTAATTATAGACTAGTTCAGTAGAGCGAACTTGTACGACATGCCACGTGTCCTTGTTTCAACCTTTGGCTCTGAAAAAGATATACAAGAAACTACAGTCTGTCCTCTTTCTGTACCTTCTTACGAAATTTCAATCTGATGCTCAGAGAGAAAGTTATGACAATTTTCCCCAGGTCACCTGTTTGGAATGTAATTCAAGAATTTGCAAAAAGACCAACTGCCTTGGATCATATCTCCGCAAATATAGCGCAAAAAGATCTGAAATTTGGACCCGATATTCAGCGCGATTTCTTCTCAAATGTGTTTTTTTTTTAGCTTCTGAAACGTTGCAGAAAAAAAGTTATAACGAAAATGCCACGATAACTTATTTGGAGCAACGAAACCCTAGAATCCAAAGCTCTGATACCAAATGTTATAAAACCAACTCAAGAAAAAGATAGAAAAGATAGATCAACGCCTTAGAATTCAGCCTCTTCTAGGGGGAAACCTCCTTTACATTACATAAATGAACAATTCTTGGATGATTCAAATGACAAAACCTCCTTTCTATATATAGGAGTCTAAGGAGTCACAATATAACCCAGCCGACCTAACAATAATAATATAAAGCCACAAAAATAACAATAGAGGGATTCTATGGGGCACAATAATAACAATATGGGGAAAATAGGGGCACAACAATATTAAAAAGGGATACAACTACAATAGTAATGGGGTAATCACTAGTATTATAGGGACCCAACAGTATACTTACCATTTCTAGTTCGATGATGAGTTGTTTTAGAGAAATTCATCTTTGGATAAACAAGCCCTCTCAATAAGCTTATTATAGTCAATGATAGATTGTAGTATAGACCACTATGTATTCCACCTAGATTTAATGAACACAAAAAAACCATAGTAAGAGAAATGAGGAGGATGATAGCTTACCTATTCCTAAATGTTGTCCACGACATATCCTTTGAAAGAGCTCTTGAGACCCAACTACTATGCAATCTTTTACACCCGCTACCTACACAAAAAACAATCAACAAGCTTTCTCAAATACTATGGCATATAAAAATAGGATCACATGCAGTCAATCTCATCTAATACATTAAGTAATACTACATCTACCAAACTTAAATCATAAACATCAAAGCAACGATTTACAAATGTTTGGAGGGGGAAAGGAATGTATATCTATATTAATAAAGTGAGTTACAAGAAGTATATATTACCTTTAGTCACTTGATGCACTACTTGCTCCAAGTTCCTTGAGATCCTCCTAACCCACCCTTCCTTTCTTAGAAGAAGTGAAGCTACTCACCATATAGCAGAAGAAGGATGATAAACTATCTCACCTAGGGTTGCAATTGTTACTTGTGTTGATGCCCAACACCCAACTCCCAATAGAAAATAATGACAAAGGAATTTCTTGTTTTCCACCAACATGAGGACACTTATACTCTTGATTATAAATTAGGTGTTCATTCCTCAATTTGGCTTTTCTTTATAAGAATGTAGAGAAGCTTAAAGATAGGTTCAAGGCATGTGAAGTGGGTGAAAACTAGTAATGCACAAGTTCTATGCTCAATAGTGCATCATAGTTAGCCCATCTCTCATTGATCTCATTGAAACTCTCAAATTATAGAAGATCTAAGGAGTGGTCGTGGGTTTTGTAATAGCAACGTCTGACCAACCATGACTTGAGCATGAAAAGGATGCTAGTAGTCACTCTTCTTCTTCATCTTTAAGGGAAATAATGACAAATAAAAGTGTAATAGATGCCCCATAATGTATGATGTCACAAGAGGAACTGATGGCTAAAATACATTATTAAAACACATAGAAATAAGTAGATTAATAAAGGAGCCTATATATCAAGGAATTACGAAGTATCTAAAAATAGAAGGTAATCAATCATATATATATATATCAACCCCAAAGTAGGAATACCCATGTTTGGATGTTGGAAAAAGCATGGCTAACGACACAATACATTATGGATCCATTAAATACATGAAAGAGAATTACCATGAAAACGTACATGGTGGATCCATGTCATATAATAGACCATCTCCATGAGTAAATAAAATGTGGATATATGTCATAGTATACATCAAAAAGACATTTATCACAAATGAAAGTGCCATTATAATCTTTAGAGTACTCATATAAAAGTGATATAATCCAACACAACTTACAAAGGGTAGCATTAATGTTGGGTATGTGTTATATTATTTTCATGACTATCACCATGTGTTATATTGGTTGGGGGGAAAACCCCCGAAGAATTAAAAAAAAAAAAAAGGAAGCATGGCTTTTGCATTCATTTTTGGCCATTTTCAACACATGTTTATTGCCAAAAGTAGTTTTGTGGGACATAGTGGTTTTGTCCATTGTTTTGTAATTTCAATTAAGGAACTATGATTATATTCTAATCGAGGGAAAATGGATTAGTATTCCATGGTTCCCAAGGAATATATATTGTATTTCAATACTATACATAAGAAGATATATTGAAAAACCTTGTTGGTTTTCCTGGTTTTGGGTTTCCAAGATAAAATCTCTTTGTTAATGTGTGTGTTTGCAATTGCATATTTTATGTTTTAATTAAGAATATGTTTGAAAAAATTAATTGTACAAGGTTGAAACCTATAATTAAGTCGTATTTATTGAACCTAACCCCAACAATAGTACAAATGTACGTGAGCCCCAAGGGTTAGCTCAGTTGGTCAAAAACCGTGCCTCGCCATCGGGAGGTCACAGGGTCGATTCTACCCGAAGCCCTTGGGGTTAGGTCTTGCTAGTAGGCCGAGGGGCGATTAGCCCAAATTTTCCCATGGACGTAGCGACCACTCACTGGCCAAGGTGTTCGTGAACCACAGTGTAAAAGTATAAAAAAAAGTACAAATGTACATCAGTGCAAATAAATGAGTTGGTATTTTGCATGGTATAAATATTTTGATTACCAATCATTGATTAATATCATTAATAGACATGAAGAGGACCCCGCAATAATTAAAATGGACCCCATAGTATCTAGTACAATCTAGCAAGTGTGAATAGAGGATTTGACGTCAAAACCTCAAAGCATTAATCAAGAGACAATGAGGTAAACCCATTTTCAATCATAAGGAATCTTGCCATTGTGACTACAAGTTACAAGGCATTAGTTGGTTTCTTAATCCACTTCCTAGATAATGAGTTGGTGTCGATAGGACGTGATCCATCAAAGGAATGACTTAATGTATCGCACATTAATCAACACAAAACAATTACTAAGAGATTTATGTGAAGAGATAAATCACCAAGTCCATTGAACATAAGGATGACTAACATGAAAGGTCAACAAGACTTTAGAATGGCTGACTCATACTCCACTTTCCTTTAACATATATCACAGCACATTAGTGACTTAAATAACAAAAACTCAAAATGACTAATAATATATTGCAACAATGCATGAGGCATTGAAGCACCCTCCACATTACTAGAAGAGTAACTAGTTAGAGTGAAGGACTCATAATTATGTATAAATCCTTGGAAAGCTATATCTTGATTGTAAAAGAATGATGTAGATAGGTTTCATGTTCCATGACAACAACAACTAGCATCTCCCACTTAACTAAATACAAATTGAAGCTCTTCATGACCCCTGTCATGGTGTAAGGTTGGGGTTTAATTTTCCAAGGCCAATCAAACTAGGAATTGATTTATGAACATATCAATCCATTAGTAACAAGGAGAATTCATCAATAAGAACCTCTAACATAGGTATTAAACACAAGGTTGCACTAAAAGGAAGAGGATTGTTATCCACTCTTTGATTATTTTCAGTGTTTGTTAAATTACTACATGTACAAGAGTTTCTCGAAGTGTCACGTCATCTGGGTGACATCACTTCTTGGAAGCTTCAAGCTTTATTTACATTTCCATATGTATGCCCTTGACCCATAATTGTTCAACCTAGTTTTTTGTTGTGAAGTAGTATCCATAAAGACTTTTCCAGGGAATTACGCAAGTGATTGCAAAAGGGAAATTACTGCAATACCCGAGGAAGTTGATGTACCAATTTACCCAAACGGGGTCCATAGTTTTAGCACTTCATCTCCTAGGGTTAGGTTTTTGGATTTTAGGGTTTTCCATTGTTTTTCAATAATAAATAGGCCTTTGATCCAAATTGTAACACATTTCATAGGCATGTAGCCGCCACATCACATTTGAGAGATAAGCTACCATGGCCTGAGCTAGTTTATTTCCATTTGTGTATGTATGCATATTTCTGTTCTTTGACATCAATGAAATGAAGTTTTATTTTTGCTACATCTTTGTGTTTATGTGTATATCCGTATTTTGTTGCGTTTCTGCATAAGTCTGGATCAATAGTATCAGAGTTGTCTACTCTTTATTTGTTTTTCTTTTATGTCCCCAACAAGGTCAGGGTATAAGGAGTTAGGGCTCGAACTAGTTGAACCTTTGCAAGACTAGCCTTAAAAACTCTGACGACCTCCCATGGCAGAAGAAAAGAAAGACATGGGGGCAGGAGATCCTTTCAAAATATTGCTCGAGGAAGCCCTCGAGCGACAAAGGAACGCGATGAAGGATAACTTTTTCCAAATTCTTCTGCGGCTACCCACAGGCAACGCATCTTCATCCAACAACCACTCTGGAGGCACGACTATTTTTAAGGTACAAGTTAACTTTGACATTCCCATATTTGAAGGAAAAATAGATGGAAATGTCGTAGATAGATGGTTAAATCTGTTGGAAGGATATTTTCTCAGTTCATGACTTTTCCAATCGGAAAACATTACTTTTGTACTCCTCAAAGCAGCACCATGTGTCAAGGACTAGTGGGAAACCTATTGTGAATAAAAGGACGAGAGGAAATGCTCATTGTTTTTAGTCGCACCTACTTGGAATTCTTTCTGAGATTCCATCATGGAACAATATTACCCTGTCGGGAGCTATGAAGATAAATACATAAAGTTGACCATGCTACAACAGGGAAGGGGTCAAGACATGTCAGAGTTCACAAATGTTTTCCATACCCTTCGCACGAAGCTGGGTATCATGGATTCCAAGTGGCATTTGGTACTCAAGTACCACAATTGTTTACACAAGTACATCCAGAATGAGATGGAGTTCCTGGACATCTCCTCGCTTGGTGTTGCCTATCGATAAGTTGTCAAGATCGACTAGAAATTTAAACTAAAGAAGCGAGACTTTGGATCTATGAATCCGAAGCAAGTGAAAGGCACCCCCAAACTGCAGAACAAAGGACAAAGCCAAGGCGAGACGACCCAGCACAAACCACCAAAGATGTAAGCAAAGAACAACACCCTGAAGACAAAGGAGGATACAAGGAAATTGGTGAGTTCCATAAGAGCCCCACTTGCAACACAAGTGAGTGTCGAGCCAAGCATTCATTGGTGGCTGAGATGAATGCTTCTAAATCATATGCATGTTCTGACTCTAAGTCAAAAACCAACAAGGGGAATGGAAAAGGGGAGAAAATTATTGATGCGAAGCCTAGTGCACACGTTGCCACCACCAAGATCCAAAAAGATGAGCCTAAAGATCTAGAGTAAGGGGAGAAACTCTTCCACTCACAGATGAGGGTGAATGGTTCTCTGCTGCAGTTCATTGTCGACAACGAGAGCCAAAAGAACGTCATTTCACCAGTGGTTGTGAAGTTTTGGTCCTACCAACCACACCACACCCGCATCCATACAAGATCAAGTGGCTTAACCAAGGGTTAGATCTCCGCATTAGCTAACAATGTCGCATTCCCTACAACATCAAGCCCTCCACACATGAGGTATTGTCTGATGTTTCTCCTCTTTAACTTTGTGATGTTTTATTAGGAAAACCATATTTGTGGAAGCGACATGTTGTGTATAAGTATAGGCCTCACACTGTTATTATTACATTGAGAAATAAGTTGTATAGGATACCGGAGGTAGCACCACCTACCGTTGTTTCTTTGATCACTATGAAGCAACGCAGTAAGATCATTTCCTAGACTAGGAAATCTATTTCCCTTATGATTCACCGTCATGGTAAGAAGAATATTGTGGCCATGACCTCCAGACCGGACTCATCCGCACGATAGCAACATATGGACAATGTTGTAGAGGAGTATAGAGACATTTTCACCTCAACCACACGGGTATCTATACATTGTCAAGTCAAGCACTCCATCAATTTGACCCCTAACGCACTGCTACCAAATGGATCGGTATAACGTCGCTTTGTTCTGGAGAATGATGAAATCAAGAGGAAAATTCAGGAGTTGTTGTAGAAAGGGCACATCAGAGCAAGTTCATCACCCTGTGGGAACCTAATCGTGTTGCTACAAAATAAGGACGGGAGCTGGAGTCTCTGTGTTAACTATCGTAAGCTAAACAAGATCATTGTCCGAAATAGGTATCCAATCCCACATATTTATGACCTTCTATATTAGCTCAAGGGGGCCAAATATTTTAGCGATATTGACTTGAAGTCCAGTTATCACCAGGTACCAATCGAACCCTCTGTGTGGAAGACTTCGTCTAAATACAAGGAGGGCCTTTTATAATGGTTAGTCATGTCTTTCGGGTTAACGAATGTCCCCACAACCTTCAAGAGGTTGATGGATGACATCTTGAATCCCTTCATCAACTCATTTATGGTAGTGTATTTGGACGACATCTTGATCTTCAACCACATTTGGGAAGAGCACCTACACCATATTCGGCAGGTCCTCCAAACCCTACGACAACACAAGTTATGTGCTAATTTAGAGAAATGCACTTTTGGTATGACCAGAGTTCAATATTTGGGGTACATAATTGATGAGCGGGGTGTGCATGTTGTTGTGGGGGAAAGTATCCAACTCGGAATGACCCTAACCCACTCTAAGGGTGACAGTTCCTTAGCAACAGCTGAAAGCAAAGCTATCTAAAGTTTCTTCTTTATGACATGCAAGAGATAAAAAGGATAGATCCACTTACCGATGTCTTGCGCAAATGGTCGATCCTATCTCCTTTGTTTGCCGCTTGCTCCTAGCTCCAAGTCTTTTCACGGGCCCAGCTACACGAGATCCTGCAAATAAGACAAGAAAAGGAAACTACAAGAAGCATGCATGCATAAATGATTCAAGGATTAGCATAAATCAAAGACGCAAGTAAGACAATTCATCATTGAAACACATGCGAATAGAAGAACCTCAAATGCTTTATTAATATATGGAAGTAAGGTTCAGGCGGTGATACAACCATGCGAGGTCCAATCCAGCATCACCTTCCCAACGGAGAGAAATCTCTTCTTCACCTCCCTCAAGCAATCACCCAATACTCTCAACTGCAAACCAACAGCAATTCTTTGCACTGAATTCCGCCCTTCAGATCCCATGGGATGAGATCCTTATATAGAGTTTTGGAGTGAAGGCAAGTCATGTTGATGTGTGACTTGCTGTGCTCTTCAACTCCAGTTGTTCTTCAGTCCTTCACTTGGAGTTTCTACCTTCCACTTGGAGTTCTAGAAGCTCTTAACTCATTATTAGGCGAATCTTTTGATCACATGCCTTTCTGGAAGCTTCCTGGGCACTGGCACTTTGAGAAAAAGATTCCTCCACATGTCCAGTTACGCCCAACGCAGGTAGCCTTTGTCCTACCTGCTTTGCAACGTAGGTAGCCTTTGTTGCACCTGCTATGCAACGCAGGTACCCTTTGGAGCAGCTGCTTTGATCCAAAATTGACCTGTTTTGAGTGTTTTTTCAGTAGAAGACTGATTTGCAGAGCTGTGGTTTGCTGACCTTGTTCCTCTAAGGGTAAGAACAACATGTTTGAGGACTTTGGATCCCTCAGATTATTGACATTTCATGCTCCATGCTGTGAGGCACAAAAATGTCTATAACAGTTGCCCCCTAAAGTATGAGGTCGTTTATCGAGTGAAATGCTTTATTAGGAGGATCCGAAGTTCATTCAATCGTCGGGAGGTGACCTGTAACAAAATACAATACAATACATTATCTTTTCATACTTTCTTTTCATGATCTAGCTGAGGCGGGCATTTCCCATGCTCAGCTTTATAAATACATTTGCCGTACATAAACAGACGATCGTCTGATAAGAGACGGATAATTCTCTGCTTTTAATTATCATCCTTTCAGTAGGATAATCATCTGCTGCACATGTCTATGTTTTTATCTCCTGAATATATATCGCAGCCCGGATAGATGAAACTAGATCCGGGGTCTTCAAACTTCCGATCTTCACACTAAGTACAAGTCGATCCATGTGTGAATTTCTTGAAGTCGAACATGGAAAGACATCGCTTGATTACCAGTCAATAATGTAAACTGTTAACAAGCGCGAGAGGAATCACCGATAATGATGATGACCCTCAAGGTACTGCAGCACGATTCACGTGGTGTGAATATAGGATCTAACGTCGAACACCACGCAAAGTCCCCCGGTCGAAGGTCATTAATGTATACCTATCGCCGGAAGTGAGAAACTTGCCATTGAGGCATGCAAGCTTCAAAGTACTGAGGGGGTGTTCCTAGATCAACTTCTTGGATAGTGAGCTGATGTCGACAAGAAGCGATCCGTCAAAGGAGGGCCTTAATGAATCCCACATCAGTGACACGGAACGGAGCTGGTGATGATGGTGAAAACGATCTGTGAAATATGATTCAGGGTGGCGGTCATGGAAGGATGAAAGATGATGTATGGTAGTGGATGGGACCCGGTTGACACTTTCTGAATGACATCTCTTGAACATATAACGACACTGATGAGATGGATCGGTAGCATTACCCCATGTATGGATGGTATGGCGAGACCATGGTGAAGGGACCGGTGAATGATAATAACCCAACCCGATATTTACGGAGGCAAAAGTGTCATGTTCAAGAGCGACTTGCTACCATTAAGCTTTGAGGTTCTTCCCAATTTTTCCCCAGTCATTTCTGACCAGTACCTCTTTATTTTTGACAAGCTTGAGGAGGATAACATATGCTTGATCTATAACCTGCCCTTCGGGCAAGCCCATCGCTATGTTTTTAATGAGCCTAGCGATAGGGAAACTCGTTCTCGTCTATAGACAAGTTTGTCGCTTATCACCCCTTTTTAACGAGCCCAGCGACAAAGACAGCTCGGTCCTTTTCATTTTTAGAGAGTCTGAAAAGTGTACGTAAAGTAGAATCCAAAGGTCCTTTTTCGTCATCTAATCCCTTAAGTCCGAAAAAGTATAAAACAATACAGAAGGGATGAATGTTCGATATCTTTATCGAGCCGAACTAGACAAGCGCTCGATCTTTTTGTGCAATAATCCCTCAGGTCCAAAAAGATTAAAATCTAGAGGAGGGATAGCTCTTCCGGTCGTTTAACGAGCTGGAAGGCCAAAACTCGGCAATCTTTTCATCTTTTACGAGTCAGTTGAAAAGAGCTTAAAGAAGACTCGTATTTTGAGGAACGAGTGATGAACAGGGATAGCAGCTGATTCTAGGTACAGGTTGGAATTTTCCAATCACGGCAGTGTCACAAGGATGGCTAGGTGAAATCACTCTTCGCAGCTGTTCCTCAAAATGGGTAAACAATCATATGGAGGTGAACGATCGGCCAAATGAAAGTGGAGGTGGCAGGTGCAAAACACGACCAAGGCTTTTATGGTTGATCAGGTTACATACTTAATGGTTATTTACCGAGATGGGTTCATTTTTTAACGAGCTTGAATGCGCCAAAACACTGCTCAATCTTATGTTTATTTTTTAACGAGCATGAACTATGTGCTAAAACTGCTCGGATCTTGCGTTTATTTTTTAACGAGCATGAACTTTATGCTAAAACTGCTCGATTTTACCAGTCATAATGTAGAAAGGTCTCGTGTGAGATCTCTATTTTTTAAGGAGCTTTATCTCACGAAGCTATGCTCCATATCCTCTCTTTATGCAAGCTGGGTATCGGCTAATCCTATGAGTTTAACGGGTTAGACCTACAGGTTTAAAGGGAGGACCTAAAAAACTAAAAAACAAAATAGCCGCCCGTGCTTGCATTCTAAGAGGTTTGCATGCCCCCAGGTGTAAGTCTAATTTCAAGGTTACCCCTCAATTTGCAGGTAAAACATTTGTTTTACTGGGAGAGGCCTACCTCTTTCTGGTTACCCAAAGATTGTTCTGTTAATTCTTTTAAACAGAATCTTTCTTCGGCGATGTCTATCATTAGGTTATCCAAAGATGGTTACAATTTGTTGCAGCAAATAGCATCTCTTTCTTTGGGGGCTGCCCCTACTTATCCTTTAAAACATTTGTTTTAATGGGTGAGGCTGGCCTTTTACCCAAAGACGGTACCTACTTGCTGCCGCAAACGGATCCCCTTCTTTGGTAGAGCCTACCTATCTAGACAAAGGTGAATGACCTTTGTCAAACAAGTAACCTTGACAGAAGAATCCTATTCTAGAACAACCCCACTCCTAACAGCCCCTTCTGAGATTCCCAGTCTCTCTTTGTCTTCCTGTCCTTCTTCTTCCTTTCGAAGAGGATGGCTCAGAGGAAGATTCACAAAGATGAAGGAGGGGACGGGGTACGGACTAGTCATATTCTCCCGCGGAAATTCTACTTTACACCCAAGGTTTTTTCTGCCTCCAGAGCAGACCAGGATGCATGCCCCCTGGGTTCCAGCCTTCCTTTCCCGAATCACTCGCCTTCATCAGGAAGAAGAACCGGAGGTAGAGACCCTTCTTGATCGAAAAGACGATCGAAAAGACCATTGAGGATAGGTATGTGACTATTCGCGATGCGTGATCCCGGAAGTGAAAGTTGGTCTACGAGCTTGACCATCCTTCCTTCGTATGGAAAACACATTATTCGAAAGAGTGAGGAGACTATTGCTTCCATGCAATATATGTAGTCTCGTCCAAGGAGTAGGTTATAATCCAAGGGTCCTTGGACGACCATCAAATCTATCTTGACAGCCTTCTCTTTCAGTGTAATAGGCACATTAGGTAGAATCCCTAATGGTCGACTGGTTCCTTTGTCAAAACCCGAGAGATTCCTTCTCTCAGGCAAAAGCGCTAGCCAACCCAGTGCTTTCCAAGCAATAGAGGACAGGATACTCACAGACGCCCATTCATCAATGATAGTTCCAGCCATGACCATTTTGTATATTTGGACAATAATTCTAAATGGTATACTGGCTGGTAACCGGGGTCTGCCTAGTTGGTTCCAATCAAAGGACACAACCAGGTTGCTTGGTGGTGGGACCGAATATACGGCCGGATACGATCCTGACGATGCTCCTTCCTGCGATAAAGGAGTGGGCACATTGCCCTGATGTTTATCAGAATCGGTGTTGACGAAAAGAATATGGACGGTGTCATCCTTACTCTCTTCCGTAGGGGTGTCAGCTGAAGATGAATCCTCAGTGACTGTGGTATGTGAAGATGAAACTTCTGAAGGGAGAACCGGGTCAACTGCCGTTTCGACTTTTGGACTTTCGTCCGGTCCGGATTCAGTAGGTTCACTTTCAGCGACTGACACTGCAGCTGGCCCTCTGAGCAAGACAGCTGTATTTTCGACCAACGAAGGACTTGGCGCGAGTTTTTGATATCCAGGAGGAAGTAGCACCGGTGCCACCGGTTGATCTTCCAAAACTCTCTTTGCCTCGTCTAAAAAGGGACAACGACGAAGGGTGTGATTGCCTTCACACAGTTCGCAGGGGAATCTCATTCCCCTTCGTTGTCTGGGACCTTCACTTTCGCTGGTCGACGGTAAGCATTCAACCTGGTTGTCAGAGGTTGACGCTTCCGGGCTGTGCAAACGAGGGGACCAGTCCCTTAGTATCCGGGGAATACTGGGACAATCACTGTGGAAGTGGTTCCCTCTACATATGACACATGGCGATTTGGGCCCGGTCCGTGCTGTGTGTGGGTTTTCATTAGATACATTCTGCTTGCCCCCAGGCGCCTTTGGCTCCTTCTGCTTCTTTTCCTTCTTCTTTTCTATGGGAGTTCCGCTTTTGGCGGCTTGACCTTTTGAAGAAGAAGGATCGGAGGAAGGCGTATAAGAAGTGGAAGGTTGGGGGGTAGCTCTAGACTGGTCTAACTGTCGACTCGACTGTTCACGAACCATGGTGGTCTGAACTACAACGGTTGAGAATAGCCATACTGGCAGGCCAATTGTCAGTCCTGGAAGCGACAATGTGGCCATGTGGGGCGCACCAACTTCTCCCCAAGAAGAGAAAGGGCTAGGGGTCCCATCATGTGGAATCCCTTGGTCGGTGCATTCCATGTTCTCAACCTTAAGATCAACGTAGGAATCAGGGGTGATTATGTTCCGTTTAGAATGAATTTTATTATGACGACGCTTTAGACACAACTTGCTTTTTCACTTTTTAAGAGTCGAGAAAAAGCTAAAGATGACTTTAGTCTCCTTCGATGTATTAACGAGCCCGAAGTGACAAATGCTCGGATGGACTTTTTCAGTTATAGAGTTTGAAAAAGGCCAAAAGAAACTACTCTGGAGTTCTAGGCAAGGGTGTGCCAAACCTTTCGCGAAACCACAGAATATGTTTTACGGTACGAGTGGTCGATCTTCGTGAATGTTGTGTTCACTGCATCGCGATCAGTAGGGCGGTCGACACAGCTTCCTATGGATAAAGGCTTTGTTCCTATAGGGGTCCCCCAATATACGCGACGGTACGCGGGGGCACAAGTATTAGTACTATCGTCCCTCAGGAGGAATCACCCACCTTCGTAGAGATCGACAGTCACTATGTTTAACGACACAGGTTCACGTCTCTACCTAGACCTCTATTGTGTTTCGTTATGTTTCAAAGCGTTGTTAGATAAATTTAGTTCTTTTTAGGTTGATCTTGTTTAGCAGTTTGCCTTTATGGATCACCACGTGATGTATATACAACTCCTAAATGCAGTCTAAGAATGATAAGCAAGCTTTTTCAATTCTTTCAACTTATGAAAACCTTAACTACTGAAGGAAAAGAAAGACATCATCTTTTCAAATAGATCATGGAGCACACACTAATGCACTTTCCCTAAATCGACATGCAAACTGTCAAAATGCACATGCACAATGCAAGTATTTCTTTTCTTCTTCCTTAATGTTGTGTATGACAAAAAGAAAGCTGTTGTACGATTTCGAATTCAATTTCAAGCGAAAGCACACGAGTATTGTCCAACAATCAAAAGAACACCTTAAGATTTACTCGTTTTCTACACAAGAAATACTGAAATTCGAACCAGAAAACGAAAGCAAATGCTCAAGCAGCTATGAACAGCAATAAACTAGCTCTTAGGATCACAACGACACTTTCTCAAAGGTCTAGATCTAAGAGGTCACAGCAAGACTGGCTCACTTTCGCTACGAGAAACTGTGAATGAAAGCAAGAAATACAATAAGAACAACCACGGTTTCAACATACAACTGAGGCGGAATGAGGGCAAAGAAAAGTGGTCTCAGCTGGGTATACAGGTTGACAGCAAGCTGCAAAAACAATAGTGAAAGCTGGGCAACAGACAGTGGGGAACCCCAGTTGCACAAGGCAAAACTGGATCAGCGCAGGTACTACACTGTCAAACAGGGATGCAGCGTAGGTAGCCCCTTCGGGACCTGCGTTGCAGTGCAGGTAGCCTTTGTTGCAGCTGCACTAAACGAGACAACTCTCGTCCTTCCCAGATTCCGGGTCACAGTTTGCTCAAAAATCAACGGTTTTTGGCCAAATCAGAGGCTATCAGTCAAGTATACTCTAGAGGATGATTAAGGAAGATGAACACTATCACAAAGAGCAAAAAAGAGTCCTTGTGGATCAGCTCTTCAAATCATGAACATGCCCAACACTGGGCTAGAGTAGCTGCCCTCTACTTTGCATTCGAAGGACTCGCATGCAGTTCGATTCGGTACTCCCTTTGTTCAAGAGATGAATAGCAAGAATACACAAGCTACCAACAAGACACGCTCCCCAGCGGAGTCGCCAGTCTGTTGTGGGGGAAAGTATCCAACTCGGAATGACCCTAACCCACTCTAAGGGTGACAGTTCCTTAGCAACAGCTGAAAGCAAAGCTATCTAAAGTTTCTTCTTTATGACATGCAAGAGATAAAAAGGATAGATCCACTTACCGATGTCTTGCGCAAATGGTCGATCCTATCTCCTTTGTTTGTCGCTTGCTCCCAGCTCCAAGTCTTTTCACGGGCCCAACTACACGAGATCCTGCAAATAAGACAAGAAAAGGAAACTACAAGAAGCATGCATGCATAAATGATTCAAGGATTAGCATAAATCAAAGACGCAAGTAAGACAATTCATCATTGAAACACATGCGAATAGAAGAACCTCAAATGCTTTATTAATATATGGAAGTAAGGTTCAGGCGGTGATACAACCATGCGAGGTCCAATCCAGCATCACCTTCCTGACGGAGAGAAATCTCTTCTTCACCTCCCTCAAGCAATCACCCAATACTCTCAACTGCAAACCAACAACGATTCTTTGCACTGAATTCCACCCTTCAGATCCCATGGGATGAGATCCTTATATAGAGTTTTGGAGTGAAGGCAAGTCATGTTGATGTGTGACTTGCTGTGCTCTTCAACTCCAGTTGTTCTTCAGTCCTTCACTTGGAGTTTCTACCTTCCACTTGGAGTTCTAGAAGCTCTTAACTCATTATTAGGCGAATCTTTTGATCACATGCCTTTCTGGAAGCTTCCTGGGCACTGGCACTTTGAGAAAAAGATTCCTCCACATGTCCAGTTACGCCCAACGCAGGTAGCCTTTGTCCTACCTACTTTGCAACGCAGGTAGCCTTTGTTGCACCTGCTATGCAATGCAGGTACCCTTTGGAGCAGCTGCTTTGATCCAAAATTGACCTGTTTTGAGTGTTTTTTCAGTAGAAGACTGATTTGCAGAGCTGTGGTTTGCTGACCTTGTTCCTCTAAGGGTAAGAACAACATGTTTGAGGACTTTGGATCCCTCAGATTATTGACATTTCATGCTCCATGCTGTGAGGCACAAAAATGTCTATAACACATGTGGTCCCAACCAAGATACAAGTCATTTTGGATTGGCCAACGCCAACCACTCTAACATATCTATGCAGCTTTCTAGGTCTTTCCAACTTCTACCATAGGTCCATGTTGGGGTTCTCTCATATTACTTGGCCTTTGAGTCAAGTCACCAAGGGAGGAATGAAAAAAAAGTTATTTTGGTCTAAATCCAAACAAAAGGAATTTTTCGAGTTGAAGCATCGCCTCTTCTCTCACCAGAGCTCAGATTACCTGACCTGTAACAACCATTCGAGATCGAGGCATATGCCTTCGACTATACTATTGGGTAGTTCTTACTCAACAGGGGCATCCAATGGCATATCATAGTCAGATACTTTCAGACACAGTCTGAAACTATCCCATCTATGAC
This sequence comes from Pinus tabuliformis, assembly GCA_031772625.1. Taxonomy (NCBI): domain Eukaryota; kingdom Viridiplantae; phylum Streptophyta; class Pinopsida; order Pinales; family Pinaceae; genus Pinus; species Pinus tabuliformis. The sequence goes on from CM062818.1 coordinate 1,873,950,196, forward strand.
AATGAGATGTATTCCATTGTGCATGCATGTCGACAATGGAAGCATTACATTCAGGGGAAGGAAATTTTCATCCACACATGCCACCAAACCCTATAGTTCATGTTGACACAAGGGAAGTTGCAAAACGATCACCATCAGAAATGGTCCACATACCTGCAACAGTTCCATTTGAACATTAATTACAATAAGGGAATCACCAATAATGTTGCAGACTACCTCAGCCGACCACCGGTCATGGCGCTGACCACTGTGCTCGACTCTTGTGGGCACGAGACTACGGGGTGGCCGCATCTTTACAAGAGCGATCCAAAATTCGGCAACACATACCAGATGCTCCTGGAAGGGAAGCAAGTTCCAAATTTTCACCTCTATGATGCAATGTTATGCCACTTGGGATAACTCTATGTCCCTTGAAGCGAGCGTGCTAATATTATATGCGAGGTGCACTACAATCGGGTCACTGGATATTTTGGGGTAGAGAAAATAGTGGTAGTGTTGTAGAAGTATGTTTATTGGCCAAACCTTCAATGGGATGTTGGGAAAGAAGCAAGGCCTATATACTCCTCTGCCTACTCCTAGTCGACCTTGGGAATCCATCTCCATGGATTACATGTTGGGCCTTCCTTCTACTAAGCATGGCAACGAATGCGTTTTCGTGGTCATCGACAGATTCTCTCAGATGGCCATTCAGGCGGCCTGGAAGAAGAGTATCACAACAAAAGCCATTGCTAAGCTCTACTTTAAACAAGTGTGGGTACATTTTGGGATCCCAAAGTCCATTATCTCAGATCGGGACAGCAGGTTCCTAAGTACATTTTGGTCAAGTCTCTGGTCGATGTTGGATACCAAGCTCACTAGGTCGACGGTTTTCCACCCCCAAATTGATGGCAAAACAAATGTCGTCAACATGATGATCGTACACATTATGTGTATGTAAAACTCGAAGCATCCATGCACATGGGATGAAATCTCCCCCTATGTCTAGCACAGTTGCAATAGATCTCTCCATAGATCAACTGGCCACAACCCTTTTTAGGTGGGGTTGGGATTCCATCCACTATGTCCCATTGATGTGGCCATACCATTTGCAGTTACTCAGGTAGATTCGGTTCATGTTCAGTCCGAAGCTAACAGGGCTAACAACTTCATTGAGTATATTCAACACATCTGCCAGCATGTCCATGAAATATTAGACAAAGCCAATGATAAGTACAAACAACGCCATGATGAACATCAGGTGCCAAACAAGTTCCAGGTGGGTGACAAAGTTTAGTTACATTTGCAGAAGGAGTGCCTCGTTGGGCACCATCGTAAGCTTCACCAGCTCTGATATGGGCCTTACACCATCACTAAGGCTATAGGGGACAATTCTTTCGCGCTCATCATTCAACCATTCCTTGGCATGCACCCAGTGTTCAATGTGGACCGCCTTCGACCATATTTTCCACCATTATTGGACACATCAAATATTGCAGAATAGCTCACACTAACATAGTTAAACCTAGATTTCATGGAACAAACCACAACTGATCAAATCATGGACACGCAGATCAAGAACACTCGCCAGGAGAAGATCCAACTATATCGGGTTGTCAAAGTTGGGAAACTCCTACACGAAGGCAAGTGGCTCACTAGGGACCAAGTTTAGCATAAGTTTCCCCATCTCATGGAGGCACTCAATGCAATGGGGGCCATTTATTCCTAAGGGGGGAGTACTGATCTAGGTGGGTATTGGTGGCCACCCGCTTATTCCACTTGGACCCCCACCGTTGTTTCTTTTAAGTTTCCTTAATTGTGGCACAACTTACTATCTTTGGAAGTTTTTCGGGTTCTAAACTTCTGGATCTGTTTTGAGGGACTAAAAGACGTTTTTAGGGAAAATGGAGAGATCATAAATGTTCTAAACAAATATAACATTTTTCTAGGCCTTCTCTTTGAGATCTTCAAAATGAGGTATTATGATAGAGAAACAGAGATCGTGTGCCAAAGTTACAACCACGGGTAGTTGATGTACAAATTTATCCAAACGAGAACCACAGTTTTGTCACTTCATCTACTAGGTTTAGGTTTTTGGATGTTTAGGCTTTCCCATTGTTTATCAATAATAAGTAGGCCTTTGAGCCTCATTGTAACACAATTCAGAGGCATGTGGCCGCCACATCTCTTCTTATAGATAAACTACCATCGCCTGAGCTAGTTTATTTCATTTTTTGTATGTAGGCATATTTCAGTTCTTTGACATTAATGAAATGAAGTTGTTTTCTGCTGCATCTCTGTATTTATATGTATATCTGTATTTTTTTGCGTTCCTACATAAGTTGGGATCAGTGGTATCAGAGCGATCTGCTCTTTTTCTATTTTTATTTGCATATCCCCAACGAGGTCAGGGTATAAGGAGTTAGGGCTCGAACTGGTTGAACCTTTTCAAGACCAGCCCCGAAAACCACAATAGCCTCCCATGGCGAAAGAAAAGAAAGGCGAGGGGGGAGGAGATCCTTTCAAAATATTTCTCGAGGAAGCCCTCGAGCGACAAAGGAATGTGATGATGGATAAATTTTCCCAAATCCTTCAGCGACTACCTATAGGCGACACATCTTCATCCAACAGCGATTCTGGAGACACCACTACTTTTAAGGTACAAGTTAAATTTGACATTCCCATATTTGAAGGACAAATAGATGCATACGTCGTAGATAGACGGTTAAATCTGTTGGAAGGATATTTTTCAGTTCATGACTTTTCCAATCGGGAAAAGATTACTTTTGTACTCCTCAAAGCCGCCCCACATGTAAAGAACTAGTGGGAAACCTACTATGCAAAAGGACGAGAGGTAATCCTCATTGTTTTCAGCCGCACCCACTTGGAATTCTTTTCAAGATGTCGTCAAGGAACAATATTACCCTATTGGGAACTATGAAGATAAATACATAAAGTGGACCATGTTGCAGCAGACCAAGATGTGTTGGAGCTCACAAATGTTTTCCATGCCCTTCGCACGAATCTGGGTATCAAGGATTCTGAGCAGCATTTAGTACTCAAGTGCTGCGGTTATTTACACAAGTACATCCAAGACAATATGGAGTTCCTAGACATCTCCTCGCTTGGCACTGCCTATCGATACGCTCTCAAGATTGACAAGAAATTTACACAGAAGAAGTTATACTTTGGATTGCGAATCCAAAACAAGGGAAAGGCGCCCCCAAACTGTAGAAAAAAGGATAAAGCCAAGGTGGGGCGACCTAGGACAACCTGCTGAAGCCGCAAGCAAAGAACAACACCCCGAATACAAAGAAGGACACAGGGAAATGATGTGAGTTCCATAAGAGCCCCACTCACAACACAAGTGAGTGTCGAGCCAAGCAGTCACTGGTGGTTGAGCCGAAGGCTTATGAATCAGATGCATGTTCTGACTCTGAGTCAAAAAATAACAAGCGGGATGGAAAAGGGAAGAAAATTATTGATGCAGAGCCTGGTGCCATTGTTGCGACCACCAAGATCCAAAAAGATGAGTACGAATATCGAGAGGAGGGGGAACTCTTTCACTCACAAATGTGGGTGAAGGGTTCTCTGCCGTAGTTCATTATTAATGGAGGGAGCCAAAAGAACCTCATTTAAGCAGAGGTTGTGAAGCAGTTGGGCCTACTGACCATACCGCACCCACAGTCGTACACGATCGAGTGACTTCACTAGGGCGAGATCTCCGCATCAGCCAACAATGTCGCTTTCCCTACAGCATCAAGCCCTTCACAGATGAGGTATTGTGTGATGTTTCTACTCTTGAATTTTGTGATGTTTTATTAGGCCAACCATACTTGTGGAAGAAAAATGTTGTGTATTGTTAGCCTCCTGTTGCAACGGGTGTTCATGTTTCATGATTGACATTTTTACATGCCAAATATGTCATCTTTCATGCTGCAAGGTTCCATATTTCCAAAAGAGAAAAAAAAGATACTATGAAAGTGTGCCAGTCCAAATGCCACTGCTCAATTCCAATTTTGATAACTTAACCATTTTTAAAAGAATGTTCTATAAAAGGGAGGGCCAAACAGCTTAACCTTGGTCTCCCTAGGTTTCAATTTCCTGTTTTAAAATATAGAGAATGATATATGTCCAAACAGCTTAATCTTGGCAGATTTGTAGATAGGTAGAGAATCAAAGGAGCCCAACTGCTTAATCTGGGTCCTTGGCAGAAATAAGTGTAGGCTTAGATAGGAGAACATAAAAAAGAAAAAAAGAAAAAATTGTAAAGCTGGGTCTGCAAGTCTAAGTGCACCCAATCCAAAAAAGAAGAAAAAATGCTAGGAAAGTAGGCTGGGTAGGTAGTTTTTGAGGTTGCAGAATGTTCATGCATGATCAATTTTGTATTTCTAAAGTGTTATATCTTTTCAGATCATAGTCATGATGCATGTTTTTCATCTGGAGGAGCCCAAACTAGACATAACTAACTCCCCCTTCCTCTTATTCCCCAAATCACTCACTAACTTCCTTGAAGAGATCAAGATATGCTTGAGCCTCTTAGTTTCATCATCTTCTATAACATTGGCCTTAGTGAAGATCTGCCTCACTCAAGGATTTCCATTCTTCTGTTACAAAGTTCTATTCCCCCAAAATAGCCCAAGGTTCCTTACCTTAGTGCTTTCTCATCATCTCCATATTGACTACTAATTCTATTATCTAACTCCCTAGATTCTTCCCCTTCCCCTACTAAAAACATATATAAAAATCCCCAAAAAATATATTAAATATCCCCTCCCTGGCACTATAGCCCTATTCTCCTAAGTCTGGGAGAAAAAAGTCCATCTGGGGCCGTTTTTAACCCATCCATGTCCTAGCAGGAGTTACTCTGACACCTGGTCAGAATAACAACCTTCACCGCCCCTTTACCCCTTAAAACCCCACATTTTACCCCTCTGCAGTCTTTTTCTAAAGATTAAAGTTCAAAAGCTTGATTAGATGTTAAGTTATGCCCCCACCCGCCTAAACTAACCCACGAAAACCCGCATTTCCTAAGTTTTTACCCTCCCCGCCGCGCTATATCAAAATCCGAATATTCGCGCGCCCGTCCATTATTCCCCCACCGATTCACCTGTTCCGTCCACCGTCGGATCGGGCCCTCCCCATCCGACGGCTCTCGGCGATTTCGGAGGCGCCCCGCTGCTCGGCCATTAGCTTCCGATGGCGAGGCGGTTTCTCCGTCGTACCAAAGACACCTATCCGCCTTCTATTGCATCGGAAGGGCTCTGACGGATACCGCTCCCGTACAAAAAGCGGTCCGATGAAACCGCTTTCCGCCTTCTGTGCGCACGCCCCATGTCACTTGTCCTATTCTACGTGTATGCCTCGTCACCGCGCCACGTCATCTACACAGCATCGGCCTCCTGCCGAGTCACCCTTGCCACGTCACTGCCATCGTGTCACTGCCACGTCACCCGCCATACATGCTGACGTAATCCGTCGTACTGGGTCCCACCCGCTGACGTCATCATCAATTTTTGGAGCGAAAGGCGAAAATCGTGCTTAGGAAGCCCGGATTCAAATTCCGAGGCAGTTTTTCATACGCGATTAGCACCTAATCGCGCATGGCTACGGGAAAAGGGCCGAAATGGAAAACCCCTTATTATGCAGCCCCCAGCAAGCCCGAAAGGCGCCAAATGACCCGTTTTTCTTCGCGAGGCATGCAAAAGGGATCAAAAGACAGTTCTAAAGGAAACAGAGGGTCGAACAGTGGCCATTAAGTTTTGATTTGACCCATAGCGAAGAAGAAACCCGGCCCGACTCATTTGTCAAAGAGTATCAGTTGAATTTTTAATAGAAACCTTCAGTTCCCAAAGCAAGTCAGTATTGAATGGCCTCCAACAAAGTCAAATCAGATGGTGCAAGCCCATCCCAGCTCTCAAATCACAGTTAAAGCACTTAAAGCCACTGATCTACAATGGAGCAGAAGTCCATGCACAGTTATTGGAGATGCACTGCAACAAGCCAGCGAGGACAACGCATTTAATTCAGTTTTTGATACGGCTGCCCTCAGCGCAGCCCATAGATATTTTCTAGCATTTATTCCTGATAGGTTTAGGTTAAAGTAATCTTTTACTTTCAGACTTGTTTAGGTCACAGCTGTAATAAACAATTTTGGAGAATTTTTCCTATATATACCACCCTCTGCATTGTTTCAAGGGTTGGTCGATTGATAACTTTTCATTAGAGACTCGCACTGTATGTCTGATACTTTTTCTTTAATCAAAGATTGCTGAAGAGATTGGAGGAATGACTGTCTGATGTGTTGTTAATGGTCTCTGGATACTGAATGATGGAATTCTTGTGCTGCAACATGAATCAATAAGTGCCTCTTACCTCTGTTTTCATTTTTCACCCTCTAAATAACAGAAAGAATGATTAGCTTAGAATTTGTTTAACTGCACTCTAGGCTCAATTTCTGTTGTTTCTTTATATTTTCATCTGAAATGAATTGGACATGAATATGAATTCCCCTTGGCTCATATTTACCCTAATTCACATGTGTTTGACAGATTATCTAGGGATTCTTTACTGCCCTTAGATAGAGCTCATCCACCCTTCTCTGTTAAGCTAACTGAGAGATTCTTAATTGCCTCTCCTCCCTTAGCATTCTTTCCATCCTTTAAACTTGAAAAGTTGTTCCATGTGCAGCTACCTTGCTCCTTATTCCTCCTGTGACCAAGAAAACGCACCAACAGTCTTACTCCTTGACTCCTTGACTCCATGCCCAATGGTTTGAAACTTACCAGAATACGCATTGCCTCTTTACCTGAAAACATTAATCTTCTCACCAAAACACAAACAAAACCCCTGAGCTCAATAGCTAGCCTAAAATCATCATCAACAAAGCTAAATTAGAAAGGGAGAGCCCTCTCTAACTGCAAGTGGGCTAGAACCTACAGTCCAAAGTTGGTTTGTGGTTACCTCGGCCGTATCCCTTTACTCCAACCTGAGGGACAACCTGAGTGATAATAGTGTATAAGTCTAGGCCTCGCACTGTTATTATTACTTTGAGCAATAAGTTGTATAGTATACCAAAGGTAGCACTGCCAAATGTTGTTTCTTTGGTCACTGCGAAGAAATGCAGTAATATCATTTTCCAGACTGGGAAATTTGTTTTCCTTATAATTCACCCTCAGGGCAACAAGAATATTGTGGCCACAATCTCCAGACAGGACTCCTTTGCACGACAACAGCAGATGGAAAAGGTTGTAGAGGAGTACAAGGACATATTCACCTCACCCCACAGTGGTACCTCTACACTGTCAGGTCAAGCACTCCATTGATCTAACCCTTGGCACGTTGCTACCCAATGGACCGATCTATTGACACTATGTTCTAGAGAATGATGAAATCAAGAGATAGATTCTAGAGTTATTGTAGAAAGGGCACATCAAGCCAAATTCATCACCTTGTGGGAGCTTGATCATGTTGGTACAAAATAAGGATGGGACTTGGAGACTTTGTATTGACTATCGAGCGCTGAACGAGATCACTGTCCGGAATAGGTATCTAATTCCACGGATTGATGACCTTCTGGACCAACTCAAGGGGGGAGAATATTTCGGCAAGATTGACTTGAAGTGTGGTTATCACCAGGTACCGATCGAACCCTCTGATGTGTGGAAGACTGCCTTCAAAACCAAGGAGGTTCTTTTTGAATGGTTGGTCATGCCTTTTGAGTTGATAAATACCCCCACAACCTTCATGAGGCTGGTGGACAACATCATGTGACCCTTCACCAACTCATTCGTGGTGGTGTATTTGGATGGCATTATGACATTCAACCCGAGTTGGGAAGAACACCTCCACCATATTCGACAATTCTTCCAAACCCTATGGAAACAAAAGTTATGTGCCAATTTAAAGAAGTGCACTTTTGGTATGACCCAGGTTCAATATATGGGGTACATAATTGATGAACAGGGTGTGCATGTGGACCCGACAAAGATACAATTCATTTGGGATTGGCCAACCCCAACCACTCTAACAGATCTCCTCAGCTTTCTGGGTCTTTCCAACTTCTACCATATGTTGGTGTTGGGGTTCTTTCATATTAGTTGGATTTTGAATCAGCTCACCAAGGTAGGAGTGAAAACAAAGTTCTTTTGGTCTGAATCTAAACAGGAGGCATTTGTCGAGTTGAATCATTGCCTCTTCTTTGCACCAATTCTCACATTACTAGGCTTGCAGCAACCATTCGAGATCGAGACAGTTGCCTCTGATTATGCTATTGGTGTAGTTCTTACTCAGCAGGGGCATCCAGTGGCATATCATAGTGAGACACTTTCAAACACAGTCTAAAAGTATCCCACTTATGACAATGAGATGTATTTCATTGTGTAGGCATGCTGACAATGGAAGCATTACATTATGAGGAAGGAAACAGTCATCTGTAGAGACAACCGATCCCTGCAATTCATACAGACACAAGGAAAGTTGCAGAACAATCGTCATCAGAAATGGTCCACGTACCTGCAACAGTTCCATTTGAACATTAAGTACAAGAAGGGAAGCACCAATAATGTTGCATACTACCTCAGCCGACCACCACTCATGGCGTTGACCACTATGCTCAACCCTTGTGGGAACGAGACTATGGAGTGGCTGAAACTTTACAAGAGCATTCTAGAATTCCACAACACATACCAGACGCTCCTGGAAGGCAAGCAAGTTCCAAATTTTCACCTCCAGAATGCTCTATTATGGCACCTGGGACACCTTAGTGTCCCTTCAAGAAAGCGTGCCAAGATTATATGGGAGGCGCACTATAGTTGGGTCATTGGACATTTTGGAATAGTGAAAACAGTGACAGTGTTGCAGAAGTGTTTTTATTGGCCAAAATTTCGACAAGATGTTTGGAAGTACATCAGACCTTACACTTCCTGCACCATTTCCAAACTGACCATCAAAAAGCAAGGCCTATATACTCATCTACCTACTCCTAGTTGACCTTGGGAATCCATCTCCATGGATTACTTGTCAGACCTTCCTTCTACTAAGCATGGCAACAATTGCATTTTCATGGTCATTGACAAATTCTCTAAGATGGCCATTTTGGCGGCATGCAAGAAGAGTATCAGAGCAGAAGCCACTGCTAAGCTCTTCCATACATTTTGGGATCCCATAGTTTATTATCTCAGATCGGGACAACAGGTTCCTAAGTATATTTTGGTCAAATCTCTGGTCAATGTTGGATACCAAGATCACTAAGTCGACAATTTTCCACCCCCAAATATATGGAAAAAAAAAGGTTAACATGATGATCGTACACATTTTGTGTATGTACAACTCGAAGCATCCACGCACATGGGATGAAATCCCCCCTATGTCTAGCACAGCTACAACAGAGCTCTCCATATCTCAACTGGCCACAACCCCTTTCGGGTGGGATTGGGATTCCAGCCACTACGTCCCATTGATGTGGCCATACTATTTGCAGTTACTCAGGTAGATTCAGTTAATGTCTAGTCCGAAGCTGACAGGGCTAACAACTTCATTTAGCACATCCGCCGGCATGTCCATGAAATATTGGACAGAGCCAATGCTAAGTACAAACATCGTCATGATCAACATCGGGTGCCAAACAAGTTCCAGGTGGGTGACAAATTTTGGTTACATTTGTAGAAGGAGTGACTCGTTGGGCCCCATCACAAGCTTCACCCGCTCCGATATGGGCCTTACACCATCACTAAGGCTATAGGGGACAATTCTTTCGAGCTTAATATTCCAACATCCCTTGGCCTACACTCAGTGTTCAATGTGGACCGCCTTCGACCATACTTTCCACCATTACTAGACACATCATGCATTGCGAAACAACTCACACTGACATAATTAAACCCAAACTGCATGGAACAAGCCACCACTGATCAGATCATGGACACGCAGATCAAGAACACCAAGGCAAGTGGCTCACTAGGGACCAAATTCAGCAGAAGTATCCTCGTCTCATGGAGACACTCAACGCAATGGGGAACATTGCTTCCTAAGGGGGGAGGAATGATCTAGGTGGATATTGATGGCCACTCGCTTATTCCACTTGGACCCCCACCGTTGTTTCTTTTCAGTTTCATTAATTGTAGCACAAATAACTATTTTTGGTAGTGTTTCGGATATTAAACTTCTGGAGCCATTTTGAGGGACTAAAAGACATTTTTAGGGGAAACGGAGAGATTGAAACGGTCTCAAACTAGTTCAGTTATTTCTTTTAGTCTCATCTTCATGATCTTCTAAACGAGGTATTATGAAAGTCAAACGGAGATCGTATGCCAATGTTATGACCCAGGGAAGTTGATGTACCAATTTACCCAAATAGAGCCCACAATTTTGGTGCTTAATCTCCTAGAGATAGGTTTTTGGATGTTTAGGGTTTTCCAATATTTCTCAATAATAAATAGGCTTTTGAGCATCATTGTAACACAGTTCATAAGCATGTAACCGCCACATCTCTTCTCAGAGATAAGCTACCATTGCCCGAGCTAGTTTATTTCCATTTATTTATGTAAGCATGTTTCAGTTCTTTGACATTAATGAAATGAAGTTTTATTTCTGCTACATCTCTGTATTTATGTTTATATATGTATTTTCTTGCATTCCTGCATAAATCAGAATCAGAAAATCTAAGATAAATTCTGAGTCATTTGCTTTTAAATTAATATTGAAGGAAAAGCAAATAGAATACATAGGAGGGAAACAATCACTTAGGAAATATGGACCAAGAAAAGCTAACACATGAATCTTCGAGTCAATGGTCCAGTATTTTTATTAAAATTCCCGAAAAGATTACAATATGCAATAGGCTTGTCACACTCAAAACTAAACCCTTATTACATATTTTGTTGGCTTATTTATAAAAAATCTCAGGCTAACTGCTACAAACATTAAACGAAACAAATCCTAACAATAAACTTCAAAATAAACTATCTGTCACCAGAAATCTGGAAAATAAGCCTTTGAATCTGCATTTGATCCATTGAACTGTTGAATTGTTGCTTCATGATCAATTTGGTTTGTTGAGGAAGATTCTCAACGTTGCCAGGCATTCAGTTTATGCTGAAAACGCTCCATGAACCTCCTGAGAACTTTGTTGATAGCCACATAATGGATCAGGGGATGTTGTTGTTGGCTTTCTGGAAAACAAATCTAAAAATAAATTGAATTTAAATTATATCTGGAACAACTTGCGGAATATCTCGAATTGTTTGAGCGTTGCTGATCAAAACTCTTTGAATTAGAAATGCTCATAGCTGTCATTTTCCACTTGTGCTCTTTGGATGTTCTTTCACTGTCATTTGTGCCCCAACTTCTGCCCTGAAATCTGGAAAGTTATTTTATGCCCCATATTCCGGAGATGATATTCTACTTACTGGTTTCACTCCTAAAAATGTTCAACTGTGATTTGAATGCCCAGATACGGTCCCTAAAATTTTGCAAATGTTGATGACTTGAAGGAAACAAACTCGACACCTCTTTGCAAGTTGTTCTTTCACCTTTAATTTTTGCAGTTTAAACTTTATACTTGACACTAGAGCACCTTTCCAACTGAAAATAATAGAGGAATAGAACGGTCCCCTGAAGTTTGTTCTGCATTACTAAAACCCTGCTTGACTACGACATATGAGTAGAGGTACGCTTGATGACCCCCATTATGAATTATGATTCCTAAAAGACACCTCCAAGTGCAAATGATTTAAACCCTTGATTTAAGACAACGCCCAACAAAGTGAAGATGCATGACTTTTGCACACCTCCTTTTCCTCAACGAGCAATGAAACAAACCTTTATAACAGTGCCATGTCTCCGCAATAATATCATCTTTCTTTGATAAGTATGCATTAACTCAATCTATTAGGAAGAATATGCAATCACTCAGGCCACTTCGTTCTACCTAAAATAACATTGGGCATTGAAATTTGGAATGGCATTGTTTGCTCCCAATTTCATCATTACAAGATTGAGCTTTTAATTCTTGAAACGTGAGCGCCTAAAGTGAAGTTGGTAAAATGAAATTTAAACAAAGATGTGAACATTTCATTCACCATGAAAGGCATTCGCTGCCAGGCACTTTCACATATTTTTACAATGAAACATTTATACAAGCAATTGATTTGGCAATTGGTATTTAGATTTCGGAACATTTTGTTCAAAATTAGATTAATAAAATTGTTATATGCAGAGACCATGTTGAACAAAATAAACCTTCTCCAAAACACTAGTTGCATTGACAATCTTTTCAATCGTTTTAACCTGCATTTGAGATCCCCTTCAAATAAACCATATTCTTCATAATGGACGTTCGCAGAAGAATCGTTGTTCCTTTTAACAAAGATCAAACTTATGCCTTTAGCAAAAGCTCTGCGGTTTTCATTATCTTAAAGTGAGGTTGTCACAATCATGAACTTTTTTTTGGTGTTTTATCATTTTATCATTACACTAAAACTCGCAGGTGTTGGTAAATGTTCCAAACCAGTAATTAGGATCCCCAGGGTGGAAATTACGGATTCCAACACCTCCTTCGAACGCAACTCGGGGTAATCGAACCTGGTTCCAAGCTCTAATACCACAAAGAGGTTTTCCGTTACACCAAAACCCACAGGTGTTGGTAAACGTTTCAAACCAGTGACAACTAGTAATTAGGATCCCCAGGGTGGAAATTACGGATTCCAACACCCCCTGGATCCAAGCTCTAATACCATGAAGAGGTTTTCCGTTACACCAAAACCCGCAGGTGTTGGTAAACATTTCAAACCAGTGACTAACCCGCAGGTGTTGGTAAACATTTCAAACCAGTGACTAGGATCCCCAGGGTGGAAATTATAGAGTCCATAGAGGTGCGATGATTCTTCCAACATTAGCATGCTCATGGCAGTGAAAATGACTTTCCTGTGAGCACAGTTGCAACCTTCTTTGAAATGACATAAAAGTATACTCTTGCGTAGTTCTTTCCTTGAATCTGGTAGACATCTAGATTCCTTTGTGCATTCGAAGATTTGAAATTCAACATTGATTTCCCTTAAGCGCCAGAGTTTTCGATGTTGGAACAGGTGCACAGCAACAACATAAACATCTAGCAAAAAATCAAACACATATGACACAGTATTTAACGAGGTTCACCCAACCAATCTGGGCTAAGTCCACCAAACATAGGCATCAGGAATTGATTAATTAAATTGGAGATTACATCAATAAATCCTCACACTCTCTCTTAGCAAATCATCCGAATGACTGCCTGTTAAATAGCATAGAGAATCTAACAGCCTCATAACTCCCTCACATCAAATATAGGAGGCATTAACTCCCTCCCAACAACCTGGAGCTAATCTAGGAACTAAATCCCTATTGTTGTCATCCTTCAGATATTTTTACCTATTTGACTAAAACAGAAAATCTCAACAATCTCCACCTTGACAACAATTCGCCTGATGCCCTGTTATTATTATTTTATCTTTTCTGCAAGCCAAGAGACGCCAAACACCAGCGTAGCTTCTCCAATAAAACTGGTTTCGTGAACATGTCTGCACAGTTCTCCTTTGTATGCACCTTTTCAAGAGAAACTCCCCTTTTAGTGATAACCTGTCTTACAAAATGATATTTGATTGGAATATGCTTTGACTTATTATGATAGGCCGGATTCTTAGCCAATTGTATTGCACTTTGACTATCACAAAGTAACCTGATGTTGTCCTGTAACCTACCAAACTCACCAAGCAAACCTTCCAACCAAACCGCCTCTTTGCAAGCATGAGAAGCAGCAATGTATTCTTCTTCAGTAGTGGACAAAGCAACAATGTTCTGTAGCTTTGACATCCAGCTTATAGCTCCACCTGCAAGAGTAAAGACGTACCCTGAAGTTGACCTTCTCTTATCCAAATCACCTGCAAAATCGGAATCAACATATCCGCAAACAAATTCACTACTCTTATTGTAAGAAATACAATAACTACTTGTGCCTCTCAAGTACCGAAGCACCCATTTCACTGCTGACCAGTGTTCTTTACCCGGATTTGCCATGTACCTGCTGACAACCCCAACTGCATGAGAAATATCTGGTCGCATACACACCATCGCATACATCAAACATCCTACTACATTGGCATAAGGAATTCGAGACATATAATCCTTTTCTTCATCTATATTAGGACATAAACTCGAAGAAAGCTTAAAATGGGAAGCTAAAGGGATCGACACAGGCTTCACATTGTTCATACCAAACCTCAAAAGTATTTTCTCAACATACTTCTGTTGCGATAGCCACAACTTACCATTGCTCCTGTCTCTGAAAATCTCCATGCCCAAAATCTGTCTTGCGGCTCCTAGATCTTTCATATCAAACGTCCTTGCCATCTGAGTCTTCAACCTGTTGATTTCTTCAATGCTTTTTATTGCTAAAAGCATATCATCAACATACAACACTAAGATAATGAACATGCCATTATTTAACTGTTTGAAATAAACACAATGATCATATTCACTTCTAACATATTTATGACTCAACATGAAAGAATCAAACTTCTTATACCACTGCCGAGGCGACTGCTTCAGGCCATATAATGACTTCTTGAGCCTGCAGACAAATTTCGCATTGCGATGTTGAACAAACCCTTCCGGTTGTTCCATATATATTTCCTCATCTAAATCACCATGTAGAAATGCAGTCTTAACATCTAACTGCTGCAACTCCAAATCAAACAAAGCCACTAATGCTAACACAATTCTAATTGAAACAATTTTAACCACTGGTGAAAATATCTCATGAAAGTCTATGCCAGCTTTCTGAGAAAACCCTTTTGCAACCAGTCTCGCTTTGTACCTGTCTTCCGTATCATTCACACCCCGTTTCAGCTTGAACACCCACTTGCATCCCACAGTTTTCCTGCCTTTGGGAAGTTCAACCAGATCCCACGTACCATTCTTACCTAAGGCCATCATTTCTTCCTTCATGGCTGCTTTCCACTTGTCACTATTTGAACCTTCTACAGCTTCCTGATAACACAAAGGTTCATCATCATTAGCGATCAAAGCAACTGAAGTAGCATTATCATCATACCTTCTCGGACGGCGTTTGATCCTTGTAGACCTCCTTAAGAACGTTTCTGGTGCTTCCACAATTGGCTGTCTATCATCTGTAGAAACTTCTTCATGATCACCATCTGAGACCTGTTCATGTCCTCCATCTGAACCCTGTTCATAACCTGATTCTGAAACCTGTTCATGACTAGAATCTGAACTATGGTCGTTATGACTTTCATTAGAAATGTTGTCAAACTGAATATGCTGGAAATCAGATACATCATCCTGTTTCAATCTTCTATCTACATCTAACTGTACAAGAGAGGATTCATTAAACCTTACATCTCTGTTGATGATGATTTTGCGGGTAGTAGGATCCCACAATCTAAATCCCTTTGTTCCATCACCATACCCAACAAAGATATACCTTTTAGATTTTGGATCTAATTTAGTTCGCTGATGTTTAGGTACTAGAGCATATGCATCACAACCAAACACTCTGAGTTTAGAATAGTCACAAGGGTGTCCTGTCCATACCTCTTGCGGAACCTTGCAGTCTATTGCTGTTGATGGAGATCGGTTTATCACATAACAAGCAGTTGCCACTGCTTCCGTCCACAACTCCTTCGGCAACCCGACGTTACTCAGCATACACCTTGCTCTCTCTAGAAGAGTCCTGTTCATGCGTTCAGCAACTCCATTCTGCTGAGGAGTATAAACCGTGGTCTTATGTCTCATGATCCCTGCATCCTTGCAATAGCTGTCAAACTCCTTGGAGGAAAACTCACCACCATTGTCAGTTCTTAAACATTTGATAGTTCTACCAGTGCTGTTTTCTACCAATGCTCTAAACTGCTTGAAAACTGTAAAAACATCAGACTTCTTTTTCAACATGAAGACCCAAACTTTCCGAGCAAAGTCATCAATGAATGATACAAAATAAGATGAACCACCATATGAAGTTGTAGGAGCTGGACCCCACACATCTGAATGGATATAATCAAGTATGCCTTTACTAGTATGTTTGCCTGTTTTAAACTTTTGTTTACTTTGTTTACCAAACAGACAATGTTTACAGAAATCCAATTTTCCAGATCTTAGATTAGGAAGTAACTTTCGGTTAGCCAAAATTTTCAATCCTCTTTCACTCATATGCCCCAATCTTTGATGCCATAAGTGAATGGAACTACCGTCATGTTCAGACACAGACACATGATCTGACCCAGTTCTACCTTCTAACTGAAATAGATTTCCTACTTTCTTAGCTTTCATAACTAGTAAGATGCCTTTGTAAATTTTCATAACTCCACCTTGAATTACAGTTTTATATCCATTTGAATCAAGTGCTCCTAATGAAATCAAATTTTTCCTTAAATCTGGTACATGCCTCACATCAGTTAATATTTTGGTTGTGCCATCAAACATTTGTAGTTGTATGCTTCCAATCCCAACAATATTACATGTTACATCATTACCCATGTACACAACACCATCATCAATTGATCTATATGTTTTAAACCAATCTTTATGTATACACATGTGGTTAGATGCCCCGGAATCTAACAACCAATGTTGATCATGTTTTGAAACATTAATTGACAATACCTCATCACTCATACCTAAACCTGATACTGAACCTGTATCTGTGGTGTTGGCTTCCTTCTTTTCTGTCGAAGAGCCTTCTTTAGCAGCCTGCTTTCGCTTCCAGCAATCCTTTTTCAGATGTCCAGCCTTGCCACAATGCCAGCACTTCATCTTGGGCTTCTTTCCTTTGGATTTTGAACGAGAGTCACTATGCTTTCCCCCGGAGTGTCTCTCGCGTGAGCGACCTCTGGCCATCATTACCTCTGATGTAGAGGTGTCTGCATTCGACCTCTTCCTCGTCTCCTCAGCCAACAAGGCTCCAACAACATCGTCAAACTCAAGAATTTCTGATGTACTAAAACTTATGGAAGTAACAAAGTGATCCCAGGATTCGGGCAATGAACATAATAAAGTTATCGCCTTATCCTCTGAATCAAATTTCACATCTAGACTGTTTAATTGCACCAACAAGGTATTAAAAACATTCAGGTGATCAGCAATTGAGGTACCTTCTTTCATCCGCAAACTGTAAAGCTGCCGTTTCAGGAGAATTCGGTTTGTCAAAGATTTCGTCATATAGAGCTTCTCAAGCTTCGACCACAAGCCTGCGGCGGTTTTCTCTGACACAATGTTAAACAGAACATCGTCCGCCAGACATAACCGAATTGCGCTCAGAGCTCTATCGTCCATCTCATCCCATTCATCCTCCGTCATGGAAAGAGGCCTTTTGTTTTTCCCCAACAGTGCTTTCGCCACACCTTGTTGAACCAGCAGATCGTGCATCTTGACGTTCCAGATCTCAAAATTATTCTTGCCATTAAATTTCTCAATTTCAAACCGGGCACTTTGAGTTTTCGCCATTTTGATATCAGCAAAAAACACAGTAATCTCCAAATATCCAACCAGCAAATTAAAAAATTGCCTATGCCTTTGTTTTTACATAACAAAAAACTGCCCTTCACAAAAAAAATTCTGCCTTTGCATTTGTTTTTACACAACCAAAAAACCCTGCCTATGTTTTTGTACCTTTGCCTTTAAAAATTTTCATTTGCTGGGCAAGTTACAGTTATTTAGATCACCGCCAAAATATTGAGAAAAAACTTTTGAGAAAATACTTCACCTCTCACAAATCTCATACAAATGTCATAAAATAAAGTTAATGCAATGAATATTACATGCCCCTTTTTAAATAACTTAATTCATTTTTTCAAACTAATAAAATGCACTTCTCATTAAAACATCGCATTTTATATAAGACAACTCCCAATCTCTGAAAAACGCGCAGTCCCATTGAAAAAATGATTTCGTGTTTTCGTAAAGGTGATCCGAGTCTGTATTGAGCTAGTCAAACAATTCGTCCATCTCTATTGCTGAGCTAAGAACCCGAGTATTTGCTTCACCTTACTTCGAAGACTGTTAGAATTTCAGATGTTTGGTGTTTAAAAAAACAACGCAGGAGCAATTTAAAAAAAAAACGCGCAGGGCTTCTCATGACATTCGGGCAATTTACAAATGCGTTCACACACCAGGTATAACGTGTGAAATTAATCAGCGCACACACAGCAATTATGCGCACACACAGATATACCAGCTCCACGCAATAAAAAAAAACATCGCACCAGCAATTAAAACAGGGTCCACGCAATTGCTTAGCATACCAGGTTAACAACGTATTTATTATAGAGCCCCTCTCCAGCAACGTGCTCTCCAATTACTGGCAATGCGCTCTCCACGCCAGCAACAGCAACCAGAGAAAAAATTCTCCATGCCAGCAACAGCAACGCTCCACCTCCAAACTCTGCAGCTCCTCCAGGCAGCACCTCACCTCCAACATGCTCTGATACCAATTGTTGGAACAGGTGCACAGCAACAACATAAACATACAGCAAAAAATCAAACACATATGACACAGTATTTAACGTGGTTCACCCAACCAATCTGGGCTAAGTCCACCAAACATAGGCATCAGGAATTGATTAATTAAATTGGAGATTACATCAATAAATCCTCACACTCTCTCTTAGCAAATCATCCGAATGACTGCCTGTTAAATAGCATAGAGAATCTAACAGCCTCATAACTCCCTCACATCAAATATAGGAGGCATTAACTCCCTCCCAACAACCTAGGAGGCATTAACTCCCTCCCAACAACCTGGAGCTAATCTAGGAATTGAATCCCTATTGTTGTCATCCTTCAGAGATTTTTGCCTATTTGACTAAAACAGAAAATCTCAACATTCGACATTTGTAGCATGAGGGCTCCATCTGCGCAATCAAGGATTTGGCACTTAGTTGAGGCATTTGTCTCATGTTGTTCTTTCTTAGTGCTCTGTTCGCACATTTGACAGTGCACATATTACATTGCTTCCAATTTAGATTAACGTTTCGTAATCTAACATTTTGCAGGCTTTGCCATATTACAATGCATGAAGAAATGGACAGTCCATTGTAGCAGCCTGCTAAAGCCAAATTGAAATAGACTTCCTAATAGAGCACGTTGTTTGAACGATAGCACTTGAATTTACAATAAACAAAAACACGAGAGCACAAGAGTTCTTTATCAAATTTGTTTGTCGTTTTTCAACGTGGTTAAATACTTCGTTTGATGCGATAGTTGGGCCATGCGTTTTTTTAGTTTATAGAACATGGTTTCACCCAAGTCTATATCCTTAAATTTTATATAAGGAAACACCTCAAATTATTAGTGACGCGTAGTGCAGTGCCCCTTGGGAGCTTTAACCTAACTTAACTCGGCCCTTCTCTTGAGCACTCGGTTTTGACTTGTATGTTATGTTGTTGCGTTGGCTTTGGAGTAATTATTTATTTTTTTATAAAATCCTCCAAATAAACCCTAGCAAGCCGGATAACACAAAACCATTTTTGTTTTCCCAAAATTGTATATTTTTGCCGTGCTTAACAATTGGCTGCTCGATGCTACAAAATGATCAAAGTTTTTGGGCAGTTTTATTTATATCTTAATGAGGAGCGATGTCACATTAAAATACAACGTTGGTTTAAAATGGGCAAATTAATGATCCGAATTGGATTATTATATTAGTTGCCATTCATCTCGATGCATTTGGAGTGGAAAAAGTGGAGGAATCATTTCACTAGACAGTTTTTACCGGCATGACTAATTTGGCGAAACAAGGTCTAAAACCTTCCGGGAGCGTTTTGAGGTATCAAACAACGGTTTTTGGGGGTAAAAATTTTGCGCTTTAACACCACAGCTTTTCATGTTATTCTACAATCATAGACCTTTCCAACGGCATAAGAAGTACATCAATCGGAGTTTGTATGCAAAAGTTATGCCACTTAGAAATAGACCTTCATGTTTTCACACCTATAGTTCGGGAGGATGCCGTGTCAGCCCCCATTATTCATGGAAAAGGGGCTAGCCACATGTTTATGATGTAAAAGGCTCTAGAAAAGTCTATTTGTAACTCTAGTTAACAGTTGATGTAGTCAAACTTAACCACTAGTAGGCTATCGGGTTGTGTTATAACTGGGCCACTAGGCAAAAGAGGCATTCCATTCTTTCGAGAGGATTTTGTTCCATAGCTGAGAAAATATAGCGATGAGAGATAAGAGCTAGAGCACACAGAGAAGATATGTGCACTATAGCAGCCCATGGGCCACAGGCATTACGTCTTTGTACTTGCAGCCATATTTCGAGACAGAGAAAGAGAGCGAAGCGACCTCACCTTCCAGCTAGGTTTTCTCCCGAAACGGTTTCCCAAAGAGCATATCTTGTGTCTTATGTGTGTGCGAGCTTATTTTGATGTTCACTACTTTTCTACTTGATTTAATTTTACATGCATGCACTAATTACAGCAAAATCTATAGGTCTAGAAATTAAATTAAATTGTAATAGTGTAGAATTTTATATTTTTTTAATATAATATTATCAGATATGTTGTGATGAACTGTCCAGTGGAATATCCACAGTAGTTTACGGATCAATCGATGTTGTTTTAGGACCTTAGACATAAATGTCAAACTTAAGAGAGCCAATTTCAAAGAAATCGTGTATGTAATAATAGGGGTGAAGGTGTTAAGTATTAGGGGGATATGGTCTAAGGGGTTAAATATTAGGGTTGATTAATGGTTTAGAGTTTAAGGGTAGGTTAATGGCTAGGGATTAGAGGGAACGTTACCATCTACTTAAAAGATTGTGTGGTCACCAAGTGAAATCAAGGAATAATATGGCATAATGATGAAGGCGAAATAAGAATAGGTTATTTTTGTTGGTTATGACTATATATCTCACGAAGTGTCTCTCTTTCTACATTTCAAGTAAATTAACATTTTTCCTGAATTGTTTAAACATATTCCATAAACATCTTGATAAATTGCACAAGCTTCATCATTGATTTGTTATTTTTGTTTCTCCCTCACCTAAGCTAATTGCTCCATCTAGACTACCAACTCCTAAGTACCCCTAAAACACATATTTCATTAAATTCGGAATTTTTTTATTACAATGACATCAACAGAATTGAGGTTTTTGGTTATTTTTAAATTCTAGATTCATCATTTAATTCCAAATTTAATGAAAGATGTGTTCTAACACATGCATGTTAATAACCTCTTAACCCCTAATCCAACAGCTCTAAACCCCTATAAATTAAATTTTGGTCTCCAATTAGTTGGGTTGAGAAAAGTTTCCATCCACACCAAACTTGTGGTCTCCATGTGAAATCAAGAAAGAGTATGACATAATGATGAAGGAAAAATAAGAATAGGTTGTTTTTTATGGTTGTGAGTATATATTTCACAAAGTGTCTCTCTTTCTACATGTAAATAAAACTAAAAATATTCCTATATTTTTTCAACATATTCATAAACATTATGATAAATTGCACGAGCTTCATCATTGATTTGTTGTCTTTGTTTCTCGCTCTCGCCTAAGTTGTCTTTGTCGTTGTCTTTATTTTCCTATTTTGAACATTTTTAAATGCTTGTGTCATTTCAATATTTGTTATATACACTAATATTACTTGATTGTTTGTAATTATAAAGAAATAGTGCCATAGGGCACTGGCCATAGATCAATATGATGTGGTCATTATACAAGTACTTGTTCAGAAATATGGAGCGAATATTGAAGATCAAGCTAATGATCCTATGGAAGAAGATGATGATGTTAATAACACAATTGAAGAAGATGAGACAAATATATTGATCCATATTACATTTAGTAATGTTGGAATGGATGATGATGACGACTAGCTAGATGGTGTTTTTGATAGACCTCTAATTGAGAAGGTAGAAAAACCTCTTTATGAAGGCTCCAAGACAAGTCTCTCTCTACTATATTGTTGTTGGTGAACTTAAAGGTTATGAATGGTTTGTTATACACTTATGTCACACAACTCCTAAGGTATGTAACATATTTTGTGACATTTAGTACATAATGATAAAAAAAAATCCTCTATTTTTATTATTAGCTAATCATCTGTAAAATTTGTATGCAATATGTACGATTAATATGCTTTACATTAAGCAGTACTGATTTTTTAATTATGTTGTAGATTATTAGGCGAATTTCTATTACCACCGTCAAATGTTTTACATTGCACATACTAAGATTTACATGTTCTTACAGGTCATTTTGCCACATTCAAACAAATGGCCCTGAACTTGGATCTATCATCATTCATTCACCTTGCAATCATCCCCTACAAATCCAAAAGCATTCTCTTTCCAAACGTTACAAGGATCTTGGATTACATTGGCTCAAAACCCTAATTTGTGAGATCACCACAATTTCCCTTAAGACAACCTATGATGGCGCAGTTTGCACACATACAACTTGCACTAGTCATCGCATTTTTCCAAGTTCACAAAAATTCCGATAAACAATTGGAAAAAAGGAAAAATAAAAACTAATTTCGAAGTTTCTCTCTTTAGAAACTTTAAGAGTGGATTTAACCATTTATTATTAGATCTAATCTCGAACTCATACTATTAAGGCCTTGTCTCTTATCTCCTAGAACTTACCTCCTTCTAAAGTTGATATAATACCTAGTATGGTAAATCCAAAACTACCTCATTTACCCTATAAATGCATCACATGTCGTAGACTCTGGGTTGGATTTTGGAGACTCTAATTATGCCTTTATGTTTCCCATTTTTGTCTAGTGGTCCATAATTCATCCATGTGCTTTAGGTGTGATTGAAGGCTTACCATTGTGGCAAAGGAAGGACAAGAAAGATGGGAGAGATTCACAAAGTCAAGGCCTACAAGGGTTGTAATCTTTTCCTGCCATTATTAATAGAAAAGTGCATTATTTTATCCTATACATTATGTGTTGATTATGCATATGTAGAGCATGAATCTTTGACTTCTTGTTTAGAGTTGTTTGTATATGCTATTTTTTATTGCTTGTTTTGGATGATTTTCAAGTTCCACATTCAGAAATTGGAGTTGGAGTTGGAGCTAATAAGTAAGGAGAAGAAGGAAACTTGCATTGGATTCCAAGTAGATTTTCCTTTCATATTCCAAACATCTCTAATTAAAAACAATGTAGTTTTGTCTTGGTTGTTTCAAGGCTAAGCCACTAGGTCTAGGGAGATTACTTATGTCCACAAAAGGAATTTATCCGCAAAACACATGCCATTATGAAAGCTATTTGAATGGAGTATCAAGCTATTCATGCATGTCTTGATGAAAATATTCTATATTATGGAGAACATGCATTGAAATAAGAATTCACTAAATGTCAAATTAGTATAGATTGAACCGACCAAGCAACAAAAAATGTGCCTTGCAAGGTTCTTTGTTATCTTCTTATAATTCCACGCTTGACGTGATTGCACATGTGAAAAATCATAGCACAATTTATGGATTTCCATGTAAAGAATCAAACTAAAGGTGATGTTCTTCGAAAGTTTGCAAATTGATCTGCATTTAAGAAGAGAGAGGAAACATGGCCACATTTTAAAGATGAACCTTGTAATTTTGGGATTTCATTGATAGTTGATGGTGTCAATCCATTTACAGGGCTCAAGTCTACTTACTCGGTGTGGTTTGTTTTTGTTATCAACAATAACATTCCTCCATGGATGTCAATAAAGAGGGGGCACATAATGTTGGTCATGATTGTTTTGGGTATTTGTTTAGAATATTTTTTTCGACGCGGTAACATATCATTCGTCTAGGTTGTTTCATAAATGTCTTATATGTTTGATATTTTTTAATTTACTGATGTATGTAGTAATTATGTATTGTATGTTCAATAAATTAGGTAAGCACCAAGTCAAAGATATGAATGTATATATCAATCCTCATATTGATGAGTTACTAAATTTATGGAATGGAATCACTATGTATGATATCTCTAGACCAATAGGTGCGGAAAGGGAATTTCAATTCCATGTATTGCTTGTATGGAAAATTCATGATGCCCCAGAGGTAACACATTTTTATCGTATGTTATAACATCACACTGTACTTTAATAATGTTTTATTTTATGAAGTTGATGTCATGCATCACTTTTAAATAACATACTTCAAATAATTGGTATATAATTTAATCAAACTCTTGTGAGTCTTCAAATAATGGGTAAATTTTCATGTCTATTTTGTGGTCCTAAGATGAACTCTCGTCATTCTAGAAGTTTAGGAAAGGAGGTGTTTGATGAGTATAGTCACTTCCTCTCTAAGAGCCATAGGTATCGAAGTACCAAAAAAAAATCTTTTGAATGGGAAAGAAGAGACTGGATTAAAGCCACAGAGAATGATACCCCATCTATGGCAATTTCAATATAATAGAATTAATTGTCAAGGTATGGATCGTCAAATTGTCTACGTATCATACATGAAATGTTTGGAATATATTATATTTTTATTACATTTTCTTCATTGTAGTGATTGACAAGAATTGTTGTAATTTCATTAGTTATGCTTCACCTTGAAGGTCATGATGGCGTTTCCACGATGAATGAAAGGTTATTCCATACAATTCAGTCAGATCCCCTACTATGAGCACCTAGAAATTGTTCATTTGTTTGATAAAATGCACATCAAGAAGAATGTAACAGAAATATTATGGAAAATCTTCGATGGACGGAGTGACAAAGAAAAAATTGTCAAGATTTGTAATGAAATTAAGGAGGTCAATCATGCAATGCAAATTGTGATTCATTCAAATAGCAATCAAGACCAAAATATAAGTGACGTTCCATGGTTATTGACAAAGCAACAAACCAAGGATGTAAAAGAGGTCATTGAAAAAATTGAATTTCCCACTGGATTTTCTTCAAACATAAAGAATATCCTAACAAAGAAAGGTGAATTAGGTGGGGTAAAATCTCATGATTGTCATACCTTGATCAAGCTAATTATTTTGGTGTATATATTTGTATACTGGTGAAACATCTTGTCAGTGGTTTTTCTACTAATTTAGGAATAAATAATGATTAATTTTTTTTGTTTGTTGCGGTATGTTCTAACTCTGTCTCTCCCAGAAAACTTTGACAACAATGTCAAACAAGTTATATATCAACTTGGAAAATACATGAGGTAAGTGGTGATTAATATGCAACGTGAAATTTAATTTGTTCAATTTTTCGCGCAATTTATGTTTGACTACATTTGTTTTACTTGTAATGCACTTATATATACTTTTCTGTTGAAACATGTGATTTGTTTGCATCAATTGTAGATGGTTGTCATCTAAGGAAATCAATAAAGAAGAGATAAATTATTGGAGGAGACAAAATACCTGTCTATTGTGTGAAATGAAAAAGTATCTATCTCCAACACTTTTCAATGCACAAGAACACCACCTCACACACCTAGTTGAGGAGATTGAAAAGTGTGGACATGTACACACAAGGTCAATGTGGATGGTTGAGAGGCACTTGAAATCATTGAAGGCTTTGGTTAGACAAATAGAATGTCTTGAGGGTTCTATGGTAGAGGGATATATGGTATATCAAACCATATTGTGTATTACTCAATATATTCCTATATTCACTGCAAGTATTAATGTGGATTGCATTTGGGATGTCAACTCCATCAACAAATTTGAAGGGGGGCACCTATTGGGGAAAGGTATAACGAGGAAAATGATATGTAAGATGTGGAGATTTATAACACATTTTACTTTTTGTTTTTGTGTACATCGTACTTATTTAATTTTTAGTCTTTCTGCATAATCCATTATTATGAATGGTATATCATGGTAACTAATTATATGTAAATTGTTTTACTTTAATATAGTTGGACAAAAGAGGGATGTAGTATAGTTATACATGGAAAACAATCTAGATTGGATGAGGTTATGGATTGAATGATGTAAAAAATCTAATGATGGTAACTTATCATGGCATGGTCTGGTTACATTCATCAAAAAATATGAATGTGAAAAAGACACCAATCTTATAGAGAGGGAATTTGATTAGCAAATGATTTAAAAGATAAATAGGCAAGCATATCCACCCATATTATTTATTTAATTTTTAATATGTTTATAAATTGACAATGCATTTTTTACGTGCCTAACATATTGCAACTAAAACACTACAAGTCTATGTGGTGCAATGGTTGCAAATTTCACATTAAAAATTTGGATGAAAATATGAAAGCTTCTGATAGTGGGATTACTGTAGTATTTCAGTTTACTAATGTTTCCTCTAGAAGATGTGAACAAGTATCTAAAAATTGATATTATGGGTATTTGGAAGATATGCTTGAGTGTGACTTTAAATCCTTTAAAATATTTATGCTGGAAGTCAAATGGTACAAGTTACAAATGAATTAACATGATCCTGGCAAAACTTTTATTAAGCATTCTAATGGATCTTTCATGGTTAATATAAGGAATATTTAGCCAAGATCAAAGCCCTATGTTCTACCAAGCCAATGCGAATATGTATTTTAATCATAGGTTCCAGGTAGAGGGGGTTGGTAAGATGTTGTTAAATATGATCCAAGAGGAAGGCCAGTAAAATATAATGTAGTGGAAGAGGATGATATTAAAATAGAAGATTATGTAGAGGAGTAGTTAGTTCATGTGTTAGAAAAAGGCATTGAAGAAGTTCAAGAAGCTGTTAATTGAGATAATTTTCTAGATGAAGATGATATCGACAATGTATTGTCAGATGAAGAACTTAAAGAAGTTGAACTGAACAAAGGAGAAAATCTTTCTCATGATGATATAGACGATGATATGATTGGAAATGATGTCACTGATGATGATGTTGATATGGCCAATCCTTTCAAAATTAATTTTGAAGTAGATGATACAAATGTTAACTTGGAAGAAGAGGTAAGATTAAAGATGGTGAAATGTTGAAATGTAAGAGGTAAGTGTTTATATGTATTCAGTTGATTTATATCATCTTTCATTTACCTTAAATTTATGTTTTCTTGGTTTGTAGCTATGCTTAATTCTTACTATGTTGATTTCAAATATTTTATAGTAGATAAATTGTTAATTTTTCAAAAGTTTTATGCTGCAATAATTACTTAAAACAATTTCATTCACCCCAATAACAGTTAAGAAATTATAGATAGAACAATAAATAGTAATGGAAAATAGAAGATAGCCAAGCACAATGAGACACATAGATTTGTAGACAAAGACTAGGGTAAAGCCCCACAAAGGGGAAAACCCAAATCAATTCTTCTTCTTCTTAGTCAACCAATGTTCAACTTGAGATACATAGTCCAATAGTACATCCATAAACCAGCCAAAGTCAAACATTTGACTTTCCAAGTCAACCATGTCAAAACCAATCTAGTGAGAGAGGGTGAGAGTCAAATCTTATCAATGATCATCATAGTTTACAATAGAGGGCTCAAATTTGTCCTATGGAAGCTCAATCAACCACAGTCAAACAATACCTACAACTCTCAGTCAAAGTCAATAGTCAACCCTATGGTCAACACCAAAAAAAGAGTTCAAAAATTGGTCAACACAAAGAGTCAAAGATTTGTTCAATAAAGAATATTCGGTCTTCCTTCCTCAATCAGAACTTGGTCAAAACAATAGCAAAAAGTCTCAATCAAAGGAGAGAGATTTGACTTGTGGTCAACCTTAGTCAACATGCCTAGAACAAAGAAAAAAGTGCATTCAAAATAGAGTCAAAGTATCCTACAAAACTCGACCTCCAACCATAGTCGAAACCCTCAGTCAAAGCAATGGAAAATATCCCAAGTTAGTGAAAGTCAAACCAAGTCAATATAGAGAAAAAATGTTGGTCAACACAAATAGAAAACGTCTCCTTCAAATTCCTTCACACGCGTGAAATTTCTCTACAATTTCAAATCGAATGGATGATGGATGAGATGCTCCAAATGAAGGTCAACAATGCCTTATTTATATGAGTTGGACGAAGTAGTTTTTCCTCTTGTGGGGCCAACTTGATGGTCTTAGGGCTTATTGGCGCCTAAAGTGTACACCTAAGGCACAATGCGCAGAGTAGGGTTGGAGTGACAAACCCTACTTTGAGCGTTGCACCTAGGTGTACACTTCAAAGACGACTTGGAAAAACCCACAAATATGAATTTTCTCTATCATTTTGATGATGAAATTCTGACCGAAGCTATTATCTTCAACACTTCCTTTTAGCTCAGGAAGGAATTTACAATGGCACCATAAGTCTCATCTTGTATGTACATGACTGAAAATCAGAGAAGCACATCTCATCTTAACTCCATTTAATAATGATGACTCGATCCATAGAAGAAGAAAAATTATCCACACGACAATAGGGGAGATTGATGCGCTACAAGAAAGTCCATGGCAGTCATAAATGACCGTGGTAATGATCACACACCCTATGTCCATTGAATGATGATCACCCAACTTGATCCTCAACAATAAAGTGGTAAAACACCTACATCCAACACTTAGGGGAGATCAATTTACCACAACCAAGTCCATGACAGTCACGTTCGACCTTAGTAAATATCACACACCTACGACTCCTCACCCACTAGCCAGATGGGCGGAAATATCGGTAAGCTTAACCATCTCAGTATGACCCTTGGTCAATAATAACACAAAGGTGACTTGCGGGTAGGATGTATACTGAGGTATTTACTAAGCCAAGTTCATGGCTCCAAGGAGCACCCTCAGAGCTAAGAGCCTCACTTCTAATCCCCCTACAAATTACATGGCTAGTCGAAAGACTGGGGGAAGAACATATGCTCATTGTTATCAATCAGCAATGTTCCCTCTCAGGGAGGGATTCTCTTGCACTCCAAGGTGCTCTTTGAATAATAAGAACTTAACTTTCGGAAAAGGCTTGGTGAGAATGTCTACAACCTTATCATCTGTCGAGATATGTTGGAGCCTCACTACTTCTCTCTATAGCATATCCCTGATATAGTGGTACTTGATCTTGATGTGCTTCGACTTGTCATGGAATACTAGATTCTATGAAAGTCTGATCCTGCTTTGATTGTCCAGTATATCATGTTTGTATTTGGCACATGATCAAACATCTCTCTAAAGAGCTTCTACATCCACACTGCCTCACAACTAGCCATACTAGTTACAATATACTTTGTCTTGATTATAAGGTACAACAACAAATTTTTTCTCCCTACTCATCCAAGAAATCATGACAAATCCCAAGCAAAAGCAACACCTTGATGTGCTCCATTATGGGAATTTTGAGGTCTAAAATGGACTTCCTAAGAAAAATGTACAACCAAAATAAACTTTATAAGATTCAATAGGATTCAAGGTGATGATGTCAACCATGGGGGATGATCCACCATTTTTGGAGTAAAAAAATAAAAAGATTAAAAAATAATAAAATACTAAAATAGTTTTCTCAACTCGTATTTTCAACTTATCTCCCTAAGGTTTTACTCAAATTTTGAGCGGGAATACTCATTGTATGCAAAATTTAATTCCTCATCCAATGAGTACCCATGTTGCATACTTTCAATGGACCCTACTATACGAAAAATGAGAAATACATGAAAAAACGTGACTGCATTCACTATTTTCATGTATTTCTAATTTTTCGTGTAGTATGGTTCATCGAAAGTATGCAACATGGGTACTCCTTGGATGAGGAATCCAATTTTGCATCCAATGAGTGTTTTTTCTCGAAATTTGAGTAAACCCATAGCGAGATAAGTTGAAAATATGACTTGAAAAAGTAGTTTTTTCCTTTTTCATTCTAAAATCTGATGATGTAACCTAATCTTATTTTATTATGTCCATTATTATTATATAATTTCCTCAGGAGGCCCATTTTAGACCTCAAATTCCTATCGATAGTAGTCCCAACCCAATCTGCATCTTGTTGGCAGTGTTGGACCCACCAACATTAATGGGATCTCCCTGATATGAAGTACTAATTAAAGCTCACATTGTTTGGTATAGGAGTCTCATCTGGAATACGACCCGGTTGCTAATGCAATGGGTGTTAATGATGTGGCTTGGTTGTGGTAACACATACATTAGTATATGGTGACTTTGGTGGGAACACGTGTGTGACTTTACAGAAGGTCAAGTGTATTGCAGGAAGGTTTATATCATGACGGAGGGAAAATGAGTGAGCTCCTTAGAATCTTGGAATAGTATGTAGCTTAAAAGGAACACACGAGCATTAAGACATCGCAAGATATCTAAAAAAATAGTTCACAAGTTAATCTTGGCAGAAATAATACAACAAAACACATTCAACAAGATTGATACTAATGAAAACGAAATAGTTCATAAGTGTTAGCGTAAGTTAAATAACATACATTACAAATACAAAAATAATAGTCCTACCATATCCACAACATATGCATGAAAACATGTCAGCTCTGATCTTTTATTAAAGTGAAATTTCCTATCATACATATACCGTTGATAGACCACTAACCCCAATAGTGGAACATGAAGTCAACCCTTGCTCCTCCAAAGAAAGATACTCCCTCTATGCTTCATAGAAGCCAAGGCTCTCAACAAACTCCAAAGCCTCTGGTTCTAAGCCTAAGCCTAGCCAAAATCTTGGCTCCCCAAAATCCCTTTACATGAGTTATGAGGTTATATTTATAACAAGAGGGGGTGGCTCTTGGACTTCCCTCATGACTCTTCAACTTCTTTACAATATGACTCTTCAATTACATTGTAACTCTTCACATTCCACAATCGACACTTGGAATTTCACTTACAAATAATATTACAATACACTCATACCCATATAAGACAAAATTGGATAGAGCCAACTAGATAGCCTAATAAGACAAAAAAGTTAAGCTTGAGTTTGGGGGAAATCCAACTGAACAACGTCTACTTGATGTATGTGGGTCACTTATCAGTGCCAAGCTTGGTATTGTGCGATGACATCCCCAAACTGTGTGATGGTGTATGGCTAGAAGCGTAGCCTAGCCTCCATGGCATCTGGGTACAATGATTTGGAACCATTTTGAACGTCCTTTTGGGGCATCAACAACATTGTCTTGATTTGGACAGGGCTACCAATGTCACACCAATGTAGTTTTGCATATTTTGTCTGTTCACCTCTAAATCTTTCTTTGTGGCAATTTGTCTAAGTGTTATTCTAGCTCCTACCTCACTTGGTTCCTGCGCTTGCCTTCAGCAAGTGAGCCAACTGATGGGATCCTATGGGACTTCACCAAGAAATCCAGATTGTCGTATAACCATGCATACGAGGCCTAAATGTTACCAATGAATGAGGTGAGTTGTTTGTTGTTTTGGATCAACATTCACACTCTCGCTTTTTCCAACTCTTCTTGTTACTTCATTTTCTTTCCCAAGTCAAGAGGTACCCCTTTGTATCGCATTGACCATTCATGCACGACAGTGATTGCAGCTTGCACATTCCTAAGAGTTTTGACAAAATATTTAAACTTATGTTGCAAGTCATGCAAGTGGAAAAATTCCTTATGTACAATGATGAGCTCCTCATAAAGGCTCTGTATGGTCTATCCTAAAGTCGATACTTTGCCAAGTGTCACTGCCTTCATCTCTTCCAAATAAACCTTTGTGTGAATTGTGTTATTGATCTTTGCGTGGAGTTTTTCAACCTCTTTCCTAGCAGCCTACAAGCTCTTTTTCATTTGGTTGTTCTCGGTCGTTAAATACTCAGTGTTCGACTTTGTTGCACCTACAAAGGCCAAGTTGGTTGCGCCAACGGAATTTGGATTTCTACTAGTGTCAGACACAATTACCCTTTCTTTAATAAATGCAGGAGATTTGAGGTCGTCCAGAAAATGTTTTCTTCGTGCTTGTACAATATTCTTATGAAGTTCATCGTAAGACAGATTGTACGTGTGCATAACTGGATCGCCATGAAGATGAACAATTTCCCCTTCCTCGCTTTGAGCTAACTCTGTTGCTGGAGGTGGTTGAGACTGAATGGTGACCTTCTGTGTGCTCGATATTAGGTCAACATCTTGATTTTTTTGCTCTGATTCCGCCTACATGTCTTCGATCTCAATCAACTCTTCAATATGTTGAGCAATCTCCTTGTCCTCCATCTATTTTCTCTGCTCCTCTGGTTGTCAGTTCTCTTCTTGATCCTCAATTTATCTCTGTGTTGTTTCTTCTTCTATTACTTTTTCCATTTGTTCTTCTTCCTTCTTCTGATTCTCTTCTTCTTCTTTCCTCCTATTATCTTTTTCTTCCCTCTGCTTCCTGCATCCTCTATTTCTTCTTCTTCTCCACTATTATAGCCACTTTCATAATGAATGGATCTACCTTCATTTTGCAGCTTTTCTCCCACTTCTCGTCATATTTCTTCTGGAGTAGCTTACTTCTACGGAGTCACCTGTGAAGTTCCTGCAAAACTGACTGACTCGCGGGACTTGGAGGCATTATAACAATTCATCCATGGATCCTAGTCTAACAAGTGAAAGGTCTCGTTTAGTGACTGAAAATGGATTCTCACATAGTGGTCTTTGCAAATACCATGGAGATCATATGGATTAAATTCCAGAGCACCGAATGCAAACTCCTATATATACTTTCCTTTGGTATCCATGAATTTCAGGTTCTTCATCTCATACAATCCAATTTTCATAAGAAGAATTGGGCAAGGCTATTTCTTCTTCTTATGCAAAACTGTTGACAGCCCTGTGGAGAGATAATATGTGACTTCTTGCATGACAAATTTATCGGTGGCATTCCTTGGAAAAATATGTGG
Source organism: Pinus tabuliformis (assembly GCA_031772625.1). Classification (NCBI taxonomy): domain Eukaryota; kingdom Viridiplantae; phylum Streptophyta; class Pinopsida; order Pinales; family Pinaceae; genus Pinus; species Pinus tabuliformis. The sequence goes on from CM062818.1 coordinate 1,873,982,937, forward strand.
CAACTTCTATCTGTCGAACACTCTAAGGAAGTTGCCACCCAGTGAGGCAAACCAGTCTGCTATATCTGACACTACTTCCATTGCCCCACATGACATGAAAGGTGGATCTTCCTCAAAGATTGGCTTATATAAAAAAATGAGGATGTGATTAGTCAGATTATTCATTAATCCTCTATGGTTGAACTCTAAGAGCATCTTGCAATGAATGTGCACGGTAGGGTCTCGTGGTGTAAAAGTTCAATTCATTCCAGGGAATGAACTATGTGCGTAGATTGCATCCAGTAGATATGCAAACATGTAAAATATAGCTTGCCCACCCTTGGGACGATTCAGGGTGTTCTCTGCATGGATATTCATTTGTTGATCCAAGAAGTCTGACCAATTGAATGGTCTTCCTTTGCTCACAACCTGGTTCAGAAAGAATGCCCACCCCCCAAGAAAGGTCTCAATGTTCTGTTGTTCAACGATAGTGTGACACAATATTATCAACAACTGATAGGCCCTCCTGAGAGACTTCGTCTTGTATGTCTTGGTGGGTGTCTGACAGAACTTTTCTAGCTTTTTGGTGGCATAGAAGTATGAATCCATGATCAATTATGGCTCAAGAAAATGGTACATAAGATGATATTCTAGTGTAAGAAAATAAGAAATCCTATGTCCGTTGGTACTGGTAAGAGTTATAGTCTTTGCATTTGTGTGAGATAGTATCTAGATAATAATATCTACACATGAAAAGGTTAGATATGTGCATGAAACCTTGTGTAGCATTGATTTCTAGACATTAACATATACATGTCAGTCCTATAGATTTGCGTTGAAGCTCTTTGCTGAAAAAGCTTCGTTCACTTTTTTCCATGTAAGATCTAATTCCTTTTGCACAAACAAATGAATGTATAAATATACTGGAAAGTTTAATGGTGTGATCTCAATTGATTCTCCAATATTGCTCTCTATGGTATCCTCTGAAATAACTCTCTTGGGTGCGATGGTAACAGTGCTTGCTGTAGAGAAGTGCTCAACAACTATAATACCTGTAGGAGGAAAAGGAACTCATGGAAAGAATAAATTAGCTTCAGCAAATCAACTTTCAAAGCATGATCAAGCAGCAACCGCATGGACTGATGAGAGAGATTGCACAATTTATGGGTTAAGGGAGGAAGATTGGATAGAGGGACTCATTCCGCAGTCTCAGCAACTAGTGATGCAATCTAATGCTTGAGGCTGCACAATGCACAGTTTAGCCTAGGCAGTTTCAAGGAGACAATAGGCATTGCACAATCTCAGTAGCCAACGTGGCAGGACTAAGCCCTGGAACTATACAATGTACAGTTGGGCCAGCCTATACTATGCATTTTGTAGTCTCAGAGTCCAAGCTTTCATCTTGAGCCTTGCACTTGCACAATGCCCAACTGGGCAAGGCAATGCATGGCCAAGTGAAGTGTAGATATGCCTGATGAGGGTGTGGGAAACTACGAGATCTAAGTGATAGTGCAAGTTTGAGTGCATATTTGACTAAGTATGGAGAGGTCATTGTAAATAAAATGTAGAAAACCAACATGAAAAAGGAAAAAAAAACATGCATGGAGGGTCTCCAAAACGACGAATTCTAATGGGAAAAAATAAGAAAATTGATGTGACACTTGTAAAAAGTTAATGCAGAATGAAACAACACTTATACAAGCTAATATAAAGTAAAATGCCAGAAAACATGAAGAGAAACAAGCAAAACAACACTCACAGAAGCAAGGCAACAAAAAGCGACAAAAGACGACAAGAGAAAAACTTACCCGGAAAAGCGTTGCAAACTCCACGAAAGCTCCTTGATTTCCTTGGGAATGCCAAAGCTCCAAGGTTGAATTTGAAAATGAACTCTAGAGGCATATCTTGTATATATTTAGGCTAGTTTTTGATGCACATTCCTAAAATCAAGGAAAAAGCGACACTTGGCAAAAACATCCAAAAATAGTCATTGTGCCACCTTTGGGAAACTAATAATGATTCCCTATTCTTTAGGGATGTTGTTTTCTTTTTGTTTTTCTACTTTTTCTGGGAAACTGTGCATGCACACTTCCAAAGAGGATTTTGTAGTTCTCAAGGACTGGGCAACTTCTCAGCTCAGTGCATTGTGCAGTTTCTGATCTCATTGAAGGGATTGTGCAGTTTCTAAGTTTAGCGTTGGGTTGTTATCTAGAACTGTACAGTTTCCAAGCTCAAGGCTGGGCTGCCATTCTGGATTGAACAGATTCCATTATCAAGGTTGACTTGCCCTCCATGATTGCACATTTAAAGCCCAACAATGTTGCAAGGTCAAGGCAGAAGGTTGCTTGTGACTTAGAAGGCTTAGATCGGAAAGAAAACAAGAAAACACAACCATGGCATAAAAATATAAGTCTTGATCATAATATGAATACTTGACAACAATTAAAAATTAGCTACTGTGGACAGAAGGGAAGCTCCAAAATTAAAGCATGATAAAATTTTGGAAGGTGGTTGTAGCAACTACAACACTTGGCGACACACTAGTAGAAATCCAACTCTCTGTATGGGTCTTACCTCGTTTAAAACATGTCTAACTCTTCAAGAATTATTGTTTAGTTCATTGATCGTCATATCTTCTTTAGTAGCTTAACATAAAGATATAGTCCCTACCATTCTCTTCATTGGCGACACACTTAACCAAGCCAAGTTAAACTGAGTTGTTTAAATTGGGGATGAGGATTATATAGATATACAAGTAAATGTTAGAGTTTTAGTTTTCATCTTTGGTGTTGCTCCGCTACCAACATGCCTAAATATTGCCCCAATGGAGTCACTTCACAGACACAAACATTGCTCCTCTCCCAGTTAGCCTGGAGAGTACCACGGCAGAGTTGCTTCCTTCACCTCCCTATGCAAGAAGTCTTTCTCTTCTTTCACCTTTTATTATATATATATATATTAATTATTGTTCATAGAATTGTGCATAGGCACTTATTGATTTAGTGAGGCAGAAGAGGGATCCTGACTTATTGAGAGAATAAGAGGTTGTCCCTTCAGAGAAGGCATTTTATACACCTCTGACACACTTGTTAAAGTTTCCTCCCCTCCTTACTCTACTCAACTTAGTTGACAAGGAATAACTGAAGATTATAACAAACTGATTATAGTATGTGGTACTAGTTATATATTTAAGCATCGTATTTCCACTATGGTTTTCTCCAAAAAAAGAACATGTTTTCCATCCGGGTATCAACGACTAAAGATACAAGATTGACACAAAGAGTGGGAATAAACGGCTAACCAAGGATTGATAGTAGCACAAATTCCTCTTGGATTTCACTGTGCTCGCTTCAGAAACCAAACACAGTCTCATGCAAAAGTTATCCTATGATGGAAAGGAAAGGAACGGAAAGGAGCAGGACAAAGTAAATCAAAGCAATGAAAACAAATAAATTGCTCCTACTCCTAAACTAACTAGAAATTGTCCAGCCTTACGTGAAATTAAACTTCCAATGTAGTCACCAACGCATAGACTGACCTATATAGGCGAGGGAATTAATATCAAGAAATATATTCAGGAATCCAAAGAATAAAGAAAGATAAAATGATGCATAACACAACATTGGAAGATTAAGAATGAATGCATAAAAGTATGACAAGAAAGCACATGCAAGACATTTTGAGGATGCATTATGGTGTTCGCACACATCGCGACAACAAGGCATGTGAGAGCAATCTTTCGAACTTGAAAATTTGGGAAACATGTAGAAAGAGAAAAACTTGCACTTCGCAACATAGCTTGTCAGGTATGATTCCTTTAATGATTGAGATATTGGATCGTAGAGAACTAATGGAGGATGCGAACATTGTGAAGTAGATTGATTTTCAATTGGTGGAGACAAGTGATGAGGATCTTTGAAAGATACAACAATATTCTGATCAAAATTGGAACTTACATCAAGACTGCGAGAACCTAACATAACCATCAGCGTGGGCTAAAGTGCCTTGATAGCTTGCGGTAGTTGCAAAACATCGGATGATAGATCACGAAATATCAGTGGCTTAGAAAAATAAACAACAAAAAAATCAATTGCAATAAGGTGACAAGATGAATAGATCACGACAGTCATGATTAGAAAGTTCAAGATAAAAAACAACGACATCCTCATGATCTGATGAATCGTAAAGAGGGAAATATGAGAAACAAGAAATTTCACCCTTTGTTTTTGCAGAATGATCAGATGATGGATTGGGGAGATTCGAAAGACAAGATTTTTTTTGCTCCATGCTCAGATGAAAAACTGACATTCCACGAGCCCAAGGTATGATCAAAAACTAATTGTTCGAGAGGTTCAACATGAATGACATAATCGCATAAAATTTCAGGATAATGAGGGAGAGGCGAGGAAGGAGAAAGATCAACTTTCACCGTGGATTCTTGTTTAGAAAAAGACTCCCACACATAGTCATTGCAAATGGCATCACAAGTTGGTTGGTCAACACCAACTCCATCTTGATTTTGATCCTCATGAACATCAAAAGAAACACTTGTAACTGATAACACGTCACAATCAGAAGGACCAAGAGAATCTATGGATAGAGGACGCAGAGAAAGGACATCACCATAAAAATTAGATTCATAGTCCCAACTTGTGTTTAAATTTTGAAAATGTAGGGTTGGAGAAGATGGTGGAAGATCAACATATGAATTCACAAGTTCCCCAACCTCAACCTGTGTAAATGGATTTGTGTAATGAGAGGACAATGAAAAGTCACTTGGAACAACAACTTCCTTTGTCGCAAATTTGGGAGCTCCAATACTATTGTACGTTGGGAGACATTTGAAATATTCATATTCATGTGGTTTCAAGGATATATGAACAAGAAAATCAAAATTCTATTTCATAAAAGCCAATCAAACATCTTCTCCATAAAATTCAAAACACAAATGAATGAAATGATCGTGAAAATCATCAAGTGATTCATTAGGTGCTTTTCACAAACGCATGATTTTCTTGAAAACAGATTTATAATCATACTTGCCAAAGGCGCGAAAGAGCTCTTTGACAAGATGGTCGAAAGATTGTATGGACATGATCGGAAATGTGTAACACCATTCCTTTACACGTGTTGTAAATTTGATAATCAACAACCTGCAAGCAACATGCTTGCAATCGATATTGTGTTTTGTGCAAAACTTAAGAAATAGAGCAGTGTGCTCAAGAATGGTTGTTTCATCCTCACCATCAAATTTAAGATTTGACAAGTCATCAATGATTCTTGTCAACACTTTCAAATTTCTGGTTCTATAAAAACATGTCAGGGTTACGAATTGGGGAGAAGCCATTAAATATTAGGACAGTTCAAACAGACTTGACAGGCTTAGTTTGTCATCTTTCCCTGCTTCTAGTGCCAAAAATGTTGACAGTGCTGGAGGCACCAACATTTAGGGGATCTCCCTAATATGAAGTCCGAATTAGACCTCACATTATTTGGTGTAGGACTCCCAATCGGATATGGCCCGGTTTCTGATACAGTGGGTGTTGATGATGTGCCTTGGCTACAATAACGCATAGAGTGGTGTATGGTGACTTTGGTGGGAACAATTGTGTGACTTTGCGGAAGGTCAAGTGTATTGCATGAAGGGTTCTATCACAGTATAGGAAAAATGAGTGAGCTCCTTAGAAGCTTGTAATAGTGCGTAGCTTAAAAGGAACACACGAGCATAAAGACATCACAAGCTATCCTACAAAATAGTTCACTAGTTAACAATGACGGAAATAATACAACGACATGCATTCAACAAGATTCATACTAATGCAAATGAAATAGTTCATAAGTGTTAGCGTAACTTAAGTAACATACATTGAAAATACAACAAGAATAGTCCTAATATATCCAAAAAATATGCATGAAAACGTGCTGGCTCGGAGATTTTATTAGAATGAAAGTTTCAATCATACATATACCATTGACAGACCACTAGCCCCAATATTGGAACATGAATTCAACACTTTCTCCTCCAAAGAAATATACTCCCTCTATGCTACAGAGAAGTCAGGGCTCTCAACAAACTCCCAAGCCTCTGATTCTAAGCCTAGCCAAAAGCTTGGCGCACCAAAATCCCTTTACGTGAGTTATGAGGCTATATTTATAACAAGAGGGGTGACTCTTCAACTCCCCTTTGTGAATCTTGGACTTCCCTCATGACTCTTCAACTTCTTTACAATAAGAATTTTCAATTACATCATGACTCTTCACATTCCACAATTGACACTTGGAATTTCACTTACAAATTAATTACAAATAATATTACAATACACTCTTACCCATATAAGACAAAATTGGGTAGAGCCAAATAGACAACCTAATAAGACAAAATAGTTAAGCTTGAGTTTGGGGGGACTCCAACTCAACAAATTCTACTTGATTTCTATCAGCCATGTATCGATGTCAAGCTTGGTATTGTGTGATGACATCCCCAAATTATGTGATGGTGTCTGGCTAGAAGCAAATTCTAGCCTCCATGGCATCTGGGTACAATGATTTGGAACCATTTCGAACTTCCTTCTGGTGCCTGAGAAACATTGTATTGATTTGGATAGGACTACCAATGTAGTTCTAAATTTATTTATTTTTGTTCAACTCCAACCTTCCTTTGTGGAAATTTGTCTAAGCTGCTTCAAGTATTCTTCTACCTCCCGCCTCACCTGGTTCCCGCGCTTGGCTTCAGTGAGTGAGCCAACTGATGGGATCCTCCGGGGCTTCACCAAGAAATCCAAACTATTGTATAACTGTTCATACGAGGCCTGAATGTTACCAATGAATGAGGCGAGTTGTTTGTCTTTCTGGATTATCATATGCACTCTTTCTTTTTCCAGCTCTGCCTATTGCTTCATTTTCTTGCCCAAGCCAAGTGGTGACCCTTTGTATTGCATTGACCATTCATGCATGGAAGCGATTGGAGTTTGCACATTCCTGAGAGTTTTAAAAAAATATTTACACTTCTACTACAAGCCATGCAAGTGGAAAATTGTCTTATGCATGGTGACGAGCTCCTCATAGAGGTCATGCATGGTCTCTCCCAAAATCGATACTTCGCCAAGTATTGTTGCCTTCAACTCTTCCAGATAGACCTATGTGGGAACTATGTTCTTGATCTCTATGTGGGGTTGTTCAACCTTTTTCCTAGCAACCTTCAAGTTCTTTGCCATTTTCTTGTTCTTGGTCATCAAATATTCAGTGTTCGACTTTGCTGCACCTGCGAAGGCTAAGTTGGATGCGAAATGGAATTTGGACTTCTACTGGTGTCAGCCACAATTACCCTTTCTTTAAGAAATGCAGGGGATGTGAGATCGTCCAGAAAATGTTTTCTTTTTGCTTGTACAATATTCTTATAATGTTCATCGTAAGACATATTCTATGTGTCCATAACCGGATCGTCATCAAGCAGAAAACTTTCCCCTTCCTCGCTTTGAGCTAACTCTACTGCTGGAGGTGGTGGAGACTAAATGGTCACCTACTATGTGCTCGACATCAGGTCAACATCTTGATTTTGTGGCTCCGCTTCTACCTCCATGTCTTTGATCTCAATCAACTCTTCAATATGTTGAGAAAGCTCCTTTCCCTGCATCCATTTTCTCTCTTCCTCTGAATGTCAGTTGTTTTCTTGCTCCTCTGCTTGTCTCTATGTTGTTTCTTCTGCTATTACTTTTCACCTTTGTTCTTCTTCCTGCTTTTGGTTCTCTTCTTCTTCTTCCCTCCTCTACTTTGGTTCTTCCCTCTACTTATGTTCTTCTTCCTTCATACTTTGTTTCCTCTTCTTCTCTATCACTATATGATGAGCCCCAAAAATGGATCATTATTTGGGCTCATTCAACCTCATAATTCGACTTAATCCACCATTCTCATTAGTTTATTGCATGTTTTTTATTATATTTATGCTAATAGAGTGAATTTGGTTAGTCATTATGCCAACAAGTCTAATGTGTGCTTTGTGTAGTCTTTTTGGCCAACTTGGAGACAAAATCAAAGGTTTTAATGAGCACTTGGCAGCCAAATTCGTGGGAGAAAAAGGGAGAGTGTTGGGTAGGTAAATCCCCTCTGCGGACAGAGGCGATCCCCCTAGCCTATAACAGAACTAGCCACAATCAAACCACGCTGCTACGCAAGTTCCTAGTTATGCATCAAAGGTGAATCAAGAAGACCAACCTGGCGTCCAACGCTATGATTGAAGCAGAGTTGATATCCCCGCTCCCTCGCTCCAACAGATCATAAACGAACACTTGCACATGCAAAGGAAGAGACAGATACCAACATAAAAGCTACCAAGGCACAACTATATTTCAGTCAGAAAGGAAATAAATCAACACATCACCATAATATACAATGAGATTGGAACTATAATAGCAGTCGCTCATCAATTAATAATAAACAGGAAAAGTTACAACCATTGTTCTGACGTTGACCCTTCTCCTGGCTGGGCGAGTAACTATATGTGTCTTGCAATGCATCTCCTCTTCGGCAGCATAACCTCTCTAGCACTCACTAGCATTCCTCCAAGAACTCAAGAACTCAACATCTAGCACTCCATGACTAATGACTATCACTATTATCACCATTATCACTATTATCACTAGCTTGTCCAATGCATAATGACAAGCTTATATAGATGAAGAAGGGAGGAGAATACGATGAATCGGGACACCTTTTATGGATTAACATTATCCCCCAAAAGCCATTAAAGATGGAGATAGGATAGAGCTCGACATAAGGCTGATTTTTTATCCTCAAAAAGCTCCATGTAATGAAGGAAACAACAGTCGGGCGTGCGTTAAGGCAAAAAACATGACCAAACTTGGTTGGCGTGACTGTTGCTCTAAGACAGAGCGCCAATGGTCACGCCCTCTTTTGAGGATCTCCATGATTGGCGCGGGTAAGACACTGTGGACTTGCGCCAATGGAAAAAGAGCACTTTTCAGGGATAATCTGTAGGAGGTGTCTTCGGGGAACATGAATTACATACTCAGGGGAACATAATGCAAGTGTTTTTAGACTTTGTCACTTCTTATAACTCCCGGGACGAGTCCTCCAAGGTACGACAAGAGGAGTAACAGGGATGGTGACAAATTACTGTGTAACAGATGCCCCCTAAAGCATGAAGTCCGAGAGGTGGAGAGGGGTGAAATGCTTTACAAGAACACACAAGAACACATAAGAACACATATAGTTACTGCCGCCGAGGATCTGTATTAAGAGACATGACTGATAGTTTAATTACATGATGTACGTGGTATGGTCGCAACCATCCATAAGAGAGTACATAAATAATCTAGATCCATAGTATGGACGCAGCCATCTGGTTAGGATCAATGAATTGACTCAGGTATAGTCGCAGCCATCCAGTGAATGAGTCAAGTACCAAGAATCACGCCTGGATTACAACAGACACAATCCAGGGTCTTGCGCTCCATCTCGCCCCGAACAAGAGTACAAATTCAAGCATGTGAATATATGAGCTGAAGTCGAACATGCATGAACATCGTCTGATTACCAGTCAATAGTGGAAACTGTTAACAGACGCGAGAGGTACCACCAATAATGACAATGGCCCTCAAGGTACTATAGGTACAATCTACGGCGTGTGAATCAATGATCCGAAGTCGAACACCCGTAGAATCATTCGATCGGAGGCCAATGATGAAAACCTCACGTCGAACACGAAGAACCTGCCATTGAGGCATGCAGGCTCCAAGGCACCGGAAGGGAGTCTCTAGATCAACTTCCTGGATAATGAGTTGAAGTCGACAGGAAGTGACCTTGATCGAAGGTGTGCCATAATGTTTCCCACATCATCGACACGAGACAGAGAGATAACGCTGTGAATCAAGATTGTATGAACTATCAGAGGGAGGTTGTTTCTTTGCAGAGGTCAACGTCTCTTGAACATATCGGCATCACATTAATGGAATTGGCAGTATTTGACATCAATGTATCAAAGGTCATGATGACAAGGCAATGAGTGGATGAGAGGTCAAATAAGGTACCCAAGTCCATGGAAGCAAGTGAAAGATATGAGATGAGGTATCCCCACCCTGGACACGAAAACAAAAAAGTGCCATGTTCAAGAGCGACATACTGCCGTCACGGTAATAATTATGGTTCAAAAATTTTCTTTTCCCCCCCGCCATTTCTGGCGAGTACCCCAGTTATTTTTAACAAGTTTGATGGGGATAGCATATGCTTGTGTTGTGACAAAATCCGATGTCATTAAGTTTTAACGAGTCTGACAAAGGAAGAACTCGGCGTCTTTTCATGTTTAGAGAGTTTGAAAAGACAGCAGAAAAGGAAACTCCAGGGATGTCCTTTTTCGTAAAGTTGTGTCTCTCGGGCCCGAAAAAGTATAAAATAATACCCGAAAGAACCGCCCGATCATTACGATCGAGGAGTACTTTTCATAATTAGTGATTTCGACCCGAAAAAGTAAAAAAGCGGTCAAAACCACGTCGTTTCGTAACCATTAACGAGTTTTAAACGACAAAAACCCGGTAATCTTTTTATGTTTTAACGGTCGACAAAAAGAACTTAAAACGACCGCCCCTTATTACCATTTAACGAGTCAAGAGGAGTGACTCGGCAATCTTTTTCCTCTTTAAATGGTCAGAAAAGAGCTGAAAGCGGGCCTCCATTTTTATTTTCTTTAACGAGTCAAAAAGGAAAAATACTCGACAATCTTTTCATATTTTACGAGTCAGAAAAGAGTGTAAAGGCGACTCGTCCTGAAGGAACGAGTGGTATAAAGGATAGCAACTAGTTCCGGTAATGGTGGAACTTACTCAAAACATGTAAAGGTTAAGAGGTTGGCTAATAAAACCACTCATCGCTGCGGTTCCTCAGGAAAGGAGAAACAACCAAGTGAAAGCATATGATCGGCCAAAAAGATGGTGGCGATGGAATGAAACAACCAAGGCTCATCTAGCAGAATTTAGCAGATAAAAGGCAATCACGGGATGTAAATCAGGTATGGGTTCATTTTTTCACAAGCTTGAACCATGGAGAACTCTGCTTGAATTCGGTTTCATGTTTACACAAGCTTGAAATGAAAAACTATGCTTGCTATAAGTTCGCATGCCCCCAGCATAATAATGCAAATCGAGGTACATGCCCCCCAAGCTTCATTGCATTCAACAAAGTGGATGGAATGAAGGTTCACTCTCGAGATCTAGGAAAGACTCGACTTGTATTTTACGAGATCTTGATCAAAAGACTCGATTTGGAAAGGGAGTTGTTTCATTTTTTAATGAGGTTGACGCAGTAAAAGAACTATCCTCATGACCCTTGTTTCATTTTTAAATGAGCTTGACACAAGATCAGGAACTATGCTCGGATAGACCTAGTTTCATTTTTTAAGGAGCTTGACATAGGAAGACGAACTATGCTCCGCCACCTAATTTCATTTTTTAAGGAGCTTGACACAGGAAAACGAACTGTGCTCCGCCCGAACTTCATCATAATGAACAGGAAGTCGGGGCTTCCAAGAGTGCCACTCCCGGTGGAAGGACAACATCTCAGAAGTCAAGACCCAATTCCCCCAGGACACTATGCACGACGGTGGCATCGCTGGATACAGGCACGGGATAGGTGGCCACGTAGTTGACCTGCGGTGAGGCAGATGCAACTGGTGGATGAACACCAGGAGGGGATGACGACTGCGCAGGGGGGACCCGTGGACTAACGAACGATAATTGATCGATAGTCACAATTCGTCCATTGTGTGGAAAGCAAACCACACGGAAAAGTGAAGAAATAAGGGCCCCCATGGCATAAACATAGTCACGACCAATGAGAAGATTGAAATCTAAAGCACCTTGGGTAACCGATACGTCTATATAGACGGTCTTGCCTCCCAAAGTAATAGGGAACTTTGGAAGGATCCCTAATGGTTGGCTAGTTCCTCCGTCAAAAGCAGTCAGATTCGATGCTACGGGCACACGCTGTGGGGAACCCAAAGCTTGCCAAGTAGTATCAGACATAAGACTAACAGATGCACCCTCATCCAAAATAGTGCCAGGTATTGCCTTGTCATAGGCGTGTACCATGACCCAAAAAGGCACATGATATGGGAGGCGGAAGGTAGTCAAACGTCTCCAGTCGAAGGAAGCGACTGAACTACTTGGTGGGGGAATCGTATGATTGCCCCCCTGCTTGGGGGAGAGCGCAGTAGGACTCTCAGATGTAGGGGTATTTCCAGATGTAGGAGAATCTGAGGAGATGAGAAGAACATGAGTTTGATGCTCTTCCGAAATAGAGTGGTCAGCGGGTGGTGAACTCGAGTCGACGCTCTTTCCGACCAATGGTTGGTCGGGAACAGGCTTGGCAGAGCCAGATTCAGGAAGAGTAGGCTGGACAAGAGAGGAATCTTGGTTGATTTCTTTGTCAGCAGGGGAACGTTCTGCAATTGCAGAAAGACGTTGATAATCAGTAGGAAGTTGGGTTGAGGGAGCTGTAAGACTTTCCAATACAATAGAGGCTCTATCCATGAATGGAAAAAGGTGAAGGGGATGATTGCCCTCACAAAGTTTACAAGGGATTCGAATCTTCTCGTTTCCCTTACCGTTTCCAGGTGATAAGGTAACATCGCCACGATCTACCGAGGATGATGCAGGGCGGTCCGGATCATGAGACCATACTTCTAAAACCCTGGGAATGCCAGGACAATCGCGGAGAAGGTGGTCTTCCTTGCACAACTTACAAGGAAATTTGACCTTCCGCGGAGGAGCACAAGGTGGCTCGACTTGGGTTATACCTTTAACCTCTGGTTTAGGAGTCTTCTTCTTCTTGGTCTTCTTCTTCTTTTTCTTCTTAGCCACCTGGTTACTTGAATCCAGAGTTTCAGTAGGCGAAGTAGAAGATGAGGACGCAGTAGTAGGCGAAGAAGGGGAAGGGTCCACCTTGGAATCAGCAAGACGTTGTTCGGGTGGAGGAGGTGGTGGTGGACCCGAACTGAACGGAGGAGCACTAGAGGGTATCTCAGGCTCCTTCCCGGTAGATGGCGGGTAATCTTTTGTTCGAGTACTGATATTGATGGGTATCGTTCCAGCCATAAACACTTGAGAACCAAAGGAAGAGGGAGGCTGAGATGGGTCAGCCACCATTTGAGTTTTTTGAGTTTGCTGTGAGGGAAAGGGTTCTTTAAGCACCGCAGGAGTCCCGGGAGTGCCTTTCAACAAACGACTAACTTCAGACCGCCTAGGGCAGTCCTTTGTATAGTGATCCTCATCACAGATAAGACAAGGATACTTGGGTTTGCGTTTGGCACCATCCTCGGGCGGAGGGTTAGGGGCTTCCTGCTTGGGTTGATTTGGCTTATTCTTCGGTTTCCCTTTCTTCTTTGCTTTCGAGGCTTTGTTTCCCGTGGTGGTTTGGACGACATTGACCTCGGAAGTAACATTCGAAGTGGGTATTACCTGGGAGGTGGGTTCATTCGGAGCAGAAGTTATCACACTCGAGACCACCGAGTTTGAAAACAACCATACGGGAAAACCGATGGTTAACCCAGGCAAAGACAAAGTGGCGATATACTGAACACCGACATTTCCAACAGAAGGAAATGGACGAGGGTTCCCATTAGGAGGAATACCTTGGCCGGTGGGCGCCGGGAAGGCTACCATTGAACGAGAAATAACCCTACTCAAGTTAACGCAAACAAAATCTAATTGGGTAGATGTTATCGTGGCCAATAAATTTTAAGACACTGAACTTAACCTTTTCATTTTTTAAGAGTCGAGAAAAGGATAAAAGATAACTCTAGTCTCCTTCGAATATTTAATGAGCACGAAGTGACAAGACGCTCACAGGCACCTTTTCGTTTAAGGAGTCCGAAAAGGATCAAAAGTGACTGCTCTGGAATTCTAGGTAGAGGGTGTGCCAAACTTTTCGCAAAACCACAGAATACTTTTTAGGGTACGCGTGGTCAATCTTCGTGAATGCTGTGTTCACTGCATTGCGAATCGTAGGGCGGCTGACACGACTTCCTATGGATAAAGGCTTTATTCCTATAGGGGTCTCCCAATATATACGCGACGGTACGTGGGAGCACAGTCCGTATTGGCACCTATCGTTTCACCGTGGAGGAATCACCCAACCACTCGACGATAAACTACCAAGTTTAAAGACGTCGGAACACGTCTCTAACCTAGACCTCTAGAGTATTTGTGTTATGTTCCAATGCGTTGTTATGTTCATTGAGTTTATTTTAAAGTTTATCTTCGATTATGTTTCAGTTTTTTGGTCCTACCGTATGTGATATCTCAAAAACTTCTTAAATGCAAACTATATGCCAAAATTATATCATTTGATTCGATGAATTCTATCTACAGGAGGGTTGATGTCTTTTCACAAACGAAATGATCACTCAACAAACAACAAAGATCCTAATGCAGCTAATAACAAGAAACGAAATTTTTTACCTTTTTCTTTTTAATAGCAACAAATAACAATAAATGCTAACTACTATGATGCAAAAGATTATTTTTTTTTCTCTCCTTTAAGATGGCATGATGCATTTAAACAAATTTTAAGAGATATGCACAATCCAAGTTCAGTCTATGAAATAGAACCAATTCTAAAACACCAAAAAGAACCATGCAAGCAAGGAAAAACAAAAAGACTTTCACTGAACCATGTAATCTAAGTTCGAATGAAGTCAATTGAAATCCAAAGAGGCTAGAAGCGAAGCACTCAGAGTATAGAAGATCAAGCTTTAACAAATCACTGGATAGGTGCAGAACACAACCAACAAGCTGACTGGATAATCAAGAGACCGAAACTTCCCACAGAAGGCTAGTCATGCAAAGTCACTAGATGTTCTAGGGCTGAGTCGAAAATCAATAGAAAAAAGCAAACAACTGAAGGATGAAGGCTAAGACCAGTCAAGTAGAGGTTCAACACACTTCCAGAGGCTGTAAGAGGTATAAAAAGAGACTGAAAGAGCTTTCCACCCACACACAGGCAAGATTTACAGGGCTGGCGCGACTGTCAGCCTGCAACTTGCGCTACCACAGGATTGGCGCGAGTTGCCTTTGAGAAACATGTGCCAACTGGCGCGAGTGTCAGAGAAATAACCACGCCAATTAAGCTTGCTGGCTAGAAAAATAAACAATACGACCTCAGGTCGGGTTGACAGTGCTCAGATGGGTCAAACAGTAAAGAATAAACTCAAAACTAACTCAGGAAACTCATTCACTCAAGCAAGCAGAAGAAAATTAACATGCAAGACAAAAATCAAATAGCTTCTCCCCAGCGGAGTCACCAAATTGTTGGGTAGGTAAATCCCCTCTGCGGACAGAGGCGATCCCACTAGCCTATAACAGAACTAGCCACAATCAAACCACGCTGCTACGCAAGTTCCTAGTTATGCATCAAAGGTGAATCAAGAAGACCAACCTGGCGTCCAACACTATGATTGAAGCAGAGTTGATATCCCCGCTCCCTCGCTCCAACAGATCATAAACGAACACCTGCACATGCAAAGGAAGAGACAGATACCAACATAAAAGCTACCAAGGCACAACTATATTTCAGTCAGAAAGGAAATAAATCAACACATCACCATAATAGACAATGAGATTGGAACTATAATAGCAGTCGCTCATCAATTAATAATAAACAGGAAAAGTTACAACCATTGTTCTGACGTTGACCCTTCTCCTGGCTGGGCGAGTAACTATATGTGTCTTGCAATGCATCTCCTCTTCGACAGCATAACCTCTCTAGCACTCACTAGCATTCCTCCAAGAACTCAAGAACTCAACATCTAGCACTCCATGACTAATGACTATCACTATTATCACCATTATCACTATTATCACTAGCTTGTCCAATGCATAATGACAAGCTTATATAGATGAAGAAGGGAGGAGAATACGATGAACCGTGACACCTTTTGTGGATTAACATTATCCCCCAAAAGCCATTAAAGATGGAGATAGGATAGAGCTCGACATAAGGCTGATTTTTTATCCTCAAAAAGCTCCATGTAATGAAGGAAACAACAGTCGGGCGTGCGTTAAGGCAAAAAGCATGACCAAACTTGGTTGGCACGACTGTTGCTCTAAGACAGAGCGCCAATGGTCGTGCCCTCTTTTGAGGATCTCCATGATTGGCGTGGGTAAGACACTGTGGACTTGCGCCAATGGAAAAAGAGCACTTTTCAGGGATAATCTGTAGGAGGTGTCTTCAGGGAACATGAATTACATACTCAGGGGAACATAATGCAAGTGTTTTTAGACTTTGTCACTTCTTATAACTCCCGGGATGAGTCCTCCAAGGTACGACAAGAGGAGTAACAGGGATGGTGACAAATTACTGTGTAACAGAGAGGATTTGTAGAAAGGTGTCCCCTTCATTTATGGGCCCTTACCTTGAATTCTCCACCATCAGCTCGGAGTTCAAGGGCCACCAAATCAATCATCACAAGGGCAACCGAGCAAGTGCTAGTAAAAGTGTTGTTAACCACAAGTTTTGGCAGCCAAGTTCCTAAAGTTTAGGAGGGCTGTTGGGGTCCTCGATTTGTATAAATAGGAAGGCTTAGGGTCTCATTTTGGTTAGCCAGTAGTTATTCACTTTGTAGGCAGAAGTTAGCTAGCTTATAGTTCGATTTTAGTCAGTAGATTAGCTTTGCATTTCAGCACATTTTCAAGCTTCCCCTTGTGGACAGTTTTGATGTAACTCTTCTTTTCTTGCTCAATAAAGATGAATCCATCTTTTCACCAATCTAAATCTCTCTTAGGAGGTTGTAGCTATTGGGGTTGGGCCCATCTCAAGTTCCCAGTACCTCCTTTGTTTATCTTTGTGTGTCTTTGCTGCATTCTTAGAATAAAATATGCTATTTAGATTTAAATCTTGTTTTGTTATTTAGGTTTCTTTTGATGATTAAAGTAGTTTTTTATGTTCAGATTGAGTTGATAGGATAATAACAAGAAAAAGGCTCCAAAAAAGGGTCAACAAACACTTTTGGTTTCACCTCTTCCTTATTGGATCGGGGGCTAGAATTGAAGTAACCGTGTTATCCCAAACAAAAACACTAGTTAGCTTTACCATGCAATCCTTAGTGTACTGTTTTCATTTTTAGAAGTTGGTTATGTGTTCAGATCTTTGAAATTTTTCATTGCATAATTGATATACATGGTTCTCTTTCAAATAAAGCTATTGTTCATTCACTTTATTGTTAGTTAGATTAGATTAGCTAGGACTTTGATTACTTGCAAGACTTTGTTGATTCAGTTAAATGTATACAGTGCAGAGCATCTCTACCACTCTTTCATCCACCTAAGCTTCGTCAGAGCCATCTGCTCCATCTCCTAGCTAGGTTCCTCGTCTGACATCTATCCTCTTCCCACGTAACCCTACCTTTTTGTGCACTCATTGTTTCAGCCTTCTTTGAGCCAATTTAGCCATCTGCACCTTCTCACTACTCCATCCACCAGTCCCTGGGACATTTCAGACCCCTATCCTACCTCCATATCCATTCATGCATATTCCCTCACTCACCCATTCTCCAAAATCCAATTTTTAACATCCTGTAGAAATTCCTGAACATCCTGTAGAACCCCTGCAGACTTCCTGTAGAAGCTCACAAATGAGGTTTCTTGATAGCCAAACTTTGTGAAACTCTCTGGAAGGGTGTTAGGGACTCCTTAGACCTTCTTTGAACCTTCCTGACCTCTTCCAAGCATTTCTCCTCCTTGATCCACCCCTGTACAGTCAAAGAACAGTGAAAGCATATGCATGATGAAATTGACGACTTAATCAAAAATACAAAAAGATGTTTTCTTCAAATATAGGTAGTCTAGACACATGTATTTTACCTTCATAGAAGTAATGGCATCTCTTTCAGTAGTTTGCATTCTATCCTTTGCATCAGTAGGACTAGCTGGTAGAATTAGGGTTTGCATTTTCCTTCAATTTTTCAATCTCTTTTTGCAAGTAGATTAGCTTCCTTCGAGTTAGATTTCATCCATCAATTAAAAATATTCTTCTAAGAGCTGATAGAAGTTGGCTTAAGCTCCTAGCGGACTTGTGCCAGCTGACCAAGTGACAGCTGCGGCAAGAGTTAGTACTTGTGCATACAGCACCGTCGCTTCCAAGTTTGTTACGAACTACCGGGTTGATAAAAGTAAAGACGGGAGTCCCAGGAGTTGCAGCATTATTGCTGCAATACTGGAGCCCACCACTATAGTCGCTTTCTTAATGACTAGATATGCCTTCATTTTGCATCTTTTCCTACAAAATTGACCGTCTTGCGAGACTTGGATGCATTTTAACAATTCTTCCAAGGATCCTCCCCCGACCAGTGAAATGTCCCTCTTAGCCACTGAAAATGGATTCTCACATAGTGGTCTTTGCAAATACCGTAGGGATTGTACAGATTAAATTCTAGAGTATCGAATGAAAACTCCTCTATAGCCTTTCCTTCAGTATCACCGACTTTCAGTTTCTTGATCTCGTAAAATCCAATTTTCATGGGAAAAGTTGGCCAAGGTGCTTTCTTCTTCCTGTGAAAAATTTCTCACAAGCTTATGGAGAGATGATATGCCACTTCTTGCATGAGAAGCTCATTGGTGGCATGCCTTGGAAAAATATGTGGCGACTTTTGTCTATCGAACACTCTAAGGAAGGTGCCACCCGGTGAGGCAAACCAATCTTCTATCTCTGATATCGCTTCCATTTCTTCACCTGACATGCAAGGTGGTTCTTCCTCAAAGATCAACTTATATAACGAAATGAGGAAGTGATCAGTCAACTTCTCCATTACTCCTTTATGGCTGCACTCCGAGAGAAGCTTGCAATGAATGTGCATGGGAGGGTCTCATGGTGTCCAAGTCCAATTCATTCCAAGGAATGAATTGTGTGCACAGATTGCATCCAGTAGATATGCAGACATGTAAAATATAGTTTTCCCACCCTTGGGAGGATTCAGGGTGTTGGCTGCATGGATCTTCACTTGATGAGCCCACAAGTCTGACCAATTGAATGGTGTTCCTTTGCTCACAACTTGGTTCAGAAAGAATGCCCACCCCTCAGGAAATATCTCAGTGTTCTATTGTTTAACGATAGTGCGACATAATATTATCGAATGTTGACAGGCCCTCTTGAGAGACTTCATCTTGTATGTGTTGGTGGGTGTCTAACGAAACTTTTCTGGCTCTTTCACCAAGCCTTTGAAAATATCCTTCGTACTCAGATAGTTGTTGGTGGCATAGAAGTATGAATCCATGAGCTATTCTGGCTCGGGAAAATGGTACATAAGATGAAAGTCTAGTGCCATAAAAGAATTAAGGCTTTGTCTGTTGGTACTGCTAAGGGTCATGGTCTTTATATCTATGTGTGAAAGTATCCATCTAATAACATATGCAGATGGAAAGGTTAGATGTATGCATGCAACCCTGTGTAGCCCTGATTTCTAGAGGTTAACATATGCCTAATTGTCCTCTAGATTTGCCTGGAAGCTCTTTGTGAAAAATATTCATTCACTTTCTGTCATGTAAGATCTAATTCCTTTTCCACAAACAGATGAGTGTCTAAATATACTGACAAGCTTATTGGTGTGCTCTCAATTGCTTCGCCGATACTTCTCTCTGTGGTATTTTTTGAAACATCTTTCTTGGGTGTCATGGTAATAGTGATTGTTGGAGAGAGGTTCTCAACAATTTTGATACCTATAGGAGGAAAAGGCACTCATGGCAAGAATAAATTAGCTTCAACAAATCAACTTTAAAAGCATGATCAAGTAGCAACCGCATGGACTGACGAGAGGGATTGTGCAATTTATAAGTTCAAGGGAGGGAGACTAGCTGGAGGGATTGTGCATTGCGCAGTCTTAGCAGCCAGTGATGCAAACCGAGGCTTGAGACTAGGCAATGTGTAGTTCAGCCTGGGCAGTGTGATCTGTAAACTGTCGTGGATATTCCACTAGACAGTTCGTCACAACATATCTAATAATACTATATTAAAACTCTGAAAATTCTACATTATTACAGTTTATTAAACTTTAATATTTGTGGATTTAACTATAATTAGTGCATACATGTGAATGGAGATTATGCAGAAAAGTAGAAAACGAAAAAATAAGCGCAACACACAAAACATAAGATATGATCTCTGGGAAACCCTTTCGGAAGAAAACCTAGCTAGAACGTGAGGCCTGTTGGCTCCCTTTCTCTGTCTGCAAATATGGATGCAGGTAGAAAGAAGTAATGTTTGTGGCCCATGGACTACTATAGTTCACAGATCCTCTATGTGCACTCTACCTCCTATCTCTCCTGGCTATCTTTGTTCAGCTATGGAATAAAATTCTCTCAAAAGAATGGAATGCCTCTTCCTTCTAGTGGCCCGTTATAACACAGCTCGACAGCCTACTAGTGGTTAAGTTTGACTACATCAACACTTAAATAGAGTTACAAAATAGACTCTTATAGAGTATTTTACATCACAAACACGTGGCTATCCCCTTTTCAATGAATAATGGGGGTTGACGCGGCATCCTTCCGAACTATAGTTCTGAAAACAGGAAGGTCAACTTTTGAGTGGCATAACTTTTGCATACGGACTATGATTGACATGCTTCTTGCACCATTGGAAAGGTATTTGTGTGTAGAATAGCATGAAATGTGTTTCACTAAATAAACATTTTTTTACCACCAAACAAAGTCATTTGATGCCTCAAAATGCTCCCAGAAGGTTTCAAACCTCATTTCGCCAAACTGGGTCTCGTCGTTAAGAACGGTCCTGTGAGCTGATTCCTCCACTTTTTCCATTTCAAATGCATCGAGATGGATGAAAAACAATATAATGATCAAATTTAGATCAAACCTCCCCATTTTGGGAGGCTTTTGGTCCCAAAAATATTTTACTGAATGAGGTGGGGAATTGTTTCCTCCACCTTCTCTCCGGTGTACCATTTAGCTTTTCCTGAAAGTTGTCCCTTCAACCCAATCTACCAAAGATCATGTTGCCCCTATCTTATAGTTCTGGACCTCTTCTGAAAAAATGTATCTTCTATCAACTCTACATGATCGTTTGGTGCCAAATCCTCTACAGAAGGTAGGACTTGTTCCTCTTCCTGATCTAGCATGGAAGGCTCATAGAGTTTCAAATTCTCTACATTCACAACTGAGTAAATGTGCATATATGGTGGTAAATTGAGTCGATAGACATTATCACCAACCTATTCTAGTATCTCAAAGGGTCCATACCTTAGATCCTTGATTTTCTTAACAGGCCCCTGCAGCCTCTCCTTGTTTAACTATAGCCATACTCTGTCTCCACCTTGAATGATTTATCTATTATGTTTTGATCATGCTTTGCCTTATACCTCTATTGTGACTTCTACAATGTTTCTTATACATGTAGATGGATCTTCCTGATCTTCTCTATAAATTTCCCTCAAATCATCTCCTATAAGATCTTCCCTCACTCTTCCTTGCTTCCCATATGCAATATCTAAAGGTGAAGGTGGAAAATACCCAAAAAACGTCTCAAATGGGGACTTTCCTATAGAAGTGTGGACTACTCTGTTATAAGAATGTTGTATATATACCAGGTTTTCATCCTTGGTATTCAAATGCTTTTGGTTTTATCCCCCAAAATCTACACCAAAATCTCGTTGAGTAATTATGTCTTCTCATTTGTCTGTGTATGGAATGTTGTAGATATCTTCAACTTCATCTCCATCTTATCTCACAATGTAGTCCATAATGAACTGAAAAATATTGTATCCCTACTTGAAATGATGTTCCTTGGTATCCCAAAGTGCACCCATACCTGTCCAAAGAACAAGTTTGTTTCTTTTTGTCCACTGATGGTATTTTTACAGGGCATTAGAACACACATCTTGTTGAACCTATCAACTACCACGAACATGTAGTCATGTCCCTTCCTGGTTGTAAGTAAAACTCCCACAAAGTCCATGGAAATGATTTCCCAAGGACAAGTAGGTATAGGTAAGGGATGATATAGACCCTGTTTCGTATTGCTAGGCTTGTTGGTACAACAAAGCATGCATCCTCTTATGAACCTAGCTACCTGGTCTTGCATCTTTGGCAAATACACATACCTCTTCAAGTTAGCCACGGTCTTTCCTACACCAAAGTGCCCTGCAACCTTGGAGGTGTGATTCTCTCTAATTAGCTGCAAACACTCACCTTTAGGAACACGTAGCTTATCGAGCCTATAGAGTAACCCATCTTAGAGATGGTAGTCAACAATTTTTTCACCATTGTGCACATGACTCTGACTCTGCAACTGTTGATACGCCTCCTTGAAGTGCTCATCTTCTGAATATGCCTCTATGTATGCATCATGGGTGAATCGCTCCATGTGCATAAGAGTCCCCAAAGCTGTAATCTTTGATGTGGGTGGCCTTGAAAACATATCGACCATCTTGCTTGGGTTTCCCTTCCTATACTTGATCACCAAATGAAACTGTTGTAAAAACCCCATCCACTTGTAATGCCTAGACTATTGTAGCTTACTCTAGGCCGAAAAGTACTGCAATGGCTGGTGACCTGCGTGGATTATTGTCTCCTCTCCCATTAGTTAGTTCTTCCATTTCTTCACAGCTTGCACCATGGCATAGAGCTCCTTGCTATAGGTAAGGTAGTTAAGGACTGCCCCATGAAATACTTCAAAATGGTAGCATATAGGCCTTCCTCCTTGCATTAAGATAACTCCTATAGCATACCCACTCGCATCTATCTCCACTTCAAAGGGACAATGCAAGTTTGGTAATTCCAGAACTAGTGCTTGACTGATCTTCTTCTTTATCTCTTCGAAAGTCCTTTGCTAGCCTTTTCCCCATTGGAAACTCTTGCCATTTGCTGTTATGGCATGGAGTAGTGTTGCTACGCTGAAAATGAGGCTATGAACTTCCTCACGAACTGTGTTGCCCCAATGAAACTCCTGACCTAAAAAACATTAATAAGCACAGGCCATTTCATGATGGCCTCCATCTTGGAAGGATCTATCTTCAACTCTCCTCCATCAATCGCATATACCAGATACATGTTGAAATTTGATGACTAAAAAAAATTCCTGCAATCCCAACCTAGTTTTACTTTCACCTTATCACTCCCATTCAGTTAAATGTCCTTTCCCATAAACATACATGCAACATATATAATTACGTAAATGAAATTTTCGGATTAAAACACATGGGACTATCAACACATGCTGAAAATAAATATGGACATAACCAAACCAGCAACACACATAAAAATAGACACATATTTTTGGTCAACTTAGACCCAGGAAAAACCCCTTCAGTCTTCTCCAGGGAAAACCTGTTAGAGAGCTCTTCAAATTTATTTATCTTTCAAGTTCAAGAAAAATACATCTGCAGACAAAACAAAATAGTAAAATAAAACTTATCTCTTCAACCCAAAACTCCTTGAAAACTGTGCCCACTTTGCCTCGATTTTCATGCCCAATTGAAGCTGAAAATATGTACTATACAGATACAACTGTACTATACAGACTCCTTATGGGCTGTACATATTTTTTTTTTATAAATGATCATAAAATCAACGACGTGCATCTCACAACATTCAATTTTGTTTGTATTTTACCTTATGTTGTCTTCTATGCCTTGATTTCCATGCCCATATTTGCCCAAAAATCACTCCATCAACTTGCTGCAACAAATTTCTCCTTCAGAACTTTTCTCTAGCTCTCAGCCTCGTTTCTACAATCTTCTCATGACGAATGAATGCAGACTCTCTCTTCTTTTTCCCCTTTTGTTTCCCTAAATGACTTTTGGGCAACCCTAAGATCTAATGGCTCAGATTAATTTAGATCAAGGGATGAGAATAAATGTGCATTTAATTCTAACTTTTTATTTTTTAACTCACCCATTAAATAAACTACCAACATTGCACTTTATGTCTAAAATCACTTTTCACTTTATAATTTAACATTGACTTTTCCACTTTTAAAGTCACTTTCACTTTATAAAGTCACAATTAGGAAAATAATTATTTTGGGCACCTT
Organism: Pinus tabuliformis; assembly: GCA_031772625.1. Classification (NCBI taxonomy): domain Eukaryota; kingdom Viridiplantae; phylum Streptophyta; class Pinopsida; order Pinales; family Pinaceae; genus Pinus; species Pinus tabuliformis. Next base: position 1,874,006,961 of record CM062818.1, read on the forward strand.
TCCCTAGGTAGAGACTAACCCATGGGAAACCACTTGTCCAAGGTACATTAAGAATCAACACTCCCTCTTACTGAGGAAAGTGCTTCTCACCACACCCATTTTATCCTTGAAATGGACATGCTTGCCTCTTGGCAACGTGGTGAGCACCAGTATTGCAGCAATAATGTTGCAACTCCTGGGCTTCCTACTTTACTTTTATCAACCCGGTAGTTTGTAACAAACTTGGAAGCGTCGGTGTTGTATGCACAAGTACTAGTTCTTACTGCAGGCTGTCACTTGGTCAGCTGGCGCAAGATCACTAGGAGCTCAATCCAACTTCTATGAATTCCAGAAGAAGCTTTATATGTGATGAAAGAAAGGAAATCTTACTCTACATAAGCTACTCTATTTGCAGAAAGAGAAGGAAGACTGAAATGCAAAGTAAAACCTAGCAAACCCTAATTAACCAACTAGTCTTATTTTTGAAGAAGAGAGATGAAAAACTATGAAATGAATGCTATTACTTAATCTAGGAAGCAAACAACATCTACTCAAGCTATTTCTAGAAGGAAATGAGAAAAAACATCTTTTTGGATGTTTATGTATTTTTAGATGAAATTGTCATGCATGTAATTTATTTGTTAGTGAATGTGATAGCGGTTAGGTGGCGATGGAGGGCGACTTTAGAGTTTGTAGAGGTATAGGAAGGTGCGGATGGGTCCTAAGAGACCTTTGGTGGCCTTCTGGAGGCTTTCCCTACAATCGGACCTAAAAAATTCACCTACATGAAAATCTACAGGAGGATGCTAAGAGTTGTTTTAGAGGGTTTTGAAGGTGGAAAAGTGGTTGGAAAGGGTAGCTGACGGCTAGGAGGATGTGTTAAGGTGTCTAGGGTTCACCAAGAAGGATTAGGGAAGAGAAATATGGTTGGACTTGTTCAAAGAAAGAGAGGAAAGTTTATGAGAAAAGTGCATAAAATTAAGGCAGATTTGTGAGGTACTTTGGATGAATTGTGGAACAAAGATCAAAGAGAGATGATGATGGATGGTTGGTTGACTTATTGTGAGTAGAGATGTACTTCAAGAGAACTGAAAATCAAACACTGAGACTAAGCAAGAAAAGAAACTAGCTACACAAAAAACATAATTGTTCATCAAGCTAAGCTAAATTCTGATCTAGGAAAGTAAATGCTAAACAATGCTCTATGGAAATAAAGCATGGAAGGAAATTCATTGCAAAGGCAGAAAGGAGCATGTCTAAATAGATCTACGGCAAAAATGAACCTTCTAACAAGCTGCTATCAGAAATCCTATAGAAAAGGCAAATCTGTGTTTTTTGTGGCAGCAAAGAGGTCTTGGCCTCAGTTCATGGTCCCAAAGGGAGGAAACGAGGCCAAGGCTCTGTTGATGGCCTTTTTGTATCTTTTTCCTATCATTTTTCGACCTACTATAGCAAACTGAAATGGAAACAACCTTTTAAATCGCAAAAAGCAACTTACTCTTAACTAAGAAAGAAATCTATCTAAAAGCAATTAATTCATGAACTGAAACAAAACATATAAATACAAGACAAGAGGTGCTTGGATGCTTGGATTAGGCCCTAACCCAAGAGCTTCAGCCCTCTGAGGTAACTCAGTGCTGGCTCAGAAAAGATCTCATCTTCATTATCAAAATAATAACAACATTACATGAAAATGTCCACAAAAGTAAGCTCGAAATGAGCAGAGCAATGCTGCAACCAAAGCATGAAAATTTGACTAAAATTCAACCCCCTAATGAGGCCCTAGGCCTCCCTACTTATACAACTAGAGCTCCCAACAACTCCCTTAAAATCAGGGAGGCTTGGCTCCCAAAACTTGAGATAAACAGTAGTTATCCCCCACTGGCTCGACTGCCTCTTTGGTGCATTGATGTGCCTGCTTGTGCTCCAAGCTTTCTGAAGGAGAATTTGAAGTAGGGAGTCATAAATGATGGGACACCCTCCTATAAATTCTCTCCCTTGTCTTCTTCGAATATTTGCTGCCAAATTTTCATTAAATCTTTGACTTTGTCTCCAAAATTGACCAAAAATCTGCATTAAGCACACATTAGACTTCAAGGCATAATGAACAACCCAACTCACTCTATTAGCATAAATATAAACAAAAACATGCAATAAAATAATGAGAATGGTGGATTAAGCTAAGTTGGGAGGCAAAATGAGCCCATATAATAACCCATTTATGGGGCTTATCATCACCTCCCTACTGAATGTGTTTCTCATCCTCTGAGCAACTAGTCCATCTCCTCATATTTGATGACCTTGATGGCCTCCTTGACATTCCATGCTTTTGATGTGAGATCTTCTTCTTTATCATGGAATCCTGCCTTTCTATCCACTTCCTCCCATTGTTATTGTTCTTCTTCCTCTTTTCTGCCCTCTAGCAGTCCTAGCAGCAGTAGGGGACTTAGTTTGAGGCCAATCCAATTGACCTTCAAACTCTGCATAGAGTGCTTGTACAGTGGCACTCTCCTTAATGCTTCTTTCATCCTTGTTGGGGAGTGATACTCCCTTATCTGCAAGCTGTGTGGCAATGTATTCCACCTTCTCATACAAGCATGAATACAGTCATCTCCAAGCAATCTTTCCATGTCCTCAAAATGTGCAATGGCCTGAGCTTGATCATTGATATACTTAGGGGCACTTTGAGGATTATTTGCAAGAAGTTGGTGTGTACTGATGAGATCCATGGGGTCTGATGGCTCAGCTTTGATCATTAGGGGTTCATTTTTCTCTTTTGCCATCAACTTTTTGATTTCTGTTGCCCTTTTCTCCTCGTGATTCATCCATGATGCCATGGCCATTAGCTGCAGGTCCCCTAGCCTAGAATTGGGATCCCATAGGTTCATATCGGTGAGGGCCATGTTATGAAAATATAACTTTGCTATCTTTGCCTTGTCTTCTGCTGAACTTTGGTCACATAGGTCCATGAACTGTCTATAATCCTGAAAAGGCATGGTGCCTCTCTGTGCCAAAGTCCTGATCTGAAATTGTAGCCACTGGTCTTTGAGGTATAATCCATATGATTTTGTTGGTGTTTTGCACTATAGTGCCTATATAGACCAGCTGGCCATGCATGCCAATTGTGTTTCCTTTTCTTGCAGTTGTCTTCTTAGCAGCTCATTTTCTGTTTCCAAGTGAGTTCTTTTGATTGTCTCTTTATGCCTTATAGCACTTAGCTCCCTACCCATCTCTTTCAGTTGGTTCTCCATGTAGCCAATATCTTCTACCCCCTTGGATTTGGCGATATGTATCCATCTATGGCTCCTTATCTTTTCTTTCTCCAACTCAAAGAAAAGTGGGATTGCAAATTTTTGTGGAATGATTTCTCCCCCCCCCCCTCAAGAAGATTGTAGTAAGAGTCCAAACTAGGCTGGGGGTCAGGTTCTTGTGCTTCTGATGTCTCATCCTTCCCCTTTGGTTGTTCTTCTACCCCTTTCTCAAGTTTTTCGGTCTCCTGTAGCTTAGTTAGGGTCTCCTGTAGAATAGTTTGCACCTCCCGTAGAGCTGTTTTTGACTCCTGCAGTTGCACTCTTTCCCTCCAAGTGGAAGATCTGGGACTTCCTCTTTCATATGTGATGGGGGTTTTAGAGGGAGATTCTTTCCCTTTGACAGTGGGTGAATCCTCAATTACAATAGGCACTGTTGAAGATGGTTGTGGTTTCCCTATTTTTATCCTTGTGCTTTTCCGAGCCTTGAAATACATTGATGTTCGCCTCTTCCTCTTTTGTTTGGGTTTAACTGGGGTGCTGAGGGCAGCAAGAACAGCTGCTGCCTCCCTTTCTAGGGTCTCAGGAGACACTTCTGTCTTCTCTACCCCTTTTTCCTCTCCTTTTGTCTTCTCTATCTCTGCTGGTTTTGTTTCCTCTTGCTCCGTCTTGGTTTCTTCCTCCTTCGGTTTAGTTTCCTCCTTCTCTGTTTTGGTGTCTTCCCCCTCTGTTTGTTCCTCAGTTTCCTCCCCTTCTTCCCTTACTGCTCTTCCCCCTCACTTTCAGAAAGACTGTGGTCATATGTGAGGGCCTTTATATCATCTTCTCTTGTCATATTTCTGAAGATTTCCCATGCTATGGGGATTGTGAAGGTGTGGAGGGTTTCTTCCACTAATAGTTTAATTAATCCATGGTGAGCCAACTGATCTAGACCTCCTGCCTTCAACTTAATGCTAGAGTCTATAAGGGACTATAGGAGAAAATAGGGGATGCTGAGTTTTTGGGGTGTGGGAGTGTCCATCCCATATCTCAGCTCATGGAGAAGTCTAAAATGATAGCCATAAACTATGCTATACCTCCCTTCACAAGAAATAAACTTGATGATTTGGTAACTGACCTCATCCCAAGGGTAAGGTATGCGTGTTCTTCTAATGCCATTTTTTTCTTCTACAGGATGTTCATTTGGTTGGAAGAAGGTTTTCTTGGCAACTTGTCCCATTGGCTTTTCATCTTTGCTCCAAGGTAATCCAAGTGGGAGGATGGTAACCCTACTGATAAATTCTGGGCTGATTTCCATGGTGAGACCTCTAAAAGTAACATTGGCATGGGTCTTTGAGCAAGGTACTAAAGCAAGGGAAAACTCTTGAGCCACTTCTTCATCAAACCCTCGATTTTTTTTGAAAAATGGCATCCATTTTTCTCTGGTGAAAATGGCTACCACCTCGGGATGTTCATGGAGCCTGACTGAATTTGTGGGTTCCTTCCTCATGAATCCCCTTGTCATTTTTCTTATACCCCTTTTGAACTCCTTGGGTAGAGATAAAGACAAAATTTTTTGAAGGAACAGAAAACATAGAAAAACTGTGTTTTTTATAAGAAAACAGGCAGAACTTTTTTTATGGAATTCCTCTCCTTCTACAGGCTCAATTCCTTCTTAAAATTATGTCATTCTTTGCACATACTAATATTCAAGGTGGGTTTCTACAGAACCTACCTCTTCAAGCTAGAATTTGAGCAAAAACCCTGTGTTTTCTCTTGAAAATTTTCTTACTGCCCCTCCTGTAGAACTGGCTATAGGTGCTCCTGTAGAACCTGTTACTGCTCCTGTAGAGCCCGATACTGCTCCTGTAGAACGCCGATAGGAGGAGGATGGCTGAAAATGATAGAGAATAATGGTTTCGAGGCTATGGAGGTGGTATAGAGCTTGCTGCAGCTAAGTGGACAAGAATGAAATGGAAAAAAGGTGGTGGAGGAGTTTTGAGGAGGAGTACTTATGTCTTCTTTCAGATATTTCCAGTGATGAGGTGAGCTGGCAAAAAGGTACGTTTCCATATTTAGACCGTTGGTCCCCACTACCCTGTCATCATGACTCCTCATGACTCCTTCCTGCAATCACTTCCCATCATTGCATCGGAGTTTGTATACCCTCCACTACCAGTCCTTTGGATTTTTTGTGCGTTGACTAGGCACACGTGTGGTGGCATCTCCTAATGAGCGCAGTCAACTGGACGAGGGTGGCCAGTTAACTGGCCACATTTCTTGTTCAACCCTAACCATCTCATTCACTTATGCATATTTTTGAATTACACAGATACAACAGAGGAGAGGGTTAGACACTTACCTGCAAGTCGAATGTTCGTGTTGTGGTGCATCTTGGTTCCTTTGTTGTTGCATGCTCATATTTCAATTGTTGCATGCCTATATCTCCTCTGCTATATGCTTTCTGCTCTCCGATGTGTGGCTTGTTTTCTTTGTGCGGGTATCCTCTAGCTGGATCTAGCTTCAGACATCCTCTTCAATCCTATGGCTACACCTATTTTGTTGTTGTGGCTTGATTTTAAGGGGATCAGCTGCTACAGGAACTCCTACTGGAGCTCTTGTAGCCGCTTCTCCCTTCAAAATTTTTAGTTGATTGTTGTGTTGTAAGCTGTGAGGATGCTACCAGAGATGTTGATGGCGATGGAGAGGTATTTGGTAAGCTGTAGGTGAGATTTGGAGGTGTTGTTCCTTTTTTTGTTTTCTAAAAACTAGTTTCTGTTTTTTTTTTTTTAGCAAGAAGGAAATAAATCAATGATAATGAGGTGGTGCAGGTGTGGGATGGATGATCAGGAGGGTGGATAGCTGTAGGAGGGCCTACATGCTCTTTATGAAACTTCCCAGCTCCTCAAACTATTTTTAAAATCCATTTCAAGATCTCTGTGATTTCTACAGGAGCCTCCTGTAGAACACACAGGGCCTCTTGTAGGATGCATAGTGTTCGGAAAAAACACACAGTGAGGTGTAAGAAAGGTCATAAATGATGGAGAAGAGTGTGGGGGAGGTTAAATAGGCTTTTTGGCATCTTCTTTTGCTTTCTATGATCCACTTGTAACCTGCAATGCATTTAAAAGTCATTTTTCTCTTCTTTCTTTCTTTGTTTTTTTCTTTTTGAAAGACAACTAGGGCGCCTCAAGGAGGTTTTCACCCTAATTTCCTGCCCTGGGTGCCTCCAAGGGAGGTTTTCACCCAAGGATCTTATTCTTTCTCCCTTTTTTTGTTTTTGTCATCACTAGGCCGCCTCAAAAGAGGTTTTCAACCTAATGATGGGACTCAAGCGCCTCATGGAGGTTTTCACTTGAGTCATTATTTTTTCTTTTTTCTGCTTCTTCAGTGAGTGGGTGGAGTGGAGGCTGAGACCTGCTCCACTACCAACATTTTCTTATTCAGATCTTCAATGAACTCTCGCTGGGAGAGGGGATTCTTGTAAATTTTCAACCTATGTCCATTGACAAGCATGGGGATGGCTTCCTCATCGATGGTTCTGATCAGAACTGAACCATTGTCATTGCATTTTTCCACAATGTAGGGTCCTAGCCATCTTGTCCTTAGCTTGCCTTTGAAGTCTTTATACCTTGAGTCATAGAGAAGTGGCCAATCTCCCTCTTGGAATTGCTTCTCTTTGATATTTTTATCATGCCATAGTTTCCTTTGAAGCTGGACTACCTCTGTGTGGAGAAGGGCCTACAATCTTTGTTCATCCAATCCATTGAGCTGGAGAAGCCTTTCCCTTTGTGCATGGCTGAGATCTAGGTCCAGCTGAGGTGCCATCCTTAGTGTATTGTATTCAAATTCTATTGACAGCAAAGCCTTCTTCCCATAGACTAGTTCATAGGGTGTGAACCCTATGGTGGTCTTCCATGTTGTGTTGTAGGCCCAGGTGGTCTCAACTAGTCTATCTGCCCAATATTTTATGCTGTTGCTCACTACCTTGGTCAGAATTCCTTCCAAAGCTCTGTTAGTGACTTCCACCCGTCCATTAGCTTGTGGATGGTAAGGGGTGGAAGTCTTGTGCTTGATTTTATGATGTGTGAGCAAGTCTTCAATCAAATTGGAAGTGAACTGACTGCCTTAATCTGTAACCAGTTCTCTTGGATACCCGAACTTATAGAATATGTTTTTTCTTAAAAACTCAGCTACTTTTTCCTCTGTTTTTCCCTTGATTTCTATTGTCTCTGCCCATTTTGTCAGATAATCGGTGCACACAATGATGTATTTCCTATGTTTTGAAGGAGGGTTGATAGGACCCACAAAGTCCATGCCCCACTTCTCAAATGGCTCAAAGGTCACTTGAGGTTGCATGGGCATCTCATCCTTTGGAGTAGGTTTCCCCATCCTTTGGCACCGACCACATTGGCTAGTATATCTCTTCACATCCTAATGAAGAGTGGACCAATAGTATCCTGCTTGCAAGATTTTGAAAGCAGTCCTCTTTGCTGCAAAATGGCCTCCACAAGGCCCATCAAGACAGGTTAGGAGAATGTCAAAGACTTCCTCCTCCATGACACATCTTCTCAAGATCTGATATGGGCCAAGTTTGAAGAGATTGCCCCCAATCCAGGTGAAAGGGGCGCTTTTCCTCACGATCTTGCTCTTCTCTTTTGAGGACAGGTGTGGTGGGAACTTTGTTGAAACCAAGTAATTTGCTATATCAGAAAACCATGGGGAGAGTACTGAGATAGCAAATAGGTGCTCATATGGTATTTGATCATCCACCATTCCTTCCTCACCTGTAGGCACATTTACTCTAGACAAAAAGTCAGCAACAACATTTTCTTTACCAGGCTTATCAACAATGGTTAAATCAAACTACTGCAGTAAAAGCAACCATCTAATAATGCAAGCATTTACATTCGGCTTGTTCATTGAATACCTAATTGCAGCATGATCAGTGTGTACAAAGGTTTGATAGCCTGTGATGTAATGTCTGAATTTATTTAAGGAATGTACTACAACTAGGAGCTCCTTCTCAGTTACTGTGTATTTTAACTCTGCCTTTGACAAATTTTTACTTATAAAGTATATGGAATACGGTAACTTTTCATCAATTTGTCCCAAGGCTGCTCCTATTGCTTTGTTCGAGGTATCTGTGTGAATGTGGAAAGGTAGGGCCTAGTTTGGGCCTCTCGAAATTGGGGCAGTCACAAGTTTGCTTTTCAATGTATCTATGGCTTCTTGACAGTTTTCAATCCATATGAACTCGACATCTTTTCCCAAAAGACCAAACAACAGAGAGGCTAACTTACTGAAATCTTTAATGAATCTTCTGTAACATCCTGCTAAGCCTAGGAAACTTCGGACATCTCTCACCTTTTGCGGAGGTGGGACCCTTTGGATGATGGCAATTTTGTTGGGGTCCACCTGCAATCCTTGTTGATATATTTCATGACCTAGCACGATCCCTTCAGTCATCAAGAATTCACATTTTCCCAGGCTGAGGGACAAGTTCATTTCAATACACTTGTCCAAAACTTTTCCTAGTTTAGGTAAAGCTTCCTGAAAGTTATAACCATAAGGAATAAAATCATCCATATATATTTCCACTCCATCATGAACCAGTTCAGAAAATATACTCAATACTGCTCTCTGGAAAGTGGCTGGAGCGTTACACAAACCAAAAGGAAGGACCCGATATGCAAAGGTACCCCAAGGACAAGTGAAAGTGGTCTTATCTTGGTCTTCTGGGCTAATTTGAATCTGGTTGTACCCGCTTAACCCATCTAGAAAAGAGAAAAAAAAAATCCCCGCCACACCATCTAACACTTGATATATGAAACGAAAAGGAAAATGGTCATTTTTAGTGGCCTTGTTCAGTTCCTGATAATCGAAACATATTCTCCACTTACCATTTTTCTTTGGCACTAGCACCAAAGGAGAGACACATTCACTATCAGAGATGGGGTAGATGAATCCTACATCCAGTAATTTATGCAATTCTTCCTTAACAATGTCTTTAAGGGCTAGATTCATCCTCCTTTGAGGCTGCCTGACTGGTTTGCAATCTTCCTTAATGTATATGTGTTGAGTACAAACTGAAGGGTGCACTTCCTTCATCTCATTATAACTCCAAGCAAAGGCATCTAAATGTTTTCTCAATAAGTTGCACAGTTCCTTCTCTTAGGAAGTGGATAGGGATGAGTTGATTTTCAATGTTCTTTCTAGGCCGAATTCTATATTCTTAACACGGAGAGAGGTTGGGTCGGCCACACAGAGATCAGTTAAGGGATTGCCTTGGGTTTCTTTCAATAGATCTTCTAATGGAAAAATACTGGGGGGTGGATTCTAAATTAAATTTGTAATGATATCATCCTCATTTTGCAGTTTCCCCCATGACAATTTCTACTGTACATAGTGGTGCAGAATAGACTTCATCCTCATCTTCCTCCTCCAACCAGAGAGGTATATCATGTTCTAGCAAGGGTTGGGCAGGAGGGTATAGGATTAACTACTTGGACATATGCCCGTTCTTGATGGTCATGTTCCCAACCCAACAACTAATGTAAGCATCGGCAGTGGCCAACCAAGGTCTTCCCAGGATGAGAGGATACCCAGTGAGCTTTGCCTTCGGCTGGAGAACTAAGAAATCAACAGGGTACTCCCAAGAATCAATGGAGACCATCACATCCTCCACAATCCCTTTAGGGGTCACGGTGGAGTGGTTTGCTAGCTGCAGTACTATTGTGGTCTTTCTCAAGGAGCCCTGGAGGTTGAGTTTGAGCATGGTGTCCTTTGTCATCACATTAATGGCAGCTCCCAAATCAATCAAGGTATGTGAGATCATGGTGCCATCGATGTGGACATCAACTACTGGGCTTCCAGGGTCTAGATATTTCAGACAGATTACCTGCCCCAACATCAGGTCGGACAATTGTCCTATGACATTGATGGTTGGGGCATCTCTCTTGCGCCTGCCTAGATGCCTGAAGCACTTCTCTTTAATCATCTTATTGTTTATAGGAACATCCTTTATGGCTTGGAGAAGTTGTATCTTTACACATAACTGTTTCAATTCTCCCAGAAGTTTAGTTTCTTCTGGGGTGGGCTGAGTTGTCCCGGATAATCTCTCAGGAAAGGGTGGAATTGCTTTCGGTTCACTTTCCTCTTTATCTTCCTCATCCTCCTTAGGGGGAGGCTGGCCAGATCGCAGGTTAATCTCCTGAATCTCCACAGCATACATTGGGCATGATGGTTCCCCACTATATACTTGCTGAGCCTGTCTGTTATTCAGGTTCGGGTTTCGGTTGAGCAGGCATTTGGGGTTGCCTTGGTGGAGAAAGAGGCAATGGTTGTGGTTGAGAAAGTGGTGGAGGCAAAAGCAGAGGAGGAGAGTTGTACTGGGGCCTCCACCCCTAATGAGATGCATTCCACTGAGGTTGTGGCTGATCATAGGATTGAAATGCATGAGCAGCTGGTTGGGCATGATATTGAGATGGATAGGACCAAGGAGGAGGTGTGGACCAGGAAGGATGAGTGGGAGGGCCCCAAAAAGGTATGGAATTGGCTTGGTTGGGGTTGTAGTATGCATGAGATGTCCCTTGCATCCCTTGCTGGTATGGTCTAGTTCATGAAATAGAGTGGTTCAGTGGCTCCCTCGACCCCTTGGTATACAGCTTTAAGTCTGGTCAAGGAAGGGCACTTATCTATAGAATGATCTTCTTCACAAACTGAACAAACCTCTATAGAGTTCAATGGACATTCATTCCTAGGATGCCTTCTGGTGCACCTAGGACAAAAAATGGCCAAAGCCCTCTCTTCTTCCTCTTGTTTCCTTTTGATATGCAAGGTATCCATTTGCATGGTAAGAGTCTGCAGCATCTCACTCTTGAAGTCTTCCAGCATGTTTCCAAGTTCACCTTTGAGGGATGAACTAGATGAGGAGGTACTGGCTATTTGTAGACTCCCCCTACCTCTCTTTCTAGCTGCCCTAGAATGTTTTCTAAAAACAGTATTTATGTCTTCATAAGGTAGTTGGTAGATGTCTCCCCCAGCCAGTAGATGGAGGGTGTCTAGAAGGTCTTCCAGAATTCCCCTAAGCAGGACCAACTTCAACGATTTGGGGTCAAGTGTGCACCTGACCCTTTTATAACTGAGTTAGAACCTCTCTTCATAATCTTCTAATGATTCATCACTTCCCATGGTCATTTGGAATATTTCTTCCTTGGTGTCTTTTGACCTACAGTAGTCTTGATATTTGTTGTTAAAGGTCTGCCGCATCTCGGCCCAAGTTGTGATGCTATTGCCAGGTAACCCCATGAACCAGTGCAATGCTGCATCCTTGAGGGTAGAAGGAAATAGTTTCAACTTTTTCTCATCTTCTACATAGTCATAGGTTCAACAAATAACAACAAACTCAAACAAGAAGGTGTCATGATCTTCTGTAGTCAATCCACGGAAGTGAGGTAGGGCTGAAGGGCTTATGTTTTTCATTTTAGTATCCCCATTGGTCTCTCGGATGGGAAAGTTACCTTCTACTCTTTCTCCATTCCCCCTAGCATTTCTATTTTTAGCCATTGTCTCAGGAGGTATGTTTTCTTCTTCTTCTTCCCCTATAGGTTCTTCAAATATCTCTGGTTGTTCACCTAAAGGTTCTTCTTGATCACTGCCACCAAATAAGAGAGAAGGGTGGCTATGTGATGTGGTGGGGGTGTTGGGCAAGAATTTTCCTGAATTATCTATGTTCCTACGAGGCATGAAAGGAAATCTCTTTTTGGGTGGGTTTTGCTTTTTTCTACTTGCACCTGCAAAACTGAAATTGATTGAACAAACAAATTGCAACTAACTGAAATGAACTTGCTGAAATGGAAATTGCAGAATTGAAATGAAAGCAAGGAAATGACTAATCTACTTTTGTTGAAATGGAAATTGCAGAATTGAAATGAAAGCACGAAAATGGCTAATATACTTTTGCTAGAATGGAAATTTCAGAATTGAAATGAAAGCAAGGAAATAGCTAATCTACTTTTGCTAGAATGGAAATTGCAGAATTGAAATGAAAGCAAGGAAATGCGGAAATTGAAAGAGACAACTTCTCTACTTTTGCTAAAATAAACTACTTAGCAGAATGTTGCAGTAAAAAATATAAGAAAAGCAGTAATCACAAAATACTCCGACGCTTCCCCAACAACGACGCCAAAAAGTGGTGAGCACCAATGTTGCAGCAATAATGTTGCAACTCCTGGGCTTCTTACTTTACTTTTATCAACCTGGTAGTTCGTAACAAACTTGGAAGCGACGGTGTTGTATGCACAAGTACTAGTTCTTACTGCAGGCTGTCACTTGGTCAGCTGACGCAAGATCACTAGGAGCTCAAGCCAACTTCTATGCATTCTAGAAGAAGCTTTATATGTGATGAAAGAAAGGAAAGCTTACTCTACAGAAGCTACTCTATTTGCAAAAAGAGAAGGAAGACTGAAATGCAAAGTAAAACCTAGCAAACCCTAATTAACCAACTAGTCCTAGTTTTGCAGAAGAGAGATGAAAAACCATGAAATGAATGCTATTACTTAATATAGGAAGCAAACAACATCTACTCAAGCTATTTCTAAAAGGAAATGAGAAAAAACATATTTTTGGATTTTTATGTATTTTTAGATGAAATTGTCATGCATTTAATTTATTTGTTGGTGAATGTGGCAGCGATTAGGTGGTGATGGAGGGTGAATTTGGAGTTTTCAGAGGTATAGAAAGGTTTGGATGGGTCCTAGGAGGCCTCTGGTGGCCTTCTGGAAGCTTTCCCTGCAATTGGACTTCAAATAGTCACCTACAAGAAAATCTACAGGAGGCTGCAGGGAATTTATAGGAGGATGCCGAGAGCTGTTTTAGAGGGTTTTGAAGGTGGAAAAATGGTTGGAAATGGTAGCTAATGGCTAGGAGGATGTAAGGTGTCTAGGGCTCACCAAGAAGGATTAGGGAAGAGAAATATGGTTGGAATTGTTCAAAGAAAAAGAGGAAAGTTTATGAGAAAAGTGCAAAAAATTAAGGCAGATTTGTGAGGGACTTTGGATGACTTGTGGAACATAGATCAAAGAGAGATGATGATGGCTGGTTGGTTGAATTATTGTGAGAAGAGATGTACTGCAGGAGAAATGAAAATCAAACATTGAGACTAAGCAAGCAAAGAAACTAGTTACACTAAAAACATAATTGTTCATCTAGTTAAGCTAAATTCTCATCTAGGAAAGTAAATGTTGAACAATGTTATATGGAAAGGAAGCATGGAAGGAAATTAATTGTAAAGGAAGAAATGAGCATGGTGAAATAGATCTACAGCAAAACATGAACCTTCTAACACACTGCAATACCAGAAATCCTATGGAAAAGGGAAATTTGTGTTTTTTGTGGCAGCAAAGGGGTCTTGGCCTCAGTTCATGGTCCCAAAGGGAGGAAAGGAGGTCAAGGCTCTGTTGGTGGCCTTTTTGTATCTTTTTCCTATCATTTTTCGACCTACTATAGCAAACTGAAATGGAAACAACCTTTTAAATCGCAAAAAGCAACTTACTCTTAACTAAGAAAGAAATCTATCTAAAAGCAATTAATTCATGAACTGAAACAAAACATATAAATACAAGACAAGAGGTGCTTGGCTACTTGGATTGGGCCCTAACCCAAGAGCTTCAGCCCTTTTAGGTAACTCAGTGCGGGCTCAGAAAAGATCTCATCTTCATTATCAAAATAATAACAACATTACATGAAACTATCCACAAAAGGAAGCTCAAAATGAGCAGAGCAATGCTGCAATCAAAGTGCGAAAATTTGAATAACATTCAACCCCCTAATGAGGCCCTAGGCCTCTCTACTTATACAACTGGAGCTCCCAATAGCTCCCTTAAAATTAGGGAGGCTTGGCTCCCAAAACTTGAGATAGACAGCAATTATCCCCCACTTGCTCGACTGCCTCTTTGGTGCATTGATGTGGCTGCTTGTGCTCCGAGCTTTTTGAAGGAGAATTCGAAGTAGGGAGTCATAAATGAGGGCACACCATCCTATAAATCCTCTCCCTTGTCTTCTTCGAATATTTGTTGCCAAATTTTCATTAAATCTTTGACTTTGTCTCCAAAATTGACCAAAAATTTGCATTAAGCACACATTAGACTTCAAGGCATAATTACCAACCCAACTCACTCTATTAGCATAAATATAATAAAAAACTGTAGAAATTTTGAATAATTTAACACATATTCAATGGAGATTATCCTGATCATGTACTATTGCGGAAAACATACACAATACATAAGCTCCTCTACGTTGATCAACAATATAGCAGCATCAATAACAATAAAACATCAAGAGCATTCACACATTAACACAGTATGTATCCCGGGGAAAGCATCGCGCTAAAAACCCCAACTATCTGTATATTAATGATTGAGTCATGTAACATTACACAGCATAATACTTCTCACAAGTATCTCCACCTCTGTTACACACAATACAGCTCAGATCTGATCTCCAAATCTCTTCCACTGCTTGCCTGCCTCCACTGCTCAATACCTGCTCAAGAACTGATGAGAATTGCTTCCCAAACTCGTTTTTCACCTGCAAAATAGTCACTCACTCTTTGTGGACGTGAGAAAAGGCTAAAATGTGGGCCAAATACGTGAGCAAACTCATTGGCATACTCAATCCCTTGATTGTGCAAGATCTGATGCACAACTATAGTCACAACTGATAGCAATCTGATTCTCTACCACTTGTCCCTGTTGAACTGAACATGCACTGACATGCAACTAAGTTAACTGATGTATTCTTTAGTTGTATTATGAGTTAATAATTAGTTTAACAACTCATCATTAGTCTATCTGCAGTTAGACTAACTACAACTAGTTTAACTAAGTCAAACTGAACACAACTCCATCAACTGTACCTCCAGTCCACTAAACTCAACTCACTTGAGTTCTAACTGAAGTCATGCATGCAACAACTCAACTGACTCATAAGAAAAGCGTATTTCCTTCTGACAGCTGCATGTGCCACCTCTGTAGCTCAAACTGAAGTGCTCCAAGAGAATAAGATCAAGTTTATAGTCCAAATATTATTGTGAGATAATAATATTTGACTTTTCTATTTTTGACAGCCAGTCTAAAAATAGACTTTGATCACTCACACTGTGATCACTCACACTTTCATCAAAAATAGAAGTCCATCTATTTTTCCCAACTTGATCAATCATCCATAAACATAGACATGATCCATATGTCTAAAAATAGACATAGTCTAAAAATAGACTTGCGCCAAAAATAGCCTGCGGGCCCACTTAGTGAAGGCGACTATTTTCACTAAGCTCCATCATCTTGTTGCAATCTCAACACTCCCTCTCGACAAGATATGGATTATCAACAACCCCTATCCTGCCTCAGTGGTACTCGAATTTGCTCCTAGTGAGAGCCTTCGTCAGAATATCAGCATCCTGATCCTCCGTTGGAATGTACGAAAGTAACATGATCCTCCGCTGCACACAATCTCTGATATGATGGTACCTGATGTGCTTGGACCCGAACAACCCGACCAGGATCATCCTCATCCACATAGATCTCTGCTTCCTGCTGTACCAAGAAACTGCTGTCGATCCAATACTGAAGACCCCTCCTGATGTGCTCTTTCTGTCCGTTGGGCTCCCTGCCCAATCTGCATCCATGAAGCCGCATAGCTTCACCTCATCCTCCTGTCTGTACCACAAACCATATCCTGATGTGCCTCTCAAGTATCGCAATACATGCTTGCCCGCCTTCCAGAAGAGCTTGGTAGGCTTGACCATAGCTTGTGAAAGTTGGTTAACTGCATAGCATATATCAGGTCGTGTATTGACCAAATACAGCAGCGACCCCACCAACTGTCGATAAACAGTGGCATCCACTTCTTCTCCCGAAGTGGCATCCTCCTTCGTCCAACCTCCAGGAAGAGGAGTATCAACAGGCTTGCAGCCATGCATGTTGAACTTCTCCAGTATCTCCCGAGCATACTTGCCTTGAGAAACAAACAGTCCACCACTGCGCTGCCATATTTCCAATCCTAGGAAATAGTGAAGGAGGCCCAAATCCTTCATCTCAAACTCTGTAGCAAGATCCTTCTTGCATGACAGTATCAACAACTCATCACCCGTTAGAATCAAATCATCAACATACAGTACAATGATAAGCAACTTACCCTCCACCACAATCTGGTATAGGTTCGGATCCGCCTCGCTCTTGGAGAATCCAAGTCCTGTGAAATAGCTGTCTATCCGTGTGTACCAAGCACGTGGTGCTTGCTTCAACCCATACAGCGCTCTCTTGAGCCTGCACACATGCGACTCGCTGCTGGAGACTTCAAAGCCTTCGGGTTGCTCATTGTACACCTCCTCCTCAATGACTCCCTTGAGGAACGCAGTCTTCACATCCATGATTCCATCTAATGAATGTGCCATCCCATCTGCGCTGAGAGAGCAAGAATCGTCCATATGGAAGAATACCTTGCGACAGGTGCAAAGGTCTCCTCATAATCGATCCCCTCAATCTGTGAAAAGCCTTGTGCAACAAATCTTGCCTTGTACTTCTCCACACTCCCGTCAGCTGCCTGCTTAACTTTGTAGATCCATCTCGAACCTACCACTGATTTCCCTTCCAGTCTAGGAACAATCTCCCATGCACTGTTTCTGACAATAGAATCATACTCTTCCACCATGGCGTCTACCCATGCGGGATCCTCCACAGCTTCCTCGAAAGAGGATGGCTCAGTCACAACACACTTGCTCATAAGAGCCATGTATCCAGTGTACCGATCAGGTGACTGTCTCTGCCTGCGTTGGGCTGTAGGTGGTCCTACAACTTTCTCTGCATCTTGAGCCAGTCGCTCAGCTTCTGTCAAGCGCTTTCGCCCTCTGATGGTTGGCGCTGCATGAGTGGTCTCTTCCACTCCATGAACCTCGTCCTGTGGCTGATCCACGTCCTGAAGCTCATCCTTAGGAACTAATAGCTCATCATCTGCATGCAAGTGTAGCTCCCTCTCAAGCGAACACTTCATGGCTTTCTCCTCCTGAAATTTTATATCCCGTCGCACAACAGTTTTACCACTGTCTGGCACATACACACGATAGTTGTGGGGCGTATCAGTGTACCCCACAAATATCCCAACCTCTGCAGTCGGCTCCAACTTCTTTCTGGCATCCTTCGTCACATGCATGTAAACGTTAGCACCAAAAATCCTCAAACGAGAAAGATCAGGCTTCTTACCAGAATAAGTCTCCTCAGGTGTACTCATGCCAAGTATCCTATGAGGACAACGGTTCTGCACATAAACTGTTGTATTGCATGCTTCCGCCCACAAGTGAAGGGGTAGGCCCTGATCATGCAACATTGCCCGTGCAGCACCCACAATTGTTCTGTTCTTCCGCTCAGCTACCCCGTTCTACTGTGGGTTATGGGGAGTTATGAGCTCTCTACGAATCCCTTCTGCCTTGCAGAAATCCTTGAACTCGTCCGAGATGTATTCACCACCATTATCGCTCCTAAGAGCCTTCACCTTCTTCCCCGACTCCTTCTCGACCAGTGCTTTGAATTCACAGAACTTTGAATATGTCTCGCTCTTCTTCTGCATGAAGAAGATCCAACACTTACGAGAGAAATCATCAACAAAAATCACATAATACCTGTGTTTTGCTGTCGAAGCAACTGAGAAAGGTCCACACACGTCTGTGTGAATTCTCTCAAGGATCGTCGTGGCGCGACTATCCTTCTCGTGAAAGGTGGCTTTCACAAACTTCCCCAAAGTACACCCCTTGCACTGATCTGACTGCGCAAGTGTGCCTTTAGGAAGCCCTGTAGTGATCTGCTGCAGTATCTTCAAGGCTCCATGGTGAAGGTGACCCAATCTCCTATGCCACAACTCGCCATCATCCCGTCTCACCAATCCTTCTGCCTTGCTTGCCATTGCTGCGCATCCATCTACATGCAACTGATAAAGGTTCCTCACTCAAACCCCTATCTTCCGGGTCTCACCAGTTGTCTTGCTGCGCAGGAAGGCCTTTCCCTCGCTGAAAACAACATCATACCCCTTGTCTTCTAACATCGCCACTGAGATGAGATTCTTCTTCAATCCTGGAACATGCATGACTTCCTTCAATACAAAGGGTTTACCAGACTCCTTCTCAAAGGAAATGGTACCGATACCGGTCGCACTGTATCTACCATCATCGCCCATCTCGATGTGCACTCCAAGATCTTTGTCCTCCAGATCAGAGAACAAATCTCTATCTCCCGTCATGTGAAAAGACGCACCACTGTCCAAGAACCACACTGATCCCATCACACTTGAAACCAAGCATGCGATCAATGAAAAATCAAGCTCAAACTGAGAAGCTAAGGCCTCTCCCCCTACAGATCCAGCAGCTTGCTTGTTCTTCTTCTTCTGCGGACAATTTGTGGCATAGTGTCCATGCTAGTGACAGTGAAAACACTTCACCTTGGACATATCCTGCTTCTTGCCTTTCGCACCAGACTGAGAAGCTTTCTTGTTCTTCCCCTTCTTTGCTTTGGCAGCCAAAGCGCAATTCTCTTCATCAGATACCTTTGATGAAGATCCATTCTCACCTTTATTGTTACTGAGTTTATCCTTGAGCGCCAGGTCGCTCTTGCTTTGGAATAACATTTGCAATCCGTTGAAATACATTTCAACAACACTGCTGCAAATTCGATTTTCCACCAGCTCTAAACTCAACTGCTTCCGATCTAGAATTCGTGAGAACACAATATTTCTCGTACAGAGATTGACTGTATGGGCATTCACCAGATATCTCACCTTCCAAAGGAAGGATGAATCCAGAGGCTACCTGGCCCGATTACAGGCTCTGCCTAGAGAAATAGAATGTAAACACTTCCTGAAGAGTAGATCTGATGATCAATCCCCGCTTGATATCCTGTAAAAATCTCTTCTACAAATCAAGCTGCTCCGATACCATGTAGAAATTTTGAATAATTTAACACATATTCAATGGAGATTATCCTGATCATGTACTATTGCGGAAAACATACACAATACATAAGCTCCTCTACGTTGATTAACAATATAGCAGCATCAATAACAATAAAACATCAAGAGCATTCACACATTAACACAGTATGTATCCCGGGGAAAGCATCGCGCTAAAAACCCCAACTATCTGTATATTAATGATTGAGTCATGTAACATTACACAGCATAATACTTCTCACAAGTATCTCCACCTCTGTTACACACAATACCGCTTAGATCTGATCTCCAAATCTCTTCCACTGCTTGCCTGCCTCCACTGCTCAATACATGCTCAAGAACTGATGAGAATTGCTTCCCAAACTCATTTTTCACCTGCAAAATAGTCACTCACTCTTTGTGGACGTGAGCAAAGGCTAAAATGTGGGCCAAATACGTGAGCAAACTCATTGGCATACTCAATCCCTTGATTGTGCAAGATCTGCTGCACAACTATAGTCACAACTGATAGCAATCTGATTCTCTACCACTTGTCCCTGTTGAACTGAACATGCACTGATATGCAACTGAGTTAACTGATGTATTCTTTAGTTGTATTATGAGTTAATAATTAGTTTAACAACTCATCATCAGTCTATCTGCAGTTAGACTAACTACAACTAGTTTAACTAAGTCAAACTGAACACAACTCCATCAACTGTACCTCCAGTCCACTAAACTCAACTCACTTGAGTTCTAACTGAAGTCATGCATGCAACAACTCAACTGACTCATAAGAAAAGCGTATTTCCTTCTGACAGCTGCATGTGCCACCTCTGTAGCTCAAACTGAAGTGCTCCAAGAGAATAAGATCAAGTTTATAGTCCAAATATTATTGTGAGATAATAATATTTGACTTTTCTATTTTTGACAGCCAGTCTAAAAATAGACTTTGATCACTCACACTGTGATCACTCACACTGTGATCACTCACACTTTCATCAAAAATAGAAGTCCATCTATTTTTCCCAACTTGATCAATCATCCATAAACATAGACATGATCCATATGTCTAAAAATAGACATAGTCTAAAAATAGACTTGCGCCAAAAATAGCCTGCGGGCCCACTTAGTGAAGGCGACTCTTTTCACTAAGCTCCATCATCTTGTTGCAATCTCAACAAAAACATGCAATAAAATAATGAGAATGGTGGATTAAGCTAAGTTGGAAGGAAAAATGAGCCCATATAATTACCCATTTATGGGGCTCATCACAAGGACTTCGTGAGAACATCGGCCACCTGCTCGTATGTTGATATATACTCCAGCTTCACTGGCCCCTTCTGAACATAGTCCATGATGAACTGATATTCGATGTCAATTTATTTTGACCTGTCATGAAACATTGGATTCTCCGTGAGTTTAATGCAACCCTAATTATCACAATGAATAATTGTCGGTCTCAACTCCTGATCAAATAGGTCATACAAAAACTTGCGAAGCCAAATGGCGTCACAACTAGCCTGACTAGCAGCCATATACTCAACCTCAGAAGAGCTCAAAGCAACTGACTTTTTCTTTCAACTGAACCAGGACACAACTGCCTAACCCAATCTGAAGCAACACCCTGAAGAGCTTTTCCTGTCAGAAGCACAACCTGCCCAATCTGAATCTGTGTAACCTACCAACCTCACTCCATTTCCCCACCTATAGTCCCGACCATAATCAATAGTCCCCTACACGTAGCGAAAAACGTGCTTTGCAGCTACCCAGTGCACCCTCCTGGGCTCAACCATGAACTAGTTAAGTGTGTTCACTGCAAAGCATATATCTGGCCTAGCGTTGACCAGATACACCAGGGACCCAATAAGCTACCTATACAATGTGGGACCCCCCAAACTAGAATCTGAAGCATGAAGCTTCTTCCAGTTGGTGATCATAGGTGTAGACATGGGTCTGCAGTCTACCATGTTAAATCTTCTCAACACATCCACAACATATTTCCCCTGCCCTAGAAAGATATGCCCCTCCTTCTGCCACACCTCAAGCCCCAAAAAGTAATGCCTTAGCCCAATGTCCTTCATCTCGGACTCCATAGAAATATCCTCCTTGCAACCACTAATCAATATTTTTTCCCCAGTAATGAACAAGTCATCAACATAGAACACAAGAATGAGCAGATCATCCCCTAAAACAATGTATTATAGGTTCGGATCTTCATCACTCTTGGTGAAACCCATATGTTGCAAGTAAGTATCAATCCTTGAATACCAAGCTCTCAAAAATTTCTTAAGTTCGTACAGTGCTCACCTCAACCGACATACATGGGTCTCTGGCCCAAGTACCTCAAAGCCTTGTGGTTGCACAACATACACCTCCTCCTCTATAACTTCATTCAGAAATGTGGTCTTCACATCCATCTGATGGATCTGCTAACCCATTTCTACAGCGATAGAAATAAGGGACCAAATAGAAGTGTACCAATCTATGGGAGTGAAGGTCTCATCATAGTCAACTCCCTCTATCTGTGAGAACCCTCTAGCCACAAACCTCGCCTTGAACTTCTCAATGCTGCCATCTACAACAAGCTTGATCTTGTAGAGCCACCTGGAAGTCACAACTGACTTCCCCTCAGGCCTAGGCACCACTTCCTAGACATTGTTCTTAATGATATAGGCATACTCCTCCACCATAGCCTCTCTTCATAACTCCTAGCTAGCATCCTCCTCATAGCTAGTAGGCTTAGAGTCAACAATGTTAGTAGCCTTGGCTACATAACTGAAAAACCGTTTTGGTGGCACACTCTCCCTATTCACCCTCTTCGGAGGACCAACAAACTCTGCTTCCTTCAAGGTGTCTTGAAGCCACTTGGGCCTCCTCTTTCCTGAAGAATCTTCCCCATAGGGAACCTCATCCTATGCCCCCCCAGTCTGGTGAACCTGAAGGTCTGCCAACTGATCCTGGTGTGCCTATACTAGCACCTGTCCTCGAAGAACCTGCACTGGCACCTGTGCTTGTGTCAGCTGAAGTGCCATGTGAAATCTATACTAGTGGACTCCTGAAAGAAGTGCTCGGTGAACTTGCCACTGGTGCCCTAGATGTCATTGACACTAAAGTACCTCTTGTACTTGTCGATCCAGAACCCTAAGGTCCTTCTCCTTGTACCTGACCTCTCTACTGAGGAGAAGTTTGTCCCTCTCTCTCATCAAATTCTCGCAATCTCCGAGAGGCCCTCTCCTCCTCGAACTTCACATCCCTCCTAATCACCACTCTCCGTTTATAATGAATGAATATCTAATAGGCCTTCGAAGTCTCGTTGTAACCCATAAAGATACCCTTCTCTACCATGGGTTCCAGATTCGTACTCTACTCCTTGGGGATATAAGAATATGTGAGACATCCAAAGATATGAAGATGTGACACATGAGACTTCTCTCCAGTGAAAGCCTCCTCCGGAGTCATATTCCCCAATACTTTGTGAGGACTCTTGTTTTGAAGATAAACAACAGTATTGCAAGCCTCAACCCATAAAAAAAAAGGCAATCCTTGATCATGAATCATCATCCTAGGAGCCCCAACACTATATATGTTCTTCCTTTCAGACACCCCATTCTGTTGGGGGTTGTAAGGAACCGTGAACTCTCTCCTAATGCCCTCCTATGTACAGAAGTCAGAAAACCCACCATCGGTGTACTTACCACCATTTTCTGACCTCAAGACTCGAATCTTCCTACCTGTCTGCTTTTCCACAAGAGATTTGAAATCTTTAAAGCAAGTGAAGAGATCACCCTTGGTCTTCAGGAAATATGTCCAAGTCCTCCTATATTAGTCATCAATGAATATAACATAATACCCATAACCACCCAAAGACACATGAGACATATGGCCACTAACATTAGTATGAATCAAGTCTAGTATACCGGTAGATCTATTGTCATTCATTGGGAATGATAACTTGGTGTACTTGCCCAAAGCACACCCTCTGCAAACCTCATAATGCTCGACACTAAAATTAGGAACTCCAGTAGTGATTTCCTTCAGTACTCTCAAAGCTCCATGATGCATATGCGCCATCCTCCAATGCCATAACCCACATAAGTCTCTATTGCTGATGGTACTAGTGTGAGTGCTACCAAATGTGCTACTCGCCAATACTCCTGCTGAAAGAAAATTGAACCTGTATAGCTTCCCAGAGCGGACTCCAATCACTTTGGCTGAAGTGATGGAAGCTTCCCTGGGATGCATCAATACCTGCCCTCCTAAGAAAGTGATGTCAAACCCCTTCTCCTCTATAGCAGACACTGAAATCAAGTTCTTCTTCATCCCTAGAACATACAAAACATCCGTGAACTTCAAAGGAGGTAAATATTCTCTCTCAAAGGTCACAGTCCCCACACCAACATCTCTCACAGTGCGATCATCTCCTAGTACAATCTTAATACCAATTGCCCTCTTTGCAAGCTCTGAAAAGAAATTCCATGCACTTGTCATAGGTTGGAAGCCTCGCTATCTATGTACCACACATCAGATGATGTACTCCTACTAAATGTAGAAGTACTAAATGCAAAGTCCTAGTTAAATTGTGAAGCAAACTGCTCAACCTCTACTGAAGTTGTAGTACCCTTCTTCCCCTTGTTCTTCCTCTCAGGACACGTAACAGCATAGTGTCCCATCTTCTAACATGCTCAACATTTGACTTTGGACATATCCATATATTTCTTCTTCTTCTTCTCTTTTCCCTTAGCCCCATCTAATGAGGCCCCTTTCTTGGCCTTCCCTTTGTTCCTCCCCCTGGCTGTCAAGGCTACATCCTCCTCATCTTCTATCTTCACCCCACCACTGCCAGTCTTCAATATCTCATGTTGCACACAATCACCCCAAAATTTTTCCCAATTGGGAAGATTCTCCCTAGAGGTAACATCATCTCTAAAGAACT
The DNA here is from genome assembly GCA_031772625.1 of Pinus tabuliformis. NCBI lineage: Eukaryota > Viridiplantae > Streptophyta > Pinopsida > Pinales > Pinaceae > Pinus > Pinus tabuliformis. Next base: position 1,874,031,081 of record CM062818.1, read on the forward strand.
CCCAAGACTTAGGAAGTCATACTACAACTATCTTGACTAAATCTGTGGGTGTAACTGCCTCACCTATAGCAGTCAAATCATCACTTACCTGTTTGACCCGGCCAAGATAATAGACTACACTTTCAGCCTTTGTCATCTTGATGTTCGTCAATTTTTCTTTGAGTACCATCTTCATGCTCTCATTGATACTCTGATAGAGAGTAGTTAGAAGTGTCCACGTCTAATATGCATATGTGTTTCCTCTCACCTGAGGAACCACATGATCCTTCAGAATGTCCATCAAAATCCTTTTTGCCTTTGCATTATTTTTTGTGAATTCAGCAATTCATCTGCAGCAGTAGGATGTACAACCACTTGCTGCAATATTTCCCAAACTGTTGCCTCCTCAAACACTGTCTGAATTATGTCCTTCCAAATGAAATTGTTGGATATCCTATTCAGTCTATCCTCTATACTTAAGAACATGGCCATGACTACTATCCAAAATTTACAAAACCAAGAAAATGGAGAAATGAACTTTCCAGCACACCTTTATGTCCCAAAAGTTCAGTCTGTGTGAAATTTCACCTTGTTGTCCCAAAATATCAGTTTGTTGTCCAAAAATTTAGTTTGTTGTCCAAACGATTGTTTGTTGTCCCAAGCTAGTGTCTGTTGTTCACACTGCAATTTTCAACATGTAGCTCTGATACCATGTTGAAATTTTATGACTAAAAATAAGTTTCCTGCAATCCCAACCCGATTTTAATTTCACCTTATCACTCCCATTCAGTTAAATGCCTTTTCCCATAAACATACATTCAACATATAGAATTCTGCAAATGAAAATTGCAAATTAAAACACATGGGACTATCAACACATGCTGAAAATAAATATGGATGTCATAACTAGACCAGCAACACACATAAAAATACACAGATTTTTTATCAACTTATACCCAGGCAAAACCTCTTCAATCTTCTTCGAGGAAAACCTATTAGAGAGCTCTTCAAATTTATTTATCTTTCAAGTTCAATAAAAATACATTTGCAGACAAAACAAAATAATAAAATACAACTTATCTCTTTAGCCCAAAATTCCTTCAAAATCATGCCCACTTTGCCTCGATTTTCGTGCCCACTTGAAGCTGAAAATATGTACTATATGGATACGAATGTACAGACTATATTGTACGGACTCTGTATGGACTGTACAGATTTTTGTATCGTTGTACAGACTATATGGATTTTTTCCAAAAAAACAAAATAAACCTTGTCTTGAACAACGTGCAACCCACAACATTCAATGTTGTTCGTAATCTTTACCTGGAAAACACTCCTTCAGCTTGCTGCAACAAATTTCTCCTTCAAAACTTTTCTCCAGCTCTCAGCCTCTTTTCTCCAATCTACTCATGAAGAATGAATGCAATCTCTCTTTTCTTTTCCCCATTTTGTTTCCCTAAATGAATTTTGGGCAACCCTAAGATCTAATGGCTCATATTCATTTAGATCAAGGGATGAGAATAAAGGTAGAGACTAACCCATGGGAAACCACTTGTCCAAGGTACATTAAAAATCAACAATACACCAAATATTGTTGCACAAACTCACACTTATTCATATTTTCTAGCAGTTGATGCTTCTTCAATGTTTCCACCACCTGCGTCAAATGTGACATATGCTCCTCCCAGGTAGCATTATATACTAGTATATCATCCAGAAAGACAATAACAAATGAATCTATAAAAGGGTGCAGTATATCATTCTTTAATCTCATAAAGGTAGCTGTGCATTGCATACGCCAAATGGAATAACTAACCACTCATACAAATCTTGCTTGGTTTTGAAGGCGGTCTTCCATGTATCTTCTTCTTTGACTCAAACCTGGTGACATCTAGACTTCAAGTCCAGCTTGGTGAAATATTTTTCTTGTGCAACTGATCTAGCAAATCATCTATCCTTGGTAGGGTGTATATGTTCTTGAGCATGATTTTATTCAATGCCCTGTAATCTATACACCTCCGCCGAGTCCCATCCTTCTTTGGCACAATGATGATGGGTGACCCACATGGTGATGTACTTTGTTGAATGACACCATGTTCCAGAAGTTGTTACAATTGGGTTTGGATGATCATGAATTTCTAGTCCCAACTTCTTGACCTATACCTCTAAATGGAAGAGATTGGTCATTTCTTTCTCTTTCTGTTGTTGAAGGCTACTCAGATTCACCTCCTTTTGCGCTAATGTACATACGATCTTGTCATCCACGTCCGAGTTGCTTTTAACTTGGTTGCTCGAATCAGTGACCATGAGATTCTTCTCCTTCTTATATTTATTCTTCTTCTTCGGGTTTAGCTCCAGATGAAAATTCCACCACTTCTCCTCTATATGGCCATAAATGTTTCAGTGGTTGCAATGGTTTCTAGGATCTCTGCACTGATATGTTGTGGTTGCTTGTCTTTTTATCTTTTCCCCCTATTTTCTTCTTCTTCCCCTCTTTAGAATCCTCTTGTTGCTGCTTCTACTTCGATCCACTTGATTGTGCTCTTTTCAGGCCTATGTTTTCCAGGTATTATGCCTGTACACAAGCCTCATCCACTGATTTGGGCTTGAACAACATCACTTTCTCACGTAGATGGCGGTGCAGACCCCCCAAATATTTGAGGAATACATCTGGGTTCTTTGGAGAGATACCCAACATAGCCATCCTCCTGAATTTTGTGGTGTACTCCTGCACACTTTGGCCCAACTTTTGCCTAAAGTAATGCCACCATATCCACTGGTTCTCCACATACCCTATGGGATAAAACTATGACTTAATGATGACTTTGAAATCTCCCACTTAGTCACTGGAGGTTCTTGTTGGCATTATGGCTAAAGTGTTGTCCTTGATGGGAACCCATTCAGGTGATAGATCACAGTACTTCAAGTCAGCAGCAGAGATTGATGATCAGCTATCAAATATTGAAGAAAATAAGGGGTACGCAGGTACACCTTACATAAGGTGCGTACACGCAGGTCGGTGTTACATAAAGTGCGTACATACCCGCAGTCATCCCGTTCAGGAGGTGCGTACCCCCAGTGCACACATTTCAAGGCAGAGAAAAGCACACGTGGGGTTTCTTATGTTTAACCTTTGGTATTTAGCCGACGGTTTTGTGTTATTATGGTGTCAGCCCGTGGTATTGATCCATGATTTAAGGAAGAACTTTCCTATATAAAGCAAAGGAGATCATTTGGCTTGAGCATGTTTTGTGTTGAATATCTTATGAGGGCTAGATCTGAAATATTATGATCTCTTGGGAGTAATTTCTAGATCTAAATAAGGCGAATCTACTGATGGATTGAGATCTCTTCGGCGCATGTTCAGATCTGTAGATCTGACTATCTGGGTTATTTTTGAAGTCTTGAAATCATCTTTGCCCGAAGGTACAGTGAAAGAAAAGTGCGTACATACGCAGGAACGAAGCGTTTTAGGTGCGCCGGTACGCAGGCACAGAAGGGTTGCAGGTGTGGAGGTCCACAGGCAGTTCAATGGATACAGTGCGTATGTAAGCAGGCGAGTAGTTGAGCAGGGTGCGTACGTAAGCAAGCGAATAGTTGAGCAGGGTGTGTACGTAAGCAGGCAAGCAGTTGAGCAGGGTGCTTACTGTAAGCAGGCAGTACATGGGTGAAGCTGCTTACTTCTCTTGAAATCTCTGTTTATCATTGATGTGTTCTAGGTTTGGTTCTATTATTGTTGATCTGGTTACTACAGTTGACTGGGTGATTTTCTTATACTTGATGATCATTTGATGCTTATGGATCCAGTTTGAAAATTTATGAAAAGTGGTCCTTGTAAGAAAAGAATTAGGGGGTTGTAGCTCCCTTCCAGGAGAGACTGGAAAACGAGAGAGAGAGTTGTAGCTCTCTGCAGGTTGCAGCCTGCGTACTGGTAAAGGACTGCACCAGTACAAAACCATTGTAAAAGGAGTTTCTAATTTGAAAGAAGATAGAGACATATTGCAGCAGGGGGTTTTCACCCACATTGGGTTTCCACCTTACATCTTGTGTTCTTTGGTGTGACTATCTGTTTTCTTTGTTCATGCTCATTATTTTATGGTACTGACATGCAAAAATAATTCAAAGAACAAATAAGGAAGATTTATTAAAAGAATTAGATAATACTGATTCACCCCCCCTCTCAGTATGATTTCCAACAATTGGTATCAAAGCAGGTCCTTCAGAAAAGCTTGATTGCTTGAAGGTAGATCGTTCATCATGAGCAACTACGAGAGAGAAGCATCAATCAGGCCACCGGTTTTTGATGGGAGAAACTTCAATTATTGGAAGGTAAGAGTTACTGCCTATCTTCAATCTCTTGGTACAGAAGTTTGGGACATCGTAGAGACAGGCTACGCTTTTCCTTCAGCCACTCCTACAGATGCAGCCGAGAAAAAGAAGTATGAAACAAATGCGAAAGCAATCAGTACTCTATTAGGATGTATATCCCAATCGGAATTCATGAAGGTAATGCACTATAAATCCGCAAAAGAGATATGGGACAAAATTGTCACGAGCTATGAAGGAGATGAACAGGTAAAGCGTGCTAAACTTCAAACTCTCAGAATTTAGTATGAGACTCTCAAGATGTATAATGATGAAAGTGTGGCTAACTATTTTCTTCGGGTATATGAGGTTGTTAATTGTATGAAAAATTTGGGTGAAGAAATAAAAGAGGCTATTGTGGTTGAAAAGGTTCTAAGATCATTGTCCCCCAAGTTTGAATCTAAAGTATCTGCAATAGAAGAAAAGGAAAATCTACGAATCCTTACTATGTCTCAGCTACATGGAATTCTAACTGCTTATGAAATGAGAAAGGGAGGTCCATCAGACAGAAGAGAAGCTGCTTTCAAGGCATCAGGCAAAGGAGATTATTATGAAGCAAGCCACGTCCCAGAAGAAGAGGAATAAGAATCAAATTTTGTCAGAAATCTTCAAAGGGGTTCTGGAAGGTTCAGAGGTAAGTTACCTTTTAAATTCTTTGCTTGTGGAAGAGTAGGTCATTATGCTGCAAAATGTCCTTATAAGGATAAAGGAAAGGAACCTGCTAGATGGAACAAGAAACAGAATGCAAATAAGAAAAGCTACTACACTCATGAAGATAGTGATGGTCTATCAAACAGTGATGAAGATGAAAGAGGTAATGAATATAAGTTGTTAGTGGCATTTGAAGATGATGATTATATGGATGCTATAGATGTGGATAACCTTTATGATGAAATTACTAGACTCAAGAGATGTATAGAAGAAAAGAATATGATCATTGATACTCTACAATTTCAAATTGATAAAAAAGAAAAACATCTTGAAAAATTAGAAGGTGAAATTGTTGGTCTTAGAAAAGAGATTGAGAAAACAAAAGCTATTAATCTTAAGTTTGTCAAAGGATCTGAAACTTTGGATGAGATTATCAATGTGCAACGGTCTCCACTAAACAAGACAGGTCTGGGCTATAATGGAGAAACTTCTCAAGCATCCACCTCAAAAAGTTATCTTGATGCAGCAATAAGAAATGAGCAAAAGCACAATGAAGATCATCAGGTAAAGCAGGGACGAATTACAAACAGAAACTATCAGGGGCAATCCATCTTAAGGGTGAACAAAAGCTACAACCAGCCACAGGTAAAATCTTCTCAATTTGGTTCAAGAATAGATGACAATAGAAATTACAATCAATTGGCTGGTAGATTCGATAACCGCAGAAGTTTCTTCAAAGGACAATGCTTTTCTTGCCATAACTTTGGTCACAAAGCAGCTCAATGTGTTGCATATAAAACGATCATGACTAGGGAAGCTCAAAAACAAAGAAGTATGACGGGGATTACAAAAAGGACCTATAACAAATTTTTGGTTCTTGAAAATGAAGTTGAATGTTCTATTTGCAATAAATTTGGTCATGAAGACTCTGAATGCAGGAGCAGGTTTCAGCAGAAAAAGGAACAAACCTCAAGCACCAAAACATGGAGAATAAAGGAACCTCAAACAAAAAGATGTGGGATAGCATTTTATGCAGAGGGACAGGAAAATCTATGGTACATTGACAGTGGATGTTCAAAGCATATGACAGGTGATAAAGAAAAACTTGAGTCTTATTCTACTCTAGAAAAGGGAAAGAAAGTCTCTTTTGGAAATGATACTCCTGCAACTATAAAAGGAAAAGGCATTGCTCAGTTAAAAGAAAAGGTCAAGGCTGGAAATGTTTTGTATGTTGATGGATTGAAGCATAATCTTCTAAGTGTCAGCCAGATGTGTGATTAAAGAACCGAGGTCATATTCAGATCAAATGGATGTCTTGTTCGTGATCTTGATACAGGTAAAATAGTGATCAAAGGCAAAAGAACTCCAAATAATCTGTACATATTTGAAGAAGGACAACAACAATGCTATCTGAGCAAGGATGATGAGCACTGGTTATGGCATCGGAGATTGGGACATATAAGCTTTTCACAAATAAGGAAAGCATGCAAATATCAGGCAGTTCGCGATCTTCCAGATATCAAAATTCTTGACAACACCATATGCAAATCATGTCAGTTTGGAAAAAAAACTAGAACTAACTTTCCAGAGAAAGAAGGTTCAGCTAGCATGCCTCTTGAGCTAGTACATACAGATACATGCAGTCCTTTCAGGAAAAGAACACCTCGAGGAGAAGAATACTTGATATTATTCATTGACGATTTCTCCAGGTTTGTCTGGTTAGGACTTATGAAGCACAAAGATGAAGCATTCGAAAAATTCAAATCCTTCAAAGCCTTGGTTGAAAATGAATCAGGTCACAAAATTAAGTGCCTCAAATCCGACAGAGGTGGGGAATTTACTTCAAATGAATTTTTCGATTTCTGTGAAGAACATGGGATAAGAAGAGAATTCTCTACAGCAAGAACTCCTCAGCAAAATGGAGTTGTGGAAAGAATGAACAAAACAGTCCAACAAATGGCTCGTGCTATGCTTGATGAGTCAGGAACTCCCGCAACTTTCTGGGGTGAAGCTGCACATGCTGCAGTTGTTATTCTCAACAAAACAAATGTCCGGGTGAACAACACTCAAACTCCTCATGAGCTCTGGAGTGGTAGGACTCCTTCGGTAAAGAACTTCAAAATCTTTGGGAGCAAATGCTATATCAAGAATACTGATGAGCAGCTTGGCAAACTTGAACCTAGAGCAGATGAAGGCATTCTTCTTGGTTACTCTCCACATAGCAAAGCATACAAATGCTACAATAAAAGACTTGGCAGAATAGTTGACAGCATTGATGTAGTGGTTGATGAGAAGGGATACATTCCTAGGCAAGTACATCATGAATACATCGAAGAAGATGAAGGCTACCCCCAACGACAGAATGATGAAGAAGAAGAACCAGAGGAGCAAAAAAGAATAGAAGAAAAGACTCCATCCATATATGTTCAGAAGAATCATCCAGAATCTCATATTATGGGGCAGAAAGAAGCAGGTGTACAAACAAGAAGAACAGTTGCAGAAGATTCAAGCTATTTGGCATTACTCTCCTCTACTGAACCACAAAATGTGAAAGAGGCATGCAAAGATGAATGTTGGGTGAAAGCAATGGATGAAGAACTTGAGCAGATCGAAAAGAAAAACACTTGGGAGCTGGTTCCTAGACCAAAGGATAAGAATGTTATCGGAACAAAATGGGTCTTCAAAAATAAATTGAATGAAAATGGAGAAGTAATTAGAAACAAAGCCAGACTTGTTTGTAAAGGGTATGCGCAACAAGAAGGAATAGACTTTGAAGAAACCTTTTCTCCTGTTGCAAGACTTGAGGCCATCCGAATGTTCCTTGCTCTCTCAAGTTTTCAAAACTTCAAAGTATTTCAAATGGACTTGAAATTAGCCTTTCTGAATGGAGACTTGGAAGAAGAAGTATACATTGAACAGCCAGATGGGTTCATTCTTGGAAATGATCCAAATCTTGTATGCAGATTGAAAAAGGCTCTCTATGGTCTCAAACAAGCTCCAAGGGCTTGGTACTACCGTTTGGACAAATATCTTCATCAACAAGGTTTTTCAAAAGGATCAACAGATAGCAATCTTTATATAAAAGTTGAAAATGACAAATTGCTAATACTTGTTGTGTATGTAGATGACATTATTTTTGGGAGCAATGAAGGAGCTATGAGTCAAAGCTTTGCCTTGGTCATGCAGAAAGAATTTGAAATGTCCTTGCTAGGAGAACTGACATATTTCCTTGGTTTGCAAATCCAACAAAAAGAAGGAGGAATCTTTTTATCTCAAACCAAGTATCTCAAATAGATTTTGAAGAAATATGGTATGGAAGATGCAAAACCAGTATGTACACCCATGGTCACAGGATGTAGCCTCAGTGCAAATGATGAATCTGCAGCAGTACATCAAAAAACCTACAGATCTATGATTGGAAGTTTACTTTATTTGACAGGTACCCGACCAGACATCATGCATGCAGTTGGAATAGTTGGAAGATTTCAGGCAAATCCGAAGGAGACTCATCTTCAGGCAGTGAAGAGAATTTTCAAATATCTTCAAGGGACTCAAAATTATGGCTTATGGTATCCTAGAGATACAGATCTTACACTTCATGCTTATACAGATGAAGATTGGGCCGGAAGCGTGGATGACAGGAAAAGCACAAGTGGTGGTGCGTTATTTATGGGTTCCAGACCGGTATCTTGGTTCAGCAAGAAACAGAGTTCAATTGCCTTGTCTACAGCTGAAGCGGAATATGTTGCTGTTGCATCTTGTTGCACCCAACTCCTTTGGATGATGCAGACTTTGCAGGATTTTCAAATCACTTGTACACCACCAATCCCCATCTTATGTGATAACACAAGTGCAATCAGCATCTTAAAGAATCCTGTTATGCATTCAAAAACCAAGCACATACCAATCAAGTACCATTTTCTCTGGGAACAAGTGCTTGAACAGAAGGTCAAGTTGGAGTATGTTCCTTCTAAGGAACAAGTTGCTGATATTCTCACCAAACCATTGCCCATGGACACTTTTGAATACCTCAGGCAAAAGCTGGGGGTTGTTGATGCATAATCTTATTGCTAAACCTCTTCTGATTGATGGTACAGGTTCAGGGGGAGCATATAATGCATTGTTGGCATTATGGAGGATGTGCAAAAGGAGATCTTGGAAGTAGCTGCAATATGTCTCTATCTCTTTCATGGTGGATTATGGTTCTTCGTTGCAGATCTGGTTCATATTCAGGGGGAGCATAACCATTTTCCCTTGATGTCAAAGGGGGAGAATGAAGCTGAAGTTTTGAGGTTGCCATCAAGTCCAAAGGGGGAGATTGTTGGCATTATGGCTAAAGTGTTGTCCTTGATGGCAACCCATTCAGGTGATAGATCACAGTACTTCAAGTCAGCAGCAGAGATTGATGATTAGCTATCAAATATTGAAGAAAATAAGGGGTACGCAGGTACACCTTACATAAGGTGCGTACACGCAGGTCGGTGTTACATAAAGTGCGTACATACCCGCAGTCATCCCGTTCAGGAGGTGCGTACCCCCAGTGCACACATTTCAAGGCAGAGAAAAGCACACGTGGGGTTTCTTATGTTTAACCTTTGGTATTTAGCCGACGGTTTTGTGTTATTATGATGTCGGCCCGTGGTATTGATCCATGATTTAAGGAAAAACTTTCCTATATAAAGCAAAGGAGATCATTTGGCTTGAGCATGTTTTGCGTTGAATATCTTATGAGGGCTAGATCTGAAATATTATGATCTCTTGGGAGTAATGTCTAGATCTAAATAAGGCGAATCTACTGATGGATTGAGATCTCTTCAGCGCATGTTCAGATCTATAGATCTGACTGTCTGGGTTATTTCTGAAGTCTTGAAATCATCTTTGCCCGAAGGTACGCAGGTACAATGAAAGGAAAGTGCGTACATACGCAGGAACGAAGCGTTTCAGGTGCGCCGGTACGCAGGCACAGAAGGGTTGCAGGTGCGGAGGTCCGCAGGCAGTTCAATGGATACAGTGCGTATGTAAGCAGGCGAGCAGTTGAGCAGGGTGCGTACGTAAGCAGGCGAATAGTTGAGCAGGGTGCATACGTAAGCAGGCGAGCAGTTGAGCAGGGTGCTTACTGTAAGCAGGCAGTACATGGGTGAAGCTACTTACTTCTCTTGAAATATCTGTTTATCATTGCTGTGTTCTGGGTTTGGTTCTATTATTGTTGATCTGGTTACTACAGTTGACTGGGTGATTTTCTTATACTTGATGATCATTTGATGCTTATGGATCCAGTTTGAAAATTTATGAAAAGTGGTCCTTGTAAGAAAAGAAGTAGGGGGTTGTAGCTCCCTTCCAGGAGAGACTGGAAAACGAGAGAGAGAGTTGTAGCTCTCTGCAGGTTGCAGCCTGCGTACTGGTAAAGGACTGCACCAGTACAAAACCATTGTAAAAGGAGTTTCTAATTTGAAAGAAGATAGAGACATATTGTAGCAGGTGGTTTTCACCCACATTGGGTTTCCACCTTACATCTTGTGTTCTTTGGTGTGACTATCTGTTTTCTTTGTTCATGCTCATTATTTTATGGTACTGACATGCAAAAATAATTCAAAGAACAAATAAGGAAGATTTATTAAAAGAATTAGATAATACTGATTCACCCCCCCTCTCAGTATTATTTCCAACAGTTCTCCCTCCAAACTCACGGTTTTCGTGTCGCTCTCCCACCAAGTCAGTGCATGGCTCTAATTTCAGCGACATGAATGAGATCTTTTTCCCTTCCTCGATCTGATGGACACTAAAATAAACTTCCAGTTGTTGCAACCAGTGGTTCAGTTTCAGAGCATCGATCTCACCATGGTATGGATTGATATTGACATTTTCTTCCATTTTAAATAGGGATTGATCCATGACACTCGAACTAGGTTGGTCTTTTCTGGGTTCTTTCTTCGACTGGTTCTTCGTGTCTTCCCGATCTCGCGATCCCCCTTCTGATTTTTCCTTTGCATTAGAACCACCATCTTCTCCAAATACCCTAACTTATTTCTTAGTGCTATCATGAGGAGGTTTACATTGTGGTTTATATTCACGACTTGTTGTTCGAGCCGCGAAAATCTCACCTTTACAGGATCACGAGGTTTATTTACAAATTCATCAACCATTAATAAGGTTTTATGATTTTTGACCCCGCCAACCTAGATCCCCTGCAAATATCCAAAAATACCCAAAGAAACATGCTCTGATACCAAATGACCCATAAATTATCGTGGATATCCCATTGGACAGTTCACCGCAACAAATCTAATAATATTATATTACAACTCTGAAAATTCTACATTATTACATTTTATTAAACTTTAAGATTTGTGGATTTAACTGTAATTAGTGCATGCATGCGAATGGAAATTATGTAAAAAAGTAGATAACGACAAAATAAGAACACACACGCAAGACATAATATATGCTCTATGGGAAACCCTTTCGGGAGAAAACCCAGCTAGAAGGTGAGTGCACTTCTCTCTCTTTCTCTGTCTTGAAATATGGCTACAGGGACAAAGAAGTAATGCATGTGGCTCGTGGGCTACTATAGTGCATATATCCTCTCTGTGTTCTCTACCTCCTATCTCTCCTAGCTATCTTTGCTCAGCTATAGAACAAATTGCTCTCGAAAGAATGGAATGCGTCTTTCTTCTAGTGGACCTGTTATAACACAGCCCGATAGCCTACGAGTGGTTAAGTTTGACTACATCAACACTTAACTAGAGTTACAAAATAGAATTTTCTAGAGTCTCTTAAATCACAAACATGTGGCTAGCCCCTTTTCCATGAATAATGGGGGTTGACGCGACATCCTCCTAAACTATAGGTGCAAAAACAGGGAGGTCAACTTTTGAGTGGCATAAATTTTGCATATAGACTTTGATTGACGCGCTTCTTGCACCATTGGAAAGGTGTCTATGTGTAGAATAGCATGAAAAGGTGTTGCGCTAAAGCGGCAAATTTTTACCCCCAAAAAATTCCATTTGATGCCTCAAAAAACTTCTTAAAGGTTTCAGACCCCGTTTCGCCAAACTGGGTCCCACCGATAAAAATGCTCTTGTGAGCTAATTCCTCCACCTCTTCCACTCCAAATGCATCGAGATGGATGACAAACAATATAATGATCCAATTCAGATCACAATGTCAAGGAGAGATTGTGCATTGTGCAATCTCTATGTCCAAGGTGGCAGGACTGAGCCCTGTAACTATGCAATGCGCAATTGGGCTAGCCTGTAAAGCATATTTCGTAGTCTCAGAGGCCAAGCTTTAAGCTTGAGCCTTGGACTTGCGCAATGGCTAGCTTGGCAAGGCAAATCATGGCCAAGTGAAGTGCATATCTACCCAGTGAGGGTTTGGGAAAGTAGCATATCTAAGTGATAGTGCAAGTTTGGGTGCAAATCTGACTAAGTATGGATAGATCAGTGTAAATCAAATGCAGAAAACTAGCATGCAAAAGGAAAAACAAACATTCATGGAGGGTCACCAAAACGACGACTTCTAATGGGGAAAAACAAGAAAATTAATGTGACACTTGTAAAAGGTGAACGACAGACTGAACACAAACTTGTACAAGCTAATATAAAGTAAAAATTGAACAACCATGAAGAGAAACAATTAAAATAACACTCACAAAAGCGAAACAAAAAAAAGCAATAAAAAGCGGCAAAAGATTACAAAAAAAAAATTACCCAGAAAAGTGTTGCAAACTACATCGAAGGCTCCTTGATTTCCTTGGGAATGCCAAAGCTCCAAGATCAAATGTGAAAATGAGCTCTAGAGGCATCTCTTATACAGATTTAGGCTAGTTAGGGTTTTTGATACACATGCCTAAAATCAAGGAAAAGGCGACACTTGGAAGAAATTTCCAAAAATAGTATGTGTGCTACCTCCAGAAAACTAATAACGATTCCCTATTATTTGGGACATTTTTTTCTTTTTAATTTTTCTTGTTTCTCAGGGAAACTGTGCGTGCACACTTTCAAAGAGGATTGCACAGTTCTCAAGGACTAGGAAACTTCTCAACTCAGTGCATTGCACAGTTTCTAAGCTCAGTGAAGGGATTGTGCAGTTTCTGAGCTTAGTGCTAGGCTGCTATCCAGAATTGTGTAGTTTCCAAGCTCAAGATTGGGTTTTCATTCTGGATTGTGAAATTTCCATCATCAAGATTGGCTTGCCCTCTATGGTTGCGCATTTCTAGAGGCAAGCCCAACAATGCTGCAAGGTGAAGGCAGAAGGTTGCTTGTGACTTAAAAGGTTTAGATCAGAAAGAAAACAAGCAAACACAAGCACAACATAAAAATATAAGTCTTGGTCACAGCATGAATACTTGAAAACAGTCAAATATTACCTCATGTAGATACAAGGGAGGCTCCAAAATCAAAGCATGGAAAAATTTTGGACGGTGGTTGTAGCATCTACAACACATTTGTATGTCAATGTAGTCTCAAATCATAACCAGAGGCATATCTCAATCCATAATTTATATTCCCATGTAGATATCTCAACACATGTTTTGCAGCCACCCAGTGAGCATATATTTGGTCTAATGTTGACCAGAAACATCAGAGCCTCAATCAGTTGTCGACATGTAGAAGGATTTGCTAGATTTGTTCCCACAACTTCACCACATAACTTCTTGAAGTTTTCCTCCATCGATGTGGCCATGCATTTACAATCCACCATCTCAAATCTCTCAAAGAGTTTGACAACATATTTTCCTTGGTTTAGGAAAACCTCTCTAGGTTTCTGCCACACCTCTAAACCCATGAAATAGTGCATCAACCCAAGTTTTTTCATCTCAAATTCGAAGGAAAAATCCCTCTTACATTGGATGATCAGAGGCTCTATTCCTATCAAGAATAATTCATCAACAAATAAAAATAAAATTCAAAGGCATCCCTTGGATAACCTTGAAGTAGATGTTCAAATCAGTATTGCTTTTGTTGAATCCAAGCTTCATCAGGTATCCAACGATCCAAGCATACCAAGACCTAGGGGCTTGCTTCAATCCATATAAGGATTTCTTCAATCTGCAAACACGAATTTCTCTATCGTGTTCCTCAAATCCTTGTGGTTGCTCTAGGTACAATGATTCGTTGAGTATTCCATGAAGAAAGGTTGTCTTCACATCCATATGATGAATACTCCAACCCTAATTAGTAGCAAGAGTAATAATAGATCGGATTTTAGTTTATTGGGCAACAGGTGCAAATATCTCATCATAATATTCTCCCTTTCTGGGAGAATCCTCTAGCCATAAACCTTGCTTTGAATTTCTCAATTCTACCATCAAATGCTTGTTTAATTTTGTATATCCACTTGGAATTCACAGCGAACTTCCCTTTAGGTCTCGAAACCACCTCCCATACATTGTTTTTCATGATAGATTGATATTCTTCGGCAATGGCATCTCTCCAAACATGCTCCTTCACTACTTCTTCATAATTGCAAGGTTCAAATTGTATGATGTCACTCATCAATGCAGCATATCCCTGATATCTAGGAGGTTTCTTACTTTCTCTAAAGGTGCATCTAGGGGTTGAATGTCTCTCTTCATCTTGTAAAGTATCATGAAGCCACAAAGGTCTCTTCCTATAAGGAGGATCACCAGGAGGAGCATCCACTGTTGCCATAAGCTCATCTGGAAGGTCAAGCTTTCGCATGGATGGCTCTGCATCTACATCCATAGTATCGTCTCTTCTCTCAATTATAGTAAGGGCAGGAGAATCCCTAGTTTTTCCAAAGGAAACATCTTCATCAAAGGTCACATATCTGTTGAACTCAATGTTCCTTTGTCCTGGATTATATATCCTATAAGCTTTATAATTTTCACAACAACCAACAAATGTACATTTCTTTCCTAAAGCCTCTAGCTTTGACCATTTCTCTTTCGATACATGAAAGTAGAGAGGGAAACAAAATATTCTCAAGTCTCCAACTTTCGGTTTCACACCTATAAAAATTTATTTAGGAGTCTTGTCCGTCAAGACTTGATGATGGCTTCTATTTTGTACATATTAAAAATATTTGTTGCTTCTCCCCACAAAAACATAAGAATTTTTTTATCATGAATCATGTTTTTGGCATCTTCCAAGATGGTCCTGTTATTCCTCTCATCAACTCCATTTTTTTTAGGGGTGTATGGAATAGTCATCTACCTCTTAATTTCGGCTTCCTTACAAAAATCCTTAAATTCATTTGAAATGAATTCTCCTCCATTATCTATCCTCAAGGTCTTCATCTTCTTTTTAGTTTGATATTCCACTAGAGCTTCGAAGTCCCTAAACATGCTGAAAGTTTGATCCTTAGTCTTCAAGAAGAAGATCCAAGTTTTATGGGGGAATTCATTAACAAAAATAACATAGTATAAATATCCTCCAAGAGATGTTACCAGCATGGGCCCACAAAGGGAAGAATGAATGAGTTGAATAATCTCTTTAGATTTTCTACTACTAGAAGGGAATGGTCCCTTGAAATTCTTGCCACTAGCACATCTATGACATACACCTTCATGATCCACTTGAATCTGGGGAATCCATGAAACCATACTGCTCAAGTTAGATAGAGTCTTGTAATGAAGGTGAGAAAATATCGGTTACCAAATCTCACACTTATTAGTGGTATCATGGACCAATGCTTGAACCGATCTTCCACAAACTCTGTATAGGCCTTCATTTCTTACGCCAAGTGTGAAGGCTTCCTTTAAGATAGATCTCCTTGACCAGGAAAAGACTTTTCCATCAAAGAATGCAACTCTATACCCTTTGTCTTCCATGGTAGAAATGGTGACAATATTCTTCTTCAAGCGTGGCACATACAGGACATCATGTAGATGACTGGTTTGACCAAAATCCAAATTAAACAAAGCCAGACCCTTTAACAAGATGAGTAGAATTATCCCTACCTATAATTTTCAAATTAGACTCCCTCTAAACCAAATTTGAGAGGATTTTACCATACCCAGTAAAGTGTGCAGATGCCCCACTATCCACCAGCTTGTTATCAATGTTATCTAAAGATGAGCCAAGAAGAGAAGCAACACAATAATATTCATATTGAATATTAGCAATATTATTATCATACCTTGTGTTCTTGGACCTCTTTTCAGGGCGTTAACTCTCTTCAACACTTGTGTGGGCAGAAATATCTCTTCCTCTCCTTCTATTATTAAAGTTGTTGTTGTTGCCAATGTTGTTGGAAACGAGCCTCTAAGCACTTCTTCTTTCAGGACAATCTTGGGCTATGTGGCCAAAGTTGTTGCATCTATAGAATTGTACTTTGGACAAGTCCCTTCTATTATTGTTGAATGTTGGAGCTAGATTCATTTTCCATTTGGAAGGTCTTCCTTTCCATTTTCCTTTATTTACATTGGTTGCAAATGTTGTAGGTTCTCCTTCCTCTTGTCTCTGAATTCTTCCTCTGGAAATGAGATTGGATTCTTCTTGAGTGCAAGAGCCCAAAAGTTCATCAAATGAAGGGAGTTTATTTCTGCTATTAATGTTTGTAATGAATGTCTCCCAAGACATGGGGAGTCCACCAAGAGTCATCTACACAAGCTCTCTATTAGGAATTATTTCTCCAATGGAAAGAAGTTGATCTCTTATTTGAGAGTTTCTCATGAAGTAGCTTGTTATATATTATGACTTGGTGTTGTAGCAGTTGCAACACCCTCCAAATTTTTGGCTTGCATCCAATTTTGGAGCCTTCCTTGTTTTTCCCTTGATGATTGTAAACACTCGGGCTCATCCCATGAGCTCTTGTCGAGGCTTTGCACCCTCTTTGCTTGACCGATCACTAGTCGTCTTTTAGCATTTTGGTTGCAATGTCACGCTTGCGGTCTTGTTCTGGATATGTTGAAAGTTTTTCTTTGTGTGTGTGAGTTGTGTTCTCTATGTAAACATCTATCGAACTCACACACAAATTTGTAAACGATGTTGTGCAAGTGTCGTCACGATCTTTCAATGATATATCTCAAGTGTCGCACTTGTCACTCTCACCCTTTAGTCAGTCACACTGAGCATATGTTGTCTTGTGATTTCAGGTTTCTTGTCACTGGGTCATGTTGAGTGTGTGTTCATAAGGTCATGTATACACGATTTCACTCGCTCACACACTTAACCATTTTTCCTAAGATCTGTCGACTATACCACCCTCCATCAATCGGACCTCCACTGAGCTGCATTACATAGTCTCAGCCCTCAGTGACCAAGCACTGTTGCCCAAAAATGTGCAGAGCTTGAGGCTGCCCTCTAGGAAGTCTGCACTGCACAATTATGGAATCAACCTAACTGACTATCACCCAAAACAACATAGAAGTTTCCCAAGAATCCATCTCAGTCTGTGCTCCCCGCAAGCCTATCCATCAAGCCTCCCGCTGGTCAACCGAAGAATTTGACTTGAGCAGTGACTTAGGGTTGCACTCATCTCCAAAAACACGTAGAAGTTATCCAGCTTTCCTGCCTGCACTACCTGAAGAAACTGCATAGACATGAGGTACAGGCACCCACTTCCTATCATTGCATTGTCCTAAGAAATTGCACAATTTTTCCAGGCAGTCCCCCTGCTGGCCTGCTCTCCACTCCTAAAAAATGTGCAGTTTTCATGGAAAATCCACCTGCTTCTCGAAACCCTGCTCAGCCTTGAAGCTTCGCAGTCATGTCATGCTTGATTGCCTCCCAAAACTGTGTAGTTCTGAACATTAGGCTCCTGCAACCCGATCTCGACCTCCCCTAGAAAATTGTGCAATTTTCATTGCCAGTACCTCCTGCTGCTCACGCTACCTTCCCTGAAAAAACTACGCAATTTTTCCTCACAACTGAGCCATATCCCGCAGATGTCACTGCTATCTCGGACTACTCAATCTAGCCTTTGAGTAACCTCGGCGCAGTTTCAGAGCCTTGTCCTCTCTCCTGCTCACCCACACTCGGAAACGAAAGGTGATGCATCATGGTAGACTAGGGGATTTATGGATTCGATGTCAGCTCGTCATGAGTGATTGCAGAAATAGGTACATGAATGGGACATGGCACGATGACGAATGGGATGAACAAAAAGCCCATGCTAGGATACTTGTTCTCGAATGGATGAACACATGAAGCATGCCCAGTACCAGTGAAGGGGACACATGCACATGCAACATCAAGCGAACACCAAGACCATCGAAGACTCCGCACACCTAGTCATGTGGAGGTGAAGCTTTGATACAACATGAGCACACTCAATACTCAGCAGCACAACAACACGACATGGACACCCCCATCAGCATAAACATACCAGCAATGTCATGTCGAGTCATGTCGTGAATTGTCTCGACCACATCACTACTATGGGCCATACATGTTGTAATCAATGTAATGTAACGTATAAGTCCAAGAGACCCACATATCAAGTTGAAGAGTCATGTAAGTCAAATAGTCATGAGGGAAGTTGAAGAGTTACAAGGGTCAAGTTCACCCTTTGCTATATATACCCCTCATTTCTACATGCAAAGGACTTTTCTCCTTGGCGCCTCCCACATAGCCTTCAGAATCTATAGTCTTTTCTTTGAGGAGCGAGCAGTGGCTCCAACGCCCCACTACTAGGGTTAGTGGTGCATGGTGTATGAATGTGTCTTGGAACTTTCGCTTAATTCAAAATCCTGTTAACAAGCCAGCACGTTTTCACACATGTATTGTATTCGTTAGTAAGACTATTATTTGGATGCTTGTAATGGAAGTTGCTTTAACTTGTACTCATATAGTTGAACTATTTCGGTTGTTTTAGTGCATACACTGTTGGAAATGTGTTGTATTAGTTGTTATCATTGTCTCGCTTGTGTGGAATACTCTGTCGGACACTAGACAGACTCAACCTTGTAAACTTGTTATAACGGTTGCCGTACTCATGTTGACTACTCTGTTGGGTGTTGCACGTGCTATTTGTTGACTTTGTGTTTGTGACTACCGCATTCGTGTGGACTACTCCACCAGAAGCTACGCAGATCATGTTGTGTTGTGTATCTCTACCTGAGTTGGGACTATTCCCTCTCGACTTAAGACTCACTCTCACCCTCTCCCTCTACAATGAAAGAACTTAGACACAAGTTACAATAAGCACTCACCAGGCACACAAACCTTGCTTTTTGAAGACTAAATGAACCACTCTCATGTGATGACAAGTAAGAGCTAAGGCATATATTTAAGATAATGACAAACGGGCCATCATACTAGATGGGACTCCTACACCAAATGGTGTGAGGTCTAGTTGGGACTTCATACTGGGGAGATCCCCTGAATGTTGATGGGTCTAGCACCATCAAAATTTATGATGCTAGAAGGAGGGTCACCAGTAGTTTATGGATGAATGTCCTCTCAACCCCACTCATCAATAATTTGGTCAATGTAGTAACTCACACTCCTTCTCACCTATGCACAACTCTGAGGTTGGCCAATCCTCACCTCCCATACGTGAACATGAAATTTCGTATCAGCACCTCCACTTTGTCCATTCCATCAATTTTCCAAAGCAGTTAGACTGATCCCAAGTATATAAGATGTTTTGTACACATCAAAGAAGCCAGAGACCACTCCCACAAGAGTTGTTGTCTCATCATTGGAAGAAGCAGTTCTTGCCACTCTCGAAGGTCTGGAAGAAGATGTTGACAACAGAGAGGAACCTCCAGTCTTCTGACAAGGAGAAGAGGATATCCTCATGATCTTGGGATTAGGCTCTAATACAGGAGGCAGAGGGGAAGGCAACGGAGGAGGTGGAGGCGTAGACGAACCAACCGACTCAGAGATAGAATCATCATATTCTAAATAAGAGGAGGAGTACGAAGAAGAAGAAGATATGGTTGATCAAAACTTGGAATGGATGACTCAGGGACCATTGGCCCTCCCGGGTGCTTTACACAAGATGCCAAAGCGTTCAGAGAGGATGTTGACAAAGTTTGACCCCGAATAGAGAGTGAAGGCAGAAGACCACTTGGACACGTTCTACCTACATCTGCAAACACTTGAGGTACGTTATGACAACATTGCATGTAGATTGTTGTGGTGTACCTTGGATGGTTGAGCGGTAGTATGGTATCACAACCTTCTTGTCAACTCCATCTAGAACTGGGTTATGTTCGGGAGAATGTTTCTGGAAAAATTTGTTGATGGCAAGACCCCTGCCATGTTGCACAAAGAATTAGGAAGTCTCAAGATGGAGTCGAAGGATAAAGTGAAATACTTTAATTAGAGGTTTTCACGCATCTTGAACAAGTTTGTAGCAGACACAAAACGTCATGACTCCATCATTGTCAATTACTACACGTCTGCATGCCGACCAACATTTCGCAGTTCATCAAGCGAGCTATGAAACCAACATTACTTGGAAATTTCGAAGAGGCGATCATTGTGGAGAAGGACCTGTGTGTGATTGGAGTCATCAAGGATGATGAACCAGTAAAGGACTCCAAAGATGCGAGCAGGAGGCCCTAGGCTACTGCGTGTAAGGGGAAAGACAAGGAAGCAAGTGACATTGAAACCCTTACTCATCTTGTCAAGACCTTGACAACTATAGTGTCTGAACTGAAGCAACGAACAATCAATACATCTGTGAGCAGTCAGCCTCCCAGACAACCAAAGAGGAGCATGTCATTAGGAAACAACAACTATTCGGATAAAACTACGCAGAGCTCCAACTCAATGTTCCAGATGGAAATGTGCATGAACCCCGATTTTTTCTCATTCCATAAATACCATCACATGGAAAGGACTTGCCCATATTGGAACCAAGTTGCAAACTTGGTGTACAAAGGTATGACAAACATGGGAAATGATGCACAGTGTTAGCCGAAAGATGAAGACAATGATGAAGATGTTGCATCTGATGAAGCACCAAGTGTTGGGCAGGTGATCAACTTGTATCAATGCATGTTCCCGACACAAAAAACAAACATTGAGAAGCAACCACCAAAGAAAGATAATCGATACAATATCAGAAGCCAAGGGGCTCCCCTTACTGTTGGGGAGGTGCAAGAAAAGTTTAAACTAATGAGGAAGCTTGATCCACCAGTTGTCCCAGAGCAAAAAACAGAAAGAAAGCCTGGGAAGATAACTACACACAAGAGTATGTCCATGAGAAGTAAACTTCAGAACACTTCGTCGGACAATACAAACATGAGTCTAACCCCGGACACCTCGGTGAGTTTAACCGCTCTTGACTACAATATTGTTGAAGATATGAAGAAAAATCGTGCAAACATCTCTTTGTTCGAGTTAGCTAAGATCAAGGGTCAATGAGATATTTTGTTGTGTGCATTGGGGAAAACATCCACATACAGCACAACCTATACCAGAAAGGGAGCAAGCACATCTCCTGGTCTACATAAAATTGTGCTCAACACACTCTGGATGGAAGAAGCAAACTCTATTTGCCCTCCATTCTTGCTCTCAAGTGAAATATTTAACTTCAATGTTCACAATTGTTTGGTTGACTCTCTCGCATCAACTAACGTCATGCCACTCTCCATTGCCAAGAGGATGAATGCACAATGGAGCAAGACATCTACGTAGATCATCCAACTAGATCAAACATGTGTACGAGCCATTGGTGAACTACAGGATGTGATCATACGGTTATCTCATGACAGTAGAATTCACCAATGCATCAACATTGTCATTGTGGACATACCAGAAGCATATGGCTTGCTTAGCATAGATTGGTCCAACCAATTGAATGGATACTTTGCCACAGACTGGTCACACTTGTGGCTTCTGTACCAGGGAAAAAGTAATCATATCTGGGTGTTATCCACGAGATACATGAAACATAATGTCACTCCCATCAATGGTGAGAACGAATCGTCGGCTTTCGCAGAACTCATGTTCGAAAATTGCCTCTTGGAAACACAATTGGGATGCTATCTCGCGCAGCCAGCCCCAACCCCACCAGACACGCAGTTGGGTCTCCTTCCTTGCCCAACTGATGGAAATGAAACATGTACAACACATTGTAACACTAGTAGCAGTAGTTGTAGTAGTACTAGCGTATCAAAAGCTTAGTGTACAGACGAGTTGTGGACCATGTATTTTGACAGATCAAAGACACAGGATGGATTTGGTGTAGAAATTTTGAATAATATGACACTTATTCATAGAGATTATCCTGATCATACATTATTTGCGGAACCATGCACAATACATAATCTCCTCTACGTTGATCATCAATTTAGCAGCATTAAAAACAATGAAACATCAATCGCATGCGCACATTAACACAATATGTAACCCAGGGAAAGCATACAGCCGAAAACCCCCAACTATCTGTATATTATATTGATTGAGAACATGTAACAATACATAGTACAATACTCCTCACAAGTACTCAGTACTATCTCCACATGTCACACACAAACTAGCTCAGATCTGATGCCTCAAATCTCCTCCACTGTTTGCTTGCCTCCACTGCGCAATCCTGCAAGAGAATGAATGAGAATGGCTGAACCAAACTCGTCTTTTACCTTAAGAGAGTCACCCACACTGGAAATCACGCGAGCAAATGCTATATTTCCCTTGGTATTGGCCCACACTGCGCAATTCTCATTGGCATAACTCAATCCCATTGATTATGCAAATCTCATGCACAACTAATAGTAGCAACTCACCCTTTCACTTACCTCTAACACCTGTCTCCACTGAACTGTCCATGTACCGAGTTAACTGAGGTATTCTTTAGTTTCTTTATGAGTTAATAATTAGTGAATTAATTAATAATTAATTCACACAACTCATCACTAGTGTATTCTTCAGTTAGACTGAATACAACTAGTTCAACTAAACACAACTTCATCAACTCCACAGAACTCACATGCATGAGTTCTAACTGAAGTCCTCCATGCAATAGCTCAACTAACACATAAGAAAAGTGTATTTCCTTCTGTCAGCTGCATGTGCCACATCCGTAGCTCGAACTGAAGTGCTCCAAGAGAATAAGATAATGTTTAGAGTCCAAATATTACTAAGGGCTAATAATATTTGACTGTTTCTATTTTTAGCCTGGCAGTCTAAAAATAGACTCTGATCACACCGCTGTGAACCAAAAATAGAAGTCCATATATTTTTACCAACATGACCAATCATCCACAAATAGCATACTGCAACTCATAGACCATGATCCATATGTCTAAAAATAGACATAGTCTAAAAATAGACTTTGCGCCAAAAATAGCCAGCAAGCCCACTTAGTGAAGGCGACTCCTTTATACTAAGCTCCATCATATTTTTGCATTTTCAACACTCCCTCTCAACAAGATATGGATTATCTTCAACCCCTATCCTACAACTCTGGAATGTTCTGCATGCAACACATTTGCCCGGTCCACTTGGAACAAAAACACTCCCAACTGACCACTCTGTTGGGCTAGGAACATACTCTGATGCTGAAGCTCTACCTACTGCTGACAAGTGCTCCCTCTCTGACATCTGCGCTACTACAACATCTCCATGCATCTCGCACCATTGCACACCTCTCTGTGCCACCTAGCACTGTGCAAAACACTTGTGCCTCTTGCATTGCTGCAGCCTGATAGTTATGCGCTGTCCTCGGATTCCCTACACTGTCGCTCTCTCTGCTGCTCCATCCGCATCTGTCTCTACCCAATCAGTCAGTTCCTGCTACTCCACATCGGGGCTCCCGTAGCAAGGTCTCATCCAAGAGGTTGGGTACCTTAAGGATCTTGCCCCTCCTCCTTGGGACGATCAATCCACATCAACCGACCTCCTACCTGGAGGTATGGCTACATGTGATCCCTCAGCCCACCTGGCTCGAAGTTTCCCCCTACTGGAGGTATCTGCATCAGTAGATGTCTCTACTCAATCTCCTCTCAGATTCCCTTGTTGTGGCTGCTCCACAACCTCCTAAAGCTGCTGCACCAATCGTGACTCCTCCACAATTGTTTGAGACTTCTTCTGGCTTTGCATGTTGAGAGGTAATATACCCTCCCTCTCAACCACCAAGTCTCCATTAGTTGTCACACTGCTCAAGGCTTTGCATGCATCTACATGCAACTGATAAAGGTTCCTGACCCGAACCCCTATCTTCCGGGTTTCTCCAGTTGTCTTGCTGCGCAAGAAAGCCTTTCCCTCACTGAAGACAACGTCATATCCCTTGTCTTCTAACATCGCCACAGACATAAGATTCTTCTTCAATCCTGGAACATGCATCACTTCCTTCAATCTGAAGGGTTTACCAGACTCCCTCTCAAAGGAAATGATACCAACACCGGTCGCACTGTATCTACCATCATCGCTCATCTCGATGTGCACTCCAAGGTCTTTCTCATGCAGATCAGAAAACAAATCTTGATCTCCTGTCATGTGAAAAGACGCACCACTGTCCAAGAACCATACCGATCCCATCACACTTGATACCAAGCATGCGATCAGCGAAAAATCCAGCTCAAACTTGGAGGCTAAGGCCTCTCCCGCTGCAGATCCAGCAGCTTGCTTATTTTTCTTCTTCTCCAGACAATTTGTGGCATCTCCATTCTCAGCTTTGATGTTTCTGAGTTTATCCTTGAGCGCCATTCCGCCAGCTCAAAACTCAACCACTTCTGATCTAAAATTCGTGAGAACAAAGTATTTCTTGTATAGAGATCGACTGTATGGGCATTCACCGAATATCTCACCTTCCAAAAGAAGGATGAATCCAGAAGCTACCTGGCCCGATTACAGACTCTGCCTGAAGAAATAAAATGTAAAGACTTTATGAAAAAAAGATCTAATGATCAATCCCGCTTTGATATCCAGTAGAACTTTTTATACAAATCAACCAGCTCCAATACCATGTACAAATTTTGAATAATATGACACTTATTCACAGAGATTATCCTGATCATACATTATTTGTGGAACCATGCACAATACATAATCTCCTCTATGTTGATCATCAATTTAGCAGCATTAAAAACAATGAAACATCAATCGCATGCGCACATTAACACAGTATGTAACCCGGGGAAAGCATACAGCTGAAAACCCCCAACTATCTTTATATTATATTGATTGAGAACATGAAACAATACATAGTACAATACTCCTCACAAGTACTCAGTACTATCTCCACCTGTTACACACAAACTAGCTTAGATTTGATGCCTCAAATCTCCTCCACTATTTGCCTGCCTCCATTGCGCAATCCTGCAAGAGAATGAATGAGAATGGTTGAACCAAACTCGTCTTTTACCTTAAGAGAACCACCCACATTGGAAATCACGTGAGCACATGCTATATTTCCCTTGGTATTGGCCCACACTGCGCAATTCTCATTGGCATAACTCAATCCCATTGATTGGGCAAATCTCATGCACAACAGATAGTAGCAACTCACCCTTTCAGTTACCTCTAACACCTGTCTCCACTGAACTGTCCATGCACTGAGTTAACTGATGTATTCTTTAGTTTCTTTATGAGTTAATAATTAGTGAATTAATTAATAATTAATTCACACAACTCATCACTAGTGTATTCTTCAGTTAGACTGAATACAACTAGTTCAACTAAACACAACTTCATCAACTCCACATCCAACTCCACAGAACTCACATGCATGAGTTCTAACTGAAGTCCTCCATGCAATAGCTCAACTAACACATAAGAAAAGCATATTTCCTTATGTCAACTGCATGTGCCACATCCGTAGCTCGAACTAAAGTGCTCCAAGAGAATAAGATAATGTTTAGAGTCCAAATATTACTAAGGGCTAATAATATTTGACTATTTCTATCTTTAGCCTGACAGTCTACAAATAGACTCTGATCACACCGCTGTGAACCAAAAATAGAAGTCCATCTATTCTTACCAACATGAAAAATCATCCACAAATAGCATACTGCAACTCATAGACCATGATCCATATGTCTAAAAATAGACTTTGCGCCAAAAATAGCCTGCAGGCCCACTTAGTGAAGGCGACTCCTTTCCACTAAGCTCCATAATCTTGTTGCATTTTCAAAATTTGGATCCAGGTGTGTCTTGATAGACCCAATGCACAAGAAACACTTGATCTCAATCTGCTTGGAGTTCGAGTGCACAAACAACACTGTTGAATATGAAGCAGTTGTATTGGGCTTAAACAAAGCCATTAGCCTCAATGTTGTTGTACTCAAAGTGGTAGGTGATTCAGAAATTGTGGTATGGCAGGTACGTAACACCATACATTGTTTGTCACCTCATCTCAAAAGTTATCAATAAGAGGTATGGCGACTGATCTCTAACTTCCAAGCTTTCAATATCAGTGTTGTGCCAAGAATGTGTAATGTAGTTTTCAATGCCTTAGCTAACGCAACTGCTAGGATGACATCGCTTAGGGATATGTTTACTGTTGAAATTTTGTATAAGCCTTCTATTCCTGACAACATAACTAACTTAAGCATTTTTTATGATGATCAACAGATACTTCACTTCATGGCCAACATTAATGTCTTCAAGGACGCAACAATTGAATAAGATGAGCACAAGTAGTCTCTGCAAGCCGCAACTGATGATAATAAAGGAAACCTCATCCCCAAGGGTGTGGTATCTCTCGAAAAACTCTATGACTTGCAACTTCGTTTCCAAGGGCCAAGGAACATCAAAACCCACAGTTCCACCATGATGCATAAATAGATCAACTTGGGAACAGAACAAGATATGAAGTTTGTCATTCTTGGTACGTGTTGCACACCGCAAGAGGGACAAACCTTTGTCCTCTTGTTCAAACAGTACCAGGATGTGTTCACATGGACATACAATGATATGAAAACATATGACACACGAATAATCCAACATGTGATGCAAATCAAATAAGGGGTCAAGCCATTTCAGCAGAAGTTGAGAAAAGTACATCCATCACTTGAACCCCTCATACAGAAAGACCTGACTAAGTTGTTGGATGCTCGGATCATTTACAAAGTTAGCCATTCTACGTGGGTTTCTAACTTAGTTCCTATACGTAAGAAGTCTTGGGAGATCCGCTTATGCGTTGATTTCCGAAATCTAAACCGCACCTCTGACAAAGACAATTGCCCCGTGCCATCGATGGAACATATTCTACGTAAATTATCTAGAGAAATAATGTTTTCTCTGCTCGATGGTTTTTCGGGATACAACAAGGTTCTAGTAGCAAAACCTGATAGACTTAAAACTACCTTTCGTACCAAGTGGGGTACGTCTGCTTACAAAAGAATGCCATTTGGGCTTGTGAACGTAGGCGAACCCTTTCAGCGCGCCATGGACATCGCCATTTGTGGACTTATAAAACAAAGTGTAGTGGTCTACCTCAACAATGTGACAGTCTTTTCTAGAAAATGGCCAGATCACATGCGCCATATGAAGAAGATATTCGAGCAAGCCGAAAATATGGGATATCCCTCAATCCTAAGAAGAGTGTATTTGCAGTGACTAGGGGGAACCTCCTCGGGCACATCATCGCCAAGGGTGGGATCAAGGTTGATTCAGACCAAGTTGGGATGATCACACAAATTCCTCACCCAACCAACAAGAAAGCCATGCAATCCCTCTTGGGAAATATCAACTTCCTACGAAAGTTCCTCTCGGATTATGCACAGACAGTGAAACCTATGCGAGACATGCTCAAGAAGGATGCAGTCTACAGATGGGCTAAGAAGGAAAAGAATGAATTCACATGTATCAAGCAAGCTATAGTAGATGCATCATCACTTTACAACCCAGACTTTAACAAGGATTTCTTGATATACACCTTCACCTCTGACACTTCGCTTGCTACAGAACTCACTCAGAAGGACAAGCTGAACAACGAATGTCCCATCTCATTCATGAGTGCAAGCATGCAGGGACCCGAACTAAACTACCCCGCCGTCGATAAATAAGGATACGCAGTATAAAAAGCAGTGAAACACTTCAGACCCTAACTACTGAAGAACCATTGCACAGTCTTTTTGCCACACCCAGTAATCAAATCATTGCTTGTTCAGCAAGAGTTAGGTGAAAGATTTGCAAACTAGATGACAGGCTTGCAAGAGTATCATCTTGACATCAATCCAATTCACACTATCAAGGTTCATGGTCTCTGCAGACTCGCATCTGAAGCATTCCATGCAAAGGAGGAGGAACAAGAGCCCGTTGGATGGGAGCAAGAAATCAAGATGTACGATGTAGATTGAGCGCCACCCACTTCATACAAAGACTCTTGGTACAAAGATGTCTGCCAATACCTTGAGCATGGCACCATGCCCTCTCACTTTTCCATGGAACAGAAGAGGTCACTTCGCCTCAAAGCTTTACCTTACCAGTTGGTGAGCAAAGCGCTTTATAGAAAGCACAACAAAGGAATTTTGCTCAAGTGCCTAAAGGCACATGATTCAGAGAATGTCTTGCATGATTTTCATGACGAACCAATCGAGGGTCACTTCGCGGGAAACACCACTATGCATAAAGTCATGCTTGCCAGTTTATATTGGCCCACATTATTCAAGGATGCACATGCTTATGCCCGCAAGTGCCCGGTCTGTCAGCGATGCAATGGTAGAACACGAAGGTCAGCAGCCCCGCTACACCCTATTGCACTAAGTGAACCATTTCAACAGTGGCGCTTAAAAATCATTGGGGAAATATTCCCGCACTTGTCCAATCAACACCGCTACATCTTCATAGCTACTGACTATTTCACTAGGTGGACAGAATCAGTTCTGCTTAAGCAAGTGAATGACCAGGAATTCATAGGCTTCCTTCAACAGAACATAATCTCATGATTTTTTGTTCCAGTATCACTTGTTTTTGACAATGCAACTTACCTTTTGTCTTTAAATCTTTATGATTTTGCATTGCAATATGGTATCGTGCTTAAACACTCAGCTAACTACTACCTGCAGGGAAATTGTCTCGTCGAATCCACAAATAAAATCCTTATCCGCATTATCAAGAAGACAATTTACTTTGAACAGGGAAACTAGCACTCTCCTTTGACGAATGCTTTATCGGCTGACTCTGTAACACCCAAACCCTCTCTAAACACTTCGCCATACTTCCTAGTTTATGGGAAAGAAGCCATACTCCTACCAAATATCTACTTGCCTGCCCTCCAATCTTCCCAAGAATCTCAAGGCAAGCCATGTGTGTTAGTTCAGCATAGGATGGATACACTTCAAAAGCTGCAGGAAGAACAGATGAAAGAAAAAGAAAAAGTCACACTCCACCAAAACTGTACCAAGAGATGGTTCGACAAGAAATCTGCATGGAATGCTAACTTCGATGCGGGTGACTTAGTCTTGAAATGGGACAAACCCCATGAAGACAAAGGAAAAAATACGAAGTTCCAGTCCCTGTGGATTGGTCCATACACTGTCCAGGAAAATCTTGGGCCGCACACATATCATCTATAATCACTTGACAAGAATATTGACAACTTTCCTGTCAACTGCCAAGACTTACTGCTTGTCTTTTCTCTTTGCTTTCCTATTTTTCGCTTCACTTCGTTTTGTTTGCTTAATATCATGTTATTTTTGGTTTTGCCAATAAGTGTTTCCCTCTACTGAGTTCTGGATTTTGAATGAGTATGTGGCTGAGATCCAAAGAGTCTTGTGACACTATAGCACTTGGTCAGTCCTGTGTCTGTCTTTTTTGTGCTTGATTATAACCTTCGGCTAATGAAGTATTGACACAAGATAGGAGTCGTCTATAGGGGAAACTCTCATCCAACCATGAACCCGTATCCACACTGGAAAACCCCACGCCTCTACTTAGACTTCTGCTCTCTTTGTTCAAATTCATCCAGCTAGTAGAAATGGAGAAGGAGAAATATAAACGATAAAATCTAAATTAGAGGTCTTACATGATTCTTTGAAGGAACATCGTCTTCTGCTCTCAATAAGTCAGGATTCCTATTCCACCCCAAAAATAAATAAGTTCCTATGCACAGTACTCTTTTCAAAAAATACAAAGGCGGAAGAAGAGAAAGGCTTCCTACGCAGAGATGTGAAGCATGCAACTCCATCGGGGTAC
Organism: Pinus tabuliformis; assembly: GCA_031772625.1. Classification (NCBI taxonomy): domain Eukaryota; kingdom Viridiplantae; phylum Streptophyta; class Pinopsida; order Pinales; family Pinaceae; genus Pinus; species Pinus tabuliformis. The sequence continues at coordinate 1,874,061,080 of CM062818.1, forward strand.
TGACCAAGCTCTCTGGCAGTGAAGAAATGTGTGTGTTCCTACATGACCCCGTCGGGGTACTGTCTAGGCTTGATGGCAGCAGAGCAACACCGGATGTGAAAACTTATACTCTGAAAATTTTAAACTCGCAAGCTAAACTACCCTTCCCGATTTTGAAACATTGTGATCAAGCTGAAACTTGTTGTTGTGTTTGATTGAGTTGGAAAAAGGTGAACCATGTATGTCCATGGGGTAAGTGGGGAAACAGAAGTAACCCGTAAACAATTAATTACTCCCTAATAGACCAAGGCCCTGTGTTTTCAATGAACCGAAATAGAGAAGTTGGTATTCAACCAGTGTGTCGCTAAGTGTTGTAGCAGCTGCAACACCCTCCAAAATTCTTGCCTCAATCCAATTTCGGAGCCTTCCTTGATTTTTCCTTGATGATTGCAAACACTCAGTCTCATCCCATGAGCTCTTGTCGAGGCTTTGCACCCTCTTTTCTTGACCGATAATCGGTCGTCTTTTAGCATATTGGTTGGAATTTCATGCTTGCGATCGTGTTTTTTCTATGTTGAAGGTTTGTCTTTGTGTGCACGAGTTGTGTTTGCTAGGTGAACATTTGTCACACTCACACACGAAGTTGTAAACGATGTCACTCAAGTGTCATCACATTCGTTCAATGATCTATCTCAAGTGTCGCACTTGTTGCTCTCACCCTTTAGTCAGTCACACTGAGCATATGTTGTCTTGTCATTTGAGGTGTCTTGTTGTCAGGTCATATTGAGTGTGTGTTCGCAAGGTCATGTATACATGAGTTCAATTGGTCAAACACTTGAACATTTTTCCGAAGATCTGTCGACTAGGACATCCTCCATCAGCTGGACCTCCACAGAGTTGCACTACGTAGTCTCAGCCCTCGGTGACCAAGCACTGTTGCCGAGAACTGCACAGAGCTTGAGGCTTCCCTCCAAACAGTCTACACTGCACAATTCGGGAATCAACCCAGTTGACTGTCACCCAGAACAGCGCAAAAATTGCCCAAGAATCCATATCATTCTACGCTCCCCGCAACTCTATCCATCAAGCTTCCCGCTGGTCAACCGAAGAATTTGACTTGAGAATTGACCCAGGGCTGCACTCATCTCCAAACTACATAGAAACTATCTATCTTGCCTGCCTGCACTGCCTAAAGAAACTGTGCAAACATGAGGGACAGGCACCAGCTTCCTGTCACTGCACTGTTCGGTGAAATTGAGCAGTTTTTCTAGGCAGTTTTGTTGTTGGCCTGCTCTCCACTCCCCCTGAAAACTGCACAGTTTTCATGGAAATTCCACATGGTGCCCGACACCCTGCTTAGCCCGAAAACTGCACAGTCATGTCCTTCTTGACTGCCTCCCATAACTGTGCAGTTCTAACCAGCAGGCTCCCGCAGCCCGATCTCGGCCTCCCTTGGAAAACTGCACAGTTTTCACTGCCAGTACCTCCTGCTGCCTCTGCTGCCTTCCCCGGAAAAACTATGCAATTTTGCCTCCTAGCTGAGCCATATCCCGTAGATGTCATTGTTGTCCCAAACTACTCAACCTAACCTCTCAGTGACCTCTACGCAATTTTTCCCGAAAGTACCCCAGAGCCTTGCATCACGGCCTGAAATGTGCTCTGTGCAGTTTCAGACCCTTGTCCTCTCTCCCAGTCACTTGCACCCGGAAACGAAAGATGATGCATCATGGTAGACTAGGGGATTTTTGGATTTGATGTCTTCTCATCATGAGTGATTGCAGAAACAGGTACATGAATGGGATATGGTGCGACGACGAACTGGATGAAGAAGGATCGCATGCTAAGAGAATTGTTCGTGAATGGATGAACACATGAAGCATGCCAAGTACCGGCAAAGGGGACACATGCACGTGCAACATCAAGCGAACACCAAGACCATCGAAGACTCTGCACACCTATTCATATGGAGTTGAAGCTATGATACACCAAGAGCACACTCATTACTCAATAACACAACAGCTCAACATGGACACCACCATCAGCATAAACATACCAACAGTGTAATTTCGAGTCATGATATGAATCGTCTCAGCCACATCACTACTATTGGCCATACGTGTTGTAATCAATGTAATGTAACGTGGAAGTCTAAGAGACCCATATATGAAGTTGAAGAGTCATGTAAGTCAGACAGTCATGAGGGAAGTCGAAGAGTCACAAGGGTCAAGTTCACCCTTAGCTATATATACCCCTCATTTGTACATGCAAAGGACTATTCACCTTGGCTCCTCTCACATGGCCTTGAGAGTATGTAGTTTATTCTTTGAGGAGTGACCGGTGGCTCCAATGCCCCACTACTGGGGTTAGTGATGTATGTTGTACTAATGTGTCTTGGAACTTTCACTTAATTCAGAATCCTATTAATAGGCCAACATATTTTCACACATGTATTGTATTCCTTTGTAAGGCTATTCTTTCGACGCTTGTAATGCATGTTGCTTTAACTTGTACTAAGACAGTTGAACCATTTTAGTTGTTTTAGTGCATACACTGTTGGAAATGTGTTGTATCATTTGTTATTAATGTCTCTCCTGTGTGGACTACTTCGCCAGACACTAGACAAACTCATTCTTGTAAACTTGTTATAATGTTTTTCGCACTCGTGTAGACTACTCCGTTGGGTGTTGTATGTTCTATCTGTTCACTTTTTGTCTATGACTGTTGCATTAGTGTGGACTACTCTACCAGAAGTTGCACAGATCCTACTGTGTTGTGTGTTTCTACCTCAGTTGGGACTATTCCCTCTCAACTTGACACTCACTCTCACCCTCTCCCTCTGCAGTGAAATAACTTAGACACAAGTTACACTAAGCACTCACCAGGCACATGAACCTCGCATATTGAATATTAAGTGAACCACTCTCATGTGCTGACAAGCGAGAGCTAAGGCATATCTTTAAAATAATGGCAATCAGGCCATCATACCGGATGGGACTCCTACACCAAATGGTGTGAGGTCTAGTTGGAACTTCATATCGGGGAGATCCCATGAATTTTGGCGGGTCTAGCATCGTCAACACTTGGACATATTGATGTCGTGGAGTTGACTCTTCAAAGAAAGTATGTGGTTGATATTGTTGACCTCACACACCCAATCAATTTGTCATACATCTCCTTTGACTTCTTCAACTTGGACACATAAGTGATGATATGATCTCTCAAAGAATCAATGATGATCTTCTTGGTCATTATCTCATGCTTCTTGTACTTCGATTTGAAATTGGAATTGGCATTCTTAGGAGGTTCAACGACCTTTCCCTCCGCATATTTCATCACATCATTTTCTTCAAGGGTAATCCAATCTAGCCTTCCATACTGCAAAGTTGGAGGGATCAATCATCTTCTCTTCAATCTTGAGGTAGGAGGAAGTCATTTTGTCCAAGAGAAATATTCACCAATAAACAAGAGATGTGTTTCAAGGGGTGAATTATATGGTGTACAATGGCTAATCTTCACCTCGGCTCTAGTACCATGTTAATTTTTCACATGTTCTATGTAGCAATAATTACTTAAAACAATTCCATTCGCACCAGTAACAGTTAAGAAATTATAGATAAAACATTAAAAAATAATGCACAATAGAAGATAATGGCCAACATATTTATATTTATTTGATGATATGTTGATTGCACTAGCTTTATGATTACACTTAGTCTTAGTTTTGTACCATATGCATGTTAGGTAGGATGCATTGCATGCTGATTTTTGCATTAGAACTAACGTAATATGATATTTCTCATGGTATATTAGTTGTATTTAAATTAAAACTTGCATATTTTATTTTATGTTGATTTTAAGGCCTAACATCAAGCATGGGTGATCATAAGACACCGTACAAACATGATTCCCCATGGGTTTGGTCTTTGATATGTGCTGGTAATAGGACTATGGTAACCAAGAGATTGTTGGTGTTCTCGTGACCTACCACTTAAGTAGCTTCGCCCACCTTTTAAGAGATAACGTCCCAGTTGGAGCTAGATGTTACCCACCACTTTGTGGGTGATATTCCTAAGAGAAACGTTTCTCCAATATGGTCCTCAACTTGTGGCCATTAGCCCCTTAAAGTGAGAAACTATCTCATTGTGCCATTTCTCCGCCACCTGAGCCAACCATGTGGTCCCTCACCCATCTATCATGATCGTATGTTCGAAGGTGGGCCTCCCAAACCTAAAGGTATTCCTTTTCATTTGGTAATTGAGTATTGTAGTTTACATATCATGGAAACTTATGAGCAGGGATTAATGGGGTGATTTAAAGGAAAGAGTGGGCTAGGTCTATGCTCTTGTCCCATAGACCTCTTTTGGATGCTACCCTTGGATCTTAGTCTCGTGGGATCTCTTTTATTGACATTTTGGCTTTAGGGATGATACTACATGGGAAACCTTATTTTTGGTTGTGTGGTCCTGCTCTCTCATCCACATATATCACCCCCTTTTTGTTCATTACAACCCCATTCATCACTTCTCCCACTGTTGATTTTTTAGTAGCTTGGGAGGCACTCCAAGCCCTAGGGTTCGCAGTTTGGACGGTAGAACACCACAAGAGTCACTTGTGGGCTTGGAACCCAAGGTTGGGGTTTTGTACCCATCGTGATTTAGGCCAAAACCATAGGCACATTTTGACATGTGACGGATGATGATGATAACACTCATTGAAAGGAATCTAACGCATCGAAAATCATTTGATTCTGAGTTGTAGAATGGAGTTATATATTTTTGAAGTTAAGAAGTGGGTTTGCACAAGAAGAGTCAAAGTCAGATTGATGTTAATAAGCCTTATGATAGCTTGTCAAGCCCTATAATGATGTTTTGTGGAGCCCTCATTGCTGAGCCTCAAAATTGGGTAATTATATGGGCTCATTTTACCTCCTAACCTAGTAAAATCAACCATTCTCTTAGCTTATTGTATGATTTTCTAATTATATTTATGCTTATAGGGTGATCTGAGTTAGTTATTGTGCCATGTGGTCTAACATGTATTTAATGCAGATTATTGATGGATTTCGAGGTCAAAGTCAAGGATCTAGTGGTCAAACTGCAGCAATAACTCGAATTAGACAGAGGAGAGGACTTATAGGATGGAATCTCCCTCATTTATTGCTCCTCACTTCGAATTCCCCTTCATTCAGCTCGGAGTACAAGCAGCCGAATCATGCACTAGAAGGCAGCCGAGCAAGTGGAAGATGATTGATAGTTATCTTGAGTTTTGCGAGCCAAGCCTCCCTGATTTTAAGGAAGCTATTGGTAGCTTTAGATGTATAAGTAGAGAGGCTTAGGGCCTCACTAGGGTCGACTTTTTTCTTGTGTAAACTCTGCTCAAATTTTGAGCTTACTATTTTATGACAGTTTGATGTAATCTTGCTATTTTTTGATAATGAAGATGGGATCCTTTTTGAGCTAGCACTGAGTTACCTCAGAGGGCTGAAGCTCTTGGGTTAGGGCCCAATCCAAGCAGCCAAGCTTCTCTTTACTTGTATTTGTATGCTTTACTTCAATTTGTAGATTAGTTTGTTGTTAGATGTCTTTCTCTTATGGTTAAGAATAAGTTTCTTTTGATGATTTAGTAGCTTGCATCCATTTATGCTTTCTATAGCAGGTTAAGCAGTGATCAGAGAAGATTCAAAAGGCTAGCAACAATGCCTTGGCCTCTCTTCCTCCCTCTGGGACCATAATTTGAGGCAAAGACTCTCTTGCTGCCCCAAAAACATAGATTTTCCTCATTCCTAGGACTTCTAGTGTTTGCAGCTCCCTAGTACATTGATAGTCCAATTCTGCTTTGCTTTAGATCTTCTTTATCATGTTCACTCCCTGATTTGCAATAGTCCTTTTTCATGCTTTCCTTTCTTACAACATTTACCAGCATTTCCTTCTCTACATCATATTTTAGGCCATTCTAATGCAAAACTCTGTTTTCCTAGGATGCACTCATTTCATTGGTTGCTTGATTTTCTTGGTTGACTGTCAGTTTCTATGCAGCGGATCTCTTCCAGCAGTAGGCTAGCTTACCAGCAATCACACCCTCCATTTGATCCATTCCCTATAGGTCTCCCAAACCTCACCTCAATTCTCCCTAGTTTCCTTCATTTTTCATAGAACTTCTTCCTCTCTCCTTGAGCAAACCCAATCATCTTTCTCTCTCCCGGTGACTCATGGTAGACCTTATGCGCCCTAACACCTCATTCCAACCTTCATCCACCTTTTCCACCCACTCTCACACCCTCAAAATAGCATAATTTTCCCTCGGCCTCCTCCTGTAGGCCTCCTGTAGTTTCTCTGTTTTCCTCCTGTAGTTTTCCTGTGTCCTCCTGTAGTTTTTCCTGTAGGCTTTCTTTTGAAGGCCGAGCGTGGGAAAAGCCTCCAGAAGGCCGCCTAAGACCTCCTATGACCCATCCACACCATACTACATCTTCCCAAGCTCCAAAACCACCCTCTAACACCACCTGTTCGCTGCCACACTCACACACAATAAATTAGATGCATGTTAAATTCACATAAAAACACATAAAAATCCAAAAATAAGTTTTTTGCTTATTTACTTCCAGAAATAGTATGGTTAGATATTGTTTACTTCCTTAAGTAGGTAATGGAATTTCTCTCATGTTTTTCATAATGTTTTTGGCAAAAGTAGGATTAGCTTGTTAATTAGGGTTTACTAGGTTTTGCTTCGCATTCCAGTCTTTCTCCTTTATGCAGTTAGAATAGAATTTGTAGAGTAATATTTCTTTCCTTTCATCACACATAGAGCTTCTTCTGAAATCTATAGAAGTTGGCTTGAGCTCCTAGTGATCTCGCGTCGGCTAACCAAGTGACAACCTGCAGTGAGAACTAGTACTTGCGCATATAGCATCGACGCTTCCAAGTTTGTTACGAACTACCGGGGTGATAAAAGTAAAGTTGGTAGCCCAGGAGCTGCAGCATTCTTGCTGCAATAATGGTGCTCATCAACTTTTTGGTGTTGTTGTCGGGGAAGCGTCAGAGTATTCTGTGATTACTTCTTTCTTCTATTTCCTATTGCAACATTCTACTAATAGTTTATTTCGGCAAACGTAAACTAGTCATCTCTTTTCTTTCAGTTCTTCATTTCCTTGATTTCCTTTTCAATTCTGCAAATTTCCATTCAGCAAGTTCATTTCAACTAGTTTCAATTTGTTTTTTTCAATCACAATTTCAGTTTCTGTAGGTACTTTTAGTGTGGGGAAAAAGAGACAAAAAAAAAACCAACCAAAATTATTTCCTCTCATGCCTCGTAGGAGTAGAGATAACTTAGGAATATTTTTGCCCAACACCCCCACTGCGTCACACAGCCAACCTTCTCTCTTCTTCGGTGGATGCAATCAAGAAGAACCCATAGGTGAACATCCAGACATATATGAAGAACCTATAGGGTAAGAAGAAGAAGAGAAAACATTCCTCTGGAGACAATGGCTGAAAACAGAAATGATAGGGGAAATGGAGAGAGAATAGAGGGTACCTTCCCCATTTTGGAGACCAATGGGGACACCAAAGTGAAGAATATAAGTCCTTCAACCCTACCTCCCTTCCATGGTCTAACTACAGAAGATCCTGACACCTTCTTATTTGAGTTTGTTGTGATCTGTCGAACTTATGACTATGCCGAAGACAAGCAAAAGTTGAAACTATTCCCTTCTACTCTCAAGGACGCAGCACTGCGCTGGTTCATGGGATTACCTGGAAATAGTATCACAACTTGGGCTCAGATGCAGCGGGCCTTTAACAACAAGTATCGAGACTATTGTAGGTCAAAATATACTAAATAAGAAATCTTCTGAACGACCATAGGAAGTGATGAGTCCCTAGAAGACTATAAACAGAGGTTCTAGCTCACTTACAAAAGGGTCAGGTGTACACTTGACCCTGAGTCTCTGAAGTTGGTCCTACTCAGGGGAATTCGGGAAGACCTTTTAGACACCCTCCATCTATTGGCCGGGGAGATATCTACCAACTATCTTATGAGGACATAAAGACTGTTTTTAGAACCATTCTAGAGCAACCAGAAAGAAAGGTAGGGGGAGTCAACCCATAGTCAGTACCTCTTCTTCCAATTCATCCATTAAAGGGAAAATTGGAAACATGTTGGAAGACTTCAAGAGTGAGATGTTGCAGACTCTTGCCATGCAAATGGATACCTTACATATCAAAATAAAACAAGAGGAAGCAGAGAGGGCTTTGGCCATTTTTTGCCCTAGATGCACCAGGAGGCATCCTAAGAATGAATGCCCATTGAACTCTATAGAGGTTTGTTCAGTCTCTGAAGAAAATCATTCTATAGATAAGTGCCCTTCCTTACTCGAACTTAAAACTATATACCAAGGGGCCGAAGGAGTCACTGAATAGATCTATTACATAAACCAAAGGAGGTCGCATGGACCTAGACCATACCAGCAGGGGATGCAAGGGACATCTCAAGCATACTACAACCCCAACCAAGTCACCTCCATACCTTCTTGGGGGCCCCTGCTCATCCTTCCTAGTCCACGCCTCCTCCTTAGTCCTTCACATCTCAATATCATGCCCAACCAGCCACCCATTCATTTCAATCCTATGCTCAGTCGCAACCTCAGTGGAATGCATCTCATCAGGGGTGGAGGCCCCAATACAACTCTCCTCCCACTCTTCTGCCTCCACCACCTACCCAACCACAACCGTTACCTTTTGCTCCACCAAGGCAACCCCAAATTCCTGCCCAGCAAAATCCAAACCCGAACAATAGACAGGCTCATCAAGTCTATATTGGGGAACCATCATACCCAACTTATGCTGTGGAGATTCAAGAAATTAACTTGCGATCCAGGAAAGTTCTCCCAGATAGCCAACCTCAACCCAGGGAGGTTGAGGAAGATAAAGAGGAAAGTGAACCTAAATCAAATCCACCCTTTCCTGAGAGACTATCCATGATAATCCAACCTACCCGAGAAGAGATTGAACACCTGGGAGAATTGAAACATTTATGTGTGAAGATACCACTTCTCCAAGCCATAAAAGATGTGCTTATCTACAATAGGTTGATCAAAGAGAAGTGCTTTAGGCATCCAGGAAGGCGCAAGAGAGATGCACCAACCATCAATTTCATAGGACAACTGTTCGACCTGATGTTGGGGCAGATAATCTGTCCAAAATATCTGGACCCTCGAAGCCTAGTAGTTGATGTCCACATGAATGGCACAATGGTCCCACATACCTTGATTGATCTGGGAGCTGCCATTAATGTGATGACAAAGGACACAATGCTCACACTTAATCTCCAAGGCTCCTTGAGGAAGACCACGACAGTGCTGCAACTAGTAGACTGCTCCACAGTGACCCCTGAGGGGATTATGGAAGATGTGATGGTCTCCAATGATTCTTGGGAGTACCCTACTGATTTCTTAGTTCTCCAGCCAAAGGCAAAGCTCACGGGGTATCCTCTCATTCTAGGAAGACCCTGGTTGGCTACAGCTGATGCCTACATCAGCTACTGAGCTGGAAACATGACCATAAAGAACGGGCACATGTCCAAGCAGTAAATCCTATATCCTCCTACCCAAACCTTGCTAGAACATGATCTATCTCTCTGGTTGGAGGAGGAAGATGAGGATGAAGTTTATTCTGCACCACTTTGTACATTAGAAATTTCCATGGGGGGGAACCACAAGATGAGGATATATGATTGAAAATTTGATTCAGAATCCACCTCCTAGTGTATCACCATTAGAAGACATAGTTAGAGAAACCCAAAAAAACCCCTCAACTGATCTCTGTATGGCCGACCCCACTTCTCTCTATGTTAAAAATATAGAGTTCAACCCAGAAAGAACATTGAAAATCAATCCATCCCAATCTACTTCCCAGGAGAAGGAGCTATGCAGCATACTGAGAAAACATCTAGATGCCTTCGCCTCAAATTATAAGGAGATGAAGGGAGTGCACCCTTCAATATGTACTCATCATATATACAGCAAGGAAGATTGCAAGCTAGTCAGGCAGCCTCAAAGGAGGATGAACCCAACACTTAAAGATATTGTTAAGGAAGAACTGTAGAAATTGCTTGATGCAGGATTCATCTATCCTATCTCTGACAGTGAATGGGTCTCTCCTTTGGTGCTAGTGCCAAAGAAAATGGTAAGTGGAGAATCTATGTCGACTATCGGGAATTGAACAAAGCCACTAAAAGGGACCATTTTCCTTTACCTTTCATAGATCAGGTGTTAGACGGTTTGGTAGGGAAAAAAAATTCTCCTTCCTAGATGGGTTTAGCGGGTACAATCATATTCGAATCAGCCCGGAAGACCAAGATAAGACCACTTTCACGTGTCCTTAGGGTACCTTTGCATACCGGGTCCTTCCTTTTGGTTTGTGCAATGCTCCAGCCACTTTCCAAAGAGCGGTATTGAGTATATTTTCTGAACTGGTTCATGATGCAGTAGAAATATACATGGATGATTTTACTCCTTATGGTTATGACTTTCGAGAAGCTTTATCTAACCTAGGAAAAGTTCTAGATAAGTGTATTGAGATGAACATGTCCCTTAGTCCGAAAAAATGTGAATTTTTTATGACTGAAGGGACCGTGCTAGGTCATGCAATATCTCAACAAGGACTGCAGGTGGACCCCAACAAAATTGCCATCATCCAAAGGGTCCCACCTCCTCAAAAGGTGAGAGATGTCAGAAGCTTCCTAGGCTTAGTTGGATATTAAAAGAGATTCATTAAAGAATTCATCAAGTTAGCCTCTCCTTTGTTTGGCCTCCTAGGCAAAGATGTTGAGCTCATATGGTCGGAAAACTGTCAAGAAGCCCTAGATACCTTGAAGAGAAAGCTAGTGACTGCCCCAATTCTCAGAGGCCCAAATTGGGCCTGTTGACCACTACCGGTCAACTACCCATGTAGTACACCCCCTTCTCTTTGCAAAAAGGGGCAGCGCTTGATCGACATGTCCGTGCCATTCAGCGGTCATCAGCAATTTGATCAATTTAATTGTAAACCCAGTCTGCATGTATGAATTGTAAATAATCTTAGCAGATATGAGTCGTGTATATTGCCCAGGTGGACCTAACTTTCTAATGGTAATCTACGTCCCAGAAGGTTTTTCGTCTCACCAATCCATGATCGGCAGAGTTTTCCTTCAGCCTGACCCCAAAGCCGGGATGGTTTTTGTCATTAGAGTTTTAGGAGAATCCTAGTGCGTTAATCTGCTAGATTATGGTTGTGTCGCAGAACTGGGTGGTTTATGAAGGTCTATGCTAAAGGGGTTTTCCCCCTTAAGATGTAAATTGTAAAAGTCATGATGTAAAGTGTCTTGAGGGTTGGAAAATGTTTTAAATCCCCTCATGAGTCCTAAGTCCTAGGTCCTAGGTGATTTTTCCAAAGGCTAAGTTCGAGGATCCATTTTAAAATGAATTAAAAAATTAAAAAATAAAAATAAATAAATAAATAATTGAAAAATAAAAAAATAAAAAAATTATAAAATTATAAAATAAAGCAAAAACCCTAAAATAATAAAATAATAATATTTTGAGTGAATGCATGCAAAATATCATTTTTTTTTAATAAATTAACAAATTCGACGGATGAGATTAAGAGATGTCTTGATCCTCATCGACGGTCGAGATCATTTCGACATGGATCACTCGAACTAGCCGTTGGGATCATTTCCTTTAAGTAGGGTGCTAGGGGTCATTTGAGATCAGATAGGATCTGTGAGTCTTGTGCTAAAGAAGCTCTCTTGTAGTTCATTTTTCTTGTGCAATAAAGAAGACTTTTGGGTTAAAAATCTTGCTGGTGTTACTCTTCTGAAAATGCTGTAAGATTGTTCTATTTGTTCTGCATAATTTTATTTTCAGACATTAATGATAGCTTAATGAAGATTGATCTAGGCACAAGTATCTTGTCTGATCTTTGGGGTTTGAATGATAGTTTAGATTCTGAAATGTATTGGCAGGTATCTCCATTTGATCGGGGTTTCACTATTGTTTTCTCCTTCTACGTTGATGGTTGATTTTAACCTGTGCAGGAAATCCTTTTTTCAGATTACCGGGCGTCAGGGGAAGTTCTCGGCTGAACCAGCCAACTCCCGGGTTGTGTTTTCTGAAAGAGCCCAGCCAGTTCTTGATCCCCGGCTTATCATTCGAAATATATTTTTATGAATGCATGCAGGGTTTTCTGAAGCGTTTTACGCTAAAATCAAATTTTGATAATATTTTGTTGTTATTGCTAAATCTGGATGTTAAGGGGCCAAAATCTGTAAATTAATCAGCTGTTTTAGGGTTTCAATTTTTGCTCTATACACAGATTTAAAATTAGGGTTTTATTTTCTTTTTAATTGCAGCTGCCCAGTCCGCAAATCCATTTCCATGCAACAGTCATTCAGTAAGCAAGCATCAAAGTTCTGCTCCATCTACGCTCAGAATAAAGGGAAATGCAGTGAAATGTAACATTGTTCAAAGGAGGAACGTAACTGCATAAGATTAAATTGATTGTTTTTTATATATCAAAATCAGCCGCAAAGTTTTCTCCAGACCTGCGTGATCTGTATAACGCCTGCACCCCCTCACGCTGTTAACACCTCCATCTGCAAGTGGCGTAAAGGAATTTCTGAATGTATGCGTTCCTGGCATAGATCCACTTCAAAGTCCTTTTCTTGCGTTGGGACGTGATGCATGTGGGCTTTTATTCAAAAAGAAATTTCACGTAAAACATGGCTGCTCCAGCAAAACCCTGGTAAGAAAATCGATTTTAATCAAAGACTTTCAACTCAGCATCCTCAGTTCTCAGGCCTTGCCAATACAAAACCTGCAGACAGCAAAGGTCCCGCCTGAAACTTCAACCCTTGCTGCTGCGTCCTCATGCACCGTCTCTGCCATCCGGTCGCTGAAGGCTTCACGCGTCAAACAGTGGCATGAATATATACGCAGGTATGAAAACGTCAGGTAAGAGACGCAGTGTTGGGCAGCCTTCAACGTGATCCATCATTTCGATCAGGCAGCAAATCTGATCCAAATCGAAATCATTCAACACAGAATTGCTCAGGTAATAAAATCCGTTTATGCAAAGGGTCTCAATCGAGACGCAGCATTTAACGTGAGCCTTTCCTCGCCAGGATCAGTCGAAAGTTCTCAGGTAAGCCTCAAGCCGCCGTCGACTGTGCTATCGTTGCAGATTGTTTGGGTACGCGTTCATTTTTTGTGCCTAAGCCTGGTCACGTTATATTCCATCGTTCGCTCAGATATTAGTTGTCTGTTTTAAATTTATTGTCATATGTTTTATGTTAGGTTTTAGCTTAGTTTAGGTTTCGGATGGATAGGATTAGCGTAGGTTCTTTTGTTGATTTGTTTTGTTTAATTCGATCGGCTTTTAGATTTTTTTTAGATTTTGATATGTATTAAAATTTTTTATGTTCTTTAAGTTAGGTTTGAGATTTTTAAATTAGATTTTGATTTTAGTTTAGACTATAGTTTAGATTTTAATATAAAGCTTTTTTATAAAAAATAAAAAAAAAAAAGATTCATTTATAAAAAAAATTTAGGCTTTAGACTTAGTTTTAATTTTTTATAGTTAAGTTTTAGATTAAATTTAATTTAGATTTTTCAATTTTTAGGCTTTGCTTTAAGTTTAAAAATAAAAATTCATAAAAAAGGGGTTTTTAGGGTCTTAGCTTTAGTTTTAGATTTTAAGTTTTAAATTTTGTTTAGATTTTTTTTAGTTTTAAAATTTTATTTTTGTCTGAAAAAACATAAAAAAAAAAAAATATATATATATATATATATATATATATATATATATTGTGGAAATTTTTGGCAGATTAGCTCAGGGGTTTATCATGCTTTATTATCTTTGCTGAGGCTAAAAAAAAAAAAAAAATTGGCGTGGGAGTTAATTTTTATCATGTTTAAATTTTCATTTATGTAATATCCCTCCCCTTAATAATAAATAATAATAAATGATAAAAATAATAATTAATAATAGAAATAATAAATAAATCACTTAACAAAAATAATAAATCATAAATGTTAAATAATAAATGATATTAAAAATATATACGAAGAAAATAATAAAAATAAAAATAGTAATAACCATACTAAAACTCTAAATAAGAATAAATATAAATAAAACAAGAAAACTATCAAAAAGAAGGAAATAAAACAAGAAAAGCTAAAAATCAAAAGAAAAGTAAAGAAATAAAACAAGAAAGCTAAAAATCAAAAGAAGTTGCATGTAGACACATGGAGTGTGTGCATGTGGTTCCCCTTCCAATGTTGTTCTATTTAATAGATGGTGAAGAAGATGAGAGGCATTTCGACATTCCATCTTTTTGAGATTATGTCTTTCATTCTCTTGGGAGAATGGTATACTAAGACCTAGGAGTCACTGACAATAGAACGTTGATTGAGGGCTCGGGGGTGGCCAGTTGTAGCAAGACGTTGCACAATTGAGCCTACGGTTGGGTGGAGAGTCGTCCCCAAAACCTTGTTGTGGTAAGCCTACTTCGACCACAGGTAAATAGGTAAGCACTATTCATTCAATTTGCATTTAGTTAATTAAAATCATGGTTATTGGGCTAGGTAAGTGGCACTCTCATTTAAATTAATGTTAAATTAGATATTTATTTTTTGGACTGTTACATATGGTATCAGAGCAAGTTCAAACCCTTCGGGACCTTATGGCTTTAAAATTTTAGTTAGTAACACTTCTTTCTCACATGAACAAGGCTACTTCCGAAAAACACAGGCAGAGAACTGTCCACTTCCTCGTGAGTTTGCGGCAGGTAACCGTATTTTCTTAGGAAGGGTGGCTTATATCCTGTTTACCTGTATCACTAGGATTTGAAGTAACGACTTGTTGGCTATTTTCATTAAAAAAAATTTGGGTTCACGCGCTGATACGAGTATAACCTGCCATCGATTTTGTGTCCTATATTAGTGTTTTTTTTTCCATATCTTATCTTCATGAAATTGCTGCTCTTCACAATAAAGTATCTAGAATGTCCTTGTGGAAGCAGTATTGTAGTAGAGACTCTGTTAGGTTGACTCAATAATCCATTTTTTCCATGGGGTTTAATGATTGGCCTTGACTTTCATTTTTCCCTGAACACACCTGCGTCTACCCTTCATGTAATCAATCAGGACTTCAGAGCTCACCAGAAACTTCACCATCACCTTGGCTTAGGAAGCCATGGCTAATTGGTCTGTATCGAATCCATCGAAGACAAAGTCATAAAGGGCGTTGAGCTCTTGCGGGGTGGTGCTGACTTCCATGCCCATTTCGGACTCCAGCAGGCGGAAGCTCTCCAAGGCCTTCCGGAGCTCAGAGCATGACAGGACCCCATCCTGGTTCGCGTCCAACTCCACGAACTTCTCATCCATTGTTTTGTTGAAAGCCTCATTGTCTTCAACAAATTTTCGAACTGTACTGCCGTCCAACACTACTGTGCTCATCCTCGTTTGGTGAAATAGAGAAATTTATGCTCCTGAATTATTTCCTTCTTGGATTCAGAACGACCTTTGAAAGGAAAGCTTGATTTTAGCAGATATCGGTAGGGTCAAAATAATGAGGTTCAAATACTTCACTAATTTAAAAATCAGAGATCTAAGTTAAATGTTTACTTACAATTTTTTTATAGTCCTGCCCATCAGAGGGTAGGTAGATCTGGGGATGAATCAACCATATGGCCCCAAGAAGATGTTCGAATGGCGTGCATGGTAAGCGGTCTTAATTTCGATCTGTTTTTGTTGAACTGTTCATTGGACCGTAGCTAGATCTGGGGATGAATGGATGGTGGACCGAGTTTAATTATCAGAGGTTTTTGGTTGTTTCTGTGTTATTAGGCAAATTCTAGTTATTACATTTTTGATAAAATTTGAAAGGTTTCTGTGATACTCTCCTGTTATGGATTGAATGCCTCTCGACCATTTCCTTTCCATGTCTAACATATGCCAAGCTAGAGCAAGCAGGGAGGACGCTGGCAAATGTCTTTGAGTCTGGCTTCACACCTGCAGCTGCATCTTCCAAAAGAACTCGACGGCCTGATCAACGAGCCCATTCTCTGCGTAGCCTCCAATCATCGCAGTCCAAGAGACAGCATTTGGCTGCCACATTCTGGAAAACGCGTCACGTGCCTTCTCCATACCTGTAGAGAGCATCTGATGATACAATGCCTCCTCCGCAAACCCATGTCTACTATAAGCTCCAATCATCATGGTCCATGAGAAGATAGTTCGTTCAGGCATTTCGTTAAATACTTTACGCGCATCTTTCATACATGTCCACTAGAGTTTTGAGTAAAAATTTGTCTAACATGAAGCCATTCATATTCATGTGTGCATGCAGCCATGCAAAATGCACTTATAAGAAACCCCTGTTTACAAAGTGCTTTAATGATCTTTCGAGAATCGTCATGGTTTATTTCCAATGCTTAATATGTAGATGAATTCAAACTTAATCGGAAAATAGAGTGCAGCTGGTGAATCCAAATCAAAATCATAGAAATTTGAATATAAGCTGCATTAATTTTACAAAGATAACCTATACGATAACTTTTTGTAGTGAAAATAGAGTGCCTAGCTGATAACCTATCGTTGTATGTTTGGTTGTGTCTTTTTCTTACCGCAACATCTTCCATTTGAGATCTATCGTAAGACCCTATACCATCTGTTACAAGGGAAAACTTAGTAGAATCGGGCTTCACACATGACCATACCATATCCGAAACAATTTCAATGCCTCATCACACTGCCCACTATGCACAGTCACACCAATCATGCCACGCCAAGTGTTTTTTTTTTTTAAATGCCTGAAGGAGATATGGCAAAATTGTTCAGATTTGGAATAGTTTGATTTGCATTAGAATAATTTATTATTCCAATATCAGATTATTGATTCAATCCATTTGTGGAAGCGATGCAACCTTTTCGTATATTGGAACATCTGGATGTCTCTGCTTGTTTCTTGCGATACAGGAAATCTTCTGTGTCCAAAACATATGAAGCCTTAGATGTGTCACATGATATTTATGCTCAATACCGTTCACTATTTCGACACCCTTCATCACCGTAGACATCACACTGACTTCCTTGCCACTAGCATACTTGGGAATGTTTCTTGAAAGGAAGAATTGTTGCCTTTCCTTTGTGTAATTATCTGTTGCGAGAAATTCATTATACAAATAACTTGAAAAGGTGGGTTCCAGTGCATCAGGAATGACTTCAAGCTTCTCGAGCCCTTCCGTTAGTTGAATTTTCAAGTGATAATGATTAGATGAAAATTCAAACAGAACTCTGAGAAGTCGCAAGCATTAAAAGGCCGTCATATTTATTGGACTGAAAATTCCCTTTTGGACGTATTACAGAGGTGGAAAAAAAAAAATTGCGGGTTTGAACATGGGAATTTTAAGGAAATTCTTCATAATTTTTTTTTCTCTAAAATTATGTCGATGCCTATGTATCATAGCTAATAGCTTTGTTTAAGAGTTTCCTGGTTTTGTTTCATAAACACGATCCCCTCCCCTTCCAATTCCGTTAATTATGAATTCCAATTCCGTTGTTTACTTAGTATTTATATTCATTCTCTGGATCGAAATGGTGATTTTTCTTTAGGAAAGGGAATTTCTCCTACATATGTTGAATAGACATATTGATGCTAGATTCTCTATTGTTAAAGATTGAGTTCTTTGAACTTAGAACAGGCAAACCCCACAAACGGCAGTGGTTTATTTTGATACCCAGATCCTAATTCAATATTTGAATACATATTAATTACAATAAATATGTTATGAAATCTGTTTACTGCAATGTTTCTGACAATCCTTTTAGAAGAAAATCCTAGTAAATGAGAGGATAATTTGACCTTATTGGTTTGTGAAGGAAGAAAAAAGGATAAATGAGCATACGTAGGCTTGTCTTAAAGAAACGTTCTGAGTGTTTTTTGTCATTCCATTTTTGATAAACAATTTGCAAGATAGAGATCTTTCATGTTTGGTAAACTAGTGAGTGAAGTGAGGGCGAGAAGTCTTAAGTTTTAAAATATCAATAATAAATATGGTTGTCAGGATGGGCCTTCAAATGAAAATTGCATTTTTTTGTATTGAAAGTTAGAACTTAGGTATACAATGTACACTATTGGTTTGTAAATAAGTTGGTAGTGGTAGAGATTTCTTGCATGAGAAGTAATGTCTTTTTCTATGATAGTGGCACTATATCTGTTGAAGAGATACCCATGTGCGCATCTACTAATCTATGTGTTGTTTGCTTGGATCATGTTTCCTATGGAGTAGTTCATGATTCAAGTTTTATTTTTTCTTTAATTCACATCTTTTTAATGATAATTATGAAGGATATTGTCAATTAGATTTATCTTTGTTAGTAAAAAAAAATGATTGTTATCCTCTACACTTAAGTTCAATTTATACAAATAATATGTTGAGCTCATATCTATTGTTGATTTTACCATTGTAATGGCTGCAACAACAATAATATCCACTTATTTTCTTGGACTCTATGTTGTGAATATTGCTACCTCAGTCACTATTCTCCTTCGAAGGGGAAACCCTTTGAGCACTGAATTCTAGATAGATGCAAGTATATCATGTGTATCCGTATGTGACTCATCATAATATAACATAAAAATTCTCCATTACAGTATTAAGAGATATAATTTAATAATATAAGTGTATAAAAATAATATATATTCAAGAATGTAAGCGGACTTTGGTCATTTAAGACACATCTAATATATTTAATCAGTGATTTTGGAAAAATAAATATATTTAATATATTTAATTATTTTTGATTGATGAGATAATTTAATGAAGGTAAAACTTTATTAAATTCATAATTAGATAATTATTATTTTAATGAGTATTTATATATTATGACTTTTCAATGTCTATAAAATTTATGATGTGTTACACATTGTTTAATATCTCAACAAGTAAGTTTATAACAATATTGGGAGGATAAGTTACAAATCACATATATTTATGTAGTTTTTATTTTACTTTTATAATTGGTAAATTATTAGAATTATATTTATTTTAATCCAATTTATGACAAGAGTAGCATAATAGAAATATGGTTTTACTTTACTTTTGATGGCCAGTGAAACTATACATCTGTAAATTAAATTATCTTACTTATTAAAATTCTTGTGAACTTTTGAAATTGGTAAGAGTTTGGATTTTAATATTTTTATGAGGATTTAAAACAAAGATATAAACATAGAACAAAGGAAATAAATTGATGATGTTTCCATGAAATTAAGATCAAGTGATGAATTCATGGAAATACATCTTAAACTATGAAGGTATTTTTCACATTCGTAATACTTGAATTCAGAAAACGTGCAAGGATGAGAACCATACTTGATTACTTACACAACTATGAGAATAGAAGTACACCCCCCTAAGGAGTACATGTCAAATCAAGTCAAATTGGAAGAAATAATTATAGCCCTTAAAATACTATCCATTTAATATTGAAGGGATAGTGAGAAAGGAGGAAAAGTTTATAAGTTTGATCTCTAAAGTTAGTGGTACATAACTAAGAAAGTTATGCTATGAAGGGAAGGGAAAATGATAAACTTACAATTTTCTATTGATGATAGTATAACCAACATGGAATGTTGAGATGAATGGAAAAGAATAATAGAATAATACTTGTGGCGGGTAAGGAAAAGTCTCATAAACAGGTATAATAAATCAACAAGAAGTCATTTTGGATTTAGGAATTATCATAATTGAATAGCTTGGCACTCTCGATATCACAAGTGAATGATGATTGATGATGATCAGTGAGGGTCATAGTGATGACCTATACAATTTCAAATGGCCAAGATAGAAAGTATGAACTAGAACACTCATATTGGTGTAAGTTGACAAGTGATGGACTAAGAAAATGTCTATAGGAAAATATTAAAGGATAACAATTGTATATCATTAACAAAGAAGATGAATTTTATGAAGTTGTGGCTTATATTTATATAGTTGTTACAATAGTGATGATGTATAATTATGATGATTATGATATGCATAGGCACTATGATGTTATGTCAAGGTATATTGACATATTCATTTACTACGTGATGATAGGTATTTAATGTTGAATACTCATGATGGATATGATATGCATAACGTGGCATAGGAATTATGATGCTATAATATGAGGTTTATTGACATGTGGTTCATTTAATATGTGAATTCATGATATGTATTTGATGCAAATATGTTGATGTTATAACTTATGATGGTATTTCATGAGGAAACATGTGATAGTTGCATACAAATTTATGACATGCATGAGCACGCAGTTAGTTATTATCCATAATGTTGTGATTAACAATGATGAATGTTCTCATGATGACATGCAAGACTTGGCATGTGGATTATTTTCTATGATACTATGATGGTATAGCTAATGCATTGGTTGCATGTTGAGATGTGGTGATTGACAGGAAAACACAAATGGGCCGAGAGGGCTGGTTTATTTGATGATCTCGTGCGAGCCCATACGCACGAGGGAGAATAAGTAACACCATATGGGCTGGGGACAAAACTCTATCAACATTACATATGCCAGTGGTTCCTTTGTCTTGTGTATAGCTCTTGATGGATAGCTCTAGAAGAGCTATGGGACCATCTTGAGGAGGCGAAGTGCCTGATGTTCTAGGCTTGGTGCCTGTTATTGGATTGGGATGCCGAAGTCCGGAAGGGATGTAAAGGACTTCGATGCCTGGGGCTGTGCGCCTTAGTAGTTGTGGAGGGTGTGGGCCAGCCTTGCCAGATGCCCAGGGTCATTGAGTACCGGACCGGATGCCTGACTTAGGGCAGATGAGGTCTGAGTCAGGGGCGAGCCTTGGGGCCAGCCTTGGACTAGGATACAGACCGGGTCAGCCTTAGCCTGGTGCCGAAAGTGGGAAAAAGGAAAGAGGTTCCTTGAGATTTCCCGGGGTGTTGGGGACTTTCGATGCCTGCTGGTTATACTAGTTCAGTAGAGGGTGTTGGCAACATGAAGTTAATAAATAATAAATAATAAATAATAAGTAATAAATAATTCAATTTAACTTCGGGACGAAGTTCCTTAAAGTGGGAGAGTGTGTAATATCCCTCCCCTTAATAATAAATAATAAACAATAAATAATAAAAATAATAATTAATAATAGAAATAATAAATAATAATAAATAAATCACTTAATAATAAATAATAAAAATAATAAATCATAAATGTTAAATAATAAATGATATTAAAAATATATACGAAGAAAATAAATAAAAATAGTAATAACCATACTAAAACTCTAAATAAGAATAAATATAAATAAAACAAGAAAACTATCAAAAAGAAGGAAATAAAACAAGAAAAGCTAAAAATCAAAAGAAAAGTAAAGAAATAAAACAAGAAAGCTAAAAATCAAAAGAAGTTGCATGTAGACACATGGAGTGTGTGCATGTGGTTCCCCTTCCAATGTTGTTCTATTTAATAGATGGTGAGGAAGATGAGAGGCATTCCGACATTCCATCTTTCCGAGATTCTGTCTTTCATTCTCTTGGGAGAATGGTATACTAATACCTAGGAGTCACTGGCAGTAGAACGTTGATTGAGGGCTCGAGGGTGGCCAATTGTAGCAAGACGTTGCACAATTGAGCCTACGGTTGGGTGGAGAGTTGTCCCCAAAACCTTGTTGCGGTAAGCCTACTTCGACCACAGGTAAACAGGTAAGCACTATTCATTCAATTTTCATTTAGTTAATTAAAATCATGGTTATTGGGCTAGGTAAGTGGCACTCTCATTTAAATTAAAGTTAAATTAGATATTTATTTTTTGGACTGTTACAGTTTAAAGATTGACTGCATATATGTGATCTCTGGTGGTTGTTTAAAGCATTTTACTCTTTTAAGTTGCTGAGCTATTGAGCCTTTATGGTTATCTTGTATCTGGCAAAAAGTTAAGCTTTTCACGATAAATGGTTACTCTACATGGTTTATATTTTTGCAGCATCTGATACTCAATCATTTAAACATCAAACCCATAACGCACTGGTCCATTAACTTAATCAAATCAATTGAGTGCTTGTTTCCTCGTGTCTCCCAACCCAACTGTTTCACAGTTGGTCAATCATTTTCCCATAGGGTCTACCCCCCTTAGCCGCGGGAGACAGGCTTAAACGGAGAGATCGGGGATCAGAGTGACAGCCCCCGATCTGAGCGTTGTCGTGTCAATCTGTGCGACAACATTTTTTGGCGTCGTTGCCGGGGACATTTTATTCTCGGCGTTTCAATGACAATCATCCTTCTCATTTCTTATCTTTTCATCTGGCCCGGCAACACCAACATTTTTTGGCGCCGTTGCCGGGGACAGAGTTTTTCTGTTCCTGGAGTTTCATTGACATTCATCTTCTCATCTTTCTCATCTCTCATTTGAGCTGGCAGATTCAACCTTTGGGGTTATCGTTTGGATCTTTTATTGCCTTATTTTTAGTCATATCAGCAGCATCTCTTCGGTTTGTTTCTTGTTTGGGTGGCGACTCTATTTTCTTATTTTCCCAGACAAGAAACCTCTCTCATATCAGCGTGTTTGTTGCTTTTTGGATCCTAGATTTAGATGCATTGTTCAAGTGGCGACTCCACTTCTTTCATCTATTAATTTTCTTGAGCAGAGATCTAGTTTTATCATCCATTTGATCCCTTATTATTCATCATGGATTATTCATTTAAACCATGTCATTTTACTGACCATCTCCATGATTTTCCGGAGGAGGCCATTTCCAAATTACCTGTGTTCTCGGGTGGTGATTCAATCGCTGTTAGAAGGCATCTAGGCTTGTCTACTCGTATAATGATCATATATTGTAGACCCCCTCAGTTTAATCATGAAGATATCAAAATGCGTCTTTTTGTCTTTTCTTTAGAGTGTGATACTTTGAATTGGTTTAACAATTTTCCTAAGGATTCTTTCACTTCTTTACAAGACATTGTCAATGCTTTTAAAGATAGATATGGTAATCCAAACAGCTTGCCTTCTGCCCCTAAAATTGTGCAACAGAATAAAAGTAATTTGATAAAAGGTCCAGCTGACGGTGAAAGATTCCAAGACGATTCTTCATATCAGAATGTGTCATCCACCTGTACTATTGCAGATCAAATTCATGATAATGGAAAAGCAGGGATAAGTGACAACGAAAAGGAAGATCAAAAGCAAATTATACAAGAACTAATGATGCTGGTAAAAAATATGGAGATTAATCAAACTAATTACGTCAATGATGTGAGAACTTTATGCACCCACCTGGAAAAACGTAATAGGGAGATGGAGATTATGCAAAATAAGCATGCGAAAGAAATTGAGGCCATAAAGACTAATCATGACACAGAAATTAGTTTCATGCAAAGCAAGATGTCAAGCTTAGAGGAAAATATGACGACCATGAAAGCTGATCATGATAGGGAAATTAATTCTATGCAAAACAAGTTATTAACTATGGATGAAGAAATGACTATCATGACGTTCGACCATAATAATCAGTTAGCTACCATGCAAGAAAATCATAAAGAAGAAATAAACTCTATGCAGTATTGCTTGATGAACTTAAAGGAAAAGACCGTGAAAGTAATAAAATATATGGAAGACGACCATGCCAGGAAAATCAGTGCTATAAAGGTTGAACACTCTAGTCAGCTGGATGCCATTAAAATACAGGTTCAAAAGTTTCAACAATGGTCAAAGGATGAGAGAAACCAGGGGACATCAACAGATTAGGAGCCTTCTCATTTGTTGCAACAAGTTCCATATTATTACGAGGAGGTCATTGGTTCGATTGAAAGATGGTTAATTGAAGGTGATCCAGATAGACTTAAAAATGATAAATATCAGATGCAGGATAAAGAAAGACATGTCGTGCATATCTTACATACTTCATCTGATAGCTTTGAAACAGAAAGTTCCACGTCATCAGTAATACAGCCTGCCACAAAGAAAAAGCGTAAGGGGAAGAAAATGAGAAGAAGATTTGATGCATCAGACGGCCGCGAGCAGCTTGATTTTCGGATAGGAAAAAGTCCTACCATATGCAGAATTGGACATGGCACATCCGACAAGCAGCCGACAGATTTTCCTAAAAGCATGCAAATGCTCAGTATACACTATATTGAACACATATGATGCCATGGGGCATCCTTTGTATTGTATTTCTAATCCTACTCCTTGTTTTTCCCGCATTTTTATTTATGTTTTAGGATTAGATTTACTTTTCTAGATAGTTAATATATGAAGAGCTTTTATCTTTCCTGCGCTTCATGTATATGATGATTTTTGGATGGATGCTACTTATTTTTGTGTTGTATGGATGCAGATTCTAGATTCTCACATTCCTACAGAGCAGCAACGTGTCCCCAAGTAGAGCCAAATGTTGACCACTACCGGTCAACTACCCATGCAGTACACCCCCTTCTCTTTGCAAAAAGGGGCAGCGCTTGATCGACATGTCCATGCCATTCAGCAGTCATCAGCAGTTTGATCAATTTAATTGTAAACCCAGTCTGCATGTATGAATTGTAAATAATCTTAGCAGATATGAGTCGTGTATATTGCCCAGGTGGACTTAACTTTCTAATGGTAATCTACGTCCCGGGACGTTTTTCGTCTCACCGATCCATGATCGGCAAAGTTTTCCTTCAGCCTGACCCCAAAGTCGGGAAGGTTTTTGTCATTAGAATTTTAGGAGAATCCTAGTGCGTTAATCTGCTACATTATAGTTGTGTCGCAGAACTGGGTGGTTTATGAGGGTCTATGCTAAAGGGGTTTTCCCCCTTAAGATGTAAATTGTAAAAGTCATGATGTAAAGTGTCTTGAGGGTTGGAAAATGTTTTAAATCCCCTCATGAGTCCTAAGTCCTAGGTCCTAGGTTATTTTTCCAAAGGCTAAGTTCGAGGATCCATTCTAAAATGAATTAAAAAATAAAAAAATAAAAAATAAAAATAAATAAAAAAATAATTGAAAAATAAAAAAAATTATAAAATAAAGCAAAAACCTTAAAATAATAAAATAATAATATTTTGAGTGAATGCATGCAAAATATCATTTTTTTTAATAAATTAACAAATTCGACAGATGAAATTAAGAGATGTCTTGATCCTCATCGACGGTCGAGATCATTTCAACATGGATCACTTGAACTAGCCGTTGGGATCATTTCCTTTAAGTAGGGTGCTAGGGGTCATTTGAGATTAGATGGGATCTATGAGTCTTGTGCTAAAGAAGCTCTCTTGTAGTTCATTTTTCTTGTGCAATAAAGAAGACTTTGAGGTTAAAAATCTTGCTGGTGTTACTCTTCTGAAAATGTTGTAAGATTGTTCTATTTGTTCTGCATAATTTTATTTTCAACCATTAATGATAGCTTAATGACGATTGATCTAGGCACAAGTATCTTGTCTGATCTTTGGGGTTTGAATGATAGTTTAGATTCTGAAATATATTGGCAGGTATCTCCATTTGATCGGGGTTTCACTATTGTTTTCTCCTTCTACGTTGATGGTTGATTTTAAGCTGTGCAGGAAATCCTTTTTTCAAATTACCGGGCGTCAGGGGAAGTTCTCGGCTGAACCAGCCAACTCCCGGGTTGTGTTTTCTAAAAGAGCCCAGCCAGTTCTTGATCCCCGGCTTATCATTCGAAATATATTTTTATGAATGCATGCAGGGTTTTCTGAAGCGTTTTACGTTAAAATCAAATTTCGATAATATTTTTGCTGTTATTGCTAAATCTAGATGTTAAGGGGCCAAAATCTGTAAATTAATCAGTTGTTTTAGGGTTTCAATTTTTGCTCTATACACAGATTTAAAATTAGGGTTTTATTTTTCTTTTTAATTGCAGCTGCCCAGTCCGCAAATTCATTTCCATGCAACAGTCATTCAGTGAGCAAGCATCAAAGTTCTGCTCCATCTACGCTCAGAAATAAAGGGAAATGCAGTGAAATGTAACATTGTTCAAAGGAGGAACGTAACTGCATAAGATTAAATTGATTGTCTTTTATATATCAAAATCAGCCGCAAAGTTTTCTCCAGACCTGCGTGATCTATATAACGCCTGCACCCCCTCACACTGTTAACACCTCCATCTGCAAGTGGCATAAAGGAATTTCTGAATGTATTCGTTCCTGGCATAGGTCCACTTCAAAGTCCTTTTCTTGCGTTGGGATGTGATGCATGTGGGCTTTTATTCAAAAAGAAATTTCACGTAAAACATGGCTGCTCCAACAAAACCCTGGTAAGAAAATCGATTTTAATCAAAGACTTTCAACTCAGCATCCTCAATTCTCAGGCCTTGCCAATACAAAACCTGCAGACAGCAAAGGTCCCGCCTGAAACTTCAACCCTCACTGTTGTGTCCTCATGCACCGTCTCTGCCATCCGGTCGCTGAAGGCTTCACGCGTCAAACAGTGGCGTGAATATATACGCAGGTGTAATGTATGAAAACGTCAGGTAAGAGACGCAGTGTTGGGCAACCTTTCAACGTGATCCATCATTTCGATCAGGCAAATACGATCCAAATCGAAATCATTCAACACAGAATTTCTCAGGTAATAAAATCCGTTTATGCAAAGGGTCTCAATCGAGAAGCAGTATTTAACGTGAGCCTTTCCTCGCCAGGATCAGTCGAAAGTTCTCAGGTAAGCCTCAAGCCGCCGTCGACTGTGCTATCGTTGCAGATTGTTTGGGTACGCGTTCATTTTTTGTGCCTGAGCCTGGTCACGTTATATTCCATCGTTCGCTCAGATATTAGTTGTCTGTTTTAAATTTATTGTCATATGTTTTATGTTAGGTTTTAGTTTAGTTTAGGTTTCAGATGGATAGGATTAGCGTAGGTTCTTTTGTTGATTTGTTTTGTTTAATTCGATCGGCTTTTAGATTATTTTTTTTTAGATTTTGATATGTATTAAAATTTCTTATGTTCTTTAAGTTAGGTTTGAGATTTTTAAAGTAGATTTTGATTTTAGTTTAGACTATAGTTTAGATTTTAATATAAAGTTTTTTTATAAAAAATAAAAATAAAAAAGATTCATTTATAAAATTTCTTTAGGCTTTAGACTTAGTTTTAATTTTTTATAGTTAAGTTTTAGATTAAATTTAATTTAGATTTTTCAATTTTTAGGCTTTGTTTTAAGTTTAAAAATAAAAATTCATAAAAAAGGGGCTTTTTAGGGTCTTAGCTTTAGATTTAGATTTTAAGTTTTAAATTTTGTTTAGATTTTTTTTAGTTTTAAAATTTTATTTTTGTCTGAAAAAACATAATATATATATATATATATATATATATATATATATATATATATATATATTGTGGAAATTTTTGGCAGATTAGCTCAGGGGTTTATCATGCTTTATTATCTTTGTTGAGGCTAAAAAAAAAAAAAAAAATGGCGTGGGAGTTAATTTTTATCATGTTTAAATGTTCATTTAAAGATTGACTGCATATATGTGATCTCTGGTGGTTGTTTAAAACATTTTACTCTTTTAAGTTGCTGAGCTATTGAGCCTTTATGGTTATCTTGTATCTGGCAAAAAGTTAAGCTTTTCACGATAAATGGTTACTCTACATGGTTTATATTTTTGCAGCATCTGATACTCAATCATTTAAACATCAAACCCATAACGCACTGGTCCATTAACTTAATCAAATCAATTGAGTGCTTGTTTCCTCGTGTCTCCCAACCCAACTGTTTCACAGTTGGTCAATCATTTTCCCATAGGGTCTACCCCCCTTAGCCGCGGGAGACAGGCTTAAACGGAGAGATCGGGGATCAGAGTGACAGCCCCCGATCTGAGCGTTGTCGTGTCAATCTGTGCGACAACAGGGCCCTACCCTTTCACATTCACACAAATGCCTCGAACAAAGCAATAGGAGCAGCCTTAGGACAAATTGATGAAAATTTACCTTATGTCATATACTTTATAAGCAAAAATTTGTCAAAGGCAGAGTTAAACTATACAATGATCGAGAAGGAACTCCTAGTTGTCGTGCATTCCTTAAACAAATTCAGACATTATATCACAGGCTATCAAACCTTTTTGCACACTGATCATGCTGCAATTGGATATTTAATGAACAAACCAGATGTAAATGCCCGCATTATTGGATGGTTGCTTTTACTGTAGCAGTTTGATCTGACCATTATTGATAAGCCTAGTAAAGAGAATGTTGTTGCTAACTTTTTGTCTAGAGTAAATTTTCCTGCAAGTGAAGAAGGAATGTTGGATGACCAAATTCCATAAGAACGCCTATTTGTTATATCAGTACTCTCTCCATGGTTTGCAGATATAGCAAACTACTTGGTTTCAACACAGTTCCCACCACACCTATCCTCAAAAGGGAAGAGCAAGATAGTAAGGGAAAGCACCCCTTTCACCTAGATTAGAGGCAATCTCTTCAAACTTGGCCCAGGTCAAATCTTGAGAAGATTTTTCAGGGAGGAGGGAGTCTTTGACATCCTCCTAACCTGTCATGACGGGCCTTGTGGAGGTCATTTTGTAGCAAAAAGAACCGCCTTCAAGATATTGCAAGCAGGCTACTACTGGCCCACTCTTCATCAGGATGTGAGGAGATACACGAGCCAGTGTGATCAGTGTCAGAGGATGGGGAAACCCACTCCAAAGGATGAAATGCCCATGCAACCTCAAGTGACCTTTGAACCATTTGAGAAATGGGGCATGGACTTTGTGGGGCCTATCAACCCCCCTTCAAAGCAGAAGCAGTACATCATTGTGTGCACCGACTACCTGATAAAGTGGGCGGAGACAAAAGCAATCAAAGCAGCAACAAAGGAAAAAGTAGCTGAGTTTTTTAGGGAAAACATATTCTACAAGTTCGGGTATCTGAGAGAGTTGGTCACAGACCAAGGCAATCAGTTCACTTCCAACCTGATTGAATACCTGCTCACACATCATAAGATCAAGAACAGGACTTCCATCCCTTACCATCCACAAGCCAATGGGCAAGTGGGGGTCACTAACATAGCATTGGAAGAGATCCTAACCATGGTAGTGAGCAGCAGCAGAAAAGGTTGGGAGGAAAGATTAGTTGAGGCCACTTGGGCCTACAACACAACATGGAAGACCACCACCGGGTTCACAACCTATGAACTGGTCTATGGGAAGAAGGCTTTGTTGTCAATAGAGTTTGAATTCAATACCCTAAGGATGGAAACTCAACTAGACCTAGACCTCAGCCATGCACAGAAGGAGAGATTACTTCAGCTGAATGGATTGGATGAATACAGATTGCAAGCCCTTCTCCATACAGAGGTAGTTCAGCTTCAGAGAAAGATATGGCGCGACAGAAATATCAGGGAGAAGTAATTCCAAGAGGGAGATTGGGCACTACTCTATGATTCAAGATACAAGGATTTCAAAGGCAAGCTGAGGACAAGATGGATGTGACCCTACACTGTGGAGAAATGCAATGACAATGGTTCAGTTATTATTAAAACCATTGATGATGAAGCCATCCCCATGCTTGTCAATGGACATCGGTTGAAAGTCTATAAGAAACCCCTCTCCAAGCGAAAGATTATTGAAGATTTGAATAAAACAGTGATGGTAGTGGAGCATGTCTTAGCTTCCACTTCACCCACTCACTGAAGAAAAAAAGAGAAAAATAAGGACTCAAGTGAAAACCTCCATGAGGTGCTTGAGTCCCATAATTGGGTTGAAAACCTCTTCTGAGGCAGCCCAGTGATGTCAAAAAAGGAAAAGAATAAGATCCCTGGTTGAAAACCTCCCTTGTAGGCGCCCAGGGTAGACAATTAAGGTGAAAACCTCTCTGAAGCACCCTAGTTGTTTTCAAAAAAAAAAAAGAGAAAGAAAAAATGAATTTTTATTGCATTGCAGGTTTGCAGGAGAACCGCAGGGAGCAGAAGAAGGTGCCAAGGGGACCCTGACATTCATACTAGCATCCATCTCATCTTCTCCACAAATTCCTCCATCATTTTTGGCATCACCCCACTATACCTCTTCTTCCAAAATTGTGTTTTCTACAGGAGGCTCTGTTTTTTCTACAGGAGGCTCCTGTAGGAACTACAGAGAGCCAAAAGTGTCTATATGAGGCAATTTGAGGGACAAGAAAAGCTTCATGAGGAACCTATAATCCCTCTTACCATCTTTAAACCTCCTTGCCATCATTTCCAAGCCTGCATCACACTCCAAGCAACATTATTATTTTTTTTCCTTTCCAAGAAAAAAACACAGAAAAATAGTTTTTCAATTTTGAAAAAGAAAACAAAAGTAAAAAGAGGAGAAGGCACCATTAACTTTACCTGAAGCTTACATACTGTCCCTCCATCATTCATCTCCACCTCTGGCATCGTTCTCGAGCTCCAAGCATAGGGAATAGCTGAAGTTTCAAGGGGAGAAGCAGCTACAGGATCTCCTGTAGGAATTCCTGTAGCAGCTGATCCCATAGAATTCCAGCACCAGCAACAAGGGGAAGCACATTTGAAGGTTGAAAAGTCACATGCAACTTAGCTCCAGAAAAAGAAGAACCTGCAAAAACACACAACAACACATCAGCAAGTAGGGACAGCATGCATGAAGGAAAATGAAGGCATGCAGTAGAGAAAGCCACAGCACCTCACAGTCGATGGCAGCAAATACACTCAGATCACAGGTAAGTAGCTAAGTCACTCATCTATCTGTATTTGTGTAATTAGAAATCATATGACGGAAACGAGATGGTTGAAATCGAAAGAGGGAAAGGTGGCCAGTTAACTTGGCCACCTTCAGTTAGTTGACTCCACTTAACCGAGATATCACCCACACGTGCGCATAGTCAACTCAAGCAAAAGATGCGAAGGACAGGTAGTGGGAGGAATAACTAACTCCGATGCAGTGATGTGGGGATGATTACGAGGGGAGGTCATGATGAGCAAGCAAGTGGGGACCAACGGTCCTAATCTAGGCAACGTACACCTTGCCAGCTCAACACTCATAACCGAAAAAAGCCATAAAAGGTAATGAGCACTCCTCCCCGCGCATTCTCACCACCTTTTCTTCAATTTCTCCTCATAACTCAGACACACCACAGTCTTCTTATGCCCCCATAGCCTCGTATCCACCATCCTCCATTGATTTCCTCCATATTTTTGCTCTTGGCATTTTCTACAGGAGCACCTACAAGAAATCTACGAGACGGACAATGGGCTTCTACAGGAGGGGCAATGGGTCATTTTGAAGGGAGAAAACATGAATTTTTGGCACGAATTTCAGTTTAAAGAGGTAGGGTTCATGAATTCCCTCTGTTGAATATCAAAATGTGAAAGAGTTGGTCTCAAATTAAAGATAAAATGAGTCTTTAAGAGGCTAGAAATACATAAAAAAATTCTGTTTTTTTTTAAAACACAGTCCCCTTCGTTTTTCTATTTCACTCAAAATTCTGTCTCCACCTCCATATTTGGTTTTTCAAAATAAGTACAAGCAGTATGACAAGGGGGTTTATGAGAAAAGAGCCCACTAACTCCACTAGACTCCATGCACGTCCTCAAGTGGTGGAAATATTTACAAGGGCAAACTGGATGAATTTATTTGAGAAGTTTAGAGGGTTTGATGAAGAAATTTCCCATGAATTTTCTCTCTCTCTGGTCCCTCACACAAGAACTCATGCTATTGTAACCATTAGAGGCCTCTCCATTGAAATAACCCCTGAATTCATTAGTAGGGTCACTACCCTTCCTCTTGGGCTGCCTTGGAGTAAAGATGACAAACCAATTGGCCAGGCTGCCAAGAGGAAATTTTTCCAAGATAATGAAACCCCTATTGAAGAAAAAAATGGAATTAGGAGGGCTAGTATACCATATCCCTGGGGTGAGGTTAGTTACCAAGTGATCAAATACATTTCTTGTGAGGGGAGGCACAACATTGTTTATGGATATCATTTCAGAATCTTCCAAGATTTGAGATATGGCATGTATACCCCAGCACATCAAAAGCTCAGTATCCCTTACTTTCTCCTTCAGTCCCTCATTGACTCCAGCACTAAGTTACAAGCAGGAAATTCACAACAGTTATCTCACCATGGCTTAATCAAGATCCTAGTAGAAGAAGCCCTCCATACCCTTGCAATCCCTATAGCATGGGAAGTTTTCAGAAATATGACAGTTGAGGATGACATCAAGGCATTAACTTATGATGTCAGTCCTACTGTCACTGAGGAGGGAGAACAACAAGGAGGAGAAGATGAAGGCAATGGTGACATAGCAGAGTAGGATAGGAAGGAGGAAAGAAAAGAAATAGAGGAGGGGAGAGTTGAAGAGACAGAGAAGGAGGAGGAAAAAGAGACAAAAGAGGGAGAAAAGGAGGCAGAGAGGTTAGAGCAAAGAGAATATTCCCCTGAAACTTTTGAAATAGAAGCAGCAGCTGCCCTCACTACCCTCAGTACACCAGTCAAGAAGAAGCAGAAGAGGAAAAGAAAAACCTCCATGTATTTCAAGGCAAGGAAGAGTACCAGAATTAAAACAAGCAAACCTCAGCCCTCATCAAAGACTCCCATTAACATTGAAGATGCACCATCTACCAAGGTAAAAGAATCTCCTTCCAAGACACCCATAACCTATGAAAGGAGGACTACAAGATCTTCTATGGAAGGGAAAGGAAATTCTGCAGGACCCCAATCCAGACCTACAGAAGGCTAAAACAGTCCTACAAGATACACTGTCCAAACTACAGGAGACACAAAAACTTGAGGAAAAGATGGGAGGACAGCCAGAGGTGAAAGAGGAAGCACAAGAGCTACAAGAACCTGACCCCCAGCCTAATATTGACTCCTATTACAGACTACTTGAGGGAGGCAAGATAATCCCACAGAAATTTGCAATTCCATTGTTTTTCGAATTGGAAAAAGAGATAGTGAGAACGCATAGGTGGATGCAGATAGCCAAGTCCAAAGGAGTTGAGGATATTGGCCACATGGAAAACAAACTCAAGGAAATGGGCAGGAATTGAGTGCTCTCAGAGACAGAGAAGCCACTACAATAAGCCACCTTGAGAATGAGAATGAATTACGAAGGAGGCAGCTGTAGGAGAAAGAGACTCATTTGGCATACATGGCCAGTTTATCCATAGAAGCATTACAATGCAGAACACCAGCCAAATCTTATGGCCTCTATCTGAAGGATCAATGGCTTCAATTACAAATAAAAACTTTAGCACAAAGAGGCACAATGCCTTTTCGAGACTACAGGCAGTTCATGGTTTTGTGTGACCAAAGCACCTCCGAGGACAAAGAAAAGATGGCAGAATTCTATCTACACGACATGGCCCTCATAGACCTGAATGTGTGGGACCCCAATGCCAAGCTAAGGGATCTGCAATTAATGGCCATGGCATCATGGATGAGCCATGAAGAATTTAGGGCAGAAGAAATGAAAAGATTGTTAATAAAAGAGCAGAATGAACCATTGATGATAAGAGTCGAGCCATCAGATCCTATGGCACTCATCAGCACACACAACCTGCTTTTGAATGACCCTTAGATTGCCCCTAAATATCTAGCCAATCAGGAACAAGCCATTGCACACTTTGAAGATATGTTTAGGCTACTTGGGGATGACTATGTGCATGCATGCATGAGAAGATGGAACACCCTACCCCACAGCTTGCAGATCAGAGAATACCATTCCCCCATGAGGCTGAAAGAGGCATTGAGAAGAGTACCAATGTACAAACACTCCATGCAAAGGCTGAAGGTCAACTAGATTGGCCTCAAATTGAGTCCTCCACTCATATTAGACATGCTAGAAGGCAGAAGAGAAAAAGAAGAGGAGCAGTTGAATGACATAAACAAAAAAGCAAGATTTTATGGGGAACATGAGCAGACCATATCAAAAGCCTAGAATTCTAGGGAGGCCACCAGGGCCATGAAAGACGAAGAGATTGACTAGGTTTCTCAGAGGATAAGCAACACCTTCAGTAGGGGGGTGATGATGAGCCTCATAAATGGGTAATTATATGGGCTCATTTTACCTCCTAACCTAGTCAAATCAACCATTCTCTTAGCTTATTGTATGATTTTCTAATTATATTTATGCTTATAGGGTGAGTTGAGTTAGTTATTATGCCATGTGGTCTAACATGTATTTAATGCATATTATTGATGGATTTCGAGGTCAAAGTCAAGGATCTAGTGGTCAAACTACAGCAATAACTCAAAGTAGACAGAGGAGAGGACTTATAGGAGGGAATCCCCCTCATTTATTGCTCCTCACTTTGAATTCCCCTTCATTCAGCTCAGAGTACAAGCAGTCGAATCATGCACTAGAAGGTAGCCGAGCAAGTGGAAGATGATTGATATTTATCTCGAGTTTTGGGAGCCAAGCCTCCCTAATTTTAAGGAATTTGTTGGTAGCTTCAGATGCATAAGTAGAGAGGCTTAGGGCCTCACTAGGGTCGACTTTTTGCTTGTGTAAACTCTGCTCAAATTTCGAGCTTACTAGTTTATGACAGTTTGATGTAATCTTGCTATTTTTTTATAATGACAATGGAATCCTTTTTGAGATAGCACTGAGTTACCTCAGAGGGCTAAATCTCTTGGGTTAGGGCCCAATCCAAGCAGCCAAGCTTCTCTTTACTTGTATTTGTATGCTTTACTTCAGTTTGTAGATTAGTTTGTTGTTAGATGTATTTCTCTTATGGTTAAGAATAGGTTGCTTTTGATGATTTAGTAGCTTGCTTCCATTTATGCTTTTTGTAGCGGGTTAAGTAGTGGTCAGAGAAGATTCAAAAGGCTTGCAACAGTGCCTTGGCCTCTCTTCCTCCCTCTAGGACCACGATTTGAGGCAAAGACTCTCTTGCTGCCCCGAAAACATAGATTTTCCTCATTCCTAGGATTTCTAGTGTTTGCAGCTCTCTAGTTGATTGATAGTCCAGTTCTGCTTTGCTTTAGATCCTTTATCATGTTCAATCCCTGATTTGAAATAGTCAT
Organism: Pinus tabuliformis; assembly: GCA_031772625.1. Lineage (NCBI taxonomy): Eukaryota > Viridiplantae > Streptophyta > Pinopsida > Pinales > Pinaceae > Pinus > Pinus tabuliformis. The sequence goes on from CM062818.1 coordinate 1,874,096,066, forward strand.
TTTTCATGCTTTCCTTTCTTATAGCATTTACCAACATTTCCTTCTCTACATCATAGTTTAGGCCATTCTAATGCAAAACTATATTTTTCCTAGGATGCACTCATTTCATTGGTTTCTTGATTTTATTGGTTGACTTTCAGTTTCTCTGCAGCAGATCTCTTCCAGCAGTAGGCCAGCTTACCAGCAATCACACCCTCTATTTGATCCATGCCCTATATGTCTCCTAAACCTCACCTCAATTCTGCCCTAGTTTCCTTCATTTTTCATAGAACTTCTTCCTCTCTTCTTGAGCAAACCCAATCATCTTTCTCTCTCCTGGTGACTCTTGGCAGACCTTAGGCACCCTAACACCTCATTCCAACCTTCATCCACCTTTTCCACCCACTCTCACACCCTCAAAACAGTGGAAATTTCCCTCGGCCTCCTCTTGTAGGCCTCCTGTAGTTTCCCTGTTTTCCTCCTGTAGTTTTCCTGTGTCCTCCTATAGTTTTTCCTGTAGGCTTTCTTTTGAAGGCCGAGCATGGGAAAAGCCTCTAGAAGGCCACCTAAGACCTCCTAGGACCCATCCAAACCATCATACATCCTCCCAAGCTCCAAAACCACCCTCTAACCCCACCTATTTGTTGCCACACTCCAACAAAACACAAAAATCCAAAAACATGTTTTTTGCTTATTTACTTCTAGAAATAGCACGGTTAGATGTCTTTTACTTAAGTAGGTAATGGAATTTATTTCATTGTTTTCATAGTGTTTTTGGCAAAAGTAGAATTAGCTTGTTCATTAGGGTTTACTAGGTTTTGCTTCACATTCCAGTGTTTCTCCATTTTGCAGTTAGAATAGCATCTATAGAGTAATATTTCTTTCTGTTCATCACACATAGAGCTTCTTCTGAAATCTATAGAAGTTGGCTTGAGCTCCTAGTGATCTCACGCTGGCTGACCAAGTGAATACTCGCAGTGAGAATTAGTACTTGTGCATATAGCACCGACGCTTCCAAGTTTGTTACGAACTACCAAGTTGATAAAAGTAAAGTTGGTAACCCAGGAGTTGCAGCATTCTTACTGCAATATTGGTGCTCATCACTCATATTGGATATAAATATGAGGTGATTAGAGTTTCATTTCTTACATCCAAAGTGAGAAACTCAACACAAGAGGAGCTTGTTGAAGGAGAAGACCAATTTTGTCTTGGTTGCAAGCAAGAGAAGGAAACCAATGTGGAAAAGGAAGGTTTTTAGGGCTACTTTTGGTGACTGAATTGAAAAAAAGGAGGGTCGAGGAGCAGGTGTGAAGTTTTGGGGTGTTTAAGGGTTAGTTTGTGGATGGATTGTCCTTAGAATAGGTTGTCACAGGCCTGTGGATCCATTCAGGATCATGTCGCAGTGAATAGAAGGAGGGTCGAGGATTGTTTGTGGGCCAGGCCAACCTAGACTTGCATCAAACTAGCACGACCCATGAATGAATGACATTCGCAGCTGTGAGGAGAAACTATGGGTAGAAAAACAATGGTTGAAAGTGACTATGGTCTTGCCCTAACCAGAACAAAGTTGAGAACAGAGAAAGAAACCCTAAAATAGTGACAAAAAGGTATATGCTTTGGTAGGTTCTTGTAGGCATTGGATCCTAGTGAAAGATCAATTTTAGATCAGTTTGTGTAGCGGTCTGTGGAAGCCATTTGTTGGGGTTGTCTTGGGTGTTATGAAACCCCAACTAGGAGAAGATTTCACAGTGGTTTTGTGTTAGTTGAATTGGGCACCTTTGGACTGTTGGAGGGCAGTGCGTTGGTGGACCAAAGTAGCCCTAGAGCAGCATACAAGAAGGACATTGATTGTTGTGTGATTGGGTGAAGTTTGGAGCCTATGTGTACCTCTTTGATGGATGAAAGATGGTACTAGAAGGAAAATTCGAGCTCAAATATTGGCCAACCTAGAAGAGCATATTGGATCATCCTATGTTCATTCTAGAAGAAGTGACTTGCAACATTGATAGGTCGCAACCCTCCTGGAGATTATATGTGTTGTCCTTTGATGGACTAAAGGGTAGATAGAGAGAAAAATGGGAGCAAAGGACCGATAGGACAAGATATGACATAGAGTTTGTATCATGATTGTCATTGTATCTTGTATTCCATATATTGTTGTCTTATTCAGATTGGTTTAATATAACGAAGATTGGGTTGTACATATTTGTACAATACTTTGTAAAAAGTTGTTTATAGTTGTGCATGTGTGATTTACTACTTTATATTGTTTCGCTATGCAAAGTATTTTTGTTGAAATTCTTGGTTTAGTAGGTCAGAGATTCTAAGATTCTATCCTAGACCCAAGATCATGGAAATTCAATGTGGTATTAGAGCATGTCTGGGGTACTTTGGAAGTCAATGAATTAGAGTGTGCACAGCAAAAGTACATCTTAAGAGGGAGTTGGTCACAATGTAAGTAAAGGAATCACTACAATGTCGAAGTTGTAGGCTAGTCTCCTGTATGAGGACAGGTTGGAGGGGTTGTCCAACTATAGTCCATGGAAGGAAGGGATCAAGTTGGTCTTGCAGGTCAACAAGATCTAGGTGTTTGCCCAGAAATCCATCAAGAAGCCAAATGACCCAAAGGAGCTGCAAGTGTACAAGCATTTGGATACGAGGGTGAGATTGATCATCCTTGATGGTGTGAAGGATCCCCTAATACCTCATTTTCCCAAGAAGAACATTGCACATGGGATGTGGATGGATCTTCAGAATTTGTTCTAGAATAAGAACGAGAACCATGTATTGGTATTGGAGGATAAGTTGAAGTCCACCAAGATGATACATGGTGAAGGAGTGACTTCATATATAACGAGATAGTTTCGGGTCAAAGACGATCTTGCACTCATCGGTGTGACTATTTCATAAAATGATATGGTGAGGATCACCTTAAAAGGGTTCACCAAGGAATGGAAGCCCTTCATTAAAGGGATTATTTCTAGAGAGAAGTTTCCAGACTAGAATAGGTTGTGGGACGACTTCATTCAGGAGAAATTGTGAGACAAGGATCTTCATCCAAAGAAGAGGGCTTCAAATGATGGCATGGCACTTGCAACACGAATGAAGGGTAAGAAGAAGAAGGACTTGAGTAAAGTCAAGTGTTTCAATTATGGCGAGATGGGTCATTTTTCGTCGAGATGTTTGATGAATAAGAAGGGAGATGACGAGAAGAAGAAACGGAAGCAGGTTGCTGGTGTTGCCACTTCTGTTGAGATAGATGCTCTCACAAGAAGGTTGGAAGAGGAGGAATTTTACATGATATCTCATTTCTCACAGGGTATTATTGATGAGGATTGGTGGTACGTGGACAGTGATGCATCAAAACATATGACAAGGTCACAAGAGTTTTTCAAGACACTAGTTGAATGGGACTCGAAGTTGCACATGGTGTTGGGTGGAAAGAGTCAAAAGGAGATCTGAGGATGGGGAGTTGTTCCATTCAAGATGGAGACAAAACGAGTGATGCAGGTCTAGGATGTATTTTTTGTACAAGGATTCAAATATAGTGCGATATCCATCTCGATGTGTAGGAATTTACAGGGTAAGTTCCTCAGATAAAACACCAAAGGACACTGATCACAAACAAATCACAGATCAATACACCAGTATACTTGATGCGGTTAAAACCCTCAAAGAGGGAAACATTCCATGGTGTGAGCCAACGCGACCACTTCAGGCATTTTATTAATAAAAGAAAGAAAATTTACATAAGCTTATCTCATGAACGGTCACCCTACAAATGATCCTCCATGCTCTTTAAATAGAGATCATGGACCAATCAGGTGTTAAGCCACAGATCAAGTGTCGGTAATACCGATAAGAGAATGAACCGTCGGATCACTTCATGGCTAGAACATATCATGACTGTCGGATTGTAAGCTACAAAAGTACATAGTAAAGAAACACACTTTACCTAACTCTACACTAGACCAAGTTATACTTAACTATTTCCTATGTCTCGAAATATCCTAACATCCCCCCTTAAGAACAACTTGGGATAGGATTGAAGGATGTACAAATATGACACAATAGGAGAAGGAAGGAGGAATTAGAGCCTCTCCCCCCTTAGTGACAACTTCCTGAACTCCAACCATAAATCGAAGTTTAGTAAACTTCGCCACTGTGAGGGCCTGTGTAAAGATGTTTGCAACTTGATCATCTGTTGAACAATATTGCACTTCAAGAACATGGTCATGAATGAACTTTTTTATGAAGTGCATGTGTAGTTCAATGTGTTTTCTACATTGATGTTGGACTGGATCTTTGCACAGTTGAATGACACTTTGATTATCACACCAAAGTATAGTCGGATGCTGCTTTTGAAAGCCAAACTCTAACAGGATCTAACGAAGCCACAGGGCTTCCTTACTAGGTTCTACATCGCCACAATACTCTACTTCTGCTAAAGGAAGACCAAGAAAATAATGCAAGTGTCCTTAGTCTGTCATTTCAAATTGTTTTAAGGTTGGACTTCACATGGTTTATAAGGTTTGGATCACTACCAATAAGGATAAGATCATCAACATAAAGAACAAGAATGATAAGAAACTTACCCACTTTCTTGGTGTAGACAGTATTGTCATAATGACACCTAGAAAATCCAGTATCTAAAATAAAATTATCCATTTTGGAATACCAAGCCCAAGGGGCTTGCTTGAGACCATAAAGGAATTTCTTAAGCCGACATACAAGGCTGGAGTCTGTTTGTATAAATCTAGGAGGTTGTTCCATTTAGATTTCTTCATGCAAGTCCCCATGCAAGAAGGAAGATTTAACATCCATCTGATGGACTTCTCATTTGAAAGAGGCAGCAAGGGAAAGAACAAGGCGGATAGAGTTCATTTTGGCAACAAGGGAGAAGGTTTCGGTATAGTCAATTCCTTCAACTTGTGAAAAACCCTTAGCAACAAGACGAGCTTTATGTTTATCAACTTTTCCATCTGGTCCAAACTTGGTTCTATAAACCCATTTGCATCTAAAAAGTTTTCGTCCCTTTGGAAGAGGAACAAGATCCCATGTATCATTTGCCAATAATGAACGATTTTCTTCAATCATAGTTGCGTCCCAATCTGGATGGCCTGAAGCTTCTGCAAAGGTGTCAAGATCATAATTCATTGAAGCTTGAGCCAGTAAAGAAGAGGCTCTATTGAACTGAGAACATGTATGTCGATGATCTGTAGGATCACCTGCAAGAGCACCTATTACATCCCGAGTAGCACTGACCCATTTTGGAAGTTGAGGAGTTGACGGAGGATCCTAAGAAGGTGGGGGGGGGGGGGGATTCTCATCCTCGCTATCATCATCTGAAGAATAAATATTTTCAAAAGTAGAAGGGATAGAGAGAGGTGGCACATCTGCCAAACTAGGATTGTAGGCCGATATATTTTCAACAAACTTTACATCTCTTCTAATGATAACATTTTTGGACTTAAGTGGAATAAGTCTATATCCTTTGACATCTTCAGAATATCCAACAAAAATACATTTTTCACTCTTAGGTTCTAAGGCTTTATGTTTCTCATTGGGAATATGAGCCCATGCTTCACTTCCAAAAACACGAAAGTGACTTACATCTAATTTAATTGAGCTCCATGCTTCTTCTAGAGTGATATTATTTAAAATCTTAGTAGGAGTGTGATTTACTATGTAATTTGCACAATTAATTTCTTCTGCCCAAAAATTAAGACTAAGTCCTTTAGATTGAAGCATACAATTAACCATTTATTTTAAGGTGTGATTCTTCCTTTCAGCTACACCATTTTGTTGTGGAGTATATGGAATAGTATGTTGCATTTGAATTCCATTCTCAGTGCAAAAGTTGATGAATTTGTTATTAACATATTCTCCACCATTATCAGATCTTAGCTTAAGAATTTGATGTCCAAATTGTTTCTCAACAAAGTCCTTAAAGGCCAAGAACGTGTTAAATACTTCACTCTTAAGTTTTAAGAAGTATACCCAAGTGCGTCTGGAGAAATCATCAATGAAAGTTAGGAAATACTTGTAGCTAGAGAATGAAACAACTGGAAGTGGACCACATAAATCTCTATGCACAAGCTGTAAAGGGACTGAGGCGTGCCAAGAGACACATTTTCAAAACTATCCCGATGATGTTTTTCGAGTACACAACCAGAATAAACACCATCTCTGCAAGATACCATAGGAAGTCCTGTCACCATATTTTCTTTACATAGATTTTGAAGGGAGCGATAGTTTAAGTGACAAAATCGTTCATGCCAAAGATTGCTTACTTCATCATTATGAGCAAAAAATATCGAGGGAAGAGTTGATGATCAAAAGTGCCCTGCTTACGCATCCTCTCCCATAGGTCGAGTTCTGACTCATAGATTCTTCATTGCTGCCAAAGATAATATCATCAACATAAACAAAAACAAAAGACCAAAAAAATCAACTTCGTGTCGGTCGGGGCAGGGACTGACCAGTTCCTCATACCAATGGTTTAAAGTGGCTATAAAGCCCAGATAAAGTCCATCCTAGGCCCTTATATCATATTTCCTTAAGGCTAAATGGGGGTGTGTACTTTTTTCCTACCATCTTCCCTCTTCCTCTTCTTTCCTTCTCCATATTCCATAGGTCAATGTGAGTGTTTGGTGAAAGAGTGTGATCTAATGTTAAACTTATACAACCTTGTAGAATCATCAGCAATTCCAGTAGCTAAAATCTGTCTAGGATCTCTTAGGTCCTTAATTACAACGTCATGAGGTGAAAATTCAACGGTTTTACCTTCACCTAAATGAGTTATCTGATATACAAATAGAAGATTGCAGGATAAGGTTGGAACACATAATACATCATTAAATTGACAATTGTCTAGATGAATAATTCTAGTCCCTACAACACTAAGATATATATCATCACCAACATATATATTTGTGGTGTTACAATCATTTAAAGACGAAAACATGGCTTTGTTTCTGGCCATGTGATAAGAATTTCTAGAATCAATCATCCACTCATGAGAATGAGAAGACGAAGATACATTTAGTGCATAACGAAACCGAGATTCTTGACAACCACATGCATAAAGTGTTATTCCTAAAGATGAAGTTGAAGTTGAAGAGTGCTCCAAATGGATGTTATGCTTCTTCATTGCTCCTTCCAAGGCTTTCATCTTCTTAAAGCATTTGGATTCTAAGTGGCCATCTCAATTACAAAAGTTGCAATGTCTATCAGTATTCTTCCCTCTGTTTTTATTTGCATTATCATTTTGTTGAATTGATTTTTCATTTTGAGACTGAAATTGCTTAGGACCCTTGTTTGGTTTAGGACCATTCTTTTTAGGATATTGCTTCATAGGATTCTTTGAATTTGGTTGTTGCTGGGCGGCTAAGGCTTTCTTAGAAGAGTTTCCAAGATTAAGAAGACCAATATGTAAGAGTTTTTCTTGTTCTCTTATTAAAGCATCACAAAAGGCATCAAAAGAGGGGGACTTGTAGTCTTGTCTTTGAGAAATAAAGGCTTCTCTAGTAGAATGGAAGGTGGAAACAAACACAGAGTAGGCTGGTCCCAACTTAGTAAGAATGGAATAGATAAAGTTATCATCTTCTTTCTTAACCTTAACACCTTCCAAGAGAAGTATAAGGGTCTTGAACTTGGACAAAAAATATTCAATGGAAGAAAAATTATTGGGGTCCAACCTAAGCAACTCATTTTCGAGTTGATGGGCTCTAATTTCATTTTTAATTCCAAAAACTTTAGTGAGTTGTTTCATTGCTTCATTAAGGGTATCAAGTTCTGCGATACGAAATCTAAGGTCTAGAAAAATAGACATTCCTATCAACCCACGTGCTTGATCTTGCCTATTTTCCCATTTGGCTGCCTTATCTTCATCTTTAGGTTTAGTTTCTTGGCCTGAGGCTATTCTGTAAAGATATTTACTTCTAAGTAAATCCATAATGTAGGACCACAATTGGAAGTAGTTGGTGTTGTCAAGAATAACTTGGCATGGAATTTCCATTTTAACCGAAACTGAAGTTGTAGATGTTGAAACTAAGTGTTCCAATGGAAAGATCTTGAAAAATTAGGCCGATTAAAAAAAACAACTTCCGGATGAAGAATTTATGGCTTTTTGAAGAAAATTTGTTGAAGATGCCGACGAAGTGTGTGAATGTGTGGAATTCAATGATAATGTTATATTTAAAAAAAAAAATCCACGTGCTTCCCCGCCCCCCCTTTCCAAAATTAACCTAATTAGCTCACTTTAAAAAAAAAAATTGTGACCCACTTTTATAGATAAGTGAAAGTCACTTTTACAATGGTACTTTATGAAATACCCACTAAATTGTAACTTAAATAAAAGATAAAGAGACTTTAGAATTATAAGTGACTCACTTTTTATAATGGGTGAGAACACTTTTACATAAAGTAACTTTAAAACATAAGTTACATGTGTTTTTTGAAAAAGTGATTCAACAAAAAGAAAGACTTAAACTCAAGACCTCTATTCTCATAAAGTAACTTTGGACCAAGTGAGCTAGTTTAAAAAACTAGTAATTTTTGGAAAAGAGGAAGGTGTTTTCTTTTTTCAACTAAAGCTTTGGGGTGAGTGCTTACTTGAAAAAACTATTTTTTCCTACAAAACAAAAACCACACAACCCAACACGGACATACAAAAAAAAACAAACCTTATGAATTGAAGTTAGCTTTTGCCGGAAACTAAATATTTTCGTTAATGTTTCTGATTTTCCGAGATCACACTAAAGCGCGACGGAAAAGAGCATACGCATGAGAAAAATCCTTCCTTTCTGTTTCTTATTTTCCCACATTGCACAGATTCACGGGGCAAAGAGCATACGTAGAAATGAAAGGTATAGATCCAATAATAAAAAATAAATAGATAAATAAACTGAAATAAACAGAGAGATAAATGACGAAAACTGCAAATAAAGTTTGTATACCTCCAAATCTTAAAAATGACATAGCTAGGGCTATCGAAAGCCTTTTCACTTGAAACGAAAGGGGTTCCTCACTAGAACAGATGCTCCTAACACAATAGAGCAGTCCTATAGGCCCGAAAACGGATAGAAACAGTAGATCTAGGAAACGACAGTCGGATGCAATTGTACCGACTTCCGATTTGGATCACCAATAGATGTGACCCTCAAATAGCTCTGATACCATGTAGGAATTTACAAGGTAAGTTCCTTAGATAGAACACCAAAGGACACTGCTCACAAACAGATCACAGATCAATACACCAGTATTCTTGACGTGGTTAAAACCCTCAAAGAGGGAAACAGTCCATGGCATGAGCCAACGCGGCCACTTCAGGCAGTTCATTAATAAGGGAAAGAAAATTTACATAAGCTTTTCTCATGAACGGTCACCCTAAAAATGACCCTCCATGCTCTTTAAATAGAGATCATGGACCAATCAAGTGTTAAGCCACAGATCAAGTGTCGGTAATACCGAGGAGAGAATGAACCATCGGATCACTTCATGTCTAGAACATATCGTGACCGTCAGATTGTAAGTTACAAAAGTACATAGTAAAGAAACACACTTTACCTAATGCTACACTAGACCAAGTTATACTTAACTGTTTCCTATATATCGGAATATCCTAACACGATGATCGAGAAGAAGGGATTTAAGGTCTTGTTCCAAAATGGGAAGGCAAGACTCAAGTCTAGAGGCTCTAGCTTCGATGGTATTGTGCTTGGAGTTAGAGAGCATGGTCTATACAAGCTGACGGGAAAGCCTATAGATCATGGAAAGAAGTAGGTGGAGCAGGTGTAAGTGCATGTTTTAAATGGGGAGGTACAAGCTCTAGAGAAGAAGGTCCAGGTTCTAGAGGCTCAGAGGGAGTCGAGTTCTAGCGGGAGTTTGCAAGTTTAGAGGGAGACTTTGTAGCCCAAGAAGAGTGCTTGGTTAGTGGGGAGAAAGGGTGCTTCCACATCTACCAAGAAGGAATCATGGAGGGATTGGAAAGCGATACAGGAAAAGAAGAAGAGGTAGGATGATTCCAATGGAAGTGACACTTCGGAGAGGGGCGTAGTTCACGTTATAGGGATTGTTGTAGTGGTGAGTGCCAAGAGTTGGGCGAGTGTTGTGAATAGTGATGATGACGATGAGTTACTTCCTAGTCCTGGAAGTACCTCCTTCTCTAAGAGGGAGTGTTGATTTTTGAGTAGTTTGGGAGGTACTCCAAGCCCTAAGGTTCAGGTTTGGAGGGTAGAGCACCACAAGAGTCACTTGTGGGCTTGGAACCCAAGTTTGGGGTTTTTCACCCACCATGATTTGGGCTAAACCATGGACAAATTTCGACATATGATGGATGACGATGATATTACTCGTCGAGATGAATCTGACACATCGAAAATCATCCAATTCCAAGTTGTAGAAATGGAGTTATGAATTTTTGAAGTTAAGAAGTGGGTTTTCACATGAAAAGTCAAGGTCGGCTTGATGTTAATAAGCATTATGACAGCTTTTCAAGCCTAATAATGGTGTTTTGTCGAGCCCTCATATTGGATATAAATATGAGGTGATCAAAGTGTCATTTCTCACATCCTAAGTGAGTAACATAACACAAGAGGAGCTCGTTGAAGGAGAATACCAATTTTGTCTTGGTCGCATGCAAGAGAAGGAAACTAGCGTGGACAATAAAGGTCGTTAGGCTAATTTTGGTAACCGAATTGCATAAAAGGAGGGTTGAAGAGCATGTGTGAAGGTATGAGGTATTTAAGGGTTGGTTTGTGGGTGTATTGTCCTTATAATAGGTTGTTGCAAGCCTATGGAGCCATTCTGGTGCATGTCATAGTGAATAGAAGGAGGGTCGAGCACTGTTTGAGGGCTAGAACAGCCAAAACCTGCAGTAAACTAGCACAACCCCTCATGGAAGGACAGTCGCATCTCTAAGGAGAAAATATGGGAAGAAAACAAGGGTTGAAATTGACTGTGGTCTTTCCTTAACCATACCAAAGTTGACAGCAGAGAAATGAACCTTTAAAGAGTGAGAAAAAGGTATGTACTTTGGTATGTTCTTGTAGGTGTTGGATCCTAGTGAAGGATCAATTTTGGATCAGTTTGTGTAGAAGCCTATGGAAGCCATTTGTTGGGGTCATCTTGGATGTTAAGAAAACCCAACTAGGAGCATATTTTACAGTGGTTTTGTGTTAGTTGGATTGGGCACCTTTGAATTGTTGGAGGCCAGTATGTTGGTGGCCCAAAGTAGCCCTAGAGCAGCATACAAGAAGGACATTGACTGTTGCCTGATTGGGTAAATTTTGGAGCCTATGTGTAGCTCTTTGATGGACGAAAGAGGCTACTAGAAGGAATATTGGAGCTCAAGTATTGGCCAAGCCTAGAAGAGCAGATTGGATCAACCCATGTTCATTGTAGAAAAAGTGGCTTGCATCATTGTAGGTGGTAGCCCTCCTGGATACTCTATGTGTTGTCCTTTGATGGACCAAGGGGTAGCTAGAGAGCAGAACAGGAGCGAAGGACTAGAAGGACAAGATATGACATAGAGCCTTCAACATGATTGCCATTGTATCTTGTATTCCATATAATGTTGTATTATTCAGATTTGTTTAATAAAACAAAGATTGGGTTGTACATACTTGTACATTATTTTGTAAAAAGTTGTCTATACTTATGCATGTGTGATTTACTGCTTTTTATTGTTCCGTTGTGAAAAGTAGCTCTGTTGAGATTATTGGTTTGGTAGTGTCAGAGATTCTAAGATTCTATCCTAGACCCAAGATCATGGAAATTCAACACCCACCTGGGTCCACATAGGGTTAGCCTCCCCTTCCCCTTGCCCACACCTTGGATCATGCCTGAAACAATGCCCCGAAGGTTAATGTTATGCAACCATCTCACAAAATAGAAGAAAAGATAGATCAATGCCTTCAAAATCAGCCTCTTTGAGGGGAAACCTCCTTTACATTACACAAATGAACAATTCTTGGATGGTACAAATGAAAAAACCTCCTTTCTATATATAGGAGTATAAGGGGTCACAATATAATCAAAGTCGACATAACAATAATAATATAAGGGCACAACAATAACAATAGTGGGCTTCTATGGGGCACAACAATAACAATAGTGGGCTTCTATGGGGTACAACAATAACAATAGTGGGCTTCTATGGGGCACAATAATAACAATATGGGGACAATAGGGGCACAATAATAAAAATAAGGGCTACAATGACAATAGTAATGGGGGACTCACTAGTATTATAGGGACCTAACAATTAATGCAGCTGAAAAGAAAAGTAAAATCATAATTGGCCACATTCAACAAGAAAATGTACTGCGAAATGCAAAAGATAATCAAGACAAACACATTTAGCACATGGGAAAAATTGAAATGCATGACTTCGACCCCATACCCATGGCCATCACCTTGGTTCCTATAGGCCCTAGATGAGCCTCCTTTATCATTCAGGAACCCATGATTGTCCAAACCCCTGGTGGGAAATGAACCACCCTCCCTTAAAGTTGTTATCCACTATTAACCTTACACATCATGCTCTTATCCTTTAAGCCCTGAGCAGTTAATCAAAGAAAAATCATAAAAGGAAAAACGCATATAAATAAGGGTGGAAAAATCAAGGTCTGGGTATCTCATGCACCACGATTTCTCCCTCCTATACATTATATACCCAAATGTAGGCTTCCCTTTACTAGCTACCCTTGTACCCCAACATGTGGCTCAAGAATACCCCTTTCATTCCCTACTACATACATCTCTTTATCAAATCCCACCACCCTTTGAAGGATGTACCTTGGACATACTATCCCCTTAAAGGTAGAAACTACCTAATAGGGTACTTGGTTAACCCCCTTTGGAGCTTGGATACATTAGCACATGCCAAATCCCACTATGGAAGGGCATGCCATTATGAAGTGCCCACCTTTTTTCCATGGTTTGTAAGCTCTTTAACTCGATTTTCTTAAATGATTTGTTGTACTGGAAGGCTAGTGTATGCATTGGATCTTATGCAGGATTGCAGATGGTCTTCATTTTTTGTTTGGTCTCCCTATACGGCATACTAACCCTCTAGAGGGCTACATTGGCACATGTAGTATGTGTGTAGAGAGACATGGGCCTCCACAGCAGTAGAAAGCACTCCATGGACCTCAACAGATATTCAGATATTAATCTAGATTCACTTATTCGATGAGGAAGATGCACTTGGTTCACCATGCCTAGCCAGCACCACACTTGTACCATGCACTTGGTAGATGACCCCAGACGTGTATGCTTATGTGGCATCACTTACACCATTATCTAAGTCCTTACAGATGGTATACATGCATCTTCGATCTAGTTGGAGACCCATGAGGTTACTTGTGTGCCCCCACACCCATTGGGAGCACCACAGATTTACTATTTGAAGAATAAAGGGCCATCCCCTTGTCCATTAGTTTTGGGAGTCCTATTCATCGTTATGACATTTATGAACTTCATCGGCCTTCTTAGAAGGCCCAACCACATGTATTATTGATCAGTTGACCTCTTGAGAGGCTTATTCTTTTGTTTATGAGCTAGTTTGGTGGGCCTGTCACCAGAAGTTAGTTACTTTGCACACTATTTTATTCTAGGGGCTAATGTAGGCATAATTAGCTAAATCGAACTCATTAGAACTGTATAAATACAAGTGATGTGAATTCATTTTAGCATCATCACTTGGATTGGACTTGTTAGCTCTGTTATGCAGTGCTGACTTTCTAAGGTCAGAAAGAAGCATGGTCTATTTGGTTGTGTCCAAAGGGGGTTCACATTGGTCACTTTTCCCTTTCTTTCTTCACCCCGCTAACCATAAAACTTTACCCATACGCCCTCACACGCTCATAAAACCCTCATTGCTTTCCCGTCGTTGATCACTCCCTGTCAATCCAACGGCTCGCATCGCACCCGATAAAGGTGACCTGCTCAACCAATTCCCACCGTCAGATCATCTCCGCCAGATCTGACGGTCTTCGCATACATCACACAGGCAACTTGATCGAGCGATAATGTGCGATGAGAGCGGTTTTTCTCTCTCATCCTCTGCTACGTGTCGATCATTGAGTGGAATTGCTCGACCCCAGGCTTTTACCACTTAGCACCCGAAAGCGGTTTGATGAAAACTGTTACCACCCGACCAAAACCGCCCTCGCCTGATGACCGTCTGATCTGTCCGCTGAAGATCCAACGACACCGATGCACCCCATTCCCATCTCGGTCTATAGCTTCCGCCGAACCATCTCCGCCATTCATCTCCTCGATCCGCTGATCATTCTTCTTGCTCGCCCAAATGGTCCACTTACCCATGCATTCCACTTCTTGTTACCATTCTGTCGCCCGAAGAAGGAAATGACCAGCTCTGCCAAGATCGGTTACAGTAAGATCCCCAACAACCATATTTAATATAAAGCATGGCTAGAGGAGAAAAGGACATAGCATGACTCCGTAACTGAATTTATCAGTCATGGACTCCACTGGTACGAGCACTCCAACTGCCTAAAGGACAGCACAGCAGTTGTGCGGATCATATTTACACAGTAAAACAAGCAACCTCGTCCAAAGACTCCATCAGGCAGTTAAATGCAATTGGTGGTCAATTATGACCCCTCCATACCTAAACAAACAAGTGCCATTGAAATGTAAATTTATAAATGCCCAGAAGAAAGATGTAATCAGGGTTGGCATTTGATGTAAGGTTCAACTTCTGGAGACTGTAGACATTTTGTCACTTGCAGCGTTTCATCTTCATTTTCAGCAAATACAAGCCTCTTTTGTTTTTAACTTCTCACTGTCTGTTTTCCTCTATTCTAAGCTTGTGCCTAATATGCTGTGTTCTTGACCCCTTGATGTTTAACACTAGATAACTGTCATCTTATCTCTGTGTTAGAATCTCGAATGCATCACTGAATAGGTTGCTCAGGTTTCTTTCTATCTAATGCAGGAGAGTTGTCATCCTGTCTTTGCATTAATAGATTAGATTTGCAGGTTTCTGTACTAGCTGCAGCCGGCCATCACATGGTCTTGTTTATCTGCTGGTGTAGTTAGTATTCTCCATATTCACCTAATATCTAAATTGTGATCATTGGTGGTCTAAAGCCTTGTAGTCTGAGGGTGCTCATGCATGTCTGGAGTGAAGCAGAGTAGAAGTGGTTATCTGGCTTGAACCAAACCATCATTCCTTCCATTATACCTCGCAACAATAGTTTAATTTATATGTTATCAGGCATCTCCGAGCTACAACCTAGGAGAGTTCTTGGAATCCTAACATAATTGGCGTCGTTGCCGGGGAGAGGAGATTGAAGTTGAGCTTCCCTGGGAGAACGACACAAATCCAGCTTTGATTATAGACAAATTCTGGACACATTTTTGGTTGTAATCATCTATCTAGCGACTCTATTGGAGGTCGAACCTCGTGGAACCTCCACATCCCAGTTCTGGCTCAGTTTGTGGGGCATACTCGGAGAAATCCTCAGAAATCACCAGCTGACCCAGTACCGGACCCTGAGAAGATTGTCAAGCAGAGAAAGACATCATAAAAAGGAGCATCAGGATCAGGTAAGCCTAAACAATCTTATGTATCTCTGCCAAGAAGGCTTGTAACAGAGCATCTACATGTTGAAAATATAGCCTCTAGTGCTAGCAGTGAAGAAATATTTTCAAAGAATCATAAAGCTCCCATTCCTTTAGGTCCTCCTTTGGATCTCAGCCCAAGGGAAACCTCCCCTCCTGTCCATCATATCCCTTTAGCCCTGACAGCCATTCCTCAACTCCCTACCTTTCAGTCTGCTAGCACTCTTCAATCCACCACAGTAATGGCAGGCCCACAAGCACCCACCAAAATGGAAAGAATCATAGCTGCTAGGTATGGACCCCTGGTCCTGCCTATTCCTTTGAATGCCATGCCTGCAGGAGAATATCATAAATACATGCCTAAGTTCACTGGGACAGAGGGAGTAACAGTTGAAGAACACCTTGAGTCTTTTTATAGCTATGTTGATAACCTAGATATCCGTGAAGATGATGTGTGGATGAGAGTGTTTGTCCAAAACCTTGATGGAGAGGCAAGAAAGTGGTTCATAGAGCTGACCCCTAGGTCTATAACAGACATTGAAGCATTAGATGATGTGTTTTTAAAGCATTGGAGAGATAAGAAAGACTTGCTATACTACCATACTGAGTTTGGCAACCTGAAAAGGGAAAATGGGGAGTCATTGTCTGATTTTAATAAAAGATTCAATCATATGTATAACAAGATACCAGCTGAAGTCAAGCCTACCCCCACCTCTGCCAAACTCACCTATGCCAATGCCTTTGATTTTGATTTCTGCCTACTGTTAAGAGAGAGAAGATGTGCTTCTCTAGCTGAAATGCAAGATGCAGCCTTGGAGGTGGAATCCAATATCATGGCTGTAGAGAAACTCAAAGGACATGCTCATAGAAGGAGGCAAAGAGTGATTCTTCCTCTTCTTCTGCATCTTCAGAACCCAAAATAGACAAAGTGACTAAAATGATAGAGTCATTGGCTGCTGAAATATCCAAACTGAAGGTTGAGCAGAGTTCTAGGAAAGCAAGGCTTCCTAATACATTTGCTCCTAGAAAACCAAATCCATTCAGAAGAGAAAATGAACAATTGCAGATCATTCAGAGGGGTAAAGAAGCCAGTGAAGAACAAAGGGTTAAGACTCCTTTCCAGAATGTAGTCATGGAGGAGGAGCAGTTTGATGAAGAGGATGAGATTCATTGCATGGAAAACAAGGGCAGTGCTACCTTTTTTACATTAGCTGCCTATGAGGAGTCATTACTCAGGGACCAAACCAGTCAAGAGTGGGATAGAGAAGTTGTTCTATAGACTGAAGACTAGCAAAGATATAAATTGAGGTCAAGAACGAGTAATTTCAAAGAGAATCCTGCCCAAAGAGCTGTTGTCCCCACAGAGCAGCAGATCAGCAAGCATAAGTGACTGACAGCTAATCCCATCATCCTAAAAACATCGGCTCAAGAGGTAAGAGGCCCTGACAAGTCCCCTTCCCATTTCAGTTTTGAATCAGAATTCCAGAAGTTAAAAATATTTGTACCTCTAATAGAACTTGTAAAGAGTGAGGTCTTTAAGAAGCCCATCCTTGACGCCCTTGAGCTGAAAGCCACACAAACATCCAATGACTATGTGAATTTACAAGATGATAAACCTGTAGTTGTGCTTAACCCAATGACTGAACCTGCTGATGACAATTCCCCATCATTTTATGTCTCCTTGACCATTCATGACAAAATCCTCCACAACTGTCTGTTGGACACAGGTGCCAGCCATAATCTGATGCCCAAAGTTGTCATGGAAGAGTTAGGCCTTGATATTACCAGACCTTATCATGACTTGTTCTCCTTTGATTCGAGGAAGGTGAAATGTCGGGGGTTAATCAAAGACTTAGCCATCACCCTAACTCAGTTTCCCATGAAAAGCATGATGATGGATATTGTGGTAGCAGATGTTCCCCCTAAGTTTGGTATGCTACTTTCCAAAGGGTGGATTAAGAGGTTGGGTGGGACATTGCAAAATGACTTGTCTTATGCCACCGTCTCAATTTTTGGAGGAGAAAGCAGAAGACTATACAGGGAATCCCAGCTGGCCTATATCATCAGTGATGAGAAGAATCCCACTAATCATCCCATTTACGCTGTGGACACTGATTTTGGAGCATGCATTCTCCAAATTGAAGAATCCCATAGGGCCCCAGTGCAGCTCATGAAACCAGTATGCCACGCCATGGAAGAGGAAGGGACACAGGCTTGGGATATGTTCTTCGATGGAGCCTGTTCAAAGGAAACTGCGGGAGCAGGAGTGGTGTTGGTGTCTCCAAAATAAGAAAGCACACATCTGTCTTTTAAGCTGACTTTTCAGGTCACCAACAATAAAACAAGGTACGAGGCTCTGATATTGGGCTCAAACGTTGCCAAATACATGAGAATCAGAGACATCAAGGTGTCTGGAGATGTTGATCTCATCATTCAACAAGTGAACAAAACGTTCCAAGAAAGGCACCCAAGGCTGAAAGCGTAGAGAGATGAGGTATGGAGACTCAAAGACTCTTTTAATAACTTTTGTATCTCATATATTCCTAGAGTAAAAAATCAGCTTGCAGATTCCCTTGTTGTGTCTGCTAGCATTTTCATCCCTCCCATGCCCCCTAGATTGGCTTATGAAGTGCAGATAAAATATAGACCATCCTTGCCTGATAATGTCCAGCACTGGAAATTCTTCGAGGATGATGATGAAGTAAATAGGTTTTTGCAAGTCATTGATGAATTCTATGAAATGCAAATTGATCAAGAGAATGAAACCTTGGAGGAATGTCCCCAGCCCCAGCTAAGGAACAGAATTGGCCAAGACAGTATTGTACAGTTGCCTAGCAATCATATGCCTAAAGGGCTAGTGCCTCTGGAGAAGCTATTTAACCATAATGGTGTGCCTCATAAGATTTCCCAAAAAGAAAATCAGTCTGCATTCCATAGGCATAGCATAGGGAGTCTAGATCATCCAAAGTATATAAATCTGTCCACCCATTTGTCTGCTGCCCAAAGTTCTGAGTACTACACCTTAATGAAGAAATTTGCTGACGTATTTGCCTAGGAATACAGTGACATTAAAACTTATGACAAAAATATTATCCAGCATAAGATCCCATTTGAGAAAGACACCATTCCTTTCAAGCAGAAGGTGAGACCCATAAATCCTTTACTCCTTCCTCTGATTGAAAAAGAAATCAAGAAGTTGTTGGCTGCCAAAATCATAGTTCCTCTGAGATATTCAAAGTGGGTAGCCAACTTGGTAGTGGTAAGGAAGAAAAGTGGAGAAATCAGGTTGTGTGTTGATTTCAGGAACCTGAACAAATGCTCTAAGAAAGACAACTATCCCCCGCCCAAGATGGACCATTTTCTACAGAAAGTCTCAGGATCTAAAGTTATGTCATTTCTGGATGGATTGTCAGGGTATAACCAAGTTGTTGTACATCCAGATGACCAAGAAAAGACTGCTTTCACCACTCCTTGGGGCACTTTTATGTACTCTAAGATACCCTTTGGGCTGATGAATGTTGGGGCTACCTTTCAGAGAGCCATGGATATAGTGTTTATAGGAGAGAAGGATAAATTTGTCCTTGTCTACCTGGACGATATAATAGTATACTCCAACGGCCATCAAGATCATTTGCAGCATTTGAAGAAAGTGTTTCTGAAGTGCAGAAGGTTTGTGATATTAGTGAATCCTAAGAAGTCACAATTTGCTTTAGAAGAGGGCAGGCTTCTAGGACACATTGTTTCTACTGCAGGTGTCAAGATTGACCCACAGAGAGTGAAAGCGATATAGACCTTATCTGTCCCAAGATCAAAAAAGGACATCCAATCCTTTCTGGGAAAAATAAATTTTGTAAGGAGCTATATTCCTAATATTGCAGAATTGGTAAAACAAATCACCTCTATGCTGAAAAGGGATCAGAGATCAAATGGATTGATGCAGCAAAAAGATCTTTTGAAGCCATCAAAAGAGCTATTATGGAAGCCCCCACTTTGATCAACCCAGACTATAGCCAGGAGTTCCATATCTTCTCTTTTGCTTCCGGTGACACCCTTGTAGCAGTCTTATTGCAAAAGATGATGAGGATTCAGAGCATCCAGTGGCATTTTTCAGCAAAACCTTAAGGGATGGTGAACTAAGGTATGATATTATCGAAAAACAGGCTTATGCTCCTATCAAATCTTTAAAAGCCTTCCGAATCTACATTCTACACACCAAGTTAATTGCATATGTGCCCTCTACTTCAGTAAAGGATGTCCTAACACAACAAGATGTTGATGGAATAAGGGCTAAATGGATTGCAAATCTTATTGAATTCAACATAGAATTGAAGCCCACCAAGCTTGTCAAGGGCCAGGGCCTTGCTCAGCTGATGGCTGAAGAAAATTGCAAAATGCTTGACATAAACTGCATGGGTACAAATTCATAGCATGGACAAACAGAAGAAGCAACAGTAGGACATGACTGGTTGTTGGCTGAGAATCTAGCTTCTTATGAATGGTATTCTAGAATAGCTCAATTTTTGCTGAAACTAGAAGTCCCTCCAGGCCTTAGTTTAAGCCAAGCTAGAACTATTAAGCTCAGAGCAGCCAAGTTCTGTATTCATGAAAACTTGCTTTATTGGAGGGATCCATCTGGAATCCTTTTAAGATGTTTGGACAAAAAACAATCTGTGGAGGTCATGCATCAGTTTCATTCCAGCATCTATGGAGGACATCACTATTGGAAAACCACAACCCACAAGATCCTCAGAGCTAGGTATTATTGGCCCACTCTGTTTTCTGACGTCTTTTCATTTGTAAGATCTTGTGACAAATACTAGAGGTTTGAAGGAAAACAGCAGTTGAAGTCCTTACCCTTGAAGCCAATACATGCCAGTGGCCCTTTCCAACAGTGGGGCTTGGATTTCATAAGGGAAATTAATCCACATTCTAGTGGCCAACATAGATGGATCTTAGTAGCCACTGACTACTTCACTAAATGGATTGAGGCCATCCCTACTAGGAAAGCTGATCACCATGTTGTCATGAAGTTCTCGACAGAAAACATTTTCACCAGGTTTGGTTGTCCACACAAATTGGTTACAAACAATGCAGCAGCCTTCAGGGAAAAAGAGTTGGTGGACATGTGCAACTCAATGGGCATTAAGCTAGTGCATTCCACCTCATATTACCCTCAAGGTAATGGTCTAGCAGAATCATCCAATAAGAGCCTGATAAGGATGATCAAAAAGTTGCTGGAAGACAACAAAAGGAACTGGGATTCCAAACTAAAGTTTGCATTGTGGGCTGACAGGGTAACCACCAAGAAATCCACAGGGAATTCTCCGTTCAAGTTGGTATATGGCACTGAGGTTGTATTCCCAATCCATTTGACCCTCCCTATGGCCAAGTTCTTGCAAGAAGAGCAGAATGAGAGAAATGACATGGCAAAGAGGATTAGTGACTTGGCTGAAGTGCATCAAATCAGAGATCAATTGATTGAAAAGTCTGTAGCACATCAAAAGAGAATCAAGGAAGCCTTTGACTGAAAGGAAAATATGGACAATTTTCAAATTGGAGACTTGGTTCTTAAATTGGATGCACTGAAGGAAAAGACAGACAATCATGGGAAGTTCGATGCTCTATGGACTAGACCTTTTGTCATTGCTCAGGTCCAAGGGAACAACACTTTCATGCTGCAAAGTATGGAAGGAGAAACAATTTTGATGGCCCAGTCAATGGGCGATTTTTGAAAGTTTATGTTAATTAAGGCCTTGAGGCCTCAGCATTGTAAATATGTCCTTTTTACAAGTTTTAGTATAGGTTTAATTAGACTCCATGCCCAATGGAACACTAGGAAATATTTTTGATCTTGTTTTTGTATGAAAGGCAGTGTTCTACAGTTCTTGAAACCTCACAGGGAGGCTTTCATCCCCAGAAGGAGCCAGTGTTAGCTCTGCTATGCAGCGCTGACTTTCTAAGGTCAGAAAGAAGCATGGTCTGTTTGGTTGTGTCCAAAGGGGGCTCGCATTGGTCACTTTTCCCTTTCTTCCTTCACCCCGCTAAGCATAAAACCTTACCCATACACCCTCACCCGCTCATAAACCCCTCATCGCTTTCCCGCCGTTGATCACTCCCCATCAATCCAACGGCCCGCATCGCACCCGATAAAGGTGACCCGCTCGACCAATTCCCACCGTCAGATCATCTTCTCCAGATCTGACGATCTTCGCATACATCACGAATGCAAATTGATCGAGCGATAGCGCGCGATAAGAGAGGTTTTTCTCTCTCATCTTATGCTACGTGTCGATCATTGAGTGGAATCGCTCAGCCCCGGGCATTTACCACTTAGCGCCCAAAAGTCGTGCGATGAAAACCGTTACCGCCCGACCAAAACTGCCCTCGCCCGTTAAACGCCTGTGCAACTCCGTCGCCCGATAACCCTCTGATCTATCCGCTGAAGATCCAACGACACCAGCGCACCCCGTTCCCACCTCGATCTATAGCTTCCGCCGAACCATCTCCGCCATTCATCTCCCCGATCCGACGGTCATTCTTCTCGCTCACCCAAATGGTCCACTTACCCATGCATTCCACGTCCTATGACCATTCTATCGCCCGAAGAAGGAAATGACCAGCTCTGCCAGGATCGGTTATAGTAAGATCCCCAACAACCATATTTAACATAAAGCATGGCCAGAGGAGAAAAGTACATAGCACGAACCCATAACTGAATTTATCAGTCATGGACTCCACTGGTACAAGCACTCCAACCGCCTAAAGGACAACACAGCAGTTGTGCAGATCAAATTTACACAGTAAAACAAGCAACCTCGTCCAAAGACTCCATCAGGTAGTTAAATGCAGTTGGTGGTCAATTATGACCCCTCCATATCTAAACGGCCAAGTGCCATTGCAATGTAAATTTATAAATACCCAGAAGAAAGATGTAATCAGGGTTGGTATTTGATGTAAGGTTCAACTTCTGGAGACTGTAGACATTTTGTCACTTGCAGCGTTTCATCTTCAGTTTCAGCAAATACAAGTTTATTTTGTTGTTAACTGCTCACTGTCTGTTTTCCTCTGTTCTAAGCTTGTGCCTAATATTTTGTGTTCTTGATCTCTTGATGTTTAACACTAGATAACTGTCATCTTATCTCTGTGTTAGAATCTCGAATGCATCACTGAATAGGTTGCTCAGGTTTCTTTCTATCTAATGGAGAAGAGTTGTCATCCTGTCTTTGCATTAATAGATTAGATTTGCAGGTTTTTGTACTAGTTGCAGCCGGCCATCACATGGTCTTGTGTATCTGCTGGTGTGGTAATTATTCTCCATATTCACCTAATATCTAAACTGTGAGCATTGGTGGTCTAAAGCCTTGTAGTCTAAGGGTGCTCATGCATGTCTAGAGTGAAGCAGAGTAGAAGTGGGTATCTGGCTTGAACCAAACCATCATTCCTTCCATTATACCTCGCAACAATAGTTTAATTTATATGTTACTAGACATCTTCGAGCTACAACCTAGGAGAGTTTCTTGGAATCCTAACAGGACTTGTATCTCCCTTGAGAATTTCGCTATCGTTCTTGTTGGATGAATTTTGGAGCATGGAATGAATTTTGATGTTTGGATTATTTTCTCTTGTCTTGAAGCTTCTTGATTGGAATATTCTTGATGTTTGGATATACTCTTAATACATGTAAATAAAATTTAATGTTATTTTATTTTCTATTCTTGTCCCATACATTGTTGTTGGGATTTCGCTATACTAGGGCTAATTTACTGCATCCATTTATGTGAAGTTGTGGAAAATCAGTTTCTGGATAGTGATGCTTCATGTATGGGCCATGTATTATGAATGAATATTCCTAGAGATGCTTCTTCATTGAAATTCGTCTTGATAAGCCATAAATATTGCAAAACGAAGTATAAATTTCTTGTAGCTGCTTTTACTGTTGCCCTAATGCTATGTGAATTTGTCTTTGAGGCCTCCTTGACATAGAAAATTCAATGTCCATAGTCATAATTTCTCTTGACAAATATCCCCAAAGGACTAGGCACTGGTCTCCTCTTCTCTAGGTCAACTAAGGCATCAATTATCTCACAATCTATCCATCCAAATACTTCAATTTTTTGTCCACAATTGCGTTGGTGTGTACTCAAGAATCCCTCCAAATTTCATGAGATTCCGACGATGGGATCTTGAGATATCGCAAGACCTAGCTCAAAGACCAATTCTTTCCCTTGGTTTCCCTTAGAATAGAAACCTCATTGGGATCCTTCCATTGCCTTTCATTGAATATTCATTCATTAATCCCTTTCTCTTCCCTAATTAGTTCAAGTATATCATTGGTTTCTATATCATATCCCCTTGACCTAACCTCAGGTCCACTTTGTCCTGTGTGGCCCCATGCACTATCAAGGTTAATTCTTCGAAGATCACCTAGAACCCAAGTTTCCACAAGAATTATAGGTCTGTTGTAGCTCCAAATATCACCTTATGTTTTTGTGATGCTTGGTTTATGGCCTAGGGCAACCCCTCCTTCCAGACTTGGTCCAAATATTTAAAAAACAGTGTTTTACTCCCTGTACGCGACATTGCCCTGTATTAAACACGTGTACACGTGGGTCAATATATACCGAACCCGCATATATGTATTAAAACACTTAAAAAAAAAAATTTCCTTAACTATGGGCGGAGATCACGGGTTTTACCTGTTGGTTACCTATTAGTGCCTGTGGCCCAACTATTCCCAACTGTTTCCCAACTTAAAAACTACTTTGGGAGAAGTATAAAAATACTTCAATGGGAAGGCCTTAAGGAGGAGAGAAAAGAGAGAATTACTCTGCTGAGATTATCCCATGATCAAGTCTGAAGATCCTTGAGCTTCAAGCACTTCCCCAAGTTCAGGAAACCCTTGTTTCCTTGAGAGTTGATATCCTTTCACTTGTGGGAGATATCCTTGTGTTGGTTATGGAAGGAGCCTTTTGAAGACCGGGACTAGACGGACCTGGAGGACGATTCTGCTTGGAGCCGAAAGAGGAAGACTCAGGTGAACTCTTTCTATGTTTTTATTATAGTTATCTGCAATAAAAGAAACATTGTCTTGTTCCTGATATCAACTTTGTTCATGCATCTGATGTTATTGTTATGGTTTATGTGTGAATGACTATTTCAATGTATAACTAACCATCTACTTATATGTTATAAAATTTATTTCACTATAATGCTTTATCTATATGCTATTGTGTGTCTTTGAATTGATTGTTTTGCAGGTTCAAAGATTGTGAGTAGTTGCAGAGGGTTTGAAACCTGGCTGGAACTACCCGAACGAAGGACCCCCGGGTATGTACATCCTCACATAGTTTGCTCGTTTAAGCATTTTGCCTGAGTTATTTGCTTGTTTCTTGTTGTAGATTACTCTTGCTCTACTAGGGTTCTGACCCAAAGCCCTAGGTGACTTTATCCCTTAACAGAATTGGCGACTCCACTGGGGACAACAATCTTGTTGTTCCTAGTTTGGGTTATTTAGTGCCAATCAAGGCTCAGCTTTCAATTTGCTTGCTGTGATTGTATTTTTTGCTCCTGTAGGAACTCAGACTTCAAGTCTAATCCTTTTCATCAGGCCTCATTTTTTGTTTTTTCTTGTAAACTTTTATATACGCACCTTTGTCGAGTTACAGAAGTGTATACACGCTAGTTTCTCTGAACTGAAGCCGCGTATACGTGGGTTTCTTTTGGTTGAAACGCGTGTATGCGCAACTATGTAGAGACACAGTCGCGTATACATTTGTTTTGCATGATTTTTTCAAGTCTTTTTATCTGAAAAGATTTGTTTCTTGGCCTGTGTGCTCCCTGAGTGGTCAGTTTCTGTTTTCATATTTTAGTTTTTTAGTGAGCCCACTGTTTCGAGTTCTCTCCTGCTTTGAAGAATTTTTTGTCTCAGTTTGCTTTACAGTGAGTGTTATCATTTGTGTTTGAACACACAAGGCTTCTTGTAGAGGCTCTTGATTGTTCTGGTTTTCCAGAACAGAAGATTGCTTGCAATCTTTGTGTCAAACTTCATTTTTATGGTTTGCTTGCTTTGCTTCCTATTAGGTTTGTGGCCATTCACTTCTTCTTGCTTTTCGAAATTTTTTGTTTACAAGTTTGAAAGCATGCCTTTCCTGATTTCTTGATCAGTGTCACAAACCTCTTTTTGTTGCTTTTGGATCATTTAGTGTATCTTGAAACACCTATTTTGTTAAGTTTTCATTCGTGTTGAATTGACAACTTGCAAAGTTTCCTTGTGATTTGCTTTCGATCTTTGAGTCTTTGGTAGCATTTTGAGTACTTTTGAAAAGTTGCTTTTACGTTTTTTTGAAAAAGAAAAGTCCTTCAAAAACATTGTTTTTGCTTTCTTTACCGAATTTGTGTTTGGTTTCTTTTGGTTTTTGAGAGTGATTTGGGATCTTTTTGTTTAGTCCTTCTTGTCTTGGGAAATATTTTGTGTTCAAAATTCTCATTCCTTTCAAAACACTTAAGTTGGATTATAAAACAAATTACTTTCATTTTCTTTTTAGAGTAATTTAGAATTTTTGCATTATCATGTACACCTTGCATTAAGGTAGTTTCGCATCATTAGAGCATCAATAGTTTTTTAGTTTTGTGAGTGCGAAGTTTGTTACAAGAAAAGAAAAAGAAAAAGTTTATTGCTTTAATAGAAGTTTCTTAGAACCCAAGTAGAAGTTGTTTTTCATCGAAGAACAAACAAGTGCATTGCATATAAGTTAGTTTTTCATTAATTTCTTTTGCGTCAATGAACACCATCAGTTTCACTTTTGTATTGTCCCTTTGACTTAAAAAGAACAGCCACTTAAAATCAAGTGCTAATAAAATAAACTAGAACTTTTTATATTGTCAATAAGTACACCAACAAGTTTTAGGTTATTTAGGGCCTTGGATTAGGCGAGAGGAAAGTAAACTCTCCAAGGTCACTCTAAATTGTCAAACGTAGAAGTCTGAATAGAGAGTGAAAATCCAATAGCGTTAGGGAGACCGAGAAAGCTCCGTGACTAGGAGTTAAGCACGAGGGTTTTTGAAGATAAGGACGAGAGATACCCCCTCTCTTACTTGTCGGATCTTACCTCACGACTGTTCCGCCCGGCTTTTGATACGAGTTGGTATCTTTAGTTGCCTATCCTAGGGATCTACACAGGTGGCTGCAGAGGGGAATCTCGTGGCACCTGAGGTCAACGTTGCATCACTTTCAGCGGTACTTCTGGAGGCACCCTTGTGAATCTTGGGGGCTTGCACCGGCAAAGGTTGTTGTTTGGAGGTCAGCGTAACTTCCTCTGATACCTTCGCTAATAGACCTGGGGCATAATTACCCCAGTCTATTTTCGGAAGGCCCTTATTATTCACTTTCTTGTATTTTGGTGTTCGGTCCTAATCACCCGAAGCGGAAATACTTGGAAGTTGTTTGACTGTTGAATTCTTTAGGGACATTTTTAGTGTGTGTTCTGTGCTCCTAGTCGGCCTAGCTTTCAAATTTCTTGAGTCTTTAAGAATATCTTATTAAATAATTCAAAGTGGTTGACCGATCACTTAGATGGTCCCGTAGACTTTGTGGGATTTCACTTGCAAGTCCAAAGCCTTCTCCTAGAAGGCGTAGGAGCGATTCTTCCAGTGGTTTTCAACCAGTGGCAGCTAGTGCATCAAAGATTGATCCTCTGCTTGGGGGCATCAGTGTACAAGGTAGACCTGGTACTACCATAGAGCCAGAGAGGAACACACCAGTTCTTTCTCGGGTACTCTTCCAATCGAAAGATAATATTGAGGTAGAAGAGCTCTCAGAGTTGGTTGGGGCTCCGAATTCTCCTCTCCCTTGTGATCATCCGGACGTATTGTTATACGTCGAAACTCTGACACACAGGCCTTCAAGCCCAGGTCCACACACAAACATCCCTTCGATGACCACTGCTGGAAACACGACATCCACCACGAGTGCTACGACTATGTAGACTCCTATATTAGTACAAGGGGGAGGAACTATTTCCATCCCTTCTACATCTTTATTTGGGTCTACTTCCATTCCGTCGACAAGTGGAAGTTCCCAAGCGCATGCATCAAGTTTTGGATTCTTCCCTTTTGGAATGCCCTCTCAAGGTATTCCTTCAGTTCTATTAAGTGTACCATTGACTGCCTCCATGTCCATGATGAGTGGATCGGCATCTTTTCAGGGTTTTCCTTTTGGAAGTGGTCATATACCACATTCCAATTCGACAGTGGGGTCTATGCCTTTTCCTTTCACCGGTCAAGGTACTAATCCTTTTCAAAGTTGGACTAACCCTGCGGTTAGTGGGATCGAAACTGGGAATCCATTTTTCGACCAACAAGGGAATGTACCGTACTCCTTGGTCAATTCATTTCGAAGTTTTCCATCCTTAGCTAATGCTTGGAACCCTTAGCAAGGGTTGTCCACTCCATATAATAATTCGTTAGGGGGAAACTTTGCTGGTTACGGAGGTGTTTCAGCTGGAGTTGGTCAAACTCCGAGTTTTGCTGGACCACAAGGATCACCTTTTGGTTCAACAGGTTCTACTAGTTACTTCGGGCAACCTCGTGCCTTTCAAATCCCAGATCATTCTTTTCAGACTTTCAGGAACCCCGCCCAATCTGGGTGGAATCCCTAAGGTCCTCCAAGACTTCTGTTTCTGGCCACGCTCAATCTGTCAGACTTGACTAAGTTAACAAACGATCCAATCAGATACAATCCGGCTTGGCCTCCGATCCCAACCAAATTCCATCGGATATTCCAAAATTCAAAGGGAAGAGTGGGGAAGACCTGGGCGACCATGTAACCACATTCCATTTATGGTGCTCATCGAACTCCCTCATCGATGATTCGATTAGGTTGAGACTATTTCAACGCACCTTAACTGGAAATGCGACTAAGTGGTATATAGAGTTGTCAGGGGGCACCTTTACATCTTTCGCCAATTTGGCTAACATTTTCTTAAACCATTTTCAGTTGCATGTCCGTTACGAAGCCGGAACTGAACTTCTGGCCAATTTTCATCAGGACACGGCTACTCACATTTCTGATCATATTCAGGAATGGAGACGGAGAAAGAGGCTCATCAAAGCCGAAATTCCACCTGAATTCTGTCTCGAATGGTTTTTAAAATCATTACAACCCGAGATCTCCAAAGATGTTTCTATGTCCGGAGTTTATTCCGAAAAGTGGGCTATCTTTCGCGCCCAACTGTTAGAACTGATATATTCTCAGTCTGGGACCCTTCAGAAGATCTTGCTTGACGCTCCCAAATCCATGGTTGATATAGCCAAACCGAAGCCAGGCCCGCATGCTGACGGTATTGTTGGATCGATTGATGCGAATGCGGTGAACCTTCTGAGCCAATTGCAGCAGTTGTCTATACAAACTGCTTCTTCCAATCAGGCTACACCGTCTACTACTCCACCTTCTCAACCTTCTTTCGTAAACATCGTTCAGACTTCTAACCCCAAAGGAAATCAAAATTCTGATGGGAAGAAGAAGGGACGAGGTAAAAAGAAGAATCAAGATGGGAAGGGTAATGCGAATAAGCCCGACAATAATGCTGGTGAGGGTGGAAAAGAGTCTAAGAAGAAAGTTAAGTTTCCATGCAAGCTATGCAGTGGAGACCATTTGACTCATCTCTACCCAAAAATTCAAGATGCTCAGCGCTTGTTAGTGCAGCAAGGGTCTTCTAGCTCCCAAGCTGTCTTAACTAACCCTTTCCCCCAAGGGCAGCAGTTGCTTGCTGGCGTAAATTCAAACCCTGGTACCTCTGCAAGGGGCAACCAGGAGGGGGACAATTCCTCAAATGTTTTCATGATGGGTTCTCACATCAATGTGGCCACACGGTCACGTGATTATGGTGAAGCTGAAACATCCAAGGATAAATCTGTTCCCGGAACTACGGATCCACTTCATATTGAGCGACCCTCTGTCGAGTCTATACCTCGGATACCGAAAGGTTCCGCCAAACGCGCAACTATCAACCCTAATGTTAGGGTAGCCCAGAATTACTCCATTGTTGAGGATCTGGCTCAAAGTCCATGCGTTATGTCTGCTTTAGAGGTACTCCGGTCGTGTCCAGCTCAACGAAGTGCTTTGCTTTCAGCGATAGGGGCAATTGATCCAAACAATTCTTTAGTGCTCACTTTTGACATGCTCAATGTCAAAAAGAGACTCCCTCATCATATGGCCTTTCAAATAAAGTCTACTTAGCGGAAAACTAACATTTTTCGAATAGTTATAGATGAGGGAGCTTCCACATGCATCATGTCAATGTTATGTTGGAAGGCCATTGGATTGCCTTCGGATGTTCCTTCACCCACACTCTTGACATCATTTTACGGTCATTCTCATAGGCCACACGGAATTATCCCACCCTTTCCTATATGTGTTGGAGGAAAATTCGTTAATATTGAAGTAGAAATCGTTGATGCCAACCTAGAGTACAATCTCCTCTTAGGACGAAAATGGACTTATGAAATGGATGTCGTCGTTTCGACTCTATTTCGAGTCCTTTGTTTTCCTCATGAGGGGAAAATTGTTAAGGTTGATCAATTGGATTATTCTCCAGTTGACCGTCGGGCAAATTTGGATTCTACTGTTCCATTGGTGGATATCCCCCGTCAACCTATAGAGAATCTAGGAGTTGGGATGTATTCTTCATTGATGGGTACATTTGATCTTCCCACTCCTATAGCTAGAATCAATGTCATTTCATCTTCTAAAAAGTCTTCACGTGAAGAGTTCTTGCAGACTCGTTATTTTTCAGACCCTTGGACCTTGCCTTCGCCTACTACCACATTAGATGAAGGACAAGTTGGTGGAATGGCATTCCCTATGTCTGCAGCAGAGCTTAGATATCGGTATATCGTTAACTTTGTAGATGACCATCCTACTCCTTTTCAGAGGAAGAGTTAGATGGTGATGTGGCCCCAGCTTGGACCCTTGACTCTACTTCTGTTATGGATTGCTTAGATACGGTTTTACCATCTGAGGAAGTAATCTTATAAGAAATGATGGGTGTAGATCGACCTTGGGAAGACTTACACAATCGTTCATATTTTCTTCCCCCATTGCGAGAAGTCGAGTCCAGGTTCTCCAATCTGTTTACTAGCAATGTTTGTACAGTTTCAAAACCTTTGGCTCCAGCACACATCTGTGTTGAAGGTAATATGTCTGTCATTTCAAAAACCGTACCGATAAACATCTCTAGGAACCCTAATGTGATAGAAAATGTCTTCATCAGAGCCAAGTGTTCCCCTGAAGAGATTCAAATTTACACCGACCTCTTTAAAGAGTTTCGGGATGTATTTTCTTAGTCTTATGAAGAAATGTCTGGTATTGATCCATCCATCGTTCAGCATGAGATCAAGATGTATGAAAACACTAAGCTGATTCATCAAAAGCTTCGGTCGGTCAATCCTAGGAAAGCAGCAGCTATCAAAGCTGAAGTAGAAAAGCTGCTCAAGGCGGGTTTTATATACCCCGTTCCTCTAATGGATTGGGTTTCTAATCCAGTCCCAATTGATAAAAAACAAGGAACGATCCGTGTATGCATTGACTTTAGGGATTTGAACAAAACTTGTCTGAAAGATAATTACCCCACACCGTTTATTGATCAGATCGTTGATGAATGTGCGGGTAATGAGATTTTTTCCTTCATGGATGGATTCTCCGATTATAATCAAATATCTATCCGTCTAGAAGACCAGCATAAGACAGCTTTCATATGTCCCTGGGGTACCTTTGCGTACAAAAAGATGCCTTTCGATCTTAAAAATGCTAGAGCCACGTTTCAGTGGGCCATGTCGTACGCTTTCCACGACATCAAGCATGTCATCGAAGCATACTTGGATGATTTAGTTGCTCATTCTCGAAAGAGAATCGATCATCCTGGTCACCTTCGGTTGGTTTTTGAGAGATGTCGATTTTACAAGATCCGATTCAACCCAAATAAATGCTTTTTCGCAGTTACATCTGGTTGGTTGTTAGGGTTCATTGTGTCAACTGAAGGGATTTGAGTTGATCCCTCCAAGGTGGAGGCAATAGTTCAGTTGCCTCCCCCGTCTTCCATCTGACAACTTCAAAGTCTTCAGGGGAAGGCAAATTTCTTGAGATGGTTTATAGAGAACTATGCTGAGATAACTAAAGGGTTTATGCGTTTGCTCAGGAAAGGAGTTCCATTTTTATGGGACGACTTTGCGCAACGATATTTTGATGCCTTGAAGTAGGCGTTAATCTATGCCCCGCTTTTGAGTCCACCGGATTATGGTAGAGATTTCCTTCTATATCTTGCAGCTGCAAAATCAACCATAGGTATGGTTCTGGTTCAGGAAGATTATGCTCTCACAAATCATATCATTTACTACTTGATTCGAGGCTTGGTAGGGCCTGAACTACGCTATTCTCTGGTCGAGAAATTAGCCTTGGCAACTGTCCATGCTGTCCAGCGGCTTCACCATTATATTATGCTATGCAAAACATTTGTCTTAGCGGTGGTCAATCCTTTCCAATTTTTCCTCAGTAGGCGAGTGTTCGGGGGGCAAATACAATCGACGGATTGTTATTTTACAAGAATGCTATCTCTAGTTCTTGTCGGCCAAGTCTAAGAAATCATTGGTTTTTGCGGAATTAATTTCCGAGCTGCCTTATGGAGAAGATACTGTTTATGAGGAAAGTTTTCCCGACGAACATCTGTTCCTCATCTCTTCACAATATCCCTGGTATGGGTATTGTAGAGCCTCTACTTTACACCTTATCATCCATAATTACCTACTGTTTTCATCACTTTCCTCTCTCTTTTGCCTCATTTTCCACCCAGATCATTACATTAGTTGTCATTAAACATGATCAAGTGAGCTTTGCTAATGGGTGACTGTTTTGTTTAGTTTTTGACATATTTGCAGAGATTCCGCAGCTGTCTGGCAATTTCGCAGCCATTCAGCGATTCCGCAGCCATCTGATGATTCCGCAGCCATTTTGTTGATCTCAAGGTTCCACGTGCTATTTTGCAGAACAAGCCACATGGGCATGTTGGAATATATGTGCTCGAGGTTCCTGTGCCATCAGTTCAGCCAGCCACGTCATCTGTACCTCCGGTCAAAGGGGGTCAAGTTACGGTCAAATAAAGGTAGCTTAACGTTGATGCGTAAGCTGTTTGGTCACGTCGGTGGAAAAGATGACTTGTCCGTGTTTTGTAAGCCGTGGGGAACATGATCTAACGCTGGATTCATTGCCCATAACGACCAGGACCTCCAGCTCGACCATGAAGCATATGACGTGTTCACTGCACCTTTAATACGCATGATATTCAGTTTATTTTCTGTTTTATGCTTTACGCATTAGGCCATCTTGCAGATGCCTATAAATACTTGCGTCTGCGTACGCTTATGTTAACTTTTTAGCTGCTGTAGTTTATGAACTTGTGAGAATTTTAGCACCTTTCTGAACTCTGTTTTTATAGAGCTGTTCCAACACTTTTGACTATGTATTTCTGCATATGAAGTAATGGAAACAGTGTTGTTTTGAAGTTTTAAAGCATCTGAGTTTTCTGTGGGTTGTATGGATGGAGGGCCCCCGTTCATGACTGCCCTTGTATAAGTATTTTATGTTTATACTTCTGCAATTTCTTTATTTCACATACAGCATTTCCTTTTCTTGAGTTATGTACAGCTTGATTTCTTTTCATTGCTGCAGCCTTTATTTTCACTGATCAGATTTGCTTCTTTGCAGGTTTTAACTCGGGATTGAGTGTGTTGTATTTGCTTTAATATCTAATGGTAGTTGCAGTTGTCTTATTCGTAATGCTGCCCTTTTTACTCTGTTTTCTAGATTAGTTTTTAGCTTAGTTTTACAAGTTGGATGCTAACTAATTTATGCTCTCTTTATCATGAATGGTTTATCTTTCAGAGAACAGAACACTAATTAATTGCAACTTGTTTTTAAGTAGTCTTGGCTTGTGGCACTAATACTTTTTCCACTTGTTACACATAATCACATATGTAGGAAGCAGTATGATGGAAAAGGCTTAGTAGTGTTATAATTTGTCATTTAGAGTTTTTATCAATTCTTGGATTTGTCTTCAGCTACTTCCTAATCGTGTTTTACACAGTACTATGTGGTAGAAGCAGGGAGTTAGGAAGAGATAACCATTATCATCAGTCCTTGAAGTGATTTTCTTGTTTCTTTTATTTGCAACAATATGAGTAGAGACTAATGCCATTAGAACGTGGTCATTTGCTTTCAAGTCATTTCAAGTTATTCATTTCTTTCAAGTTCTTTTCCTTTACAAATTCAGCAAGTAATTAGAAATCACCAATCACACACTTTCACTCATCTAGAACTCACTTTTCACACACTTGCACTCATCTGTCTATAATCATCACTCCATTTTAGGAAGATAAATCAACCACAAACAACACCCCCAAACGACAAAAACTCTAAGAGGTTGCTTAAGTACATATAGTACACCTTCACTTCATCAGCTTACGAGCCCCGGGTTGACAATTAATGACATCAATTTAGGAACACTAAATTGACTAAACATTTTGGCGCCGTTGCCGGGGAAGTGAAATTAAGTAGCCATACTTAGAAAAAAAAACATAAAAATTTCAAGGAAAGAGGTTAATAACCTATCCAAGTATGCTCTCCTCTTGCACTTCAAAGTGATCTGGAGGATCAGAAAGGAGAAAGTTATTGATTTAGTAGTTTCTTGAGTATGCTCTCTTCTTGCACCTAGAGTGACCTGGAAGATCAGAAAAAGAACTATTAACTTGACTTGAAGAAAAAATAAAAAAATGACATGCATAGAGCTAGAGATTCTAGAGGAAGGTTTTTAGCTAGAGCTCGAAGTTCAATTTTTACAAGTCCATCTGCTTCAAGGGATAGACAAGAGACACCCCCCTTATCTCCAACCGAAACTCCTAGTCCTAGAATTCCTAGAATTCAAGAGCCAAGAGTTGACTCTCCTACACCTTCTATTGAGTTTGAACCAGGAAGAGACTCTTCTCTTTCTCCTACAGGAAGACCAATTGTAATTGAGGAATTGGAATCATCTGAAGAAGAAGGAGAAATCTCTTCTCATTCACCTTTTGTAGAGGAACCAGAAGATTTTGAAATCCCTAGGAGAATCATCATGGCAGAGGAAGAAGGAGGAGGTAGAGGTAGAGGTAGAGGAGGAGGAGGAAATAACAATAACAATAATGGAGGTAGAGGTCCCATTGGAGGAGGAAATAGAAATGGGGATAATTCATTTGGGTTTCCCATTGTTAATGAGGATTCCCGAGCCACTATGAAAAACATATCACCATCTGTCCTCCCTAACTTCCATGGGTTAAGGACTGAGGACCCTGAAACATTCTTATTTGAGTTTCAAGTGGTGTGTCGAACTTATGACTACCTGGATGACTCTCAGAAACTCAAGTTGTTCCCTTCAACACTGAAGGATCAAACCTTGAAATGGTTCATGGGGTTACTCACTCAATCCATTAGGACTTGGGATGAGATGAAACAGACATTTTTGGATAGGTATTTAGACTATTGCATGCCTACTAATCACAAGGACGAGGTTTTTAAAATGATACAAAAAGAAGATGAGAGTCTAGAAGATTTACTTGAAAGATTTCAATATAACTTGAAAAGAGCAAAAATGAATACCTTGGATGAAGAGACCTTAAAAGTCCTCTTATTAAAAGCCATTAGGGATGAATGGATAGACATCTTAAACATGATGGGAAAAGGGGATATTTCTCAACTTTCTCTCAATGACATAGCAGAACTTTGTATCCATCTCTCAAGGGGCAAATCAAAAACTCAAAAAGGGCCTAGAGATCCTTCTCTCCTTAGGGCAAATAAATCTGCAACAGGATCAGTGAGTAGGGCTGAAATCGGCAGTATTCTTGATGAATTTAAAACTGACATCTTAGGGAGTCTTAGTGAACAACTTGATACCCTTAAGATTCACAATAAAAAAAAAGCAGAAGCTGAAGATTTGGCTATCTTTTGCCCGAAATGTAGAAAGAAACATGCTTTAAGGGAATGTCCCTTAGATGCACACGTTGTAGAAACATGTGTAATTTGCTCAGAAACTCATGAGACCAAGGATTGTCCCTCAATTCCTGGCCTCAAAGCAGTCTTTCAAGAGGATCCAGATACACTTGAATCTCTCTGTTTTATTGCAAGGAGACCTTGGCAAGGACAACAGAATCAAGGGTTTAACAACTCTATGAATTCTCAATACCAACCAAATTGGAATCCTTGGCAACAACCTTGGCCTCAACCTCAAAATGCTTTCCAAGCATGGATGCAAAGCATGCAAAATCCTTATGGGAGATTTGCTCAATTCTATCAATATCCTCCATCATTTCAGAATCAGCAAGCCCCACAACTTCCAAATCAAGGTCAACAATTATCATTGCCATACCCTCAACAACAACAACCTCCTCCACAAAATCAAAATTCTCAACTCTCGCTTCAATCCCAGCAGAAGTCAAATCAACTTCCCTCTCAGCCATTACCAAATCCAAATAATAGGAACCCTCAAAATGCTTACATGATGGAAGGTCAACCATTCCCTACCTATATGGTTGTTCCTCTCAATGAAGTACAACTCAGATCAGGTAGAATCCTAGATCAACCTTCTACAAGTGTTCAACAACCAAGCATTTCTGAGGAGGAATCTCTCAAAGTCAATAAAGGTGCTGAAGTATCACTTCAAAACCAAAATATCCAAAAAGAAAAAGAAAAAGAATCAACCTCTACAACTCCCATAGTTGAGCAACCTACACCTTTAGCTACACCTCCCTTTCCTGAAAGATTGCAAATTGACAAAGGGGTGGAAAAGCAGATATGGGTGCCTGACTATAGCTTCCTAGATGAATTGAAGAATGTATGTATCAAGATCCCCTTGTTACAAGCCATTAAGGAAATTCCCATTCTAGCGAAGACAATAAAGGAGTTGAGTTTAAAGAAAACAGTAAAAAGAACCAGAGATACCAAAAGGATACACCTAGTTGGAAAAATTGCAGACATTATGATGGGTAAGATTACCATGCAAAAATATATAGATCTCGGTAGCCCTATTGTCAAAACTCATATTAATGGGGTTGAAATCCCAAATACTCTGATTGACTTAGGGGTCGCGATCAACATCATGAGTAGACAGACCATGGATCAGTTAAAGCTTCCTAACCATCTCTTTACACCTACTTTGCTGCAGCTTGCAGATAGATCAATCATTAAACCTAATGGTGTATTGGAAGATATTCCAGTCTCTCTAGATTCTTGGGAATATCCCGTTGATTTTATGATTTTAACTCCCAAGAACAATCTAGGAGGACATCCTCTTATCTTAGGAAGACCTTGGCTAGCAACAGCTGATGCTTTCATCAGTTGTAGGTCTGGAGACATGTATATATCAGATGGTAATTCCACCAAGAAATTCAACTTGTATCCTCCAGCAAAGGCTATAACAGAAATAGGAGAAGATGAATGGGTAGAGGATGAAGATACTATACAACCAGTTCTAACCATCTCTGAGATCAGTGAGGATAGTCAAATTCTAAATACATTAGAAAATTTTGAAGTACCTTTAGAATATGACTCTGAACATTTTCAGATAGATGCAGACATTGAATATCTCTCCTCTAGACAGATGTCTCTCTTCTCAATGGAAGAGTTTGGTAGTTCTACAGTTGAAATCCTTCCAGGAAAAACATTGAACATTAACAAAAACTTGGGAAGACCACAACAAGAAGAATTAACTAAACTGTTGCAAAAACATTCCACTGCCTTTGCATGGGAATACACTGACATGAAAGGAATCGATCCTAAGACTTGTATTCATCACATCTACATTGAAGAGAATAGCAGACCTATTAGGCAACCACAAAGAAGGATGAATCCAAACCTTAGGGAAATTGTGAAAGAAGAACTCCAGAAATTGCTCAAGGTAAACTTCATTTACCCCATTTCAGATAGCCAATGGGTTTCTCCCTTGGTTATAGTGCCCAAAAAGAATGGTAAATGGAGAGTTTGCATTGATTATCGAGAATTGAACAAGGCAACCTTAAAGGATCATTTTCCTTTACCTTTTATTGATCAGGTACTAGACACTTTAGCAGGTAAAAAGTATTTCTCATTCTTGGATGGTTTTAGTGGGTACAATCAAATTCAGGTAGCACCTGAAGATCAAGACAAAACCACATTTGCTTGTCCTTGGGGAACTTTTGCCTACCGATTACTCCCTTTTGGATTGTGCAATGCACCTGCTACATTTCAAAGGGCTGTATTAGGAATCTTTTCAGATCTGATTCATGATTGTGTAGAGGTATACATGGACGATTTCACAGTTTATGGTAATACATTTGAAGAAGCTTTGGAAAATTTGGAAAAAGTACTGGTAAGATGTAAGGAAACAAATCTTTCTTTAAGTCATGAAAAGTGTTTTATGATGTTTACTGAAGGGATTGTTTTAGGACATCATATTTCAGGAGATGGAATTAAGGTTGATAAATCCAAAGTTGAAGTCATCTCTAAGTTACCTGTTCCAAATTGCCAGAAGGATGTTAGAAGTTTTCTTGGGTTTACTGGGTATTACAGAAGATTTATTGAAAACTTCACTAGGATAGCATCTCCTCTTTTCAAATTGCTTACCAAAGACTGTGAGTTTAAATGGGATCCTGAATGTCAATCTGCCTTTGAAGCTTTAAAGTCTAGAATATCTGAAGCACCCATCTTAAGGGGACCAAATTGGAAACTCCCTTTCCACATCTCTACTGATGCTTCAGATACAGCTCTAGGAGCTGTTTTGGGACAAAAGGATTTGATCCCTTATGCCATTTATTACACAAGTAAGAATTTGACTCCTACTGAGTTACATTATACTGTTACAGAAAAAGAGTTCTTAGTTGTGGTACATGCAATCAACAAGTTTAGACATTACATAACCGGCTATGAAACCTTTGTCCATACTGATCACTCTGCCATAAGATATTTAATGAACAAACCTGTCACTAATGGTAGAGTTACAAGATGGCTTTTACTTTTGCAAGAATTTAACATTACTGTGTTAGATAGACCTGGAAAGCAAAACACAGTAGCCGATTTCTTGTCTAGAATCCAAAACACTAATGAAGATTCTCCAGTAGAAGATAAGTTTCCAGATGAATACTTGTTTGCAGTGACTACCAAGACTCCTTGGTATGCAGATATGGCTAATTATCTTGTTACAGGGAAACTTCCTCTACACTTATTTCCTAATGAGAAAAGGAAAATCATTCGGGAGAGTTCACATTATTCTTGGATTTCTAATGAATTGTTCAAAACAGGGCCAGATTGTATAATCAGAAGGTGTGTTCGGGAAGATGAAATGCCTGACATCCTTAAGGCATGTCATGATGAACCATGCGGCGGGCACTTTGCGGACAAGAGGACAGCCTATAAAATCCTTTCTTTAGGATATTATTGGCCTTCTCTCTTTAAAGATGCAAAGCAGTATGTTAAAAGGTGTGACAGCTGCCAAAGAGTTGGGAAACCAACTCCTTCAAATGAAATGCCTCTACAGCCTCAGGTATGCATCGAACCCTTTGAGAAATGGGCTCTAGATTTCGTTGGACCAATTAATCCACCATCAAAGCAAAAGAAGTATATACTGGTTTGTACTGATTATGTTACTAAGTGGGTAGAAGCAAAAGCATTACCTTCTGCCACTGAAAATTCAGTTGTTCAATTTCTTTTTGAGGATATTTTCACTCGTTTTGGTGTCCCAAGGGGAATTGTGACAAATCAAGGCAGCCAGTTTACATCTAAATTGATGGAGAAACTGATGGAGAAATATAAGATCAAGCACAAAACATCTACTCCATACCATCCACAATCAAATGGTCAAGTGGAATCTACCAATAAAGTTCTTGAAGGCATCATCACCAAGACTGTTCATCTTCATAGAAGAGATTGAGCAGAAAGGCTCCCTGAAGCCTTATGGGCCTATAGAACCACATGGAAGAACACAACAGGACATTCTCCCTATGAACTTGTTTATGGGAAGGAAGTCCTGCTTCCTATTGAGTTCCAAATCAAGACCTTCAAGATGGCAGTCCAATTGGGAATGAGCCTCTCAGAAGCCCAAAAGCACAGAATGGACCAACTAAATGAGCTAGATGAAATAAGACAAGATGCAATTCTAAGGACCGATCTAGTTCAGCATCAAAGATCTAAATGGCATGATCGTCATATCAAAGAAAGAAAGTTTCAGAGAGGAGATTGGGCTCTATTGTTTGATTCAAAATTCAAAGACTTCAAAGGAAAGTTTCAAACTCATTGGCTTGGGCCATATGAGATTGATGAAGTCTTTAGCAATGGAGCAGTTCGAGTAAAAACTATTGATGAATTTCATACTCCTCTTATTGTGAATGGCCACCGCTTGAAAATCTACCAGAAGCCATTCTCAAAAGAAGAGTTTGTCAAATTGTTCAAAGAAGATTCTGCAATCAGGTTGGTGGAGAAGGATTCTTCTCCTCCATCAGCCTAATCTTTGGTTTTTGAAAAAAAAAAAAAAAAATAAATAAATGTATGAGCCTGAAAACCAATCTCTGATTGGCAGTCTCATACAGAAAACCTGAGGTGAAAATCAGGGTCACCTGACACCTCATGTTTTCCAAAAAAAAAAATCTCTCTCTCTTCCATTCCATTTCACCATTTCATCCACCTCATTCACCATCTCATCACTTTCACTTCACCTCATTTCTTTCTATCATCCATCCATTCATTAATCCATTCATTACATTTCACTCCATCAATAAAGTCATTTTTTTTGACAACTAAAGTTATTTTGTGCAGCCGGAGGGTACTACTGCAGATTCCG
This sequence comes from Pinus tabuliformis, assembly GCA_031772625.1. Taxonomy (NCBI): domain Eukaryota; kingdom Viridiplantae; phylum Streptophyta; class Pinopsida; order Pinales; family Pinaceae; genus Pinus; species Pinus tabuliformis. The sequence goes on from CM062818.1 coordinate 1,874,136,526, forward strand.
CAGCCATCTGAAGATTCTGCAGCCATCTAACGATTCCGCAGCCCTCTGCACCTACATAAAAAAAAAAAAAAAAACACAGTCTGTTTGAAATTTCTTTACAGCTCAGTAGTCATCAATAATAAATGGAAAATAGTCATGCAACAACCATAAATCAGTGAAGGGTTAGTGGCAAGTCATCAAAGGCAAATCTAAGCGGGAATCTGAGGTATGGTTTAAATCCTAAACTTACTGTTATTTCAATATGCAAAGTTTTCTAGGTTATGTTTCTTGCCACTAGATGTAATGATTACCAGTCATGCGACCATATACCCACGTATCTCCCAAGTCTATCAGTCCTTGATTACCACGATTTTGAATTTCACTTGCGGCTGCTTCTTCCATTAAGATCTCGTACCTAAGTGACGTAGCCTAATGTACTACGTCTCTATATGACATTAACTCACGCAGCCAAGTGTAACTCTGAAACCGAAACCTAAGGACATAGCCGTTTCCATTTATTATTCCATAACCCTTCTACCCTCTTACGCTCATATCATTTCACTTCCGTTGTTTCATTTCCACTCACACTGTTTCATTCCATTTACGCTGTGCTCACTACGCTGCTACCATTCACCATACTCTGTTTTTCCTCTCCGCTAATTCTAATCACCAGTGGAGGTTTGTTACGGCCGTATCCAGAGCTAAAACCATAATCCACTGTGTAAGGCCGTTTTGAAGCCGTTTCTTAAATAGAACAGAGTCGTAAGAGCCAATGGGGAAGCTCTTAAGGGCAGAACCGGAGGGTTCAAAGTTTCTGGAGGGTTATCCTCAGGTTAAAGAGGCATTACAAAAGGCAAACTGGTTACAATGCATCCAGAAGTTCAGAGGCTACCATAAGGAGGTTACGAAGGCCTTTGCACGGTCCTTCAGAGAAAAAGATAATCACGTGGAGATAGGGGATTTACAATTCACAGTCACTGAGAGCAGCATAGCACAAGCTACCTCACTTCCACAGACTGGAGAAAGGTGGTTTAAGAACCGGTCAGTTCAAGATCAGCAATGGAAACAAATCTTAAAAAACCCAGGTATGGATACCAGCATCTTTACAAAATGGATTCCTGTTTCTTATGTTAAGGAGGAATGGACAACTTTACTCTTATTAGTGCAAAAATTTTTCACTTGTGAGGGAAGATTTGGGGTCTTATATGTTTACCATGCAAAGGTTATGATGCATTTTCTAGGAGATGATATTAACCTCCCATACTTTCTACTTTCAAGTCTTAAGAAAATGTGTGCAATTGTCCAAAGGAACCCCAGAAATATTGAAGCACATTTATATCATCACGGTCTTGTGAAATTGCTAGTTGAGGAACAATTGAAATCAAAAAGAGACACATGGGAGAGGTTTCTCATAAGAAATCATTTTCAAGAATTAGGAGAAACTTCTGGAGGGTCCCCTCAAGTACCAAAAATAAGTAGAAGAAAAAGAGGAGAGGGGGTTAACCAAGAAACTATTGCCCAAACAGAAACTATTGTTCCTGATACCACTATTCCTGAAACAACTGCCCAAGAGGAAACTGTTCAATAACAGTTTGATGAGGAAACTGATATACAACATCCTGAACAGGAAATTGATCCTGGATTTACTGAAGATGATAACCAAGCAGCCCAAGGAATTATCACTAAAACTCTTTCAGAACTTGCTCAAGAAATTGCTCAGAAAAGAAAAGAAGGGAGGAAGAAACAAAAGCAAGATAAAGGTAAATCTGTAGTCCAAGAAACTTACCTCACTCCTGAGAATTCTAGTGAGGAAGACACTCAGCCCTTAGCTCAAAGAATGGCCAAACTTCATGAAACTGCCCTTTCCAAAAAGGAGGAAAAACAAAAGCAAAAAGTACCAAAAGAAAAACAGAGTACCACCTCTGTAAGAAGGAGCAGCAGATTACAAAACAGAAAAGTAGGGGCCACAAAGGGTAAACAATCATTCTTCATTGACTTAAGCTCACCTCAAAAAGGTGCTACAAGTCCTGACTTGGAGAAAAGTCCTTCACACGCTGAGAATGTAGAGAACAGTCCTCCACGTGAGGAAAGTCCTTTTGAACATGAACTTGAGCATGAACACGGATCTGAATTTGATTATGAACCAAGTCCCAAAAAGTCACCTAAGGTTGACCCGGATCAGCAGAAAGTGTATAATTATCTGGAGACATTGGAGCAAGCAGTGGCTGGGCCAAGCACTGCTCAACCTTTAGAGCAACAAGTCCACTCCTTAAAATAGGAAATTTTTGAGATTGAGGTTCTAAATCGACATATCATGCAAGAAAAGGAAAAGTTGAAAGAGCAAGCCAAATTGGATAAGATGATTCATGATAACACCATGTTACATTTGGGCCTGTGGCAAAGAAGTAACAAAAAGTTAAGGAAGAAATGCAAAAGGCTAAGCAGAGCCTTGATCAACCTAACGTTCAGATGCTTAGTAAAGAAGCCAAGGGTCAATGTGTCTACACAGAGAAAGAAGAGGAGATTGGATGTCTTGGCAGAGGCATCACAGCAGGTTGATTAATCAGTGTTTTTGCATGAGGACATGCAATGCCCTCGTAGTGGGGGAATGTAGAGCCTCTACTTTACACCTTATCATCCATCATTACCTACTGTTTTCATCACTTTCCTCTCTCTTTTGCCTCATTTTCCACCCAGATCATTACATTAGTTGTCATTAAACATGATCAAGTGAGCTTTGCTAATGGGTGACTGTTTTCTTTAGTTTTTGACATATTTGCAGAGATTCCGCAGCTGTCTGGCAATTCCGCAGCCATTCAGCGATTCCGCAGCCATCTGATGATTCCGCAGCCATTTTTTTGATCTCAAGGTTCCACGTGCTATTTTGCAGAACAAGCCACATGGGCATGTTGGAATATATGTGCTCGAGGTTCCTGTGCCATCAGTTCAGCCAACCACGTCATCTGTACCTCCGGTCAAAGGGGGTCAAGTTACGGTCAAATAAAGGCAGCTTAACGTTGATGCGTAAGCTGTTTGGTCACGTCGGTGGAAAAGATGACTTGTCCGTGTTTTGTAAGCCATGGGGAACATGATCTAACGCTGGATTCATTGCCCATAACGACCAGGACCTCCAGCTCGACCATGAAGCATATGACGTGTTCACTGCACCTTTAATACGCATGATATTCAGTTTATTTTCTGTTTTATGCTTTACGCATTAGGCCATCTTGCAGATGCCTATAAATACTTGCGTCTGCATACACTTATGTTAACTTTTTAGCTGCTGTAGTTTATGAACTTGTGAGAATTTTAGCACCTTTCTGAACTCTGTTTTTATAGAGCTGTTCCAGCACTTTTGACTATGTATTTTTGCATATGAAGTAATGGAAACAGTGTTGTTTTGAAGTTTTAAAGCATCTGAGTTTTCTGTGGGTTGTATGGATGGAGGGCCCCCGTTCATGACTGCCCTTGTATAAGTATTTCATGTTTATACTTCTGCAATTTCTTTATTTCACATACAACATTTCCTTTTCTTGAGTTATGTACAGCTTGATTTCTTTTCATTGTTGCAGCCTTTATTTTCACTGATCAGATTTGCTTCTTTGCAGGTTTTAACCTGGGATTGAGTGTGTTGTATTTGCTTTAATATCTAATGGTAGTTGCAGTTGTCTTATTCGTAATGCTGCCCTTTTACTCTGTTTTCTAGATTAGTTTTTAGCTTAGTTTTACAAGTTGGATGCTAACTAATTTATGCTCTCTTTATCATGAATGGTTTATCTTTCAGAGAACAGAACACTAATTAATTGCAACTTGTTTTTAAGTAGTCTTGGCTTGTGGAACTAATACTTTTTCCACTTGTTACACATAATCACATATGTAGGAAGCAGTATGATGGAAAAGGCTTAGTAGTGTTATAATTTGTCATTTAGAGTTTTTATCAATTCTTGGATTTGTCTTCAGCTACTTCCTAATCGTGTTTTACACAGTACTATGTGGTAGAAGCAGGGATTTAGGAAGAGATAACCATTATCATCAGTCCTTGAAGTGATTTTCTTGTTTCTTTTATTTGCAGCAATATGAGTAGAGACTAATGCCATTAGAACGTGGTCATTTGCTTTCAAGTCATTTCAAGTTATTCATTTATTTCAAGTTCTTTTCCTTTACAAATTCAGCAAGTAATTAGAAATCACCAATCACACACTTTCACTCATCTAGAACTCACTTTTCACACACTTGCACTCATCTGTCTATAATCATCACTCCATTTTAGGAAGATAAATCAACCACAAACAACACCCCCAAACGACAAAAACTCTAAGAGGTTGCTTAAGTACATATAGTACACCTTCACTTCATCAGCTTACGAGCCCCGGGTTGACAATTAATGACATCAATTTAGGAACACTAAATTGACTAAACAGGTATAACATAATCTATCTCCAAACTTCGAAGTTCCCTCCTGCTGCCTCCAAGGATGAACGTCGAAAATTATGTCACCTGGCTAAGAACTACGTCATCATTGGTGATACATTATATTTCCGAGGGGTTGATTCAATCCTTAGGCATTGTTTAACCTTAGAGGAAGCAGAGTCTGTGCTTAATGATTGCCACAGTGGAGCTTGTGGCGGTCATCTTTCAGGGCTTGCTACAGCCCAGAAAATCTTGCGTGCCGGCTACTTTTGGCCTTCGCTTTTCAAAGATTGTATTGAAGCAGTCAAACATTACCACCCTTGTCAAGTCTATACTCGGAAGATGCACATGCATCCAGCTCCTCTTTTCCCTGTTATCACTGTCGGTCCTTTTACAAAGTGGGGTATTGACTTTACTACTTGTAATCCGCCTTCAGCAGCGAATCACAAGTACATTATTGTGGTCGTAGACTACTTTACGAAGTGGGCTGAGGCCATGCCCACTTATAAAAACAATAGTGAAATAGCGGCATTGTTCCTCTTCAATCAGATTATTTCATGGTTTGGTATCCTGAGAGAGATTGTCATTGACCATGGCAGTCATTTCCAGAACCAACTGATGTCTGAATTGGCTCTTAAATTGGGTTTCCGACAGGAGCATTCGTCTCTGTATTATCCTCAGGCCAATGGCCAAGTAGAATCTGTGAATAAGTCCCTCAAGACGATCCTGCAAAGGAAAATTGACAAAAATCGCTCCAATTGGCATCTCATGTTGTATCCGGCTCTCTGGACGTACCGAACCTTGGTAAAGACTACTATCGGTTTTACACCTTTTCACTTAGTTTACGGGCTACAATCTATCTTTCCTATTGAATGCTAAATTCCATCTCCTAAGCTACTTGTTGAGCTCCTTCCAGAGACCTCTAGTCTCGAAGAGCGCCTCCTTCATTTAGAACATCTCGATGAGCAACATCGAGATGCTGCCACAATCAATGAGGCTCATAAGAAAAGGGTTAAAACTCAGTACGATAGAGCTATCTGTCCTCGAGTCTTTTCTGAAGTCGACCTTGTCTTGGTCTATGACCAAGATAAAGACGCCTTGGGGGCAGGCAAATTCAAGTCTATATGGTACGGTCTCTTTATAGTGAAACGAGTTTTAGAAAAAGGGGCTTATGAATTAGTCGATTTTGAAGGGAACAAATTAGCGGAGCCCCGAAACAGGCTCTACCTCAAGAAGTACTTTTCCTAGGTTACGGCCGAGAAATGACTTCTTTGTATATTTTTGTATTTTTGTACATATCTTATCGGGATTTTTTGTGATATCGACACTTTTTTGATCTGCTTTGGCAGGGTTGATGGATAACTTGGTCTATTTCGGATTCACCAATGGTGCTAGTCGGCACACTTGGAACCTCACTTCCGCAGTTTGGGTGATTTATTATCCAACTAGTCAGTTGATGGTATCAAAGGGAGTATGTATTGGTCCTGCATCAAATAATATGGCCGAGTATATTGCCGTCATTAATTTACTATCTGAAGCTATTTCTTATGGAATTGATTCGTTGGTAGTCTAGCTTGATTCACAACTGGTAGTGTCACAATTGAATAACATCTATCGGGTTCGGGATCCTTGTTTATATCACCAATATTTGAGAGTGAGGGTATTGCAAAGATCATTTGTTTATATTACTTATTTGCACAGTCCACGATCTAATAATTCATTAGCAGATTCTATCGCTAATCAAGCTTTAGATTAGCATATCATTCATTCATCAAGATAAAATCAAACATCAAAAATCTGAAACTGTATATATATATATATATATATATATATATATATATATATATATATATATATATATATATATATATATATATATATATATATATATATATATATATATAAAATCGCCCGTGTGTACATAAAGTGTTTTCAAAAATAATATACAAAATCGGGACTAAAATGCCCATAATCATGTCCAGTACATCTAATGGCCCGGCTCAGGATGAGCGGTTAAGAAGGTGACCATTGCTTTGGCCACACGCCGAAAAAGGCAAATCCAGTCGCGTGGCACTCCTACCACGCGACGCTGCATATCCTCTGGTAGATCTTCTACGGCCTCCATCGGTACCCGGTGGGTCAACCTCACCAAGTTTCGCTAGACTGCATATAAGACTCTCTCAGTCTCTACAGCCGCCTCTTTGGCACCTCTTCCACGACACTTGTGCTGCGAAAATCCGTCTGGTTGTACCGGACCCACATCTGGAACATGATCATTATATTAGTCATTTAATCCCATCAAAAGTATCTTAAGTTCAGTTTCATATTTGAAAAACATAAAAAAATCATAAAAATTGACAAAACTTTAAAAATGATTACCTATCTCCTCCCATGCTGCGTCTGGTGGCAGCACCAGAACTAGATCTCCCCTGAAATCCATGCCACCATAGGGATAGTCATCCACAACGATGATTTGTTGCTCCCACCAAGAGAAGAAATCATCGTCAAAAGCAGTCCTCAGTATGTCTCTGCCTCCAAGGCGTTTCATCAGGTCGGCCCACCTACCCATCCGAGGATCTCGGGGGCTACTAATAGGAACTGATACTCTGGGACATAACCCTGGAACCTTCTCAAAGAAGAAGGAGCAAAAAATGGTCCCATATCCGAAGTTCTTGGTCTGTCCTTTCTGAATGGAAGATAGCTGACTCTTCATATTGGTCAGAAGAGGTGTACACCAGTCAAGCACAGTAGTGAGACAATCTACAGCCAAGCTCATGGATAGTCGTGATGCTTGGTGCAATGAGGATAATCCGTTTACCCTGGCTATGGTGAACAGTATGATCCTCAGGGACAAACTCTCTACATGTTTGATTGGAATTTGGCTTCCAATCTTCTCTGAATGCCCTGGGCAGTATATATGCACGTAGTCTTCCACTAAAAGACTACCTCGTGATCGACCTGTTGAATGCACCACTTCTCCTTTCCGGGAGAGTCCAGGGATAAAGTAAATATATTCTACCTATATCCTCAAAGGCATTTGATCAATCATGAACGCATCATCTTCGATACTCCAATAGTGGATTGTTTGCCTTCATATTTGGCATTTTGAAAAATTTTAATAAACCGCATCCCATCAATGAATCCAAGGCTTGTTGATCATTCATAACCTCATCATCAATAGTATCATGCTCCCTTTCCCTCCAGGTGATTGTCATCCTGATAGAAAATAAAGTTTAACAATTAGATTTTTATGTTTTAATTTCAAACCGCATATACGCGAGTCCATTTCATACATAGTCGCGTGTAGGGCCTGCGTATATGTGGGTTTCTCATAGCCAACCCGCGTATATGCAGCGTTGAGATTTTTAACATAATTACCAACAATAAAACCTCAAAACAATCAGAAATTGATGCAAGCTAGATTTGGGGGTTACCTGGTGATTTTGAGTCAATTTGAACGGTCGAATTCTTTGGGGGGCAAGTTTGCTTCTTTTTCTCCACAACTTTTGCTCTCAATACAAATGGTAAAAATGGTGAGTCAAAATTCATTTTATAAGCTTTGAAAATGTCAAATTTTTTCAAAACTTGATTTTGTTTCGTCTTATGAATATTTTAACTTGGGAGCTTGGATTGTCGAGAATAGGTTGTTTTTCAAGACATTTTGGACGTTTTTTCAAAAATTTCAAGTCGGTTCCATGACTGCTGACCCGTCATGGCAGGTATTGTTTACTCACTGGCATATAGGTTAGGGAAACCATTTTTTCCATTGCATTTTGCATACTAGCCTCCATTTGTCGATACACTTGCCATAGGGTCGATCCCATCGTGTTATGGTTCGTAAACTATCTTCACTCGCCAACTTTTTAAATCATGACATGATGGTAGAGCCATCCTTTTCATGGGAATCGTAGTTAGCACCTCACTGACATTGGTTGTCCATGCTACTTCATTGAGTAGGCTCGGGAGTCCTCTTTAGTCCCACCATGACTTATGCGTTGAAGGCTCATTCCTCTTTGCTTATTCGCTTCACTCTAGCCTTATACCCTAGACGCTCATTTGTGTTGAGTTGTACTACTGCATTGCATATTGACCATTTGCACCTTTTGGCCTTGAGCTGACTTCACTTAGACTCGTGTTTAAGCCACTTTTTGACCATGTCTTCTGCAAAAATCAAACTTGCAATCCCTCAGCATCTGCAACTTGACACACCTTCAGACCCGTGGAAGGAACATCCCTTTGAGTGTCCTTGACCAGTTTCCCCTCCCTACATTGAGCATAGAAATGTTCCCATCCCAGGAACTAGATCATCTGTTTCACTGACACTCATTCTTTCCATTGTACTATAGCATTCTTTTATTCTTTTTCCAGCTTAAAGAAAAAGACAAAAAAATTACATATTCCAAAAAAAAGCGGGAACGGGACAATATTTCCATATATTGTTGGCAACTAGAGTCAGTTGTGTCGCCCTTGAACAAAGCACTCAAAAGAAAGTCTCTCCTCCATTTGGGCGGGATTTAGTTTGACTTAGGTACACCTTAACTTTGTATTGAGTTAGTTCTCCTCCGATTGGTTATCTCTTCCAATCATATGGAGAGTTCGTTCGTGCCTCTTGCATGACAAACTTATACAAAGTCATCATATGCTGCCACATGGTCATCATTGAGTCGTGCTTTTGTTCAAGGGAAGTAAGCCTGAGTCGGCCTCTCTACGGTGTCTCTTGACCTATTTTTCAATCGGCCATCCTTGGTTGTCAGTGTCTTGTCTATCATCACATCAGTTATATTGGTCCTTTACTCGTGCCGGTTTGAGAAGGTCTCCATTGACTTTTTTCCAGTGGGTCTTGTCCTTATCGACAATGACATCTTGCTCTTAGGACAGGCCTAGAGCCGCACCTTCGCCCTATTTTCATTATTGATAGGTCACCTTGTGCTCAGCATCGATCAGTATCATGGGTCTTTGACTGAGTGGTTTCCCTTGTGTTCAACATCAGCTTTCATTATCACACATTGGGATTCATGCAGTGCCTTGGTTTCCATTTGACCCTATTGGTGGATTCCTCACCTTTGTGTCAGCTTTCATTATTGGTTGGTTCAGAGGGTTTCTATCGTGCACTAGCTACATCTTGTGTATGTCGGAAACGTGCTTCGGTTGGGTTACTACATCTTTTTTCGTCTGATTCCTTCCACATTATTGGCTTACGAGTTACACTCGCGCTAAATTGATGAAGGATGCCTTAATTCCTTCCTTCTAGCAGATCTTTCCCTATCGACTAAGACTCATTGCTCTGGGGCAAAGGTCTAGAGTCCATTTGGAAGTACCTTGGGGTTTGCAGTGATCAGTGGCAGATCCTTCGCTATAAACAGAGGGAAACCATCATTGTCTCCTGATTGATAGATTCTTACAGGTGTTCGACTTCAGCTCATCTATTCACACTTATTAGATTGTACTGGGTACCTTGACTCTCATTATCATTATCGGTGAATAGTCTCTCGTTTGTTAACGGTATACATCAATGATCGGTAATCAAACAATTTCTCACATGGTCGACTTCAGATCATTTATTCCCATTGTGTAGAAATGTACCACGGTGGTCAGTGAAGACCTCGGGTTGCATCAACATTCTTTGGTTCACTTGTCAGTTGCTCCTATTGCTGCTAGTTGACACCATTCCACATTATATGTTGCAGTCCTTCACAGCGACATCCTATATGTTGGCATCCGAGTTGTGATGTAGTACCATCTTATTCCATCATGTTCATTTGGTACTATTGGGATCAGTGTTTCACATCAGTGATCAGCTTCATTGGTCATCTTCTTATATGTGATATTCATACATGTACTTGTTCGATCATGATCAGATGATCCGTTATGTACTTTCAGTTCTTTATACTCGTATACATAATGGATTCGATTGTACTTGTTGAAAATGCAACAAGATGATGGAGCTTAGTGGAAAGGAGTCGCCTTCACTAAGTTTGCCCGCATGCTATTTTTTGCGCAAAGTCTATTTTTAGACTATGTCTATTTTTAGACATATGGATCATGGTCTATGAGTTGCAGTATGTTGTTTATGGATGATTGGTCTGTTGGGAAAAATAGATGGACTTCTATTTTTGGTTCACAGTGGTGTGATCAAAGTCTATTTTTAGACTGCCATGGTAAAAATAGAAACAATCAAATATTATTATCCCTTAGTAATATTTGGACTCTAAACATTATTCATTCTCTTGCAGGATTGCGCAGTGGAGGCAGGCAAACAGTGGAGGCAATTTGAGGCATCAGATCTGAGCTAGTTTGTGTGTAACAGGTGGAGAAAGTACTGAGTACTTGTGAGGAGTATTGTACTATGTATTGTTACATGTTCTCAATCATTATAATATACAGATAGTGTTGGGTTTTCAGCTATATGCTTTCCCCGAGTTACATACTGTGTTAATGTGCGCATGCGATTGATGTTTTATTGTTTTTAACGCTGCTAAATTGATGATCAACGTAGAGGAGATTATGTATTGTGCATGGTTCCGCAAATAATGTATGATCAGGATAATCTCTGTGAATAAGTGTCATATTATACAAAATTTCTACATGGTATCGGAGCTAGCCGACTTGTAGAAGAGATTTCTACATGATATCAGTGCGAGGTAGATCATCAGATCTATTATTCAGAAAGTGTTTACATTTTATTTCTTCAGGCAGAGTCTGTAATTGGTCCAAGTAGCCTCTGGATTCATCCTTCCTTTGGAAGGTGATATATCCGGTGAATCCCCATACAGTTGATCTTTGTACAAGAAATACTTTGTTCTCATGAATTTTAGATCAGAAGCGGTTGAGTTTTGAGCTGGTGGAATTCGAATTTGCAACAGTGTTTTCTTGGTGTCAAAGTTGCAATGTCTTTCAACGGATTGCGATTGGAGTATGCTCTTGAGGGCAGCTCAAACTATATTGCATGGAAGGAAAGGATGGAGGCGGTGTTAGATGACAATGGGCTGAAGGAGTTCATAGAGGCTGAGGTCCCAAAGCCTACTGATGCTGCTCACGTTGATGCTTGGCAAAAGAAGACAGCAAAGTGTTGAAGGATTCTATTGGAGGGCGTGAAGGATCACATTGTGTCCAACCTGCATGGAAAGGCTTCTCCATACTTGATGTGGAAAGCGTTGACAGATCTATTCCAAAGCAAGAGCGACTAGAGGAAGTTGGCGCTCAAGGATAAACTCAGAAACATTAAGTGTCAGAATGGAGACAGTATACCCAGGTATCTCACGAAGTTCACCCAATGCCGGGATGAGCTGGAAAGTGTGGGGGTGACAGTCGATGATGAGGACTTGGTGAGCTTGGCTCTACTTGGTCTTCCGAAGAGTTGGAATTCCTATCAGGACTCTGTCAATGGTCGGGAGAAATTGCCAGGATGGGAGAGACTTTGGTCGGATCTTGTGTAAGAGGAGATCAAGTGGAATACCAGGGACGGATCTTCATCAAAGGAATCTGATGAAGAAAATTGCGCTTTGGCTGCCAAAGAAAAGAAGGGGAAGAACGAGAAAGCTTCTCATTCCGGTGCGAAAGGCAAGAAGCAAGACATGTCCAAGGTGAAGTGCTTTCACTGTCACCAGCATGGACATTGTGCCACAAATTGTCCGGAGAAGAAGAAAAATAAGCAAGCTGTTGGATCTGCAGCGGGAGAGGCCTTAGCCTCGCAATTTGAGCTGGATTTTTCGCTGATCGCATGCTTGGTATCAAGTGTCATGGGATCGGTATGGTTCTTGGACAGTGGTGCATCTTTTCACATGACAGGAGATCAAGATTTGTTTTCTAATCTGCATGAGAAACATCTTGGAGTGCACATCGAGATGGGCAATGATGGTAGATACAATGCGACCGGTATCGATACCATTTCCTTTGAGAGGGAGTCTGGTAAAACCTTCAGATTGAAGGAAGTGATGCATGTTCCAGGACTAAAGAAGAATATTATCTCTATGGCGATGTTAGAAGACAAGGGATATGATGTTGTTTTCAGCGAGGGAAAGGCTTTCCTGCGCAGTAAGACAACTGAAGAAACCTGGAAGATAGGGGTTTGAGTTAGGAACCTTTATCAGTTGCATGTAGATGCATGCAAAGCCTTGAGCAGCGAGGAAACTGATGGAGACTTGGTGGTTGAGAGGGAGCGTATATTACCTCTCAACATGCAGAGCCAGAAGAAGTCTCAGACGATTGTGGAGGAGCCACGATTGGTGCAGCAGGTTCAGGAGGTTGTGGAGCAGTCGCAACAAGGGAAGCTGAGAGGAGATCGAGTAGAGACATCTACTCATGCAGAGACCTCTAGTAGGGGGAAACTTCGAGCCAAGTGGGCTGAGGGATCACATGCAGCCATACCTCCAGGTAGGAGGTGGGGTGATGTGGATTGATCGTCCCAAGGAGGAGGGGCAGGATCCTTGAGGTACCCAACCTCTTGGATGAGACCTTGCTACGGGAGCCCCGATGTGGAGTAGCAGGAACTGACTGATTGGGTAGAGACAGATGCGGATGGAGCGGCAGAGAGAGCAACAGTGCAGGGAATCCCAGGACAACGCATAGCTAGCAGGCTGCAGCAATGCGAGAGGCACAAGTGTTTTTCACAGTGCTAGGTGGCACAGAGAGCTGTGCAATGGTGTGAGATGCATGGAGATGTTGCAGTAGCGCAAATGTCAGAGAGGGAGCACTTGTCAGCAGCAGGTAGAGCTTCAGCATCAGAGTATGTTCCTAGCCCAACAGAGTGGTCAGTTGGGAGAGTTTTTGTTCCAAGTGTTTTTGGAGCAAGTGGACCGGGCAAATGTGTTGCATGTAGAACATTCTAGAGTTACAGGATATGGGTTGCAAATAATCCATATCTTGTTGAGAGGGAGTGTTGAAAATGCAACAAGATGATGGAGCTTAGTGGAAAGGAGTCGCCTTCACTAAGTTTGCCCGCAGGCTATTTTTGGGTAAAGTCTATTTTTAGACATATGGATCATGGTCTATGAGTTGCAGTATGTTGTTTATGGATGATTGGTCATGTTGGGAAAAATAGATGGACTTCTATTTTTGGTTCACAACAGTGTGATCAGAATCTATTTTTAGACTGTCGGGGTAAAAATAGAAACAGTCAAATATTATTAGCCCTTAGTAATATTTGGACTCTAAAAAATATTCATTCTCTTGCAGGATTGCGCAGTGGAGGCAAGCAAACAGTGGAGGCGATTTGAGGCATCAGATCTGAGCTAGTTTGTGTGTAACAGGTGGAGATAGTACTGAGTACTTGTGAGAAGTATTGTACTATGTATTGTTACATGTTCTCAATCATTATAATATACAGATAGTGTGGGGTTTTCAGCTGTATGTTTTCCCCGGGTTACATATTGTGTTAATGTGTGCATGCGATTGATGTTTCATTGTTTTTAATGCTACTAAATTGATGATCAACGTAGAGGAGATTATGTATTGTGCATGGTTTCGCAAATAATGTATGATCAGGATAATCTTTGTGAATAAGTGTCATATTATTCAAAATTTCTACAGTACTTGATATGAGGACATGCTTTACTTTCTCTGAGCATGGGTATGCTCGCCTCAGACAGTTGTTTCTTTTTTATCTTCTTTTGCTGGCTTGGCAAGCTGAAATCTAATGAAGTTCGTCTCAGTTTTTGACAAGTTTCGTTTCCATATATTTAATACATTTCGGCCATCATGTTCCCCTTCTGACCTCATATATTAGGGGGCATTTTTTGTAGCTCCAAATATCACCTTATGTATTTGTGATGCTTGGTTTATGGCCTAGGGCAACCCCTCCTTCCAGACTTGGTCCAAATATTTAAAAAACAATGTATTACTCCATGTATGCGACTTTGCCTTGTATTAAATGCATGTACACGTGGGTAAGTATATACCAACCTGCATATATGTCTTAAAACACTTAAAAAAAATAAATTTCCTTAACTATGGGCAGAGATCACGGATTTTACCAGTTGATTACTTATTAGTGCCCATTGCCCAACTGTTTCCAACTAAAAAACTACTTTGGGAGAAGTATAAAAAGACTTCAATGGGAAGGCCTTAAGGAGGAGAGAAAAGAGAGAATTACTCTGCTAAGATTATCCCCTGATCAAGTCTGAAGATCCCTGAGCTTCAAGCACTTCCCCAAGTTCAGGAAACCCTTGTTTCCTTGAGAGTTGATATCCTTTCACTTGTGGGAGATATCCTTGTGTTGGTTATGGAAGGAGCCTTTTGAAGACCGGGACTAGACGAACCTGGAGGATGGTTCTACTTAGAGCTGGAAGAGGAAGACTCATGTGAACTCTTTATATGTTTTTATTATAGTTATCTGCAATAAAAGTAACACTGCCTTGTTCCTGATATCAACTTTGTTCATGCATCTGATGTTATTGTTATGGTTTATGTGTGAATGACTATTTGAATGTATAACTAACCATCTACTTATATGTTATAAAGTTGATTTCACTATAATGCTTTATCTATATGCTATTGTGTGTATTTGAATTGATTGTTTTGCAGGTTCAAAGATCGTGAGGAGTTGCAAAGGGCTTGAACCTTGGCTGGAACTACCCGAACGAAGGACCCCCCGGGTATGTACTTCCTCACATAGTTTGCTCGTTTAAGCATTTTGCCTGAGTTATTTGCTTGTTTCTTGTTGTAGATTACTCCTGCTCTGCTAGGGTTTTGACCCAAAGCCCTAGGGGACTTTATCCTTAACAAGGTCTTAGGGATATCTTTTATAAGATACATACTCAAAACCTAACCCTTGAAATTATCCCCAAGCCCTTCCTTGAGAGCCTTCCATCTTGTCTTCCAAGACAAGTAAGCCACATATTTGAGCCTCTCTTGTGAATAGGCTTCCAGGATCACCCCTCGCCCTATCATTGGTCCATCCATTTTGTGATCCTTATCATAATGGGTCTCCTCCCATCGGTGAAAGTCCGTAAAGAGTAGGGAGCCTTAGCTGAGGTAACAGTGGGCTATCGCTCTATTGTTTCCATTAATCTAGTAGTAGGCCTTCATGGATCCCCTTTTAGGACCCTGCTAGTTTGAGCGGTAACACCACCTCTTATTTCAAGCATATTCCAGTGTATATGCAGCCTCCTAGGGTCTTAGCCCTCTTGTATTTGGCACATGAATCTACAGTGAATATCAGGATGACTAAACAAATCTCGGCATGGTAGATCAACCCTCACTAGGCACGACTTATTCATAGAAGGACAACCTCCTTCCTCATGTGTAGATATGCCTTCTTGAGGACCGAGGGTTATGGAGATCCTTCACCATATTTCTGAGCAGCTTCAACCTTATTTCCTAACTTTGGTCAAATTTCTCATGCTCCCTCTCGGCCTCCTTAATTCACCATAACTCCTGAGGTACTTGGACCTCCTTCTAGGACTACATCTCTCCCACAAACCTCCTTGATCAAAATGAATTCTTCACTTAATGTCTAACCTTATGCTAAGGCTTCTCTTCAATAGATTTCCCAAGCCTTCTTAGGAACCCTCTAGACCTTAGGGGTTTGATCCTCTTTAGACTTAGGAATTTAATTTTAATTTTCTTTTAATTTTTCCTTTCATAATTTTAAACCCCATGTGGGTCTAAAAGCCTTTCACTTGGGTATTTTTCCCACAAAGTCCTTTTGTGACCAAAATTATCAGAAACCCTAGATCTGGGCTTGTGGAATAACTCCCAAGCTACACTTTTGAATAAAGCATGAGACAAAAATTAGTCAAAAGAAAAAGGAACTTGACGCAACTCTTACTAAAACCAATAGGCTCAAGGAATGGAAAAAAGAACATTTGTAGAACATTGAAAAGAAGGTTCATATCATCAATGAGAAAGATCAAGAAATAGCTCAGTTGTAGATGAAGGCAAAAGAAGCAAGTACGGCTCCATGTGATGAAGGCACAAGCTCAAAGTCCTCGTAGAGCAAGATTGATGAGAAGAGTGATAACACGATCCCTAAAAAGAAAATTCAAAATTAAGGACAGAAAAATGTTGTTGCTCCAAGAAGTAATCAACAAAATTTTGCACCTCCTCCAAAGAAGAATGACTACAAAATATCATCAAGACAGGACATCTCATCCACGTACCCTAGCATATTTAATGGTTATTGTTTTTCATGTTCTAACTTTGGGCATATGGCTAGGGATCACAATATGTATAACAAGGTTTATTATCAAAGGCATTATCAAAACCCTAGAATCAAGTCTGTAGGATCACAAGACAAGTTTCACGATAACTTTGACATCAAAATGTATATTTCGTTTGCTCCATTATTCAAGCCCAACATTGAATGTTACAAATGCCATAACTATGGGCATATAGCTCGTGATTGCAAGAACAAGATGGAAACTTCCATGAAAGACAGTTGTAACATTAGTTACAAAAAGGTTTGGAGAAGAAAAGAAAAGGAAGAAGATCCAGTATATGATAAGGTCTCTACATTCATGCTTCCATATTTTGTAAAAGCAAAAGGTCATGATGAATCAATAGGTACATTGGAAGATGTCAAGGTTCAGAATGATCCGACCAAAGCGCTGGTTCATACATTATTTTGAGGAATCTAGCATGTTGACTCCTAGAATATTGAAGAGGGGGAGTCTATGTAGCACCAAGTGTACATTTAAATATACATCCTTTGAACAGGTTGACGGATGGGAGATATGAAGCAGAGTAGCAGGTTTAAAGAACAGAAATGCAGAAGGCATCAGTTGTGGCCATCCGCATAAATCATGGCATGACAAGGGTTGATAGATTGTTTATGCGTTTAGGAATAAAAGAAGACATGCATCTTGTAGGAAGACAAAGGAAGTTATTTTGTCAAGGGGAGAAAATAAATGTAACAGGAATAGAGAAGCAAGAAGTTTATGAAGGGGAGTCACCCTTTCCCATTGATGTCAAAGGGTGAGCAGTGATCATAGGGGAGCAGTGATCGTATGGGGAGTATGTGTTGCCATCAACAACAAAGGGGGATATTGTCAAATGGTGTTGCCATTGATGCCAACATCGCCCTTGAACACTCTTAATATTTTTCCTTGAATTGCATCAATTTGAAGTTCGAGTGATCATATTTCCCCACACTTGTTGGTGAATTTGAAGATGAGGATCTATGAATTTTCTCCTTAGACCACCATCATTGGATTCGCCTCGTCAAGTTGATTCCAGTGATATGTGGCTCGCCACAAGAGACCTCACGGTTTGGGAGATATCCTTGTTTGAAGATGAAGGACCCAATTTATGGGAAAAAACCACAAAGGGAGGGAATGTGGTAGCTTGTCATTAGACATTCTCTTATCTCTTGGTCATAAAATAATTTTTGGATTATTAAAGGAGTTCCATGTATTATTTTTGAACTAACGCTCTTCTAGATTATTAAAGGAACTATTATTAAAGAAGTTTGGACCAATGTTTTTGGCTACATTTCAAGATTCAAATTTTTAATTTCAATTTATGAGGTTTCCCTCCTAAAGTTCCTCAAGTCTACTAGCCTTTTTTTGTGCCCTCAAGAACTATATAAGAGGCATTCCTTAGCATCTCCAATGCATGACTTAAAAATGCACATCTTTGAAAAGACTTGTTTGTGGTCGTGACTCGAAGAAAGTCAAAATATTTTGGGGCCTATTTTATTTGTTTTGGGATTTGTTTTGCAAGGGCTTTGTTGTAATCATTGCAAGTATTTTTCACTGGGTTTCCAAATATATCACACTTTGTTGAAGGTATATTTCATAAACAAATCTAAAGCATGAGGTTATGTGGCCTTGATCTCTAAGGAACTATCTCTTACGGCCTTAATTTGTAGGCATTCAAATACACATTCATTCTGGAGGAGACCTTCAGATTAGTAAGGCTTGAATAAGGGTTTATCTCTGAAAAACAATTGCTTTCTTTGGTCTCAAATTCACTACAATTAAAGATACATATATATGTGTGTGCCTGAGATCCTAACAAAAGGCATTAAGCCAAATCTGGCCCCTCTTGAAGGAACAATTCAAAGGGTGGTTGATAATTGTACTTTGGCTTACATTTAAGGGTAGGATTCCCTTGGTGGGGAAGTTAATTCACTACCCAGACCTGAATTTCTTTGTTGAGAGTTAAACAAGCTCGAACCTATGATTAGTGTAATATCATATTTGAGATTATAGTGGACAAGATGCTCACATCAGCATGATCTTATACGGCTCTATGATTAGGGCATAAAATTTGGATTGTTTATCAAAGTTTTCTTATGGAAATTAAGACCTCATTTTCTTCAAACTATAATAGGGAAAAATATTGTGCAATATTTGAATCATTTTGAGATATAAACTAGTCAGAGACATCACACTCCTATGATGCAACCTTATCACAGTGACTTGAAACCTGTAGCAGTGATATATCTCCTAGATTTGGGTTGTAGTTTGTCAAGAATATTGTAGAGAAGAATATTTGACATTGTTGAGTCTCACACACAGTAATTCTTGTAGTTGTTGATGTATGATGTAAATGTAAATGGCACAATCCTGAGTTTGAAGATAAATTACAGAGGTGCATATAAAATCATATGTTGCATCAAGGGTTTTATTAATAATTAAGGTATTATGTGTTGAATACCCCCTTGCATTGTGACAACCTTTGGAGATATAATCTCAATAGTTAAAATACCTCTGTAGCTCAAATATGAAGAGTGTAAGTTGAGGTAGGATTTTTTTATGACACCTATTTGCATCTAATTACTATCAATAGTTTTATGGCATCATATCATTCTGTGATCTAACTTGTGGAGAACCTCTTGGGAAACTGTGATGATTACCATGTACACTTGAACATCCATAATTGTTGATGGCTTACTATTGTTGAAACTTGCAATATCCCTTTTGGAGGTTGGAATATCAAGTCACAGTCTCTAAAGCAATAGCTTGTAAAAGAAGCCACATCACAATTGCATCTCCAAATATTCTATTGATAGCATTTCATATGGTTAAATTTGTTGAGTGTAGGTGTTGTATGCCTTTTGCAAAGACTAAGAATTGTGAAAGGCTTGACATTGAGATATGACTGAGTCATTGTACAAGAGTTTATATTGTTGAATGCACACTTGTGAAATAATGATTGTACGACAATATAATATACAATAGAGGTTGAGAGTTGAAGTTCTTGGTGCTGCCTAGGGTTTGAATTTGAGCAAGATTTGTCAAACTACTATATAGTTGATTTATAGTGTTGCTAACTTATATGGCAAGAGGCATGGGGAAGAAAATGAAAGATGGATGACTTGTTGATGTTGATCAGAACTTCGAGGGCTTGCTTGACATCTTAAGCAGAGCTACCAATATTTTCAAAGTATTTGCCATATGTCTACAATTAAAAAAAATATTAAAGCAATTTATTTGATAGAGATATTTGTATATCCTAAGAAGTCACAATTTGTTACTGTGTATGATAGTTAGGGTGCAGCTTAATGATGTGTGGGCTTTAGATTTCCAAGATTACAGTACTTTCATTTGGCATATTAAACTAGGATTTGGCTCGTATTACTGAAGCTAGAATTTTGAGAGTAAAAGTTATTATTGAAGACTCGGAATTTGTTGAGCAGCAAGCAGAGCATATATGTCAAGGTCTATATTTGATGAGAGGCTAATATGATTTGAGCAGACCTATATAGACAAATGATATGTGCAAGGATTTGTTGTAGACCAAGGTTATATAACTGAGTTATGGAATAACTGTACATTGTTGCAGAGCAATGAATTGGTTAAGTTTGATGTTTGGTGTATCTAGGTTTTGATATGAAAATAAATTAGAGGAAGAATTGATTGACAATGATTGTATTGCAGTTACTTGTATCGCAATTTGAGAATTGTGAAATGCGGTCTGCCAGTTAATCAAGTTGGCAGGGTGATGCAAGAAAGATAATGGATTCTCCTTAAGGTTGGAGCTTGTTACCCACCATTTTGTGGGTGATATCCCTAGGAGAAACCTTTCTCCAACATGGTCCTCAATCGGTAGCCAACAGTCCCTTGCAACCACCAACTAGCTCGTTGTGTCAGTTCTTTTCCACCTGAGCCAGTCATGTGGTCCCTCGCCCATCTTTCATGATCATATGTTTGAAGGTGGGCCTCACAAACCTAAAGGTATGCCTTGCCATTTGGTAATTGAGTATTGTAGTTTACTTATTATGGAAACTTTTGGGCATGAATTGATGGGGGGATTCAATGGAAAGAGTGGGCTAGGTCTTTGCTCCTGTCTCCTAGACCTCTTTTAGATGTTACCCTTGGACCTTAGTCTCGTGGGATCTAGGGTTCTGGCCTTTGGGTTCTAGGGTGGTACTACATGGGAAACCCCTGGTTGTGTGGTCTCGCTCCCTCATCCACATACATTACTCGCCTTCCATTCATTATAACCCCATTCATCATTCTTCTCGCCTCGGTCCACATTTTCCTATTGGGTCGACATAGGGTTGGCCTCCCCTTCCCCTTGCCCACACCTTGGGTCGGGCCTAAAACGATGCCCTAGAGGTTGATGCGCTGAAAAGAAAAGTAAAAGCATAGTTGGCCACATTCAACAGGGAAATGTACCACAAAATGAAAAAAGATGGCCAGGACAAACAAATTTAACCCATGGGAAAAATCCAATGCATGAGCTCTACCCCATCCCCATGGCCATCAACCTGGTTCCTATAGGCCCTAGATGAGCCTCCTATATCATTCAGGAACCAATGATTGTACCAAACCCTGGTGGGCAATGAACTGCCCCACCTTAAAGGAGGTATACATTTCTATACTTTACACATCATGCTCTCATTCCTTGAACCTCGAGCAATTAACCAAAGAAAAATCATAAAAGGGAAAAGTGTATGAAGAAGGGTGGAAAAATCAAGGTCGGGGTAACTCATGTACCACGATTTCTCCCTCTTATACATTATATACCCAAGTGTGGGATTCATTTTATTAGCTACCCTTGTGCCCCGACATGTGGCCCAGGATTTCCCCTTTTCATCCCTTAGTTCATTCATCACTTTATCACATGCCACCACCACTTGAAGGATGTACCTTGGTCATATCATCCCCTTTAAAAGTACAAACCACCTAATAGAGAACTTGGTTAACCCCCTTCAAGCTTGGAGACATTAGCACATGCCAAAGCCCATTATGGAAGGGCATGACATTATGAAGTGCCCACTTGGTTTCCATGTTTTGTAAGCTCTTTAACCCGATTTATTTAAATGACTTGTTGTATTGGAAGGCAAGGGGACGCATTGGATCTTATGCAGGATTGCATATGGTTTGCATTTTGGGTTCAGTCTCCCTATACGGGGTCCTAACTCTCCAGAGGACTACATTGGCACATGTAGGGTGTGTGTAGAGATCCATGGGCCTCCAAACCAATAGAAAGCAGTTTGTGGATCCCCATATATGTGCAAGGACTGCTCGAGATTCATCTATTGGATGAGGAAGATGCACCTGGTTCACCATGCCCGGTTGGCCCCACAGTTGTATCATGCACTTGGAAGATGACTCAAGACCTATATGATGATGTGGCATCACTTATACCATCACCTGATGCCTTGAAGATGGTATACAAGAATATTTGATCTACTTGGAGACCATGAGGTTACTTGTGTACCCGCACACCCTTGGTTTATTAGTTGGAGAACAAGGGGCCAACATGTTGTCCACTTCTTTTGGGAGTCATATTCATCATTATGGAACTTATGGACTTCATCAAGCTTCTTAGAAGGCCCAACGACATGTATTATTGATCATTCGACCTCTCAAGAGGCTTGTTCTTTTATTTATGAGCTAGTTCGTTGGGCTTGTTATCAAAACTTAGTTATTTTGCACAATATTTTATTCTAGGGCCTAATGTGGGCCTAATTAGATAAATCGAACTCACTAGAGGTGTATAAATAGAAGTAGTAAGGATTCATTTAGCGTCATCGCTTGGATTTGGAACTTGTATCTCTTTAGATATTTTCGCTATCCTTATTGGAGGACGAATTTTTTGGAGCATGGAATGAATTTTGATGTTTGGATTATTTTCTCATGTCTTGGAGCTTCTTGAGTGGAAAATTTTGGATGGTTGGATATATTCTTATACATGTAAGTAAAATTTAATGTTATTATTTCTTTCTATTTTTGTCACATACATTGTTGCTAGGATTTCACTATACTAGGGCTTCTTTGTCGCATCCCTTTATGCGAAGTTGTGGAAATTTTGTTTTTGGATAGTGAATGCTTCATGTATGGGCCATGTATAATGAATGAATGTTCCTAGCGATGTTTCATTACTGAAATTCATCTTGATAATCCATCTCTCTTGCAAAAGGAAGTATAAAGTCTTCGAAGCTACTTTTGTTGTTGCCCTAATGCTAAGCGAAGTTGTCTTTGAGGCCTCCTTGACCTAGAAAATTCAAAGGTCCATAGTCATAATTCTACCTGAGTCCAATATCCCTAAAAGATTAGCCACTAGTCCACCCAAAGGTGATCACCTTAAACCTTATTCACCCAAATACCTCTCCTTTTCTAGTTCTAGCCCATTAGATCCCCTAGGGCATCATTTATCTTACAAATCACCCTTCAAAAAAATTCAATCTCTTGCCCCTACTGCGTTGGTGTGTCTTCTAGGTGCCCTCCAATTTTGAAGAAATTCTGATGGTGGGATTTTGAGATATCTCAAGCCCTAGCCTCGAGATTGAATCTTGCCCTTGGTTTCCTTAGGCTAAAAGCCTCATTGGGACCCTCACATTGTCTTTCACTAAAGATTCCTTCTTTGGTCCCTTTCCCCCTCTAGAATAGGTCAAACATATCATTGGTTTCTAAACCCTACTCCCTTGACCTATTCCCCAGGTTCGATTAGTCCCATGTGGTCCCATACACCATTAAGGGTAATTCTTCAAGGATCACTTGGAATCCAAGCTTTCAAAAGAATTTCAAGACCTAGGAATCTCCATTATAATATATATACCCTAAACCTAAAACTTGAAGTTCCTCTTAATCCCTTCCTTGAGGGATTTAAACCTTGCCTCTAAAGAAAGCAAGACACATATTTGAGCCTCTCTTGTGAATAGGCTTCCGGGATCACCTCTCACCCTACCATTGGTCTATCCATTTCGTGATCCTCATCATAACGGGTCTACTCCCATCGGTGAAATTATGTAAAGAGAAGGGAGCCTTAGCCGAGGTGACAGTGGGCTATCGCTCCATTGTTACCCTTAACCTAGTAGTAGCCCTTCAAGGATCCCCTGTAGAGCCCCTGCTAGTTTGAGCGGTAACATTTTTGGCGTCGTTGTTGGAGAAATGAAACGTGTGTTTTGTTCCCTATACAACATACAGACATATCATTATTGGCGACTCCATTGGAAGAACAAAGGCCTAGTTCTTCATTGAACTTCAAAGTTAATGCTTGTAGGGTGAAGCAATCATTTATTAAGGCATCGAGATTCACCCTGGTGACTCCATTTTTAATCCTAATGTGTAAAAATCATAGGAAATGGATTATCTCGAGCAACATTGTTTCCCTCCCTCTCCCTATAATGACCTTGGTCTTGAGGAATTTCTAGAACGCTCAAAAATCAAGGCATGGATAAGAAGTGGGATTCTTAAGTTCAAAGAAAGTCCTAATTAAGATCCCAATGTCCATCTTGATGACTTATTTTGGGCCTTAGCCCCGGTGAGGATTAACAATAATGACACAATTATGAGGTTGTTGGAATTATCACTGGAAGATCAAGTTAAATATTGGTATAATAACCTCCCTCATGAGATTGCCACTGATTATGATAGTTTTGAAGGTATTTTCTTAGAAACATGGGGTGGCCTCCCTCATGAAGAAAGGGAGGTTCTCAAAGACTTATATGTGTAGAAGCTAGTTAAATAGGCGAGAGATAACCTTGATAATCTAAGTGCTAAGTAGAAATATGAGTCATCGTTGGTTCCACACAATGAAAAATATGATTCTAACAACATGTGCATGGGGAAGAATGAGCCTATGGAAAGTGAAGTTGAGACTAACCTTACCTTTCTCAAGGAAAGTACTCACAATGATTCTCCATTTGAGAACCTTGAGGAAGGTGATCCCATTAGCCCAGTGGAAGATGACATTAGACATTATTTCCATATTGAAAAGGAGAAATGGGAAATTTTTGGTCCTCAATTTGACTGTGCTCCCATTTATGACACCGACAAGGAGGATGAGGTTGAGAGTGGTCCTTCCTTTCTCTCGGGCATTGTTTATGATGACATATCCATCAATACCCTTGGGAAGGAGAAATATCATTTTCCCTTGCATGAAAAGGAGAAATTGGATATGATTGATTCTCCTTTTTGAGAATATCTTATCTTTGATAGAAACAATGATAGGATTGATAAGGCCCTTGCTCATTCCTACCTTCCTTATGATTCTAGGAATATATTCAAATCACTTGAGTCTATAGAGTTAGATTTTAAGGAGAAGGATCATGTTGAGACTTCACCCTCCCCTTTTCCCTTTTATATTGTTCATCATCTTGAGTCTTCATCAAGTGATTCCCTCACCCCTTGTCATAGGATCTCAAGTGACCATGAGCCCTTCCCCCTTCCAAGTATAGTGTTGAGGAAAATCCCCTCATTGATTATAATAATCTCCTTGGACGCACCCTCAAGGTTTTGATCACTCCATGACTTCCCCTCTCCAATGTGGCCATCACCTTGAGAAACCTATTTGTTTCACTCTTTCTTTCCCTCACCCTTTGTCTCCCTCTCACCGCAACCTCATGGCATCTACAAAGTACAATATTATGAGAAATGAGTGTGATAAGAAGTTATTAAGGATAATTATTGATTCCACCATTGTGTACTTAGAGGGAAGGATCCACATTTCTAGACTGACTTGTGTTCCTTCTCTTAGGGATTCCTCTTACCTCACGTTGAAACTATGTTTTCCCACACCCCACCCACATCATCCTCCATGTGTTTGGGTTTGCATTCGCTTTGGTATTTGTTGCATGAGTAATCATATAGGCAGGCATGCTTATATTGATTTGATGATATGTTGGTTGCAATGGCTTTATAATTGCACTCAATATTAGCTTCTTCGTATGCATGTTAGGATAGGATGCATTTCA
Organism: Pinus tabuliformis; assembly: GCA_031772625.1. Lineage (NCBI taxonomy): Eukaryota > Viridiplantae > Streptophyta > Pinopsida > Pinales > Pinaceae > Pinus > Pinus tabuliformis. Next base: position 1,874,162,003 of record CM062818.1, read on the forward strand.
AGCTTATTTTCTCATTATAACTAATGTCATATGATATTTCTCATGATAGATTAGTTGCATTTAGATTAAAATTTGCATATTTTATGTCGTTTTTACTGCCTAACATTAATATGGGTGATCATAAGACACCATAGAAACATGTTTCCCTATGGGTGTAGTCTTTGATATGCGCAGGTAACAGGTCTACGGTGTACCAAGAGATTGTTGGTGTTCTCATGACCTCCCGTTCAAGTAGTTTCGCCCACTTTTCGAGAGATCACATCCCAGTTGGAGCCAAATGTTACCCACCATTTTGTGGGTGATATCCCTAGAAGAAGTTTTCTCCAAGATAGCCCTCAACCACAAGCCAACAACCCCTTGCAGCCACCAACTAGCTCGTTGTGCCATTTCTCTACCACCTGAGCCAACCATGTGTTCCCTCACCCATCTATCATGATCGTACGTTTGAAGGTGGGCCTCCCGAACCTAAAGGTATGCCTTGTCATTTGGTAATTCAGTATTGTAGTTTACTTATCATGGAAAATTTTGGGCATGAATTGATGGGGCGATTCGGCAGAAAGAGTGGGTTAGGTCTATGCTCCTATCCCCTAGACCTCTTTTATATGTTACCCTTGGACCTTAGTCCCGTGGTATCTATTTTACTTACCTTTGGGTTCTAGGGTGGTACTACATGGGAAACCTTGATTTTGGTCGTGTGGTCTCGCTCTCTCATCCACATACATTACTTGCCTTCCGTTCATTATAATCCATTCATCATTTTTCCAGCATGTGTCCACATTTCCCCACTAGGTCCACATAAGGTTGGACTCCCCTTCCCCTTGCCCACACCTTGGGTCGGGCCTGAAACGATGCCCCAGAGGTTGATGCAGCTGAAAAGAAAAGTAAAATCATAATTGGCCACATTCAACAAGGAAATGTACCACAAAATGCAAAACATGGTCGAGACAAACACATTTAACACGTGGGAAAAAGCCAATGCATGAGCTCTACCCCATCCCCATGGCCATCACCCTGGTTCCTATAGGCCCTAAATGAGCCTCCTATATCATTCAGGGACCCTTGATTGTCCCAACCCATGAAGGAAAATGAACTACCCCACCTTAAAGGAGGTATCCACTGCTATACTTTACACATCATGCTCACATTCCCTGGCTCCGAGCAGTTAACCAAAGAAAAATCATAAAATGGAAAAGGCATATGAAGAAGGGTGGAAAAATCAAGATCGAGGTAATTCATGTACCACAATTTCTCTCTCCTATACATTATATACCCAAGTGTGGGTTTCCCTTTATTAGCTACTCTTGTACCCCTACATGTGGTCCAAGATTTCTCCTTTTCATCCCTTAGTTTGTTCATCACTTTATCACATGCCACCACCACTTAAAGGATGTACCTTGGTCATATCATCCCCTTTAAAAGTAGAAATCACCTAATAGGGCACTTAGTTAACTCCCTTAGATCTTGCAAACATTAGCACATGTTAAAGCCCACTATGGAAGGGCATGCCATTATGAAGTGCCCACTTCTTGTCCCTGGTTTGTAAGCTCTTTAACCCTATTTCTTTAAATGACTTGTTGTACTAGAAGACAAGGGGACACATTGGATCTTATGCAAGATTGTAAATGCTCTCCATTTTGGGTTTAGTTTCCCTATATGGGGTCCTAACTCTCCAGAGGGCTACATTGGCACATGTAGGGTGTGTGTAGAGATCCATGGACCTCCACAACAGTAGAAAGAAGTTTGTGGATCCCTAGATATGTTCAAGGATTTCTCGAGTTTCATCTATTGGACAAGGAAGATGCACCTAGTTCACCATGCCCAATCGGCCCCACAATTGTATCATGCACTTGGCAGATGACCCAGTTCCTATATGATTATGTGGCATCACTTATACCATCATTCAATCCCTTTCAGATGGTCTACAGACATCTTTGATCTACTTGGAGACCATGAGGTTACTTGTGTACCCCCACACCCATTCAGAGCACCATGAGTTTATTATTTGGAGAACAAGGGGTCAACCACTTGTCCACTACTTTTGGGAGTCTTATTCATCATTATGGAACTTATGGACTTCATCAAGATTCTTAGAAAGACCAACGACATGTATTATTGATCATTCGGACTCTTAAGAGGCTTATTCCTTTATTTATGAGTTAGTTTGGTGGGCTTATCACCAAAAGTTAGTTATTTTGCACATTATTTTATTTTAGGGGCTAATGCAGGCCTAATTAGCTAAACCAAACTCATCAGAGGTGTATAAATGGAAGTAATAAGGATTCATTTAGCATCATCATTTGGATTTGGAACTTGTATCTCTTTAGAGATCTTCGCTATCCTTCTTGAAGGACGAATTTTTGGGGCATGGAATGAATTTTGATGTTTGGATTATTTTCTCATGTCTTCGAGCTTCTTAAGTGGCAAATTTTGGATATTTGTATATATTCTTATACATGTAAATACAATTTAATTTTATTCTTTCTTTCTATTTTTGTCACATACATTTCTATTGGGATTTCACTATACTAGGGCCTATTTGTTGCATCTCTTTATGCAAAGTTGTGGAAATTTTGTTTTTGGATAGTGAATGCTTCATGTATGAGCCATGTATAATGAATGAATGTTCATAGGGATGTTTCATTACTTAAATTCATCTTCATAAGCCATTTATCTTGCAAAACAAAGCATAAAGTTTTTGAAGATGCTTCTGTTGCTACCCTAGTGCTAAGCGAAGTTTTCTTTGAGGCCTCCTTGACCTAGAAAATTCAAAGGTCCATAGTCGTAATTATACCTGACTCCAATATCCCTTAAGTATTAGGCACTGGTCCACCCAAAGGTGATCACCTTAAACTTTATTCATCCAACTATCTCTCCTTTTCTAGGCCTAACCCATTAGATCCCCAAAGGCATCATTTATCTTGCAAACCACCCTTCAAAAATAATTGATTTCTTGGCCCCTATTGCGTTGGTGTGTCTCCTAGGGGCCCTCCAATTTTGAATAAATTCTAACAGTGGTATTTGAAGATATTTCAAGCCCTAGCCTCGATATTGAATCTTGCCCTTGGATTCCTTAGGCTAGAGGCCTCATTGGGACATTCACATTGTCTTGCACTAAAAATTATTTCTTTGGTCCCTTTCTCCCTCCAGAATAGGTCAAGCATATCATTAGTTGATAAACCCTACCCCTTTGACCTACCGCCCCGGCCCGCTTGGTCCCGTGTGGTCCCATACACTATTAAGGGTAATTTTTCAAGGATCACTTGGAATCCAATCTTTCACAAGAATTTCATGGCCTAGGAATCTCCATTATCAGATATATACCCTAAACCTAAACCTTGAAGTTCCCCTTAAACCCTTCCTTGAGAGCTTTAAACCTTGCCTCCAAGGCATGCAAGCCACATATTTGAGCCTCTCTTGTGAATAGGCTTCCAGGTTCACCCCTCACCCTATCATTGGTCTATCCATTTCATGATCCTCATCATAACGAGTCTCCTCCCATTAGTGAAAATCTGTAAAGAGAAAGGAGCCTTAGTTGAGGTGAGAGTGGGCTATTGCTCCATTGTTTCCTTTAGCCTAGTAGTAGCCCTTCAAGGATCCCCTTTTAGTACCCTTGCTAGTTTGAGCAGTTACAAAGCCTAATAACAATTCAGTGAAGCAGGGTGGTGCTACGACTGGTTGGAGTCTTCATCGGGCATTGGAGCTTCCTTATGATTGATGTGGGTAAATAAGGTTTTGGAGAATCCTTCAAGTTAGAGCTTGTAAACTAGGGTGATGGGGTGACCTTCCGGTTAGCATTGGTAAACAAGGAATTGAAGCATCCTACAAGTTAGAGCCTGTGAACTAGGGGGTTGAAGCATCCCTCAATTGGAGATGAGAAATATTGAGGTAAATTTTATTGAAGACAAATATTAAGAAGTGTTCGGTGGTTTTTGTCCTAAAGGAGTTTACACCTAAAAATATGTGTTTGTTGTCTTTATTGTTGTGCATTGTTGAATGGTTTTGATGAACATTTATGTGTATCTGATGCTAATAACAATTAATTCTCTTTGAAATTAAAAATATACTAATTGTAATAAATATTGATTCACCCCCCTCTCGGTATTTCCAACAATTATTAAAAAATTTACTAAGGGTTGCCATCAATGACAAAGTGAGAAATTGTTGGAAATAATATTGCCACTAATGTCAAAGATAGGCGAAAACTACTTATGTCCAAGAAAAATGTTGGAAAGTGAATATTGTTGGAAATATTATTTTTGGACTTTTGATGCTCCATTTGGATACCCTTTCTTTGAAGGAATTTTTACTCCAATTACCTAGATCATTTGGAACCATAGGACATATGTAGAAAATCTTATTCCAAGACCTTTCCAATGGTATATGGCACTCCCTTTAATTCCATAAGAATGATGAGATATGGAAGATTGTGCCAAGATGACCCAACCAAAGTACAAGTAAGCCGACTCAACCAGTATTATAAGTCATCTTCATAATTTTATGTACTAACACTATGAATAAAGGGCATGTGAGTGCATTTTAAGACCATCCATGTAAGAAAAGATATGAGGTCACAAAAGGAGCTAAGGAATAATTTTTTGGGTGTTTCTAGGAGTCTAAAGGTGGAAGAAAAAATGTGATTTATAGGGGATGAATGAATCATCTTGGCATTTTATCTATAACTTTTCTTTTGGAATGCTTCAAACTATCAGACATGGAGGCACTAGAGAAAATATTTTCATTTACTCGTGGTTAAAATTTCAAACCTTGATTTGTTATAATTTCAAAGATATGATTTGAGGAATGTAGGCTTCCTGAATCTCCTAAAATCTTCTTCAAATAGGTCAACTTGGTATTTTTGTTATAACTTTTCTTCTAAGATGTTTCAAAACGTGAAATTCGGAAGATACAAATATAAGATATTAATGTACCTATAGTTAAAATTTTAGATCTTTATTCACCATGATTTCAGAGATATGGTCTGAGGAAATTAGGCATCCAACATGCTCATAAAATCTACTTCAAACATGTAAGCTTCATATTTTTTCTGTAACTTTATTTCCATGATATTTTAGATTGTGAAATTTGGAGGAGATAGAAGAGAAATCTCAAGGTACATGTGGTGGAAATTTCAAACCTTGTTCCACTATAATTTCGGAGATATGATTTAAGGAAGTTAGTCTTCTTGAATGCTCCTGAAACATGTTTCAAACATGCCAACATGTAATTTTTTGTATAATTTTCATTTTGAGATGTTTTAGACTATGAAAATTGGAGGGGACAAAGAAGATATCACTAAATACCTTTGGTAGAAATTTCATAGCCAAATTTGTGAAATTAGATATGTGGAATGTTATGCAAGTTTGTTCTCAAGAAGAAGATGAAAGCAACATGTTTTAAGAGAAACAAACTTGATGAAGGAAGAAGCAATAGGTAGAGTTGGTGAAGCCAAAAGCAACTAACATACCTAATGAAGGTAGAAGTAGCAAGCAGACTTTGTGAAAGCAGAGGCAACTGACAGACATTGTCAAGTAGATTCAATGAAGTGGGTTGGTACCTACGAATATTTATAACAATGGGATTGGTGTCTCATGTAGGTTGGTGCGTACAAATATTACAACAATGGGCATTGGTTTCTCTTGTAGGTTGGTTCGTAAAAGATTATTCATATAAAAAGTTTTGTAGTTTTCATACATAAGGGTTTCCATGTATATATTGTATTATTTGTTCAATTTATGAGATTGATGTTTTAATGCTGAGGAGGACGTACAACATTTATTGTTGTCCTATTTGCTGTAATTTCCAGATTGCTGTGAGGCACGGGAAAAGAGATAAGTTGTAAATTTGCTTGCTGAATATTTCTCACTGTAAAAAGGCAATTTTCAGAAATAAAGAAGAGCTCTCGAATTGGTTTTCCCCAAGAGTTGTAGGGGGTTTTTCCAAGGTCACATTGACCAAAAATCTCAGTGTTTAAATGTATTTTAATGGTTGTTTATTACTGCTGATTTTTATTTTTGCAATTTCCAGCATTCTGTAAAATTTCCAGAATTTGTGTTTTCAACAATATTTATTTTTTCAGCTTGTTAAATGTATGGTTATGGGAAAGGGCATTTAACTACATGAGAGAAATAAGGAGAAACTGAAAACCGAGGTGGGAAAACAGAAATTTCTACACTGCTCCACATGATACCAGTATCCATTTATCAATTTTTTTAGCCAGTGAGACAAGATTCTCAAAATGGGAGGTGGATGCGCTGCTTCGTCGTCGTGTAGCCGCTGACGTGGCATCTTTCTCCTTGACTTCGTCATCTCTTTATAGTTTAGTCCAATCGCTCCCTAGCATGGTTATCATGGATGAAATTGGAGACTATGTACATTGATCACTTGAAGCTACATGTATGGCATGAAGCAACTCCTTTGTTGGCATGTATTATGCTACTGCAGAATATGCTCGAAGAGAAAGGGATTGGGCTGAGGAGGCTTTGGACTTAGGACCACTTTTCTATCTACTCTCCCTTCTTCATTCTCATTTTGCTGCACACATTCCTAGTTGCAGTGAAGGGTAGGGGTCACTTGCTATCAACGAGAACAAAAGAAGTTCCTGAAATCATCAAGTGCATGATGCATCTTTCATTATAAATAATATATTGTATGCTACTATTCATCCCTGAGGCCAAAAAATGGGTTTTAATGTCACCTTATAGAATAATACCTTTTGACGAAAAATATGAGCGAGGAGCTTCGAGAAAACTAGTGTTTCTTAAACTTTACAAAGCTAGAGAGTACATGTAGAGGCAAATAAAGATGGCCATGGATGCCCAAAACGAAATAGTCTCATGGAATATTAAACGTGGGTTTTAATGTCACTATATCACTTGTATAGCGAGTACATGTAGAGTCAAATAAAGATGGCCATGGCTGCCAAAAACAAAATAGTCTCACGAAATATTAAACATTTTATAGCATAGAGCATTAGTTAATTTTTTATAATATTTTATAGCATAGAGTATTAGTTAATTAGTTAACATTGTTTCCGGCTTTAATTCAATTGCTTATGTTATGCTTGTTTTCAATATTTCTGGCTATTTGTGCACTATCAATGCATGATCATCTGTTCAAATTTGAATTCGCCCGTACTGATGAAGAAAAAAAAAAAAAAAAAATGAATTCGCCAATCACACGTGATGAGGTTAAAGAGAAAATAGAATTCAGAAATGCGGACAAAACTCTATGTCACATTGCAATTTAAAATCAAACTCCTGCACCATAAAATGAAAAACAAAACTTGCAGACAAGCTTAAATGATAGTTTCCATTTTTTTTCCGTTTCCTTGTTAATCTTGCTATACGATATGTGGAGAGATTTTCACTTAAAAGATTTAAAGTTTGTTACCTGATCATCGACACCAAAGGGCTTCCAGCTGTAATGACATTCCAGTCTTGTAAGAAGATTCTGAACCAGGTTTTGCATTTCTTTTCCCACTGATGGACTTTTCTACGACATGATTCAAAACAGAACCATACTCTATATGCTCTGAAAAACAGTCCTGTACGATATTAACATTTCTACGACATGATTCAAAACAGAACCATACTCTATATGCTCTGAAAAACAGTCCTGTACGATATTAACATAAGGTTTTTCGTATTTTTGCATTGTCAAATGAAGAAACTTCAAAATGGTATCAGAATTACCAATACAAGCTCTGTCCTCTCTTGAACTAAAAAGTTGCCTGCACAATTTTCACGGCCAACTGCTTCAACAAGTCCTACATCCCTCACTAAAGGATTTCCAAATGTTATACAAAAAGAGAACTTTGCCTGGGGCATCTTTAGGTGAATTGCTGATTCCTTGAATATTTTACAATCAAATAAACATGGGGTATTTGATGGTCCACATGTCCATCTGGTTACCGAATATTCAGGGAATCAGCAATGACTCTGCCTTAACCTCTTTTACAGTGCCCATAGTGCGGTCAAAGTTGCAACTGCCCCTCCTAAGGAATGATCCACAAATGCAATGGGTTTGAGCTTCCTTTGTTTTGAATCCGTATAAATCTGCATCTGTTTGGTCATGAAATACATCAACATAATCTTTACTATTTTCCCCTTCTCAAAAATTTCATCTCTAACAAGAAGTAATCACTCGTTACGAAACTTTGAAAGATAAATTAATTTACCTGTTCTTGGAAATCTGTATTCTCCGTAATATCGGGAACAACTTAAGAGCTCCCTGATGGACGAGAGCTGGTTGATCATCATTACCCTTGAGGCAACCAGAGCAGACTTTCTTGTCAGTTTGTATATTCCCCTCTCCATATTTGCTCTCTTCGACAAAAGGCGCGCCAGCATCTTGACTCAAACAGATTGAACACCGAAAACAAACATAAATTCACCCAAAAATCCGATCCAACTTCAACTAAGCTCTATATTGCCCATTCCAAAAATTCAAAATTTCCCCAAAACCACATCAAACAACAATAAAATGCAATCTGTTATCTTCTTGAAAAAATATCGTTATCTTCCATTTAAAATATACACACAATAATTTCAAATTCGACACAGGCAAAAACTGAAATGATTTTACAAGTTAATCCTTCCCCCAAAACCACATTAAAAAACAATAAAATGCATCATATTCTTCACCTGCGACTAGCAATCCATTTAAAATATACAAAAAAATAATTTAAAAATTGACAGGGAAGCATTTATCAAAATATAAAGAAAACAATCATATTTTGCAAAAGCGAAATTTCCGAGCTCATTCTTACAGCGGTGTAGACGATTCCGCTTCCATTTGACCTGCTGTTGCTTCACAATGCTTCTGGAGTTTACTTATAATGCATCCAGTGGTGTCTTTAAGAGTAGGAGAAGAGAAGGAGCCGAGCAATATCCCGGAAAATCAATGGAATGAGGTATGCGATGGGCTACGGAGTGAGGAAATTGTGGTTGTCAATACCCGGAAAATTAATGGAAAGAGGAAATTGTGGTTGTTCATGCCTTGGTTTTAAGGGAACCATAATTTCCCGGCACCTTGCAGCCTTGTAGATCGCCTTCCCGGAAGCATAGTGCCATTAATGGGGGCCATCGCGAACGCGTTCCCGGAAACATAGCGCCATTAATGGGGGCCATCGCGAACGTCAGGCGAAGGTCCCTTCCATCTATCATTCACCACTTTCAAAGAAATTTCCGGATTGTTTCCCGCCCTTTCGGGGAAAAAACATTTAGTTTGAAAGATAGCTTGTGTGAAATTGGAAAAAGACGGCTTCATGAAATTTGAAGATAACTTCCTGAATTGAAATTTATTAATTATTAATGAGGATGTGGTGCATAATTTATTAATAGTTGTGAAGGGTTGAGATGACATCGTTTTAGGGATTTGAATTTAGATTTTAATTAGTATGATTAAATAATGAAATATTGTTGAACAATTATTTATATTATGCGCTTTCATTACTATATTGAAATACAAAGTCTTTAATGGACCAGGTAGTCATTAAGTATTCAATTTTTTCTTTAAAAATGGAGGTTAGTGGGTGTAGAGGTGTTTAAAAAATGGAGGTTAGTGGGTGTAGAGGTGTTTTCTGAAAAAGAGATATAATATTATGTATTTTTTAATGTAAATTTTTAATTAAATTATTAATCCAAAATTATTAAATCTAATAATATCAATATTATAACATATTAATATTAATATTAGATTTAATAATAATAATAATATTAATCTTTTAATATTAATATTAAATTTAATGATGTTTTTTATATGGCAAGATAACAAAATTTATAGTAACACTACATTGAATTAATATTTCAAATATTACAATTTTTACTTGGAAATTTTTATGTCTTTAAAGATTTAAATATATCCATAAAATATGGATTTTCTTTTTTGAAGAATCTTTAGCGAAAATCACATAGAAAAACTTTTGTCGACGCGTTTCCAACCAACCATTGTGGTTCATCGTCAAGACAAGTTTCCAACCAACCATTGTGGTTCATCGTCAAGACAAGTTGAATGAGCAGATCTCACTTAGCACATTAAATAGATAAGGCAGAGTATCCCATGACACTCTACCCTATCTATTTAATGTGCTAAGTGAGATCTGCTCATTCAACTTGTCCTCACGATGAACCACACTGGTTGGTTCGAAACGCGTCGACAAAAGATTTTTCTATGTGATTTTCGCCGAAGATTCTTCAAAAAATTGATATGGATCACAGAAGTCTCAATTCAATAATGGATTTTCTTTTTAAAAATCATTTTACAAATATTTAATTAAAAGAAATATTAAAATATTTTGGAGCATGATTTTCGATTCTTTATATTGAATTATCTTGTAGTTTTTTTTATGTTTATGGTTATTTTCATTTTTGTTTTGGGTAGGCATTAGTTTTTTTTATGTTTATGGTTATTTTCATTTTTGTTGTGGGCCACATTAGTTTTTTTATTATTATTTTATTTGAGTTGTGACATACTTAAACATCTCCTTCACAGTGGGTTGTAGAATGCGGGGCCATAACAATAAAAAAAAAATGAAAATTAAATAAAATAGTAAAATTAAGGTAAAACAGTGAATTTATATATCTTAACTACTAGTAAATTGACTGTTTTACCTTTTATTTTAATCATTAATTTTACTATTTTATTTAATTTTCATTTTTTATTGTTATCGCCCCGCATTCTACAACCCATTTGAAAATTAAATAAAATAGTAAAATTAAGGTAAAACAGTGAATTTATATATCTTAACTACTAGTAAATTGACTGTTTTACCTTTTATTTTAATCATTAATTTTACTATTTTATTTAATTTTCATTTTTTATTGTTATCGCCCCGCATTCTACAACCCATTATATATATATGTGTGTGTGTGTGTAGATATGTGTGTGTGTGTGTAGATAGATAGATAGATAGATAGATAGATCTTGACTGTGTATTTCTGGGGGCACTTATATATTTGCGGAGGGAGGTGCTCTACATGGGTAGATCTCACGTAAAAACGTACACATTTAAAGGTATGGTAAATAAATAAAACCTCTACTCGAAAAAGAGATTTTATTTAGGTGAATCCTAGGGGACAAATAATTTTTAATACCATGGGTCAAATACCATATTTATAAAAGAGGTATGATAAATAAATAAATATAAAAGAGGTGTGATAAATAAACAAAAACATATCAAATAGGATTAGAAATCAATATCTAATTATATACCAAGCCTATGGGCTAAATACCATGGTAAATAAAAGAGATATGATAAATAAATAAAAATATAAATAAACAAGAGGTATGGTAAATAAATAAAGCATTTTTTTATATTTACTCCATAAACCTCTTTACACTTACTAACACTAAAAAAAGGTTTTATTTAGGCGAAGCCTATGGGCCAAACTATTATTAATACCATGCCAAAAAAAATACTATTAACCATAATATTAATGTTAAAAGATTATTATTATTGTTATTATTATGAAATCTAATATTCATATTAATATATCATAATATTAATATTATTAAATTTAATAACTTTGTTTTGATTCAATATTAAATTTTTTTATTATAATATATATTAATATATCATGATATATATTAACTCTATATATATGGGAGGGAAGAAAAAAGACACAGAGTGTTACAGGTGTAGAGATAGGGGAGTGACAAGGGAGAGATAGAGATAAAATGAAGGAGAGGGGAGAGGAGAAATGAAGAGGGAGAGAGGGAGAGAGGTGAGAGAGGTAGAGAAGGGTGAGAGAGATAGAGAGATGGAGGGGGGAGAGATAGGAGAGAGGGAGGGATATAGTGAGGGGATTGGATGGGGGAGAGAGAGAGAGAGATACGAGGGAAGAGAGATAAATGTAGGAGAGAAAGGGTGAGAGAGGAAGGATGAGAGAGGGGAGGAGAGAGGCAGGGATAGAGGGAGGGAAGAAGATAGACATAGAGAGTGAGAAGTGGAGAGAGAGAGGAAGTGACAAGGGAGATATGGAGAGAAAGAGTGTATGTTTAGGGGTGAGATAAAGAGATAAAGAAGGAGAGATAGAGGGGGGGGGGATAAGCAGATAGAAGGAGAGAGGGAGGGATATAGTAACATATAGAGAGAGAGAGAGAGATGGGGGGAAAGAGAGGATTAGAGGGAAGAGAGAGAGGATTGGAGGGAAGAGAGAGAGAGAGAGAGATAATACTTGAGAGAGAAGGAGAGTGGTGGGGGAAGAGAGAGGATTAGAGGGGGGAGAGAGAGAGAGAGAGATGGGGGAAGAGAGAGGGAGGTAGGAGAGAAAGGGAGAGAGAGGAAGTACGAGAGAGTAGATTTGAGAGAGAGGAGGAGAGAGGGATGGATAGCGAGATGGATTTGGAGGGGGAGAGAGGGAGGGAAGAAGAAATACATAGAGAGTGAGAAGTGGAGAGAGAGGGAGTGACAAGGGAGAGATGGAGAGAGAGTGTGTATTTCTGGGGGTGAGACAAAGAGACAAAGAAGTAGCAAATATTCCTAGTTTGATTGATTGCTTCTCTATGGTTTCATATCAATTGTGTACTTAGAATTTCTAGTTTGGTGATGAGTTTTTATAGAGAAAATAAGCTACAGATAAACAAACCCTCTCACTAAGCTTATTATAATCAATGATATACCATAATATAGACCACTATGGATTCCACCTAGAGCTAATGCACACAAACAAACTATGCTAAGGTAAATGAGAAAGAGGATAACTTACCTATTCCTAAAGGTTATACAATTGTATCTTTTGGAAGATTTCTTGAGACCCGCCTTTTATGCAGCCTTTTACACCTGTGACTTATGAACAAGACATTCAACAACCTTTATCAAATCCTATGGCATATAAAAATAGGGTTGCATGTAACAAATCTCAGGGTGACATCACTTCTCAGAAGCTTCAAGCTTTGTATCCCTTGCAATATGTATGATCCTGCACCACAATTGTTTCGCTTGGTTGTTGATCATGAAGTGGGAACCATAAAGAATTTTACTAGGGAATTACATAAGAGAATGTAAAGAGGGAAACTCTTGCAATATCATAGGAAAATGTATAATCTCCATTTAAGTTCCCCTAAAGGGTTCCCATCTTCATGAGAGTATTTTCACCTTGGATGATTTTTGCATGAAGGTTATCATAACTCTCTCTCACACCATCATTAGCAAGGTTTTGGAGATTTCATCATTGTGAAATTTTGATTTTTGAAGGGCCCATTTGACTGTTGGTTGCTTGTTGATTTATTAAGATGCACTCTATGGTTTTGTCTAGCTATCCCAGGATATTTTTCCCGTCTAAAACACATCTTTCACTATGACTGGCTACTATATTCACTGCTCTCATAGCTAGTAAGGAATTCCTATTAAGATTCAGGAATCACCAACCATAAGGTAGTCATTGTCTGCACTAGATGATACAAACATAGTGATTAAGACTAACACATTAGGTTAAAATGTGTGGACATTTAGAGATTAAAGTCACTGAAAAAAAAATATCCCTTTTAATTTTAATCCCGTTTTGATATAAACTTTAGACCCTTTACTTGTTGGGTTGGATGGATCTCACTTTGGTAACACATTCTATTTTTTGAGTATTTCTCACATGATGTAAGTCGCAGTGGGTCATCCACCATAGCAAGACCTATTCCTGCTTCACTTAATGGGTTAAAAGGAACCAAAATTTCTTATTCCATTCCACCAATCAATGTGAAGTCACTCCCATGTATATGCCTGCAAGTGGATGAGGTCTCACCGTAGGTATGTTGATGGGTTTGCAAAACCTTTGAAGGTTATGCAAGGAGAAAAGGGAAATGAAGAAAGATCTGGTTCAAAGTAATCTAACCCAAACCAATGTAGTTTCCATATGTAAGATGCAAACTCATTAAATCGAAATACTTTCAGAAGCCCCCACTGCACATATTAACATATTCTAGCATCTAAAAAAAGTGCCAGTCTCATATATTATACATTCTTGATAGAAAAGTAATTATTCAACACATCTTCATCGAGTACACAACAAACTAACTCCAACATAAAATAGTTAAAGGAACATGGTTCATCCATTTGTGAAGTGATAATTATTTACAACACAAAATTTTTACATAGACAATAGCCAAAAACCTCACACAAGCTTCATAACACATTCATTTATTCCTCCCATTGACATAAAGCATGTAAACAACAAAACTATGAATCTTGAACAAAACCTTCGAATAAATCATATTTATATTAAATATAAAAATGACAAATATACAACAACTCCATATGTCTAATTGCAGGAACTCAAGCTATGATTATTCATATAGTACCAATCTGGCCAATTTCTTTACAATACACAAAGTAGCAAATAACAACATATTAACATGATATCAAAGCCTCAATACAATTATCTCCATACCCAAACAATAGATGAAAACAATATCAGATAACAAAGCAAGACCATAATAGCATTGAACATAACAAAATGAAATAACATTGAGAAAAATAGAACAAAATATGAGTGGAACAGAACATTAACTAGTTGAACCCTCAATCATCAACTTCTTCTTTTATAGTCTTGGTCTTCAATACTCAGCTTCAGGGAATCTCCAACTATCTCACCTTGTTGAGTTGTCCTCATATTTTCAAAGCCTCAACCATTTGTCAACCCATACGTAGTTGAATCACTACCTTTACCCATATCTAACCAACTTGCATAGTTGGCAAACACACTATCAGTTGAGGAATATTTCAATTACCACACAGTGATCTTCAACCTCCATCACACATCTGTGTGGTTTATCGAACATTTTCATAGTGTGTTGTGTGTGGTGTCACCCACCCTTTCCGCAATCTCCCCATACTTAGCAAAATTTCAAAAATTTCCCCTCATTTCTTCTTAACCCCAATAGTCACCCAACACCCATCACACATTTGTGCGGTTTATCGAACATTTGCATAGTGTGTTTGTGTGGTGTCACCCACTCTTTCCGCAATCTCCCCATACTTAGCAAAATTTCAAAAATTTCCCCTCATTTCTTCTTAACCCCAATAGTCCCCCAACACTATTTGTGGTTTGTCCTTGAGCCACTCTATCATTGTTGTGCTCCAAGGGAAGGGAAGACTTTAGCAATCTTTGCGACAAATTTCTCAAACAAATCTTTGGCCTTGTGTGTGATAGTCTTGGATGCTTCCACTATTCCAATGATATTTACAGTAGCCTCTGCAAACATATGAGTAACTTGGAACAAGCATTATATTATGTACCATAAAAATATCATCTTCATATGTAAGTTGCAACTCCCTGGCCTTTTATGTCAATTGTTTAAAACTTTTAAATTAATTCAAAATTACAATTTACACTTTATTACCATCACAATTTTATATAAAATTAAAAAATTCAATAATATTTTTATAAAAATATTAAAAAAAATCTCAAAATAATAAAATCATATAAAAATGACATATTATCCACTCTATTTCTATACTTTACCATTTCAAAATGACACCTCTCAACATACACAAGGAAAATCTTTTTTTGGTAGGAGGGAATAATATTTTGTTTACCATATGGGTTTGAGAAATATTAACCATTATTTAAAAAGTTAGTATTTCTCAAACCCATCAACCATCCCATGTCCAACTTTAAGGATATCTATTATACAATCATGAAATTTAATTGTGTTTGCTAACTTGAACTGAACTTCACAGTAATAATTTAATTTGTGTTATTGATTTGGGATGAGCAGTAATAACACAAATTTATAATCGATTTAATTATGTGTTATTGATTTGGGATGAGCAACAATAACACAAATTTATAATCGAGTTAAGGACGATTTACTATTATAGTTTCGGATTGTGTTAAAATGTTTTTCTTTGTTCATAGATTTATAATTGAGTTAAGCACGATTTACTATTATAGCTTGGGATTGTCTTAAAATGCTTTTCTTTGTCCAATTCTCTTTGTGTCATTCTAATGCTTTTCTTTGTCCAATTCTTTTTGTGATTTGAACTCAACACATTTGGCTCTAATACCACTTGTTGGAATTACGATTAATGTTACACCAAAACCCGCAGGTATTACTAAATGGATGCATCGCTAGAGTTAATGAATCTAGCAGAGGCGGTTAAGCACATGTCATGAAACACATGGGGAGCGTTGGTTTATCCAATGTCCAAGATTAAAATGTCATAGTTGGCTATCGAAATTGTCAAAAGGGGTGGCAACTCCACAGTAAAGTGACTATGTTGGGTTGGGGTCAAAAATCTTGCCAAGGCCTGGGTCGCCCAAAATATGGCCATCATTTTGTCCCCTCTCTCCCATACCACTTCTTACTCGCCCATGTTGATGATGGATTAATAGGTGATATGCACTGTAAATACCTTGTAAACAAGTTTTTACCTCGAGTTCCACTAGATATCAACAGAAATAGAGCCCTAGGTCGCCTCACTCACACAAAAATGCCCAGGAAAACTTGAGAGATGAGGCATTATGCCTTCACATGATCCCTGAGAAAATGACCCAAACCCACCAAGAAATAGACAGGTCACAAAACAAGCACCACCCAGAGGGCAATGATATATTTCCTACCCCAGTGCCAAATCCCGGGCCACAAACAGTAAGCAATGACCTCAAAACCCCCAATTCACCTTTAGAATCTGTAAAAAACCTCGAGGCCTCCAAGGTGACAAACAACATGATGAATTGCCAAGAATAAAACACAATGATGCCCATGGCTGAGACAACAATACATTGGGAGCCTTCAAACCCAACTCTTATGCCTAGGGGACTAGCTATTATAAGAACCAGACACCTAGCTTGGTCATCTCATGGAGAGACCAAACATTGACCCTTTCAGCCAAGCCCCGCAGAACACCGCCAAAACCACTGAACACTAATAAACTAGCCCCGAAAATGAGGCAAATTCCTACCATAATTAACAGAGAGATTACAGAGCTCCCCGGAGTTAATGTGACTGCTTAAATCTCTACCATTAATGAAAGAAATCCACGCAGAGCAGCCAAAATCCCTTACCTTTTTCCTTAGAAGAGGTTCCCAAAACAAATCCACCCGGTGCTCCACCATGCAAAAACCAAACAACACTAATAACTTAATGGTCCCTCAAGAAATTCTCAAGCAGAAGCTCCTTATGTCGGGATACTAGATTTGTTTGCGCTAGGCTGATGTACCAATTCCTTTAACTCTCCAAGCTCCAAAATTAAACCACTAGGCCTTCGCATTCAATCCCCACACACATTCTACCTCCTACACATTCACATCTTACACAATTGAAGCAAGTCTAATTCTCATCGTAATATCTCCCATACCAGTTACAAGACAACCACACTTAAAGCATAAACAAGTTACTGAATACACCATCTCATAGACTAAAGGCAGATTCATTCCGCACAGGGGTTGCATGGCAGCAAGGTTCCATGCCACACTTCTTAAATGTTGATAGGGCAAGTGGGGTGGCAATCCCCCACAACAAACCTAATTTTTTCGAGATCTATCATCCCCGTCAGGGAAACCTTGTCTATCTCCAGAATGTTGTCCAACTGAACATACCAACTGCAACTAGTTTGCATGGTATATGGGGATGAAAGGTCAAGATCTTGATCCTAATTTCCCAAATTTGCTAAAAAATTAGCCACTTTTTTACCAGTTTTTCGCAAGTGATAATTAATTACATAAGGGAAGGGTAGTAACAACTTATAGATTTGAGACACTAGGAGATCTAAATTCCAACTATTGGCTACTTTTGATACCAGAGATCCATATATTAACTTCTATGCTGCATATGTTACGAACTGGGGGTCCCCATCTAACTCAATCTCTTCAAAACATTCTTCTCTTGCAATTAGCAGGCTTCTTTCCAACACAATGAATTTTGCTATGTTATTACTAGTGTAGCCACAATGATCCACATAGATTCACAAATTATTGCCTCATTCATCAAGCAAGATTCCCCTGTATCCCGTCAGGCCTGGGTTGCCCTTGGAGGCCCCGTCAAAATTTAACTGGATAAATCCCAAGCAGGGAAGAGAAAAACTTGAAGGGGATGTCCCTGAGTCCCGTGGGTGATATGACTTACTTGTAGCAATCATGTTGTGAGATACCTCCATGTTTCTTAGTGTCCTCGCCTCAACCTTATCCGCCTTCTAGTTTTTCATAGCCCAAAGTTCTGATAAAATTGTTTCTTTCAAGTTTTTTTACATGGCATGCCATATCAAGTCCCTTGACATCCTTTGGTCCTTAAAGATAATTATGTTTCATTCAATCCAAACATTCCAGAGTAAGAGGCCAAAACTAATGTCGAAGCTTTGTCAACTATCGGGTTCTTAAAGGGGGATAATCTCCATGTCTCCAAAGTTTCCCATAGGCTATTTGGGGTGCAATCCAAATACCCAAATAAATATAACAATCAATTCCATAAATTCTCCACAAAGGAACATTTATTCAAAAGGTATTCCATGGTTTCCTCATGTTCCTTACAAGAGGACATAAGGAAGGGCCCATGAAGCCTTTTTTCCGTAGATGGTCCCACATCAGAATATTTTTCCTTTTGATAAGCCACAAAAAATGTGTTACCTTTCGCCACAATTTTCTTATCCATATCCTCCTCCAGAAAGGTTCCTGAGGTAATTATGAATGACCCACCATCATCCCATAGGCTTCCTTTAAAATGAACATCCCCTTCGATTTATACCCCCACCTTATCTCATTAGTATCATGAGAAATTCAATTTTTTCTCTCTTAAACAAAGATTTAGAATCATCCAAACATGCATTGCCTAATCTTCGGGCCAATTGTCCATAGTTTTCCATTCACAATAGATGGATTTCAGATTGGATTCCTTCCAAAAGTCCACCACTTTTGTGGCTCCTTGAGTGATAGTGAACACTTTGAGAGTCTTGAGCTCTTCTTTGTTCTATAGGCGCAAAAGTTATTGCTATGATTCATCCCAAAACTAATTTATCTGACCATTTCTAATTTTCCTATAAAAAATGATTTTGGATTAAGAATTTATTGTCCTAGGCCAAATTCTAGATAGAAGAAACTGGAGGAAAAGACTATGTTCTTACCTTCTCAGCTTGAGTTTTGCCTCGGTTGTATTTCCTACCCCAAATTTGTTTCCATATCTCTAAACTCCCTTGTATCCCCCTCCACCGTAACTTAGCTCCCATTACCTTATTAAGAACCTTAGGGTCTCTCAAACCCATCCCACCTCCTTATTTTGGAAGAAATACCTTATCCAAACCCACCAAGGCCCATCTTTTAGTCTGCTTGGCACCTTACCATAAAAACCTCCTAAAACTATAAACAATGTCTCTATAGAGTATCGCCTTTGGGGCCGGTAATACTAGAATTTGGTAAACTGGGAGAGCCTATAAGACTAGTTTCAATAGAGTGACTCACCCTGCTAGGTTTAATGAGCAGAAATCCTAGTTATCAATTCATTTGGAAATATTGTTTTTTACTTCTTTCCAGCAAGAGGTCTTTAGAGAATTCATGATACACGAAAGATTGCCCACCTTGATTCCCATATTACGAGCTAGATTCCCTTGAACCATCCATCTAGTACTAAAGAAAAATATATTTGATTTCAACCCATTTATTAAGGTGCTCGAAGCATCTTGGAAATATAAAAGAATAAAATTAAGATTTTTTGTCTCCTACAACGATGGTTCTCCAAAAATCATAATGTCATCAACAAATTGTTGATGCGTAATAGGTAGATCTTGGCCCAATATATGAATGCCTTTGATGATTCCATGATTTACCGCCAATTTGATGTATCTCCCCAACCCTTCAGCAGCAAGGATGAATAAGATGGGAGATAACGTATCTCCTTGTCGAAGACCTCATGATATGCGAAAAGTGCGAGTTGGGGATCCATTCAGCAAGACAATTGGGGTGACTTCCTTTAAACGAAGCATATACAATGACGAATGACACTGTCGATAACAACAAGGACCATTTGGGTGATAAAAGAGGGATGGAGATCCAGATGAAACTAAGGAGACTGACATATTGAAATGGAAAAATGGTGTCATAAGGGTATTGGTGTGCCGAGGAGAAGAAAATTCAAACAAAGAGAGACTAGTATTAACTGTGATTGATAGTTGATCCTATGAGAGACAACACAAATAGTGGAATGATAAGGGGTACTTGGGAGGTGAGGACAATAAAAGTCATACAATGATGACCAGTAGTAACGATAGGCTAAATTCAAACCTACATAAGTAACTCAAAGTTGATGCTCCAGACAAAGGTGACACGAGACTTGAAAAATAGATATATAAAGTGGTATGCAAAAGTGTGCACATTTGTATGGGTGCATGCTAAAAGTAGGTCTCAGATGAAATTTTATGAAACTTGGAATGAAAGATGTCATGGCGAAGAGTTCGTTGCAAGGAATCCAATAATGTTGACCGTGTCAGATTTGTATGTATGGTTTGCTCAAATAGGCTAGTCAAAATTCAGGTCAACTGACTGTAAATAGGGGGTTAACTCATTTTTTACTATCCATTATTACGATTTGACTTCAGTGAGTTTGTGAGCATTGTGAGTGATCATGTGAGCTTAGACAACCAAATTTGGTTCGCGTTTCTTCTAGGTAAGCCTTGAACTTGAAATTTTCACGTTTATTTAGGTAGTTCTTTAGGTATAGGGGTATTTGGCCTTTAAATGATCAAAATCTTAATTATATCTCAACTGTGTGGGTAATCTATAATTACCTGTGTGGTACGATGCACATAAGCCTGCAAAAAATTGTGTGGTACATAATTGCACCTGTTCAGCTCATAGGTGCATGGTGACATGCATTTGTAAAGTAAACAGTCATGCATAAAAAGAGAGGTAAGACACAAGACTGGTCAAATATTTATCATGTGGTGGTGCGTAGGAAAAGCACAAGCGGGTTTCTGAAAAATCTCGTGCAGTTGGGACGTTTTATTTTTCGTGCAACTCTAATGTTTTTGGGGTCTAGTTTAATGAGAATGATTTTGTGTTGCATATGTTCATCATGTATATTGGGTGGGAATAATAGTGCTAGGGTGTCAAGAGAAATGTCATCCTAGTCGAGGGTCTGCAAAGGTAGGGACACATCTGACATAGTTTAGCAAACTTATACGAGTGGCTCCTATACTTTTGGGTGGGTCGATGGCGTTTGGATGCATAGGCATTCCAGATTAGGAGAGAGGTCCTAGATCTTACCATTTCTTTCCTGATAGGGCTCTCTATTAGGGGTTTTTTATAGGCTCGAGGCCTATTTTGTAAGGGCCTTTGGTGGAGATAGTTGTAGAGTTTTATCGGGACCATCCTAATGTGATTCATGACGGTGATGTTCGCATAGAGGCCATTCGACAACTTACACAATGAGACATAGCAGCAATGATGGTTGCTCATATCTATGGTTCAACATCGACACATAGGATCAACAGTGGAAAATTGGCCATGTTGTATGTTGTAGGTGGTGTATAGTGGTCTACACCATATTTAGGTAGGAATCACGCTTCAGAGCATCTGGAGTGAATTAGGGGAGTTGAGGGTTTGGCATTGATATGAGAGTTGTTTTATCTCGATATTATTCTCATTTGTCATGGAGCATATTCCAGTAGTGTCGCTATTTGTGTTACTGCCATATTTGGGATGAAATACCCCCAGGATTTGACGATGGGAAGAGTTGATGCCACAAACAGGTGCAGGTCCGGTCAGGTGGATCTATGATGACTAATTCATGGAGGTTTAACACACACAAATATAATTGATTGACTACTATCTGAATGTTGGTATAGATTTTTGGTTTGATCTGGAGATGCCTTTCATTCCAGAGTTTCCATGGGGAGAGCAAGGTATACAAGTCTATACTTACCCTTCGTTACTTTTACACATTGCATTTATGTTATGCATATATGTGTGTGTGTGTGAGAGAGATTATGGGTTGATTCTTTTCTCTGTGTGTGTGATTATGGACTAATTATTTTTTGTGTGCTTGTGCATATAGTGATCCTGATCACTAGAGCTAGTGCCCCCAAGGCTATATGTGTTGTATGTTGAAGAATCTAGGGAAATTAGGTTAATAAGATTTTTCTTATGATGATAACTATTTATGAGGTAGTTTTTACTTTTTCTTATTAGCACAATCTTCTCTTGTTATTATTAGAGTGTGTCTTCTTACTTCATCAGATAGTTACCAAAACAAAAGAGACAAGAACACATGATGTTGGATTTCTTCCAGGGCCAAAACCTCTCACTCTTTGAGAGGAAAACCCAAAAAAAATCTTCTTATCAAGACTCCAATTAACGAATACCAAGACCAAGACCAAGGCCCTTGACCTAATAACCACTCCAAGACCAAGATATTGTCTTCCCTTCTTATCTTCCTCTTTCCTTTGATCCTTCTTGTCATTGTGACTTCATCATAGCACCGATATCCTCTTACTGTAGTTGCACCGATACTATAATAGATATGAACCGAGTCATAGCACATAGTTGTAGTATTTTCATTATAGCTTTGAACAATACCTTACATGATATGAAGTCTCTGCAATGTCTTCATTGTTCCTTCATGACAGATCTGAGATCCTTTTAGTATTTATCATCTGAGCTATCTACTCTTGTAACATTGTCCATCAAAGAGGCATCTGAACTATCTATAATAGATCCTCCTTTCTTGTATCTTAGTTTTCCCTTCATCATGAAGGATCTTTGTTATTCTTTCATCATTATTCCAAGTTCCTTATGTACCTTGACATGCAAACTAGGAATCTTTTCTTGTCACTGTGGCTGTGACCTGAATTCAAGCTTATTTGTCGAAATGTAACACCAAAATATCCCTTAGCATAGAGATTTGAACGATGTACCCTCCATTGAATTTATCTGAACTTGATCACTGTGATGCTCACGGAAATCTCAGAGAATGTGAAGTGTTGTTACTGTAATTACCACCGAAGTTGTGTAGGTATTCGAGTTATGTGCACTATGGACAGACCTCCGAAGTGACATCTGAAATCCTTCCTCTTACTACCTTTTGAAACATCATATGAATCCGAGTTCTTCACTTTGTTTCCCATTCAAAACACTAAACTTATCACTGTAACTATAATGCAAAAATCTCAGAGTTAGATACAATTTTCTGTGTCACTGCGCGAAGAGTCCATATGGGTATTTATAGTAGTTCAACCATATATTAAGACGACCTTAACATTCGAATAGATGTGTCATTTCAGTGAGCCAACATGAGTTTATTTAATTCATTTTACA
This sequence comes from Pinus tabuliformis, assembly GCA_031772625.1. Taxonomy (NCBI): domain Eukaryota; kingdom Viridiplantae; phylum Streptophyta; class Pinopsida; order Pinales; family Pinaceae; genus Pinus; species Pinus tabuliformis. Next base: position 1,874,185,237 of record CM062818.1, read on the forward strand.
CGTCGACATCAAGAGGATATATGTGCTTGTCTTTTGGAAGGCTATTTAGACATAGTTATAGACTTATACATTGACTAATGCTCAAGAAGAGCTTCTTCATACATGACATTGACTCTTTGAATTAATAATAAATCCTAAGGCTCTCAATGGGAGCCACTAACAAATAAACCTCTTGTTCATCAAACCCATGAAGCAAGGCATACAAAAATAATTTTATCCCTTTTATTTCATCATTTACAAAGATAATGTCATTATGAAGACCGAACCTAGTTACATTTTACAACACTCCCTCTTAACTAGGGAGATATTCATAATGGTACTTGGTCATTCTCAATCTGAAGAATTTCTCATAAGAAGAACCAAATTGATAACCCATCTGTATAGCATCATAGTAACCAACATTGTTTCCACAACAAGGCTTGGACTAACAGCTCAAGAGCAAAATCTTGGCGAGACCAATGACTATGGACACCTTCATCATTGTATCTCAAGGTACATACCCACCCGGGTGGTCATTGAGTATGACCTTCTAGGAATATTCTTGTCTTGGGTTCTATTGTACTGTTCAATAACCCCCATTTTAATATATTATAAATTTCCTATGAAATTTATATTAAAATAGGGACCCTTCAATTTTAGAAAAGTCTTTAATTATCCAAAAAACCAAATTAAATAACTCCCGGGACACAAACTATACTTAGGCTTAAGTATTAAACATTATGGGTTATTTGATTAAAAAACAAAATAAAACGGATTTTTTAAGATTCCTGAACGTTTAACTCTTTACAAACTCCGACTCACCGCTATCTCACATCACATATCCCATAATAAATAAACATAAGGCAAAGACCGGACCCGAATGGGTTATTAACTATTTCTAAAAAGAACCTTGCATCCATCGCAATCACATGATCCGCTATTATATAAGTCCATGCCTCCTACCTTAGCCAATTGTGATATGCGATAAAACCTAGACCCGATGGGAAAATACATACAAATACATATTAATATCGTGTTCGCGGGCTATCCCAAAAAAAAACAAAAGCAAAAACTTAAGTCCATACCCCGCTCCCTTTGTCGATTGCGATATGCGATAAGGCCCATACCCAACTAGATTATTCGCTACAATTTATATTAATATCATGTCTGGGGCTTATATCGCAATTGTAAAGTTATAAAATCATGCCTCATACTAATGCCAACTGTGATATGACGTCAACTCCCACATCATTTCCACGTCATTTGCCATGTCATCACTCCATGTCACCATGACATCATCCCTTCCCGCATATCGCAAATAGAAAATCTCCCAGCCAACTATTATCATCTTCCCCTCCATAATTGTGATTGTGATAAAGCCCTAGACCTCGCGGATTATAAAATCCATACCATAAAACCCCGCATCCTGAGCTATCGCGGTTACCAAAGGGTCCTACCTCATGCCGATAAAGCCTTGAACCAGATGGGATTATTCAATCCAATTCATAAATCCCTCACGTCCGCGCAATCCGATTGCGATTTTTGATAAGCCCAAACCCAATAAAAATTATATTTCAATTCATAAAAATATCACATCCACGGATATCGCAGTTCTTTTAGTGATACCACTTGTTCCAAAGACTCTTGCTAAAAGCGATTGCGATATGAGATCAGGTCCAAGCCATCTACCACATCATCCCTATTGTCATCTGTGACGTCATTCTCCACGTCAGATACCACATCATAATGATGTCATCCCTTACATCATCCTGCATATCACAAATCGCAGATCTTTCAAGACTATTGGTATTGTACCACTCCGTTATTGCGATATGTGATATAGCCGTACCCAATGGGATTATAAAATGTAATCCATAAATTCACGCGTCCACGTAATCGAAAAAGTCACGGACCTTAAGCCATTCCTCCTCTACCCATTCCAATTGCGATTTGGTCTTATTCAAATTTTCATCTATTTCAATAGGGATTCTCCTTGCTTGAAATATGACGATAATTCAACCCCCGGTATAAAAGAGATTACGATTTTGCGATAAATCAGTAAAATTCCTACTTGTCTTACCACAGACCTCACTCTGCATGACTCTCCATGATGATTATGTTCGGAATTTATTACGACTCTATGTTTTTCCTGATTTCCTGCAAAAGTGATTTTTTTTAACTAAAACTTGCTTATTAGTTTCATTTATTTCCATCTTATCGATTCATGTTTTTCTTTTTCAGGTTCATGACAGGGGAAGAAATTTGCGTTGATAAGCGGAAGTTCAGTTCAACAGACAGACAAACATCCAGAGAATCTGATGGAACAAACAACGCTAATGAAGACAACAAATCACTTTTAGAATGTATTTCTACCAAAAAAAAATTGTTTTTCTTTAAGCGTATTGAAGGGATCTGTTTAAATGCCCTCAATGCTCCACACAATAAATTCATTTGTTTTATTCTATTTAAGCTTACTTTTTGTATGAAATATGGTCCAGAATTCGAAAGAGGAAGCCTGGGAGGCTTGCACTATTCTACCTCTTAGTCTTTTTAATAGAATGATAGGTCCTTAATCAAGGGAGAGAAGCTTGCAATACTATAACTGTGGATTGTATCTATTGGTGGAGAAGCTTTTGTTTATCATGCATTACTGCTGAAAGGAGGAGACATTTTCTGCAAGTAGAGATCGATTACAGACTCCAAAATATTGTGCACTACTGTCGTTCTGTGAGAATCTATAATTTGGTTTCATTTATTAATAAAGGATTATTTCAGTTAATGATGTTTAACACTATTGTTTACATAATTTAACTAAAATAAATTCTTATTTCAGTCTTTCAATTTATATTTTGAATGTATGATTTAATAATTGGATTCATGCACTATTGTTGAATCTTGAGTGTTAATTCATTTAAAAGTCTACTCAGGCTATTCCACGGGCTTAATTTTAGATATAATATGAGAGCTGAAATTTGCATAGGAATAGATAGTTACAATCTTAGATCATCAAGCTATCTTCCAATTTAGGATAATAATTGTTTGCTTGCATACATGATGTCTTATTTGAACTAATTCAGTATTCATCATGAATCTTTGTAGTTCTTATGCATATGATAAATAAGGAATTGGATATATTTTCAATAGGAACTTATGTAACTATTTACTAAGTTTTTAATTGTTAGTATTTATGCTAATGAGGAATCAAATCTTGTAAGCTATCTCCTTAATCTAATTCCTCCATCTTAATTCTAATTCTTTAAAGCTTCTTTTCCCATTAAGTTAAGTTGGCTCTTGATTGAGAAAAGAGTTACCCTTTCCTTCAATCGAAATAGGTTAGATTAATTGCATTATAGACTTAGTCTTGCATGTGTTATCATAGATCTTACATTTTAGAATTAGTTTGCATTTAGATTAAGTCTACATTCCTAGAAGTCCTCTTTTGAGGCAAAACTTTATATTGGTTTTGTTGTTCCACAAAAACAACTTCAGGTTCATTCTTCTTGCTTGATCAGCTCGAGAATTGATTTTATGGCCCTAGGTATTAGCAATCAAAGACATATTTAAAGCTGATAGCAGTTGGTTGAAGGTAACTAGAACTAATTGAACCAGTGGGAGCCACTATCCCAAACGAAAAAGGAGTTGCTTTAAGGTCCAGACTGGGTGGTTTTCCCTAATGTTGTTGCAGCAATTTTCAAGGCATTGACATTTTTGGTGCTAAAAGGAGGGCCTTGAATTTGTTATTTGTTTAATTCTTTTATATCAATTTTTAACTAATCGTGGCTCCCATATGCATTTCTACACTTGGTCATGCATTCAGTTCACCTAAGCCTACACGAGACATGCCCAAGACGCAAATCGAGTCCTTGTCACAGTTAAAGTTTGATGGTGAGAGTAATATTTCTGCATTAAAACATATTGTTGGTTTTGTTAATAGATGTAAATATTTTAATATAATCATTGATAATGAGATCTGTAGGCTTTTCACTCTCACATTCAGAGGACGGATCCGCAAATGGTTGTTGGTGCTTCCTGAGAAGTCGATTCTTTCATGGAAACATTTTTGCCAGGGATTTCTCAAAGCACATCAAAATTACAATTACAATAGTTTGTGTTTAGAATTAGATAATATTTACATGTATTATAGTGAATCTTTAGATGATTTTTATAAATATTTTGGTCATTTTATTGTAGATTTCATTTAGATAATTTTCCTTCAACTGAAGATTTAATTGAACGTTTCACTACTCTTATTTCTTCCCACACTGAAAATAATGAATCAATTAATGAAGAAAAATATACATCTAATTCATTAACTAGTCTTGAATCACTAAATGGTTTTATGGAACCTAAACCTGAAACTGTAATGGAATCACAACGTTCTTCTTTAGAAAATTTCAATTCTCATTTTCTCTTTGAAGATGCAATTGAAACAATTTTTAATGATACGTGTGATCGATCAATAGTTCCAATAAAATCTAATCTACAACAAGACTTGGATAATGAAAATATCAATTTATCTTATTTCAAGGAAAATTTAAAAATTCAGAACATGTTTCTCTATTTGAAAGAACTTCCTTAAACCTAGATTATAATACGGCAAGTTATATAGATAAATCATTTCAATCGTCATTATATTCTGGCATGCATTATTTTCTTTAGACTGATGTGATTTCAAATTAGAATATAGTCAATGATGATTACCTTAATCTTTCAAATGATAATCTCCCTAATCTTTGTTTTGAAAATTTTGCATCTATTACTCATTTGGATGATAATTCTTTAATTGCAAAACCCTCTTCTTTTATATTTTCTGATTCTGTCAATTCAGATCAACCATTTAATTTTCATAAGAAGAAGGTAATTTATGACGATTATCATGACAATGAGGATAAAGAATCACATCTTGTACAAATTGTGCCAATTTTGAAAATTGATTTATTTCGTGAAGATTCACATGCTTTAATTTTGTCTCCTGAACACAAAATTAGTTTTAAGAATTTTGATGAATTAACCATGCGAGTTTCTAATGTATTTCACTTTGATTCTCTTTTATAAATTCACATTTTTAAATTCATTGACTAAAATCCACGATAGGTTCCAAAATTCCCTTGTAAAATTATTTTGTAATTTTAGCTTTCATAACAATTTAATTGTTTTTCCACCCTTTTATTTTCTTTTCTCTTCTTTTTGAAAGCATGTTAAATATTCAATATTGAATATCATCGAGAATCATTAAGTGAAATGATAAATTGGTTTCTCATAATCCTGAATATCAAAAACTATTTCGTTTCCGATTTAATTCGACATTCAGAAATTCATTCCAACCATTTCATCATTAGTCAAATTTAAATCTTGAGAGTGTTCTTCCTTCAAAACATGCTTCACCATCATCTCCTTTGGAAAGTTTTCATTCCCTAACAAATATACATCCATTCTTTTATGATCCCATTAATATTTTTTAGAGCATGCTTTCCAAAAAAAATGGTTTACTAACAGGTTAATTGTAAATAAACTTATTTTTGTACATAATTTTACATTAGATGCAAAAAATAGATTTTGTTTCATTTTGATTGTTTTCGTTATTTGGTTACTAATGTTTGACTTGTACATATAGGTAGGTAATAAAACAAGAGAATGGTTACATTGGAAGTATGATTATACATAATCATGTTTCCTTCATTAAGTTAGAATTAAGAGTAGATTAGTTTAGATTAGATTCAATAAATAATGATTTTGAGTTAATCGCCTTGCATTGGAGAAAATCATATCTTTCCGGTAATATTAACTGAAATTCTTCAATGGCAAGTCTCTTATACTCACTTTCATTCACTTCTTTAGTTTTGTTTTCTGTTGATATATAACTCTCTTTTCCAGCCCTTCACAAACATTTTTACTCCTTCACCATATCAAAATTGCAACCTTAAAGAAGCAGTCACGAATTTTCATCAAATCGGCGAAAATGGGGAAGTTCTAAATCTTAATCTTTTTCTTCAAAAGCATTACTTTGATTAGAAAATGGTTAAAGCACTTTTTACAAGTTCTGCTTTTGAAAAACACAAATAAATAGAAAATTCCCTCATTCAAACTGAATTATCACTACTTTGCAAATTCAATTTATCTAGATTTCGACATAAAAAGAAATGTTTTCTTCATTATCTTTTTCCTCTTTTGTTAAAAAAATTGCATAAACAATTTTGTAAAGTTTTCCTTTTAGATTTGGTTTTGAGTGATTTTGTCATCATACTTGTGAATGGTTATATCTTGAGAATTCAGTTATCATATCACATTTACTTTTTATTTTAGATATTAATGTTAAATGATATACTCTTGGCCCTTCATCAACATCTCTTGAAAACCATTTTATGATTTTTCAATTTGAAAGTAGGAATTTTTCAGGAAGTGGTTATGAAAGTTGAAAATTAGATAAAAATTATTAACTCTGAAATTTTTCCATTAGGTTGTGAAATCTTTAAAAAACTTTAAAAATTATATTTTTTACTCTAGTTTCATTCAAAAAAATTATTCTTAAAAAGTAAAGACCATCTTACGACTAAACACTTTCAACTCAGATTTTTCATCCAAAACTCGTAAGGAGTCAACGATCCTCCCCATCCATAAAAAAGAGAATTTTTAGAGTGTAATTCTAAAATGTTAAAAATCTAAAAAGATAATAGGTCTCATCACGAGCCTTCTTACCATGTTCACAGGGAACCAATTAAACTAACATTACCACATTGATCACCAAATCAGGGTAATGGCTTATGATTTTTAATTGTAAGACAAGGGGTCTCATCACAAGCCAACTTGTTCAGCCTAATTATTACTGGTGAATGGCATTGTCATTATCTGGCCATCAAACCAGGACAATGGATTTTTAGCATAAAAATAAAAAGAAATAAAAAATACCTCTAATTATTACATTATTAAATGGATGGGATAATAGATTGTTGTTGGTTAAAAGGTAACCCTGTCGAGGCTATGAACGCCTGCTAGCAGCAGTGGCTCTACCTGTGATAAACGAGTACATTATAAGCTAAGTCATACAAGCCCCCCTACTTTATTTTTTACAACTGATTAATGACTAATACAAGTAAATATGAGTTTTTTTATTCATATAAGGTTTTTAAAAGAAATCAAAATTTAATGAGTTCTATAGCTAGAGTATTTTTTTTAACTAAAAATATTTTGAAAAGTAGTTTTCACTTCTTAAATTGTTTTTACTGAATCTTTGAAGAAATTTCACTTTCATTTATCAGAGATAACTAGTTCTTCCAGTGAATCACCAATTGTTGTACTGTTCAACAACCCCCATTTTAATATATTATAAATTTCCTACGAAATTTATTATATTAAAATAGGGACCCTTGAATTTTAGAAAAGTCTTTGATTATCCAAAAAACCAAATTAAATAGCCCCTCAGACACAAACTATACTTACGCTTAAGTATTAAACATTATGGGTTATTTGATTAAAAAACAAAATAAAACGGATTTTTTAAGATTCCTGAACGTTTAACTCTTTACAAACTTCGACTCACCGCTATCCCGCATCGCATATCCCATAATAAACAAACATAAGGCAAAGACCAGACCCGAATGGGTTATTAACTGCTTCTAAAAAGAACCTCGCGTCCATCGCAATCACATGATCCACTATTATATAAGTTCATGCCTCCTACCTTAACCGATTGCGATATGCGATAAAACCCGAACCCGACAGGAAAATACATGCAAATACATATTAATATCGTGTCCGCGGGCTAACGCAAAAAAAAAAATAAATAAATAAAAAAAAAAATAAAAAAAAAAAAAAAAAAAAACTCAAGCCCATACCCCGTTCCCTTTACCGATTGCAATATGCGATAAGGCCCAGACTCACCTAGATTATTCACTACAATTTATATTAATATCGCATTCGAGGCTTATATCGCAATCACAAATTTCTAAAATCATGCCTCATGCTAATGCCGATTGCGGTATGACGTCAGCTGCCATGTCATCTACCACGTCATCTGCCACGTCACCATGACGTCATCCCTTTCCGCATATCACAAATCGAAAATCTCCCGACCGACTCTTATCATCTGCCCCTCCATAATTGTGATTGCGATAAAAGTTAAAAATAATTAATATTATTTTGTATTAATGGAGAAAATGGTTACATTGTTGTAACGCTCTCCCTAGTTTAGGATTAGTTCCTAAAGTTTAGGAGTTTGGGTGAAACTTCCTAATTCCTAGTATTGTATTTAATGATGTAATCTTTCATGGATGATGAATAGAGTGTACGAGAGTGATCTCTTTGTTTTGGTGAGTGTAGTCTCCAGGTGCAGGCCACACCTGAGAGCTACATCTCTTTCTTTTCAATTATGTTCACATTTTATCTTTGTATCAAAGCTCAGATTGGGTGAGCCTGATCTTTTGTCACCTTTGTGGTTGAAGTGCCTTTGTGGCCGCGTGTACACAAGAGCTCTGTGCTCAATTGAGCAGGTGGACTGCAGAACACCTGGCTCGGACTCGGATATATATATATATATATATATATATATATATATATATATATATATATATTATTTTATTTTTTTTATTTTTTTTAGTAGAAAGGATATTGGTGCGCTTTTCGCGCTGACAGTAGCGCCAGGAGGGGAATTGGCGCGATTGTTTACGGATTAATCGCGCCAGAACATCCGATTGGCGCGGAATTTTACGGATTAATCGCGCTAGCAAAATTACTCTAACCGATTTTTAATTGGCGCAGATTTTTCACTCGGGAAAGCGCCGATATACAGGAGGAGGACGCGCCAATCTTCCTTCAAGGGGATCTGCGGGGAGCCTCAACTTCGTTTGGCGGTTTGCAAGGGGTGCAGATCAGTGAAGTTGCAGTTCTATCTGAGAGAGGCAGATCGGATCAATTTTGATCAGATCAATTCTTCAGCTGTATTGAAAACGCCGAATTTGCTCATTGGAGCGGGATTGCCAAACACTGTAGATCGGTGGCAGAGGTGACAGATCGATCTGACAGGTATTGTTTTTTATTGTTGGGTAGATTCATTTTGTAGATCTGGTCAGAATGAGTAATACGATGGAATCTTACCTTAACGAGTCTGGTAAACTTGATGGATCTAACTTCACGAATTGGAAGTTTAAGATCCAGACCTTGCTCGAGGGTGTGAATGCTTGGTCCATAGTTACAGGTGATGAGCAGAAGCCGAACGCAGGGCCACAGGAGCAAGATTGGGAAAAACGAGAGAACAAGGCCAAAGTCTTGTTGAAGATGTCTGTGAAGGACAACGTCATTGCACACATCAGAGACTGTAAAACGTCCGCGAACATCTCGACGAAAATCAAAAATCTGTATGAGACCCAGAATACAAGTCGAGTCTTGGCACTTAAAAGCAAGCTATTTTCAATGAGGATGGAAGAAAGGGAGACTTCTACTGCATTTGTTGTGCGAATTAAAGATGTGAAAGACGAATTGGGGGCCATTGGAGTGACGGTGTCTAATGAAGATCTTGTCGCAATCACAATGAACGGGATGCGAGATGATTTTCAAACGTTCATCACTGGATTTTCAGCAAGGGAGAAAGTGCCCACATTTGATGATCTCACAGGGATCTTGCAGCAAGAGGAGGAGCGGCGGCCGAACTTGAACCCCCAGAGTGATGATCTTGCGTTGATGGCGAAACGACAATCATTCAAAGGAAAGTAGTCACAACAACAATTAAAGCAGAAAGGGGGAACATCACAAAAGAATTCACATTCTCATAAAGGTATGCTTGCAAATCATTCTGAAAAAAAAAATGTTATTATTGTGGAAAGAAGGGTCATATACAGAGCGAATGTTATAAGAAGCAGGTTGATGATGCAAAGAGGAGGCAGGCAAATGCAAAGCACAGAGGATAATTTGTTGAAGAAGAAGACTTCAATCATGAATTTCGACTGTTCACAGTCGACTGTGCCCTTTCAGCATCTGATGAGGACGATATTTGGTATGTCGATTCCGGAGCATCCTCTCACATGACAGGTAAAAAGGAATTTTTTGATAGTCTTGAAGAAAGTATAAATGGATCAAAAATATATCTAGGAGATGATAGTGGATACGAGATCAAAGGTTATGGGGTGATTTCAGTTAAGTTACCAAATGGAAAAATTAGTCACCTTACAAATGTTTTATATGTACTTGGAATTAAGAAAAATCTGATATCTGTATCCATGATGGCTGATCAAGATATGCAAGTCGAGTTCTTCAAGACTCATTGTGTGATAAAGGATTGCAGGAATGAAATAGTTGCAACAGACATGCGAGTTGGAAGCCTATACAGACTGGATGCAAAAAGTATACCAAAGCAAGCCATGGTTGCAGGAGGATCGACAACCGAACAACTCTGGCATCAGAGGTTCGGTCATTTGAATTTGCAGGACCTTATGTTATTGCAGAAGAAAGGTATGGTTGAGGGACTCCCTAACTTTCTTAATATTCAGTTAAATTGTGATGGTTGTGCCTTAGGAAAAATGCATAGAGAACAGTTTCCTGTGCATGATAGGAGGAAGGAAACAAATATTTTAGAACTAGTGCACACTAATGTATGCAGACCTATGCAGACAAGGTCACTAGGAGGAGCATATTATTTTCTATTGTTTATTGATGACTGCACTAGATATTCATGGGTTTATTTTTTGAACAAGAAAAGTCAGACTTTCCAGTGCTTTATAGAATTTAAAACCTTGGTGGAAAAACAATTTGGTAAGAGTATAAAAATTCCCCGATCTGATCAAGGGGGAGAATACAAGCTAAAGGAATTCATGAAATTCTGCAAATCTCACGGGATTGTTCAACAGTATACAATGCCACACACACCACAGTAGAATGGAGTTGCAGAGCGCAAAAACAGAACCTTGGTGGAGTGCGCAAGGAGCATGCTACAAGGGAAGGGTCTGTCTAATAGTTTTCGGGCAGAGGCTATAAACACTATTGTATATTTGAAGAATAGAAGTCCTACCAGGTATCTTGGCTTCAAAACCCCTTTTGAAGCTCTATATGGATTTAAACCAGCACTAAACCATCTAAGAGTATTTGGGTCAAAAGCATTTGCCCATATACCCAAAGATGATAGGAAGAAATTAGACCCTAAAGCAGTTAGATGCATCTTTGTTGGTTATGGCACAGAATTTAAAGCATATAAATTATACAATCCTGAGTCACGTAAGACATTTGCAAGCAGGGATGTAATGTTTCATGAACAGGTACAGGAAGGGAAAGATGACGTTGGTGATGATTGGCAATTTCCATTGTTGTTGGAGGAAAGCAGCGAGGATGAAAGAGAGCAGGAGTAGAAAGAAGAGCAGAAAGAAGAGCAAAAAGAAGAACAACAAGAAGGTGATAATGCAAGCCCAGTTATAGCAAAAGAAAACAAATTTAAGGTAAGTCCCCTACCAAGGAGATCAGGTAGGAAGACCCAATTACCATTAAAATTGAGAAACTATGCTTTGATGTCAAAAGTTTTGAACATTGTAGAACCCTCTAATTACAAAGAAGCTAGTCAATTTAAGGAATGGAGAGCTGCAATGTATGAAGAGATGGAATCAATTCTTAGAAATGATACTTGGGATTTAGTTGAGCTGCCTAAGAATAAAACACCCATAGAATGTAAATGGCTATTTAAACCAAAAATGAATGCAGATGGAAGTATAGAGAAATTAAAAGCTAGGCTGGTTGCAAAAGGATATTCACAATAGGAAGGTATAAATTTTGATGATACTTTTGCACCTGTAGCAAAGTTAAATACAATCAGAATGCTTATTGCTTTAGCTACTAAATGTAATTGGGAATTACACCAGCTTGATGTTAAATCTGCATTTTTAAATGGTGATTTAAAAGAGGAAATTTACTTAGTACAGCCAGAAGGATTTGTAAAGCAGGGGCAGGAACATCTTGTTTGCAGATTGAAAAAGGCTTTATATGGTTTAAAGCAAGCCCCCAAGTCTTGGTACGAAAATGTTGATTCTTTCTTTGTAGAGCATGGCTTCCATAGAAGTTTAAATGACCTAAATTTGTATACCAAGTACAATAATCAAGGGAGATTATTTTGATTTCTTTGTATGTGGATGACATGATTATAACAAGAAATGCAGATGATTTAATCAGAGGAATCAAAAGGCTTATGGCACAAGTTTTTGAGATGAAAGATCTCGGAATCCTTCACTACTTTCTGGGATTAGAAGTATGCAGAGATACTGGGAAAACTTTTCTTACCCAAGGGAAGTATGCCAGAAATCTGTTGGAAAAGTTTGGTATGGATCAGTGTAGATCAGCAGCGACACCTTTGCAGCAGAATCTGAAATTGAGCAGTGACGATGGCACTAAAGAGGTTGATGCCACAATGTACAGACAGCTGGTTGGTAGCTTGATATATCTTACAACAACCAGACCTGACTTGGCATACTCTGTTAGTGTGTTGAGCCAATTCATGTCGAAACCGCTTGAAAGTCACTGGGTAGCAGCAAAAAGTGTGTTGAGGTATCTTTGTGGTACTGTTACTTTTGGTATTTTATACACTGATGCATCTGATGTTACTCTAGCAGGTTTTTCAGACTCAGACTGGGCAGGTAACTTGGATGATCGGAGGTCCATCACAGGTTACGCATTCAACATAGGATCCGGGGTCATAGCATGGAGCAGCAAGAAGCAGAATATTGTAGCCTTGTCATCATGTGAAGCTGAGTATCAAGCATTGTGTGCAGCGACGCGTGAAGCGATCTGGTTGAGAAGGCTTCTCAAAGATGCAGGAAAAGAACAGAAGAATCCCACTTCCATCAAAAGCGACAACCAGAGCACCATTAAATTAGCATATAATCCAGTGTTTCACAAAAACACCAAACATATAGACACTCAGTTCCATTTTGTTAGAGAGAAAATATAGTCAAAAGAAATTGCTGTTGAATATTGTAAAACTTGTGACAATGTGGCTGATATTTTTACAAAGCCTCTTGCATGAGTGAAATTTGAATTGTTTAGAAGGTTGTTAGGAGTCCAGGAGAACCCTTTCTCCATTAAGGGGGGGAGTTAAAAATAATTAATATTATTTTGTATTAATGGAGAAAATGGTTACATTGTTGTAACGTTCTCCCTAGTTTAGGATTAGTTCCTAAAGTTTAGGGGTTTGGGTGCAACTTCCTAATTCCTAGTATTGTATTTAATGATGTAATCTTTCATTGATGATGAATAGAGTGTACGAGAGTGATCTCTCTGTTTTGGTGAGTGTAGTCTCCAGGTGCAGGCCACACCTGAGAGCTACATCTCTTTCTTTTCAATTATGTTCACATTTTATCTATAAAGCCCCAGACCTGACGAGATTATAAAATCCATACCATAAAACCTCGCATCCGGAGCTATCGTAGTTACTAAAGGGTTCTGCCTCATGCCGATTGTGATTGCAATAAAGCCTCGGACCCGACGGGATTATTCACTCCAATTCATAAATCCCCGACATCCGCGCAATTGCAAGAATCATAATCTAAAAAATTTTTGCATGCCAATTGTGATTTGTGATAAGCCCCACACTCGATAAAAATTATATTTCAATTCATAAAAATATTGCATTGACGGCTATCACAGTTCTTTTAGCCATATCACTTGTTCCAAAGACTCCTGCTAAAAGCGATTGTGATATGCGATTAGGCCCAAGCCATCTGCCACGTCATCCCTGTCGTCATTCTCCACGTCAGATACCACGTCATAGTGACATCACCATGACGTCATCCTGCATATTGCAAATCACAAATCTTTCAAGACTATTGGTGTTGTACCGCTCCGTTATTGCGATATGCGATAAAGACGGACCCAATGGGATTATACAATGCAATCCATAAATTCCCACGTCCGCGCAATCACAAAAGTCACGTACCTTAAGCCATTCTTCCTCTACCCATTCCGATTGCGATTTGGTCTTATTATTCTTCAATTAATTAGCTTAAGTAATTAGTTATAATTAATTAATTACTTAAGCCATTCCTCATCTACCCATTCTGATTCTAATTGCGATTTGGTCTTATTCCTCTACCTTAAGTAATTAATTGTTCTTCAATTAATTAGCTTAGTCAAACAATGGTTAATCCAACCAAACTCTAGTGGAAGACAACTATACATGCGTTGAGATACCTCAGAGGCACCACTCAGTTTAGTCTTTGATACTCATGGACAGAGGGAGTGAAGTTGCAAGGCTTCACAGATGCAGATTGGGCAGGGAATCCATTTGACAAAAAGAGACCATTAGGGGGGATCTTTAGTATTGGATCAGCAACAGTTTCTTGATATAGCAAGAAGCAGAGATCAACTGCACTAAGTTCAGCAGAAACCTAGTACATGGTTGTTAGTCAAGCAACTGGTGAGGCTATCTGGATGAGGAATATCTTTGTTGGGTTATTTGGTCAACAGATGGATCCTATAGTGATTTACTGTGACAATCAGAGTTGTATCAAACTCTCTGAGAACCCATTTTTTCCTGGGTGGTCCAAGCATATCAACATTTAATATCACCATCTACGAGATTGTGTGCAGAGCATAATCATGTTATTTTAGTACATTCCTACAAAGGAATAGGATGCAAATATTTTGACAAAGGCATTGTCAAGATGCAAATTCAAGTTTCACATAAGCATGATTGGGGCAGTAGATAATCCCTTTCTTGTTGAGAGGGAGTGTTGAAAATGCAACAAGAAAATCCTAATTTAATTTTGTCCTTGAATTAAATTGGGAATAAAATTGTAATTCCACATCTGATTACAACTTGTATTAGTTAACTAAGTTAATTTGACATAGTTGGCTAAGTTAATTCAAGTTGAGAGTCTAACTTGAGGCATGTAGAGTATCTCTTACTTTATAAGAGTTGTGGTTGAGTTTATTTTGAATTGTAATTAATTAATTCAGTTTAACTAATTTAAAGTTAGTTAAACTAGTTCCAATTGTTGGAGGAACTAGTGGGAGGTATAGTAGTGTGGTGTTGCTTGCAATGATCAACCAATAAACTGATGATTCACTCATAAATAACTCAAGCATGTCACATTTGAGAGTTACCTTGTTGAGATTGGAGTTCAAGGACAATGTACTATCAGTTGCATAATCATTTGAATTGTACAGGTGGTGCATGCAGTCAAAGAAGGCCTATGAGGATTGCGCAAATCCAATTCAGGAATTTTCTGAATTAACAGGGGGTTAATTCCCAAGGAAATAGGGACTTGGGCAAGCAGAAAATTGGTTAAGTATTGGCATGGGCTTGTCTAGGAAGCTGTGAGACAGATAAAGATAGTGCATAGGTTGCTCGGGCTTGAGCAAAGCATTGTAATCTTCTCATATTTTTCGACTAATGCAATATACAGATAGAAGGGGTTTTTAGCTGTGGCTTTCCTGAGGAAATCATTGTGTAATGTGTTGATTGAATTATTTCTCTTATATGCTTCGTGATTTCACGATCGTTTAATTGTTTTCGTTGATTAGTAGAGTAGATTCAGGTCTATTGTTTTAGTAAATTACAATTATCAATTTGAATCTACAAGGAATTTCTACATAAATGAGAAACTAGAACACTTTGAGGGAAAGCTTTCCCACATGGAGAAACATGTCCACAGTGACTTCAAACCACATGCCCACAGTGACTTCAAACCTCCCCCATCACCAAGCTCTGGATCGAAAAGTCTTGCTCCGGTCAACTCTTTTGATTGTAATGGTTGTTGGCTGTATTATGATTTTGAAAGTCTTCTGGTATCACTTGTCTTTCTAGTTTTGGTTAATAAAGTTGTTTTGGCAATTAGCTATATGTTTTTGTTGTCATGTACTAACCAATAAATCTAATAAAAATAAAACCAATAAAATTTTGAGAAAATATTATCAACAATATAATATTTTAATATAATAACTCTTCTACTTAAAATTAAAATAATAATAATACTTTAACTAATTTACTATATTACTTTATCATAAAATTTAAATTCAAATATAGTATCTCAACAACTAATCCCTATCACTATGAATAAATTTCAATTCACAAAATTTAACATCTCAACTAATCACCATTATTAAATTAATAATATTTAAATTCAAATATAATATCTCAACAACTAATCCCTATCCCTATGAATAAATTTCAACTCACAAAATTTAACATCTCAACCAACCGCCATTATTAAATTAATTACTTCTTGCTGCATCCTCGTTAATAATTAATAAATTCCCATTCATGAATTTATCTTCAAATTCATTACACCATGTTTTTCCGGCAAAGTATTTATCAGTATTAATGTTCTTTCCCCGAAGCAGGGGCAAAGAATTCGGAAATTTCTTTGGAAAGACGGTGGGAAAGAATTTGGAAAGTTCTTTCACGCTACGTTCGCAAAGCCCCCACATGAATGCCTATACGTTTCCGAGAAAGGTGTCGGGAAATTATTATTCGACATTGACAAACGTATTAACAACCGCCATTTCCACATTCCATTGATTTTCCGGGATGTTGCCTGGCGCCTCTCTTTTCCTACCTATATACAACCGGGTGCGTTCTGTGGAAACTCCAAAGGAAATAGCAAAGCCACACACAGCAGAGCAAATGGAAGCAGAGTCGTCTACACCGCTGTAACAGTAAGCTCCGAAATTTCGCTTTTGCAAAATAGGATTGTTTTGGATACATTTTGATAAATACTTTTTTAAATTATTTTGCCCTTATTTTAAATGGAATGGATCGGTAGTCGCAATTGAAGATTAAGTTTTTTTTCAAGTTTATAGTTTGTAGTTGAAAACGGCAGTTTATTGTTTTTTAATATGGTTTTGAGGGAAAAAGGATAAACTTGTAAAATCATTTTCGTTTTTGCTTCGGTTTCGAATTTTAAAATTATCGTGTCTATATTTTAAATTAAGGATATTTATTTAAGAAGGTAAAAGATTGCATTTTACTGTTGTTTTGGAGAAATTTTTTAAATTTGGTAATATAAAGCTGTTCGGTTCGATTTTAGGGTGACGATTGGTAAATACACTATTGGTTGAAGAATATTTCAATTATAATGTAATTATTTTTCACCTCCATCATATATAGGTGCAGTTTATAGAGCATTTGTATAACTTGAGTAGGTCTAATGGTTAAGAGCATGTGTTTCTTTTTAAGAGGTCATAGGTTCAAAACGAGAGGAGGGTAGAGTATGTATGCCTTAATAGACTTAGCAGTGAAATCGTTGCATGAAGGCGGGTCCCTTGTCCCACAAACAAGGGGTCTCATACACCAATTTGGTGTTTCGCTGCATCCCTTGTCCCACAAACAAGGGGGTCTCATACACCAATTTGGTGTTTGGCTGCGTCCCTTGTCCCACAAACAAGGGGGTCTCATACACCAATTTGGTGTTTGGTTGTGCGAAGGTGGGTCCCTTGTCCCACAAACAAGGGGGTCTCATAAACCAATTTGGTATTTGGTTGTGTCCCTTGTCCCACAAACAAGGAGATCTCATCTTGATGGGACCAGCCCAATTAGCCTTACAATACAATAATAAAGAGGTTGATTAAATATCAGGTTAAAGTGTTATGGATATTTTTTATTGTTTGATTGCGCATTCAATTTGAAGGGTACGAGAGTTGGTGTGGGGGACACCTGTCCTGGCCTTGAACCTCGCTATCCCACGCTTGGGTTTACACACCAAACCCTCACTCACTTCGGCGTTTTGACATTATGTTTTGTTGGTTTCTGGTTGCTGAGAGAGTTTCGCTCTATGTCTTTGGTGGTTGTTGCAATGGTGCTCGTCCTACTCTGTATATCTGAAGGTTCTGTAGACTGTTCTTTAGCTGCTGGTAGTTGGGGTTCTTCCAGGTGTTATGTTGGTTGTTTCGCTGACCGTTGTGAAAGGTTTCACTCATCTGCAACTCTGATATTTGTTGTGTGCTTCTGTTGTTTATTAGTTTGTTTTCCTACTCGACTGTTCCTCTGGTTATCTATTTATTCCTCTATGTTTTCCTCTTGCAAGTTGCGACCACAAAGGACCGGTTCCTTGGCTCTGCTCGTCACTGACAAGGTAAATTCTCTGTCCCTGTTATAGTTCTCTTTGCATTTTTGGGTTTTTGATGAGGATAGCCGCTCCTTGTGAGTAGGGGATTTTCCTTGTGGCTGCGACCTGGTCTCGGATTTCTCATTCCGAAGCCGTCTGCTCCTCTGGTAAGCTCTCAACCCTCTCCTTATTGTTGCACACTTTTTGTTTCCGTTTTGTATGCATACGCTCTAACACCTCTCTGTGGGCAGTGTCTGCAGGTGAATGGTGACTTCGGACACCAGTTTTCAGGGTTGTTGCTTCCTTGTAAAACTCGGTAGGGTCGTTCCTTTTCACTGAGATGTATCTCGTTTTATTTTTGTTCAAACTCCAGTGTTATGGTTGTTTGGTAGTTGTTTTAGACTTTGACAGCCTTGGTTCCTCACTTGCTGTTAAGTTATCTTGGGTTATACCCTTCTATGTAATGTATTTTGGTTCATGTAGTCGTTAGGTTTGTTTCTGGGTACTCAAACCCTGAGCCAGTTCCCTGTTGTTTTTCTTAATGCGACTCGTTCCACCTTTGACTATGGCTATTCTGGAATTTGTAACTTATTCTTAGGCAAATTGTTATTTGAAAAAGAAGGACTTTGTTTAGATAATGGTGTATTACCTGGAAATACAGTGCGTTCGTTTTTAAAGTAGGAACTGTTGTTTCTATAGTGATATCTCCTTATCGCTTGTTCGCCCTCTGTGGGATTACTGTTGTTTGTTGTCTGGAACTGAAATTTCGCTCTCTGTTACTTGTATGGTTCAACTGTTGTTAGTTCCGTCTTCAAGACACTTTGTAGTCAATTCGCTAGTAGAAAATAATTGTTTTGGAAAAGGAAAGAAAAGAATAAAAAGTCTCTGCTCTTTATCGATGCACACAGTAATTAATTTAGAGGAGATGGAAAGCTATAGATAGACATAGGTTTTCTACAGAAAAGAAATTTTTATTTATTTTTCCTTCTGTTCTCTAGTCGAACCCTTACAAAATATGAAATTTTTTCTTTTGTACTATTTCGAGACAGTTTTGTCTTAACTACTCACAATTGTATTTGCAGTTGTATGTGCAGTTACATAGTTATATCAACTACTTTTGGTTTTTCTTGCTCTGTTGCAATACATTTTTGTACGTAAGACAACTGAAATCTTCCCCATCAGCACTCCTTTCTATTTTTCCCAGTTCTCGTAGCTCATGCACTCCGCAAGGATGCATGCCATACAAAATCTGAAAAGGACTGTAACCCGTTTTGCGATTTGGTGAATCATTATAAGTGAATTCCGCTTGAGCAAGCACATGATCCCACATCCGTGAGTTCTTTCCAACCAAACTTCATAGCAGGTTTCCCAAGCTCCTATTCACCACCTCTGTTTGCCCATCAGTTTGTGGGTGATATGCGGAGCTGAAATTCAACTGAGTGTCCAACTTCTTCCACAGGGTGCGCCAAAAGTGCCTTGTAAATTTCACATCCCTGTCTGAGATAATGGATCTCGGTAAGCCGTGCAACCTGACGATTTACGTGAAAAACAAGTGTGCTACGTGAGTGGCATCACTAGTTTTTCGACAAGGAATGAAATGTGCCATTTTCAAAAATTGGTCTACTACCACCATCACCGAGTTGAAACCTCGCTACGTCCTTGGTATACCCAAGACAAAATCCAAGCTAATTGAGTCCCACGATCTACTTGGAATAGGCAGTGGCGTGTAGAGTCCTGCATTTTGGCTGTGTCCTTTCACCAATTGGCACACTTTACACCTAGTCACATATCGTTGCACGTCCCCTCGCATATTTGGCCAGTGATAAAAGTGTCCTAACTGTTCTAATGTTTTGTCTATGCCGAAATGCCCGACTAGACCTCCACTGTGCTTCTCTTGAATAATACTCTCTCATCGAACAATCGGGAATGCATAATTGTCCCCCTTTATACAATAGCTTCTCCTGTAAATTATAGTCCAACCATGGACTATTGTTTCTTAGCAAAGGATTTTGACAAGCTTCATAAGCCTCTTTGAAATCCGTGTTGGTCTCATACAAGTCTTTCAAATGCTCAAAGCCCAACACTTGTATCGTACTCTCTTGCAAGAGCAAAGCTCTTCTGCTCAACGCATTTGCCACCTTGTTGGCCTGCCCGCTAATGTGTTTCAACACAAAAGTGAAACTCTGTAAATATTTGACCCACTTAGCATGCTTGTGATTCAGCTTATGCTGGTGCATCACATATTGCAGTGCAGAGTTATTAGAAAATAAAACAAACTCACTCCCCAACAGATAGTGTCTCCAATGCTTCAGTGCTTGGATGACAACATAGAATTCTTTGTCATAAGATGAATACTTCTACTTGCTCTCATTCAACTTCTCACTGAAAAACGCAACAGGTTTGTCTTCCTGGCTAAGTACAACTCCAATGGCCGTACCGCTTGCATCACAACGGACTTGGAAAAGCTTATTAAAATCAGGCAATCTTAGGATTGGCCTCTCAGTGATTTTTTCCTTCAATAACTGGAAGCTCCTCTCTGCTGCTTCAGTCCAACGGAAAGGCTGACTCGTCTTCTTAATAGTATCCAACATAGGCGCGCAGATTCCACTAAAATCTCTGATAAATTTACGGTAAAAACTTGCCAACCCATGAAAACTACGAACCTCAAATAGGCTCTTTGGGGATGGCCAGCTAATAATAGCTGCAACTTTTTCTGGGTCCATCTTCAACTCGTTCTCTGCAATCACAAAACCCAGATAAACTAGTTCTCTTTGAAAAAAAGTACATTTTTTAAGATTTATCAGCAGCTTATTCTGCTGCAATTTCTCCATCACACTTCGAACATGTCGAAAGTGTTCCTCCTTAGTCTTGCTGAAAATTAATATATCATCAAGATACACTATCACAAACTTTCCAATGAACTCTTTCAGCATTTCGTTCATCAGTCACATAAAGGTACTAGGGGCATTACTTAATCTGAATGGCATTACCAGCCACTCATACAGCCCTTCATTAGTCTTGAATGTTGTTTTCCATTCATCCCCTTCCCTGATCCGGATCTAGTGATAACTTCTCTTCAAATCGATCTTCGAGAAGTATGCTGCCCCGCTTAGGTAGTCCATCATATCGTCCATCCGTGGCAGTGGAAACCTGTACCTGATGGTAATCTTGTTGATGGCCCTCAAATCCGTGCACATTCACCATTCTCCTCCTTTCTTGGGAGCGAGAACTATCGGAACTGCACAGGGGCTCAAACTCTCCATTATCAGCCCTTTATCTAGCAATTCCTGCACCTGTTTTCTGATCTCCTCGTTATATTTGGGGCTGATCCGGATTTAAACAGGAACGCAACAAATTACAGAGATAACCATAAACACAAAGATGCAACGGAAATAATACTTCATTTCATTAATGTAAAATACTGAGATATGCTTACAAACATAAAATGGAAATAAACAGCTAGGGCAATGGTAGCTTATCTCTGAGAAGAGATGTGGTGGTTACATGCCTCTAAACTGTGTTAAAATGAAGCTTGAAGACCTATTTATTGTTGAGAAACAATGGAAAACCCTTAACATCCCAAAACCTAACCCTAGAAGATGAAACGCCAAATTGTGACCCGTTTGGGTAAATTGGTACATCAATTTCCCGGGGTCGTAACTTTGGCATACGATTTCCGTTTGGCGCGTACAATAACTCGTTAGAAAGACCTATCCGAGAAATATAACTTTGGGAAGGGAAACATCAGTCCACGCACCCACGTTGCCCCCATATTTCCCAAAAAACGTCGTTTAGGGCCTCAAAATGGCTCTGGAAGTTCAGGACCTGAAAAACTGCTAAAAATAGTAAATTGTGATACAATTAAGGAAACTGAAAAACTGAAAGAGATAGTTTTGGGGGTCCAAATGGGATAGGTAGGTGGCCACCAACATCCACCTGGATCAGGGGCTTATCCGGTATGTTTCCTTGTTCGGTAGACTTGCTCCAGGTTTAAAGTCAATGTGATGACTGATACTCCTCTTAGGAGGTAGTTTATTTGGTAGATCATCCACTATGATATCACTAAACTCCTGCAACATCTCCTGAATTTCTTCTAGTAAATCTGAAATTTCAGTGTGTAGTAACATTGTCTTTGGCCTCCTTACTACAACATAATTCACTTTGTTGTCTTCAATCTGCTTTAAAAACTATTTTCCACCCATTAATAACACTTTTGTTCCGCTTGTTTATGTTGTTTCTTCCTCCTTGATGGGCACAAGTGTGTGCTTAATCCCATCCTTGACAAACTTGTAACAGTTTGTCTTCCCATCATGCACTACCTTCCGGTCATACTGCCATGGCCTTCCTAGTAGTATATGACATACGTCCATTGGCATAATATCACAAATAACCTTGTCTTTATACCTGCCAATATGGAACTCAACTTCACACTGTTCGTCAACCAACAACTGATGGCCTTTCTGCAACCACGATACCTTGTAGGGAGTGGGGTGCTTCAGCCGCTTCAAACCCAACTTCTCTACCATCTCTGTGGCAACCAGATTATCGTTGCTCCTACTGTCGATAATCAACTTGCAACATTTTCCGTGTGACTTACAAACTATCCAGAATAATGCCTTCCTTTGAGTTTGTTCAGTTGTCTCCTTGGCTGGTTTCAACAACACTTTATTCAGAACTAAGGCTTCCCCTGTTTCCGGCACATTTTTTGCTTCCTGGGGTGGTGCCTCTGCGTCCTCTGTGGTGGGCTCCAGTATTCTAGCATTAATGCTACAACTCCTGGGGCTTCCTATCTCTAATTTTATCAACCCGGTAGTTCGTACAAACTTGGAAGCGACGGTGCTGTATGCACAAGTACTAGCTCTTGCCGCAGCTGTCACTTGGTCAGCTGGCACAAGTCCGCTAGGGCTCAAGCCAACTTCTATATGCTCTCAGAAGAAGCTTTCTAAATGATGGACGAAGGCTATCTCAAAGGAAATTAATCTACTTTGAAAAAATGAACTAAAAGCCAACCAAAACATGGAAACCCTAGTAAACCCTAATCTGACTAGCTTAATCTCTATGATGCGATGGTGGGAGTGCAAATGTCTAAGAATGATGCCATTACTTCTAGTGATATGAAATGCATGAAATTAAACTACTTTCATTGAAGAGAACATTGTTTTTATATTTTTTCTTAAGTGGTGGAAGTGATTATGACAGTGTTTCTTATTAGGGTTTGACTGTGCAGGGGTAGTGTGAAGGGAAGAAAGCTTGGGAAAGGTCAGGGAGGCTAGGAGAGGTTCCAGGGGACCTCTAACATCTTCCCACAGAAGTCTACAACGTTCAGATGCTCAGCAACCGAGTTTGCAGGCTTCTACAGGATGTCTGCAGGGGATCCTACAGGAAGTCTCGGGATTTCTACAGGAAGGTATGTGGTTGGAGTTTTGGGTGATGGAGGAGTGGAGGAAGTGTATGGGTGAATAGGTAGGATGGAAATGAGGCTTGTGATGGCTCAGGAACAGAGAACTAAAGTGGAGAAAGAGTGCATGCATGGATCTATAATTAAAATAACCATATGGCAGCTTGCATGAAAGCATAAGACTGCGTTTTTTTTGGTGGTTGGTACAGACTGCACCCCAATCTCTAAACAGAGATGGCAGCGAGTACACTATCAACCCTTTGTTGACTCAATGAATTACAAACCTCCTACTCTAATCTAAACAACTAAAAACACTTGAACTGTAAACTAACTCAATCACATAAAAGAAATCAAATCAGCCGACTGTAAATTCTAAATGCATACCAAAACAAGGAAATAAAGTGCTGAAAGGACACAAGTAACAATACAAGGAAGGGGAGGTCTATGGCTCTCAGGTTGGGCCCTAACCTGAGAGCTATAGCTCCCTTAAAAACTCCGAATTGAATCCAAATCTTCCTTCCTTTATTAAATAATCATGAGTCTAACATCATGCCAAAACTGGCTTACAAAAAGACTAACTGGCTAACCAAATTGACTAACTAGCTAACCCCAAAATGACTAACTGAAATGAGGTCTTAAGCCCACTTATATATACAATTTGAGGACCCAACAGTCCTAAAATTTAGGGACTTGGCTGCCCAAGACTTGGAGTTAATAGCAGTCCTACTTGACTTGCTTGGCTGCCCTTGTGCTGATTGATTCGGTGGCCCTTGAACTCCGAGTTGATGGTGGAGAATTCGAGGTAAGGGCCCATAAATGAAGGGGACACTTTCCTACAAATCCTCTAGCTTGTTCTCCCACGAATTTGGCTGCCAAGTGCTCATTAAGACCTTCAATTTTGTCTCCAAGTTGACCAAAAAGGCTACACAAAGCACCCATTAGACTTGTTGGCATAATGACTAACCAAATTCACTCTATTAACATAAAAATAATCAAAAACATGCAATAAACAAATGAGAATGGTGGACTAAGCCAAATTAGGAGGTTGAATGAGCCCAAATATTTGTCCATTTTTGGGGCTCATCATCACCCCCCTACTGAAAGTGTTGCTCATCCTCTGAGCAACCAAATCTCTCCCCTCGTCTTTGATGGCCCTGGTGGCTTCCTTGGCTAGCATCTTGGCCGATTTCTCCTTTGGCTTCCCTCTTTTCAAACTTTCCTGTAGAAACTGTTTGTTGGTTTCCTGTAGAAACAATCCTCTGTTTTCCTGTAGAAACAGTCCTTTGTCTTCCTGTAGAACAGTCTACTAACTGTTCTCTGTCTTCCTGTAGAACAGTTACTAACTGTTCTCTGTCTTCCTGTAGAAGCAGTCTGTGTCAACTGTTTTGGTCTGCGTGGCTGAGGGTGCCTTCTTCTTGAACTGTGCTGCTAGGCATGGTGAGAATACCCGTGTGACAGTGTCACATTTTTCATCATCATTCATCACTGCTTCATTGAGATCTTGATCTGTCTAGACAGATCTGAATATAGAGCCGAGATGTAACCCTTGTTATTTCTGCACTATATACACAGTCTTCTTTGTCCATCCAGGATACTGCGTTTCAGGTATGCCGAGCTTGTAATTGCTTCAGTGATAGATTTAGAGCTACTTTTCACTCGAACCATATAACAGCCACAAAAAGAAAAAAAAGTAGTTTATATGTGCACAGGTGAGCGTTACAGTGGTTTATCATTATCATGTGGAGCATTTGTTAACAGGAACCTTGGAAGAGAATGTGATGCAGCGCTATTTGAAAGAAATTCCGTGTATCCCACAAGCAAACCACCATTCTTGACCCACAGGCAGACTGGTTTTAATTGTCCCCACTTCAACCAAGCTAGTTCACCACCCTTTAAAATCTCATGCATGGAAATGGTATTTTTGAGCCTACCTTTCTTCAAGCTTCACTGTGTCCTGCTTGGCTGTGGGTGATTTTCTTTTCAGCTGGGCTGTGGCAGCCTTCATCTTCTCCCCCTTTCTGCTCTTCTTCCTCACTGTTAGAAGGACTGATATCTTTGGCCAAAACTCTTCATTTTTGTCCAACAGTTCAGTTCACCACATGACATAATCTCAATACGTTCATCCACCAATGGTCCTGGACATCCTTGCAAGTTAGCTATCACGACATCCTTCCCAGCAGCATATTTTCCTGTGTCTTCATTGCCATTCTCATCCAATGAGGATGTTGATGGTCCTTGCATTTCTGGCAAAAAAAAACATCCTGCTGAGTAGCCTCTGTTACACATCTCCCTGCATGATCTTCATTTATTTCTCCCAATATTGGAATTGAAATAGGTTGTTTTGACTGTCCAGAATCAACATGTTTTTCTTGAAAAGATGCAATAACAGTTGTGTTGTGTCCAGCATCATTGTCTGACAACACCATGTCCCTTGGATTTTCATTCATCCCACCTTGTCGTGTATCCTCCATCTCTGTCAGACTGCTCCGGAAGGCTATGCTGTATTTCCTGTAGAAGACTTCACCCGTTTCCTGTAGAACGTGATTCGGCCTTTGAGTGAGCCCGATGCACTAGAGAAATTCGAAAATAGGTAGGAAACTCAGCGGAGGTCGATAGATTAAGCCGATTGTGGAAGCAGAGGATGTATACTTTGAGTGAGCATGATGCAAGTGCAAGTTGACTAACAGCTGAGCGCTCAGATTTCTGCGTGATTTTTGGAGTGAGGTGGCACATACGTGTGCTGGCTTATGCGACTGTTTTGCAATCATGAACTGCAGTGGTCACTATTTGTTCTCTGCTTGAAATCTCATCGATTCAGTTGCACTGGAGTTAGACTGCCCATACTGTCCGTTTTTTGACTTTCACGTGCATGGCTGACCCATGCATGCTGCGTGACTTGCTAGAGAACTGGACATCAAGTGAACCTTCCTAAATTCGTGGCTTAATTCCATCACTCCATTCGTTCATGCAGTTCTTGAATTAGATTCATGCAATAGAGGAATAGGTTTTGTCACGTACCTGAAGCCAAACGGCTGCTTGTGAAGCTTCTTGCTGCTGCATGCTCTGATCCTTTGATTGCATGAGGCTTGGCTAATGATTTTTGATTTCTTTTCCTTGTGCAGGTGTCCTCTGGCCGGATCTGAGCTGCATGCAATCGTTTCCACGTTCAACTCTGCCCGTTCAAGCTGCTGCTGCTGCATGGTCACAAAACCAGAACTTCTTTTTGCCATTTCTCCCAAACGGTAGATCGGATTGATCTGAAACTCGGTGAGCATGTTCCTACCATCATTATGCATCTCCCATAGAAAATTCGTGATCAATGGATGCACGGATTTCGAGAAAAATGGAAAATGGCTGAAGATTTCAGAGCTTGATTTCTTGGAAACCGTGCATCGGAATCGGCTGAAACTGCTTGGGTAGGTTACCATCACTCACATGCATATCGCCATGAAACAGGTTTTGAAACGGATGCACGATATGGAGAAAATGCAAAAATGGCTGATGGTGATGGAGGCGGATTTCTTAGAAACCGTGCACCGGAATTGGCTGAAACTGCTCAAGCATGTTGCCATCACACTTGTACAATTCCCCATAAAACGGTTTGTCAAATGGATGCATGGTTTTCAATTTATGGCAAAAACAAATTTTGCTCTAGGTATTTTTGCTTCAAGGCCTTTTGCATGTGTTTGCATCGTATGACAAAATGAATTTTGGCTGTGATGCAGGTATGGAGATGATGGAGGAGGAGTTGGAAGATTGCATGAGGACTTCTGAACCCTTGATGAAGCTACCATGTTCGCCAAACCACTTTTTGAAATCCATGTCTAGTTTCCCACAATTTCTACAGGAAGTTCCTGTAGAAGCACAATGAGAAGCACAATGAGGTGGAAAAAATGATGGAGAAAGGCAAGGGATGGACACACAAGTGCTTGTAGGCCTAATCAACAGATTCCCACCATCAGATTCCATTTTAGACTTGAATTTGGTTCGTCCAAAGGTTCTATAGGATGTTTCCTGTAGAAATACAGAGCTTCCTGTAGAAGGCATAAGAAAAATTCCTTTAACCTTGATTTGAGTGCTCCTCCTGTCATGAAAAGTCCTTCTTGAAACCTGCAATTAGCCAATGGAAATAGTTTTATTTTTATTTTTCTTTTTTCTCTTTTTTTTGAAAAACAACTAGGGCACCTCATGGAGGTTTTCACCCTAATTGCCTGCCCTGGGCGCCTCCAAGGGAGGTTTTCACCCAGAGATCTTATTCTTTTTTTCCTCTTTTTTTTCCAACCCATTGACCGCCTCATGGAGGTTTTCAATCAATGAGCCAATCTAAGGCGCCTCCGAGGAGGTTTTCACCTTAGATTTCTATTTTCCTCTTTTTTCATTTTTTTCTTTTTCTTTTTTCTTTTTTTTTTTTTTTTTCTTTTTTTTTCTACCCTACCCTACTTGAAAAACAAAATCGTTCTCAAGTATAGGAATACTTCCAATGGAGCCATGTGCACATCGAGATTAGAGACAAAATGATGTGGAGGCTCGAAATGCATGCTTGGATAGGTATCCAGATCTCAGAGACCAAATGATCTGACCTTGAAGGGATCAAACATAGCTGAGGAAGAGAGTACTGCTGCAACTTAGTGACTGTCTGGAACCATGTCTCAATATAGCTTTGATATCCTTGGTCCTTTTGCTGATCTCGATCATCCTTCATGTCACCTTCTATCATGTCATTCTCATCTTCCTCCTTTTGCTGATCTTTCTCTTGAATACATGGAAGATTTGATGGTAACCATGAGGGAACTCTCTCGATCTTTGATTCTGATCTATTCTCTTCATCAAGTGCAGCCCATGGTTCTTTGATCTCCTCTTTTGAATCTTCTTTTGCTGGATGTGATCCTTCAATGCTTTCAAGATGATCTCTTTTTTGCAATGCTTTTCCTGAGCTATGGTGAAGATCATTGAGCTCAAGAGGAGTCAATTGGATATGTTGTGCCTCAGCTTTGCAATTGGGTTGAGATGCTCCATTGTATGGCTTTGTAAATGGTACGGGTAGTTGAGTGGAGGTGTGAAATTGAGATGGAGATGGATGGAATTGTGGCTGGGTAGGCATTTGGGGTTGCCTTGGTGGAGGAGGAGGCGATGGTTGTGGATGAGCAGGTGGTGGAGGAAAATGAGCGGGATGAGAGTTGTACTGGGGCCTCCACTCCTGATAAGGTGCATTCCACTGAGGCGGTGGCTGAGCATAAGAGTGAAACGAATGAGCAGTTGGTTGGGCATAATATGGATCTGTGAAGGAACAAGGAGGAAGTGTGAACCAGGAAGGATGAGCAGGGGGACCCCAAGAAGGCATGAAAGTGGCTTGATAGGGGTCATAATAAGTCTCGGGTGTCCCTTGCAATTCCTGCTGGTAAGATTTAGGTCCAGGCGGCTTCCTTTGGTTCATATGATATAGTGATTCAGTGGCTCCTTTGGCTCTCTGATATGCAACTTTAAATCTGGGTAAGGAAGGGCACTGATTTGTAGGATGGTATTCTTCACAGACAAAACACACTTCTATGGAGTACAATGGACATTCGTTCCTAGGATGCTTTCCAGTGCACCTAGGACAAAAAATGACCAAAGCCCTCTTAGCTTCCTCTTGCTTCTGATGGATCCGCAAGGCATCCAGTTGCATGGCAAGAAACTGCCTCATATCACTCTTGAAATCTTTGATCTGATTTTCAATTTCATCTTTGGACAAGATGTTGCTCCCAACATTTCTACTTGTAGCCATTTGCTCCAGAGGAATGTTTTCTTCTTCTTCTCCCCTAGAGGTTCTTTAAATATGCCTTGATGTCCACCCAGGGGTTCTTCAATCACAACCATCGAAGAAGAGAGAAGGCTGTGTGAAGCAGTGGGGGTGTTTTGCAATCATTTTTCTAACTTATCTCTACTCCTACAAGGCATGAAATGAAATCTTTTTGCTTGATTTTTGCTTTTTTTCTACTTCTACTTGAAAAACTGAAATAAATTGAACTGCAACTAACTATCTCGCTAAAATGAACATGCGGAATTGAAATGAAAGCAGGAAAAGACTAATCTATTTTGCTCAAATGAAATTGCAGGAATGAAAGGCTAATCTATGCTTGCAGAATTGAAATGCTAATCTACGCTTGCAGAAATGAAATTGCGGAATTGAAATGCTAATCTATGAAAGTGGGAAATGCTAATCTATGAAAGCAGGAAATGATAATCTATGAAAGCAGGAAATGTCTATGCTACTTTTGCAGAATGGAAATGAAATAAACTACTTAGCAGAAGGCAAGAGTAAGAAAATAGAAGAAAAGCGACAATCACCAATACTACGGCGCCAAAAAGATGGTGGGCTCCAGTATTGTAGCAATAATGCTACAACTCCTGGGGCTTCCTATCTCTAATTTTATCAACCCGGTAGTTCGTACAAACTTGGAAGCGACGGTGATGTATGCACAAGTACTAGCTCTTGTCGTAGCTGTCACTTGGTCAGCTGGCACAAGCCCGCTAGGGCTCAAGCCAACTTCTATATGCTCTCAGAAGAAGCTTTCTAAATGATGGACGAAGGCTATCTCAAAGGAAATTAATCTACTTTGCAAAAATGAACTGAAAGCCAACCAAAACATGGAAACCCTAGTAAACCCTAATCTGACTAGCTTAATCTCTATGATGCAATGGTGGGAGTGCAAATGTCTAAGAATGATGCCATTACTTCTAGTGATATGAAATGCATGAAATTAAACTACTTTCATTGAAGAGAACATTGTTTTTATATTTTTGCTTAAGTGGTGGAAGTGATTATGACAGTGTTTCTTATTAGGGTTTGACTGTGCAGGGGTAGTGTGAAGGGAAGAAAGCTTGGGAAAGGTCAGGGAGGCTAGGAGAGGTTCCAGGGGACCTCTAACATCTTCCCACAGAAGTCTACAACGTTCAGATGCTCAGCAACCGAGTTTGCAGGCTTCTACAGGATGTCTGCAGGGGATCCTACAGGAAGTCTCGGGATTTCTACAGGAAGGTCTGTGGTTGGAGTTTTGGGTGATGGAGGAGTGGAGGAAGTGTATGGGTGAATAGGTAGGATGGAAATGAGGCTTGTGATGGCTCAGGAACAGAGAACTAAAGTGGAGAAAGAGTGCATGCATGGATCTATAATTAAAATAACCATGTGGCAGCTTGCATGAAAGCATAAGACTGCGTTTTTTTTTTGTGGTTGGTACAGACTGTACCCTAATCTTTAAACAGAGATGGCAGCGAGTACACTATCAACCCTTTTTTGACTCTAATGAATTACAAACCTCCTACTCTAATCTAAACAACTAAAAACACTTGAACTATAAACTAACTCAATCACATAAAAGAAATCAAATCAGCAGACTGTAAATTCTAAATGCATACCAAAACAAGGAAATAAAGTGCTGAAAGGACACAAGTAACAATACAAGGAAGGGGAGGTCTATTGCTCTCAGGTTGGGCCCTAACCTGAGAGCTATAGCTCCCTTAAAAACTCTGAATTGAATCCAAAGCTGCCTGCCTTTATTGAATAATCATGAGTCTAACATCATGCCAAAACTGGCTTACAAAAAGACTAACTGGCTAACCAAATTGACTAACTAGCTAACCCCAAAATGACTAACTGAAATGAGGTCTTAAGCCCTCTTATTTATACAATTTGAGGACCCAACAGTCCTCCTAAAATTTAGGGACTTGGCTGCCCAAGACTTGGAGTTAACAACAGTCCTACTTGACTTGCTTGGCTGCCCTTGTGCTGATTGATTCGGTGGCCCTTGAACTCCGAGCTGATGGTGGAGAATTCAAGGTAAGGGCCCATAAATGAAGGGGACACCTTCCTACAAATCCTCGAGCTTGTTCTCCCACGAATTTGGCTGCCAAGTGCTCATTAAGACCTTCAATTTTGTCTCCAAGTTGACCAAAAAGGCTACACAAAGCACCCATTAGACTTGTTGGCATAATGACTAACCAAATTCACTATATTAACATAAAAATAATCAAAAACATGCAATAAACAAATGAGAATGGTGGACTAAGCCAAATTAGGAGGTTGAATGAGCCCAAATATTTGTCCATTTTTTGGGCTCATCACTCTGGCTGCACAACATACACTCCTCTTTGACTAGCTTGTTCCGCTTCAGGACACTCAAAAGACCTGTGCCCCCACTTGTGGCACCTGTAGCACTAATAGGTAGCTCCTCTGCCCCAACCATTTCCCCTTCCTCGCTGATATGGCCTTCCTCCTCTAGTGCTGTCTCCTTTTTCTGCTATCCCTGAAGTTTTAGAACTGCTGCCCTCTTCACTATTATTGGCAGTTCGTCCTCTGCCATAGGATTGTCCTCTTCCTCTACCGGTTCCCCATCCTCTTCTAGCATTTTGTTTTCTTGTGATCTTCTCCTTTGCCTTCATGGCACTCTGGTATGCTTCTTCTATATTCCTTGGGGAAAGAATGCTTATCTCATCCAATATTTCCAGCCTTAGGCCATTCACATACCTGGTTGTCTTTTCCAGGGTATCCTCCGTATACCCAGCTCTTAAATTTACCCGGTAGAATTCTTCAGTATATTCTCTCACTGTCATCCCTTTTTGCCTCAAATTCTGCACTTGCCGATGCAGTGCAATCTGGTAATCTTTGGGCAAAAATTTGCCCTTCATATTGGCCACCATTCTTGGCCATTTCTTTATTGGAAACTTATTCATCCTTCTTTTCGCTTGGACACTATCCCACCACAAGGCTACGTGTCCTTTCAGCTTGGCTGCAATGAACTTAACTCTCTGATATTCGCTGACCTCTTCACATTTGAAATACTTGTCCAACTCGCTAATCCAGTCTAACAGAACTTTTGTGGACAAGCTGCCATCATAATTTGGAATTTCTGGCTTAGGATTGCTGCTAGCCAACAAGACCGACCTCAACAATCTAATATCAGGTCCTTCCTCATCCGATCCATCCGTCGCAACTATAGCTTCTTCTTCACTGTCATCTCCTACCTTCGGATCCCTTCTCCTTCCTGCTTCAACCGCCTCCAAACGGGCAGTAAGGATCCTAATCTCCTCCCGCAATCCTTCTTCTGCTACTCTCTGAGCACCTCTTCCACGACCTCGTCTTCCAACTTCCATTTCTTCCAATAAATCTCCAAAACCTGCTCTGATACCACAATATGATGGGACCAGCCCGATTAGCCTTACAATACAATAATAAAGAGGTTGATTAAATATCAAGTTAAAGTGTTATGGATATTTTTGATTGTTTGATTGCGCATTCAATTTGAAGGGTACGAGAGTTGGTGTGGGGGACACCTGTCCCGGCCTCGAACCTCACTATCCGCACTTGGGTTTAGACACCAAACCTTCACTCACTTCGGCATTTTGACATTATGTTTTGTTGGATTTTGGTTGCTGAGAGAGTTCTGCTCTGTGTCTTTGGTGGTTTTTGCAATGGTGCCCATCCTGCTCTATATGTCTGAAGGTTTTTTAGACCGTTCTTTAGTTGCTGGTAGTTGGGGTTCTTCTGGGTGTTATGCTGGTTGTTTCGATGACCGTCGTGAAGGGTTTCACTCATCTACAACTCTAATATTTGTTGTGTGCTTCTGCTGTTTATTAGTTTGTTTTCCTACTTGACCGTTCCCCTGGTTATCTATATTTTCCTCTATGTTTTCCTCTTTCAGGTTGCAGCCACAAAGGACTGGTTCCTTAGCTCTGTTTGTCACTGACAAGGTAAATTCTCTGTCCTTGTTATAGTTCTCTTCGCATTTTTGGGTTTTTGCTGAGGATAGCTGCTCCTTGTGAGCAGGGGATTTTCCTTGTGGCTGCGACCTGGTCTCGGATTTCTCATTCCGACGTCGTTTGCTCCTCTGGTAAGCTCTCAACCCTCTCCTTATGGTTGCACACTTTCCGTTTCCATTTTGTATGCACAGGCTTTAACACCTCTCTATGGGTGGTGTCTGTAGGTGAAGGGTGATTTCGGACGCCAGTTTTCAGGGATGTTGCTTCCTTGTAAAACCCGGTAGGGTCGTTCCTTGTCACTAAGATGTATCTCGTTTTATTTTTGTTCAAACTCCAGCATTCTGGTTGTCTAGTAGTTGTTTTAGACTCTGAGAGCCTCAGCTCCTCACTTGTTGTTAAGTTATCTTGGGTTATGCCCTTCTATGTAATGTATTTTGGTTCCTGTAGTCGTTAGGTTTGTTTCTAGGTACTCAAACCATGAGCTAGTTGCCGGTTGTTTTTCTTAATGCGACTTGTTCCACCTTTGACTGTGGCTATTCTGGAATTTGTAACTTATTCTTATGCAAATTGTTATTTGAAAAGGGACTTTGTTTAGATAATGGTGTATTACCTAGAAATACAGTGCGGTCGTTTTTAAAGTATGAACTGTTGTTTCTGTAGTGATCTCTCCTTATCGCTTGTTCACCCTCCGTGGGCTTACTGTTGTTTGTTGTTTGGAACTGAAATCTCGCTCTCTGTTACTTGTATGGCTTCAACTGTTGTTAGTTCCGTCTTCGAGACACTCTGTAGTCAATTCGCCGGTAGAAAATAATTGTTTTGGAAAAGGAAAGAAAAGAATAAAAAGTCTCTGCTCTTTATCGTTGCACACAGTAATTAATTAGAGGATAACCAGTTAGTTGTAACTGTGATTCATTTCTCTGTTTGGGTCAATGCACACAGTAATTAATTTAGAGGAGATGGAAACACAATAATTAATTTAGAGGAGATGGAAAGCTATAGATAGACACAGGGGTTCTGCAGAAAATAAATTCTTATTTATTTTTCCTTCTGTTCTCTAGTCGAACCCTTACAAAATATGAAATGTTTTCTTTTTTACTATTTCGAGACGGTTTTGTCTTAACTGCTCGCAATTGTATTTGCAGTTGTATGTGTAGTTACATAGTTATAGCAACTACTTTTGGTTTTTCTTGCTCTGTTGGAATACATTTTGTACGTAAGACAACTGAAAATAATAAAAAGAAAACAACAGAGAAAGCAATTGTATTTGCAGTTGTATGTGTAGTTACATAGTTATAACAACTACTTTTGGTTTTTCTTGCTCTGTTGGAATACATTTTGTACGTAAGACAACTGAAAATAATAAAAAGAAAACAACAGAGAAAAGGCGGTTGTAACAACCTTTATCTGACTATGACACTCTTAATTGCTATTGAACTAACAAATTAAAGAAAAAAAACATATAAGTCCCTAATTAATGTCTTGACCAGTAAATGAAAATGAAACTAAACCATGAAATGTGAACCTGTTCTTTTTAACTGAGACCAAACACCTCAGCCATGACACCCTCAGCTGGATGCTCTTGCATCACATACACCAATTTTCTGTGGGGGTCTCATACACCAATTTGGTGTTTGGCTGCACGAAGGTGGGTCCCTTGTCCCACAAACAAGGGGGTCTCATACACCAATTTGGTGTCTAGCTGTGCGAAGGTGGGTCCCTTGTCCCACAAACAAGGGGTTTCATACACCAATTTGGTGTTTGGGTGCGCGAAGGTGGGTCCCTTGTCCTACAAACAAGGGGGTCTCATACACCAATTTGGTGTTTGGCTTGGCCTTGACCTTAAAATTGGATAATAATTATAATAATAATAATAATAACTTGTTTTGTGTGGTGTCAACCACTCTTTGGGCACTCCTCATACTTATTGCCACAAATTTCTCAAACAAGTCTTTGGCCTAGTAAGTGGTAGTCTTGGATGCTTCCACTATTCCAATAACATTTGTTACTGTCTCTGCAAATATAAGAGTAACTTGAAACAAATATTGTATTATGTACCATAAAAATAATCATTCATTTAAAACTTTTAAATTAATTTAAAATTGCAATTTACACTTTATTACCATCACAATTTTATATATAAAAAAAACTCAATAATATTTTTATAAAAATATTAAAAAATATCAAAATAATAAAACCATATGAGAATTACATATACACTCTATTTCTATGCTTTACAATTTCAAAATGATACCTCTCATCATACATTTGAAAAATCCATAAGAAAATGTAACTTTTTAAATAACCATTAATATTTGTCAAACCCATCAGCTAAACAAAAAAAATTAAAAAAATTATTCCCTCGTACCAAAAAAGGGGCAATTTCTTAATA
This sequence comes from Pinus tabuliformis, assembly GCA_031772625.1. NCBI lineage: Eukaryota > Viridiplantae > Streptophyta > Pinopsida > Pinales > Pinaceae > Pinus > Pinus tabuliformis. The sequence goes on from CM062818.1 coordinate 1,874,220,749, forward strand.
ATAGTTTAATTTGTCAAACCCATCAACCATCTCATTTTAGGCAGATTTATCCAACTTTAAGGATATCTACTATACAATCATGAAATTTAATTGTGTTTGCTAACTCGAACTGAACTTGAGAGTAGTAATTTAATTGTGTGTTATTGATTTGGGGTGAGCAGTAAAATGAAGTGGAGCCCTTCGATAACACAAATTTATAATCGAGTTAAAAACGATTTACTATTATAGTTCCGGATGGTCTTAAAATGCTTTTCTTTGTCCAATTCTCGTTGTGTCATTCTGTTTCCCGATTGTCTCGATAAATCCCCCACCTCTCCCCACCTTGAAAATTAAAGCAAAAGGAATTTCTTCTTTAACAGTCAAGACATTACATCACACACGCCATTTTAAACCATGAAAGGATATTACCATGAAAGGATATTACAACTTAAAAAGAAAAGACCTAATCGGAACAAGGAAGTTACATTTTTTCCTAAAAAGAAAATCATGATATTATAATGAGGATATATAAAACAAAATGTTCAGATAATTTTGAAAGAATTTGATGAAAATCTTGATTACTACGGATAGATTGTATCTCTTTTATAAAAAAATCAAGTTGAACAGATAACCATCATATAATATGTACACAGAATACAGGTTAAAAGCAAGGAACCTACATGGACCGAGTTCCCTAATTGGCGACGCTAATTTAAACAAATGAAAGGAAATTACAACGTAAAGACGCAAACCCTGAGTGGAACAAGGAAATTAGGAAATCACAACGTAAAGATACGAAACCACCTAAGTGGAACCAGGAAATTACATATGAGAAACAAGAAACCTAATTGAAACAACCTTCTCAGCCCTTCCAACTCTCTGTTTCCATTATTTCATACAAAGGAGAGGTCCATTCAGGGAATTGATTTTGGTTGTATTCCTTCCATTCTTTCCACCATTCCATGAAGCTGCTTCCTTCCAAGAAAACATCGGAGGAAATGTCGCGATCATTGATCAACCTTGTCACATAACCTTCAAACATTTCAAGGCTTTCCAGCTTTTGGTGTTGGCCCTGTTCCAGGATTTTCATTTCTTTCAAAGCCTCTTCGACATGTGCCCAAAAGCATGAGTCCTGAGTGAGGGATGCAAGCTTGGTGCGACCGCTCCGACCTCTTGAACTGCGAGTGTTTTCCTTCTCTTCCATCCATTTCTGAAGAACTTTATGACGAGTGGGTCTTCCATCTGAAAGATAGTTGCCTTTACCATTAGACATGCCATAATAATGTGCAATATCCAGAGGCTCTACAAGTCTTCTATACGCAGTGCCAGCATTTATCCACTTATTTTGGGATTGGAAATCACTTGGCAATTCATGACCCTCCCATGCTTCAATAATGCCATCCCAGAATATCCCCAGACTTATCCTACGCCCATCAGCTTCTATATCCGGAAAATTGTCATGGTTCTTCAAGGTATCATAATACCCGATGCAACCCTGTTTCTCACAACGCTCTTTATACCACTCAAGCTCTGCCATAGTACTTTGCTTTAGGCTTAATTCAACAGCTAACTTAGCAACGTTTCTTCTATGCTTGTTTTCCATGCTTCCTGCTATTTGTAGGGCAATCTGTGCATGATCATCCTGCAAAACGTTGACATCACCGATTCAAGAACACGGTTGAGTCTCAGTTAGTGAGGCTAAAGAAGAAAATAAAATTCAGAAATGCAGATAAAAGTCAATATCACATTATAATTTAATATCAAACTCCTACACCATAAAAGACAAGAAAAACTTTTAGAGAAATTTTCACTGAAAAGATTTAAAGGTTGTTATGAGGAAGAGGAAATTAATATTTACGTGAGCTCCGACACCAAGGGCTTCCAGTTGCAATGAAATTCCCATCTTGTAAGAAGATTCTGAATCAGGTTTTGCAGTTATTTTCCCACTGATGGACATTTCTACGACATGATTCAAAACATAACCATACTCTATATGCTCTGAAAAGCAGTCATGTACAATAGTATCATAAGATTTTTCGTAGCTTTGCAGTGTCAAATGAAGAATCTTCAAAACGGTCTCAGAATTATCAATACAAGCCGCCCCCTCGCTTGAACAAAACATGTAAGTGCCAAAAGGTCTGTAGGGGCTTCTCTTGACAACTCCATCTGACTCCCTCAGAGAGTCAGGCCCATAGTTTGTTACTGTATTATTATACTGCAGGACAATATTAAGAAGGGTCCTACAGGCATCTTGAATAAGAGAATCAGGTACAGTTTTACTCTCATTAGCCATTATGCATTGCCAATAAGGCAAAATAGCAATCAAGGGCTCAGCGATTGACTCAAGTGGTGCAAGGAGTATTCGAGGAACGATATCATGCTGTGAAACCACGTGCAAAAAGTTGCCTGCCCAATTTTCACGGGCAACTGCTTCAACAAGTCCTACATCCCCCACTAAAGGACTTCCAAATGTTATGCAAAAGGGAGAACTTTGCCTGAGCCTCTTTTCCAGTAGCCATAGTGTAGCCAAAGTTGCAACTGCCCCTCCTAAGGAATGACCCACAAATATAATGGGTTTCAGCTTCCTTTGTTTTGAGTCCGTATAAACCTGCATCTGTTTGGTCATGAAATACATCAACACAATGTCATTATTTTCCTTATCCTTTTCAAAAATTTCATCTCTAATCAGGGAAGAAGCAATCACTCTTTATGAAACTCGAAATATAAATCAATTTACCTTTGTTTGGAAATCTGTGTTCTCCATAATATGCAGGAACAACTGAAGAGCTCCCTGATGAACGCGAGCTGGTTGAGCATCATTACCCTTGAGGCAATCAGAGAAGACCTTGTTGTCAGTTTGTATATTGCCCTCTCCATATTTGCTCTCCTTGACAATAAAACCTTCTATTTCATGAAACGAAGGGAATGCAACATAGACAACGCCTTCATATTCATTTAGACTATAAGTCCCTGAGTTGTTTGCAAGAAGCGACTCTTCCCAAGTCTTGGACAGTATTCCGTACGAAACCAGAAAAGTTGCAATCTCCTGATTAACAGTGAATCTGCACCCAACATTTCTATAAATTAGCACTACCATTGAAGGAGGCCAAATACCAGATTATTGGCTCTGCGCCTGACCGTATCCATTACTGGGCCAAATAAAACTCGCGTTCCTAATTACAGACCATACCATTATTTACCACAATCCCATTCAAGAATATAAAATAGAGCCCATCATTTTATCACTTCAGAAACAAACAACGAATACGCAAATGTAAAGTATTACGTGCTAAATAGGCGCCCATGGTATGCACCAGCAGCTTGAATCAAACCCATTGAAATTAACACCGGAATAAACATAAATTCACCCTAAAATCGGACCCAACTTCAACTAAGCTCTATATTACCCACTGTAAAATTTCTAAATTTCCCTAAAACGAAAGCAAACAACAGTAAAATACAATCTTTTACCTTCTTAAAAAAATATTCTCACTTTCAATTGAAAATATACACGCAATATTTTCAAATTGGACACAATAAAAACGAATATGATTTTACAAGTTCATAATTCCCCGAAACCACATTTAAAGAAGGTTTAATAAATGCATACTTCACCTTAAAAAAAATGCTAATCTCACCTGTCACTACCAATCCATTTAAAATATACACAAAATGATTTTAAAGTTGACACGTAAGCATTTATCAAAATGTAAAGAAAACAACAATATTTTGGAAAAACGAAATTTGAGAGCTCATTCTTACAGCGGGGTAGACGACTCTGCCTCCATTTGATATGCTGTTGCTTCACAATTCTTTTGGAGTTTCCTTAAGATGCACCCAGGCGTGTGTTTATTTATAAGCACCCAGGCGTCTTTTTATTTATAAGTAGGAAAAGAACCCCGAGCTGTTTATTTATAAGTAGGAAAAGAACCCCGAGCTTAACTCGAATGCTGGTTCGCCAAATATTCGGCAATCCAGAAAAGAGAAGGAACAAAGCAACGTCCCGGAAACTCAATAGAATGAGGTCTGACAGGATATGCAGCAAGGAAATTGCGGTTGTGATGCCCGGAAAGTCAATGGAACGAGCGAATTGTCGTTATCGATGCTTCAATTTTGTTATAACTATAATTACCGACAACTTGCAGTTCGTCTTCCCGGAAAAGATAGCCCTTCGTGGGGCCCATCGCGAACGTAACGCGAACTTCATTTCCAACCGTTATTTATTTTATTTAAAGAAACTTCCAAATTCCTTCCCGCCTCTAGAGGGAACGAAGTTTAAATTTGAAAGATACTTTTTTGGGAAATGGGATAAAGATGGGGACATGAAATTTGAAAATAAATAAATAAATAAATTTTATTATTATTAATTAAGATTGTAATTAAATATAGTTTATTAATGTTAAGGATTTTATTTTAAATTTTAATTAATATAATAGATTTAATTTAATTGGATTAGTGATTTTTTTAAATAATGATATTAATTATTTTAAATTTATATATAATAATTATCAAATATAAATTATAAAATAATTCATAAATTTTAAATAAATTAATATTAATTAATTAAAAATAATTGACAATTAATTATATTAATATAACTTATTTAAAAATCCATTAAATTCTACTTCAATGATTATGTTTGGTGATTGTTTTTTGCTAAGAATTTCAATTCAGTGATTAGTTAGAGGAGCAATGGAGATATTATAGAGTGCTGGGATTTTCCTTTGCGGAGCCTTGCCAAGCGTTGCGACTGCAAATCTCTCGTTGGTCTCAAACATCAATGGAGTACTTAGAAGCAGCGTAGAAGAGATCTATTTTATTGGGGCAGTGGGCGTGGGACCTTAATGAAAATGGAATCAAGGCCAAAAGATTCAACAATTGACTTAAAACTTGTTTCAATTATAAATTAATTTACCCTTGCTTGGAAATCTGTGTTCTCCATAATATGCAGGAACAACTAAAGAGCTCCTTGATGGACGAGAGCTGGTTGATCATCATGACCCTTGACACAACCAGAGAAGAACTTGTCGTGAGTTTGTATGTTGCCCTCTCCATATTTGCTCTCTTTGATGATGAAACCTTCTATTTTATTAAAAGAAGGAAAGGCAACATATGCAACGCCTTCATATTCATTCAGAGTATAAGTCTCTGAGTTGTTTGCAAGACGTGACTCTTCCCAAGCCTTGGACAGTATTCCGCACGAAACCAGAAAAGTTGCAATCTCCTTATCAGCAGTGAATCTTGTTGGAAATTTATGATAATTTCAAACAAAAATGAACAGAGAAACAATGCTCTGTTTTAACTCAGAGAATAATACTCTGTTTTTGCACAGGGAAGCAAAAGAAAAATGTTTGATGGAGAAGAACAGATTTTTCCACACACACACAAAACTTGTATTCATTAATAAAAGATTGCCTGTTACAGACTTCTTCCTCTCTCAGAGGGATTTACACAAAAGACTTCCACAAAAAAAAAAAAATACTCTGTCCCTCCAGAAAATTTTACACTGCTGTGTAAAAATTTCTTTACATTCACCAAAAAAAATTTCTTACATTCAGTCGCCCTGCTGGTTTTTTACATTGCATTTTCAACCAAAGTTTACATTTGCACTACTGCGCATTCCTATTTGTTTCAACGAACCACTAAAACTTCACGCTGCTGCGTTTTTTTTGCCCTCTTTCATTTTTCAACAACATAAAACAAAAAACATAACATTACATATCTTATTTGACTTGTGCCGTGTAAAAAAAAATTTACATCCATGAATTAAAATAACATAAATGCTTTACCTACATTCTATGACTACCATACATTTCATTAAATCCTTCAGCATGGCGATATATTAATTTTCGGATTGAAGGTACTTCAACATTAATTAATTTACTGGCAGTCAAAATAATTTCATTTCACGTCAACTATTAAATGCTCCAAGGTGCAAGTCTGATCATCAACTGTTGATGTCAATCGAACGACTGACACAATTTCTCCGGAGGTCCCATTTGCATGAACTTTACCTACCGGGGGATTGGTGGTTTTGAAACAGTTCCCGTGGACACGCGTCAACAGGTGAGTGTGATCGGAGCCCCCTTGAAAAATACCACGCTGCGTGAAAGGTGGTGCGGGGAAAATTGTTGGTGGTTTTGCAGTCGCCGTTTACTGGCGGCTTCCGGCAACACGCAGTTGAAAGTATATTTCAACACTCCCCTTTACTTTCAACTGCTGGGTTATCAGTGATACCCAGACATTTCCTCAAAAATTCAAAACTTTTCTGCCCCAATGGTTTGGTCAAAATGTCTGCAACTTGCTCCTGAGTTCTGCAATGTTCTAAAATAATTTCTCCATTGTTCACCAATTCCCTGATGTAGTGAAACCTTGTGTCGATGTGTTTCGTTCTCTTATGAAACACAGAATTCTTGGATAATGCAATAGCTGAGCTATTGTCACAAAAAATCACCGTTGCTTTTACTTGCTCTTGGCATAAGCTCCTTAACATCCTTCTCATCCAAACTGCTTGACATGTTGCTGCCGTAGCTGCCACATACTCTGCTTCTGCTGTAGACAATGGTACAATAGGTTGTTTTTTAGAAGCCCATGAAATGGCTCCTGAACCCATGTGAAAAACATAACCGGATGCGCTTTTTCGATCATCTACACTTCCAGCCCAATCACTATCAGTGTATCCAACTAAATCTGAACATTCTGAAGTAGTATATAAAATGCCAAATCTTTTAGTACCTTTAACATACCTCAATATTCTTTTTGCTACCTACCAATGTGCTTCTTTTGGCCTCTCAATGAATCTGTAAATTAAACTAACAGCAAACATTATATCAGACCTAGTTGCAGTCAAATACATGAGGCTGCCAACTATGCTCTTGTACAAACTAGGATCAAAATCCTTGTTGTTGTCCTTTTTTCTAAGTTTTAATCCCATTACTGTGGGAGTGATTGCTGCCTTGTTGTCCTACATATTAAATCTTTCGAAAACTTCATTAACATATTTCCCTTGTGAAATAAAAATCCCATTTCCATTTTGTTCTACTTCTATTCCTAAGAAGTATCTCAGCAAACCCATGTCAGTCATTTCAAATTCTTCTTTCATGACTGTTTTGAAATTTTCAATGAGATGATCATCATTACCTGTGAAAATAACATCATCAAAATTTAACACAACAATTAGTATTTTACCATCATTTTCTTTGATGTAGAGGGTGGGTTCTCCCTCACACTTTTCAAATCTTTTTTCCAGTAGACGGGAATCTATCCTACTGTACCATGCTCTTGGTGCTTGCTTCAGCCCACAAAGAGCTTTCTTCAATCTGCACACTTTGTGCTCTTGGCCTTTCTTTTCATAGCCTAGAGGTTGTTCAATGTAAACCTCTTCCATTAACACTCCATTTAGGAATGCTGACTTCACGTCCATTTGGTAAACTTTCCACTTGTTTTGTGATGCTATGTATAGCACTGCTCTCACGGTTTCCATTCTAGCAACCCGTGTGAAATTTTCCTCATAGTCTCTCCCATACTACTGCTTATATCCTTTGACAACAAGTCTTGCCTTGTGTCTTTCTATTTTGCCTTCAGCATTACTCTTGGTCTTGTAAACCCATTTAACTCCAATGACTTCTTTTCCTTTTGGTAGTTCAACCAAATCCCATGTCTTTTTTCTTTCTATGGCATTAATTTCCTCATCCATAGCTTCTATCCATTTCCTATCCTTAACTGCATCTTCGAAATGAATAGGGTCATCAACATGACAATATAAAGCAAATAAAGAATTCATACCTTCATTTTCTCCCTCTTGTTCATAAATTTCACTTAAATTTCTGAACTTCTTACCTCTTTCATTTGGTGTGCAAGTGTTTGAAGAAGCACTTGAATTTCCTCCTTGTTGTGTGCTTGAAGAAGCACTTTCATTTCTCCTCAAGGGTGTCTCTTGCTGCCCTTGTGTTTGTGCTGCTGTTTGGGGATGTATTTCAGCCATCTCCTCATCATCTTCATCATGAGACAAACAGTTTTTAACATTCACTGTTTTCTCTATACTTCCATCCCAAGTTTCCTCCTCAATCAATTGAACATCTCTGCTCACAAAAAACTTCTTGGTAGATGGGATATACAACCTGTAAGCTTTGGATTATTCACTGTATCCAATGAAAATACATTTCTCCCCTTTGTTGTCCAACTTCTTCCTTAGCTGATCTGGAATGTGTGCATAGGCCACACATCCAAAAAATTTCATGTGGGTGACTCCTTGCTTTCTCCCACTCCATGCTTCTTCCGGCACTCTGTTCATCACTGCTTTTGTAGGACACCTATTCAAAATGTATGCTACACAATTTACAGCTTCAACCCAATAATCATTTGGCAAATGTTTTGCCTTTAGCATACTACTCGCCATATCCATGATGGTCCTATTCTTCCTTTCAGCAACTCCATTTTGCTGCGGGGTGTACCTAGCTGTAAATTACTTATGAATTTCATTTTCTCTACAAAAACGTAGAAATTCCTTGGAGATATACTCACCTCCTCTATCAGTTCTTAGAACTTTGATATGCAGCCCGCTTTGGTTTTCCACAAGTGCTTTGAAATTCCGAAATTTTTCAAACACCTCACTTTTGTTCTTCAGGAAATAAACCCTAGTTTTTCTAGTAAAATCATCAATGAATGCTAGAAATTATTAGCTGCCTGCTAATGATGGAGTTTGCATCGGTCCACATAAATCTGAGTGGACAATCTCTAAGGGTGCTTTTTCCCATATGCTTTTCCCGGTTGGAAAAATTTCTCTGTGTTGTTTCCCCAAGATACAACCTTCACAAAGGCTGTCCGGTTTCTCTATCAATGGTAATCCTCTTACCATTCCTTTTCTACTCAACAAGTTAAGACCTCCAAAGTTGAGATGTCCAAATCTTAAGTGCCACAACCAATTTTCATCCTTTGATACGCTTTGGAAAGTCTCTTGTGTCACTGCTACTATTACTTCTTTATTTTTCAAATCTGCCTTTATTCTGAGAGGGAACATCATGTTCCTTGTCATATTCACTTCAGCAAAACATCGTTTGTTGGGTGCTTTATCCATGATGGTGCATACATCATTCACAAAGAAAACATTGTACCCCTTTTGAACAAGCTGTCCAATACTTAAAAGGTTACACTTCATTCCAGGAACATAATAGACATCTGCTATGGTTTTCTTTTCACCTTTCTTTGTAAATATTTTTTCTTCTCCTTTTCCCATAACAGAAACTTTACTATCAGTGCCAAGTGTGACTTGTGACTGCACACTCTGATCTAAATTAGAACACAAGGCTATGTTTCCTGTCATATGGTTACTGCAACCGGAGTCTAGAAACCATATATCTTCACTGTTTGTTTCAGCCATGTTACAAGCTAAAAGCACATTATCTTGGCTGATATTTTCTCTAGTGATATTTGCACTAGATCTATTATTTATATCATGCTGCTTTTTCCTACATTCATTTGCATAATGCCCATATTTTTTACAATAATAACATTGGACATTGGATTTTTCATACCTTTGTCCTTGAGCATGATGTTGTCCACTTTGTTGACTGCTGCCTTGGCCTTGGTTCTGATTTGGATTGCTGCCTCTTCCTTGAGCATTTCTTGGACTGTTTCTTCCACCTCTGTTTTGGCTTCTGCCTCTTCCTCTCTTGTTTCCTCTGCCTTGATCTCTTCCTCTTCCAAAGGACATCTGGGTCTTAAAGGCTTGCTCTAGAGATGAGTTTTCATTTCTACTCAACCTCTGCTCATGTGTTATCAGTGATGCATGTAGTTCATCAACTGAGAAATTTGTGAGGTCCTTTGTCTCTTCTACGGTGGTGACAATCACATCAAACTTTGAGGGTAGGATCCTCAATAGTTTCTCCACAATCCTCCTTTCTTCAAGAATTTCTCCATGAGATCTTATCTGTGTGACCGAACCAATCACATGAGTGAAGAATGAGTCAATATTATCTGATTCCTTCATGCATAGATTCTCAAAATCTCTCCTTAGCAACTGTAGTTTGGCTGTCTTCACTTTCTCCATGCCATGATAGGATATCTTGAGAGTTTTCCATGCTTCTTTGGATGTCTTGGCTGTTGCTATCCTTGGAAACACACTCTCATGCACTACTTGATACAAAAATACAAGGGCTTTTGAATCCTTCTTCTTATTGCTCTTCAACAGATCTTTCTCTGCCTGAGTTAATCTGTTAAACTCAATTTTCATCTACTGGTTTTTCAAATCCATATTCAACAAATTCCCATAAGTCTTGGGAAGCAAATAAAGCTCTCATGGTTATTGCCCAATAGTCATAGTTTTTCCCATTAAACTGTGGGAGCTGAGTATTAAAAATACCCATGCTAGTGCTGGTGTTGGTGCTGGAGCCAGCCATTCTTGCACTTTAAAACTATGCTTCAAATACTTGATTGTGTATTTAAAAATCACTGACTGTTTTGAACAGCGACACAGAAAAAAAACTTTGAGAAATACCTGGATCCTTTCTTAACTGTGTCTTCACTCTGCTGGAGAAGCTGCTGCAGCAAGAAATCCTTCCTTCAGCTTCTTTGACACCTTCAAAGACCCTGGACAAGCTCTGATACCATGTTGGAAATTTCTGATAATTTCAAACAAAAATGAACAGAGAAACAATGCTCTATTTTAACCCAGAGAATAATACTCTGTTTTTGCACAGGGAAGCAAAAGAAAAATGTTTGCTGGAGAAGAACAGATTTTTCCACACACACACAAAACTTGTATTCATTAATAAAAGACTGCCTGTTACAGACTTCTTCCTCTCTCAGAGGGATTTACACAAAAGACTTCCACCAAAAAAAAATACTCTGTCCCTCAAGAAAATTTTACATTGCTGTGTAAAAATTTCTTTACATTCACCAAAAAAAAAATTCTTACATTCACTCGCCCTGCTGGTTTTTCACATTGCATTTTCAACCAAAGTTTACATTTGCGCTACTGTGCATTCCTATTCGTTTCAACGAACCACTAAAACTTCACGCTGCTGCGTTTTTTGCCCTCTTTCATTTTTCAACAACATAAAACAAAAAACATAACATTACATATCTTGTTTGACTTGTGCCGTGTAAAAAAAAAATTATGTCCATGAATTAAAATAACATAAATGCTTTACATACATTCTATGACTACCATACATTTCATTAAATCCTTCAGCATGGTGATATATTAATTTTCGGATTGAAGGTACTTCAACATTAATTAATTTACTGGCGGTCAAAAAATAATTTCACTTCACGTCAACTAATAAATGCTCCAAGGTACAAGTTTGATCATCAACCGTTGATGTCAATCGAACGGCTGACACAATTTTCCCGGAGGTCCCATTTGCACGAACTTTACCTGCCGGGGGATTGGTGGTTTTGAAACAGTTCCCGTGGACACACGTCAACAGGTGAGTGTGATCGGAGCCCCCTTGAAAAATACCACGCTGCGTGAAAGGTGGTGCGGGGAAAACTGTTGGTGGTTTTGCAGTCGCCGTTTACTGGCGGCTTCCGGCAACGCGCAGTTGAAAGTATATTTCAACAATCTGCACCCAACATTTCTATAAATTAGCACTACCATTGAAGGAGGCCAAATACCAAATTATTGGCTCTGCTCCTGACCATATCCATTGGAAAAGAGCCCCGAGCTTAACATGATTGCTGGTTCGCCGAACATTCGGCAATCGAGAAAAGAGAAGGAACAAAGAAACGTCCCATCGCGAAGGAAAAAGATAGCCCTTAGTGGGGCCCATCGCGAACATAACGCGAACTTCATTTCCAACCGTTATTTATTTTATTTAAAGAAACTTTCAAATTCCTTCTTGCCTCTACAGGGAGCAAAGTTTTAGTTTGAAAGATACTTTTTGGGAAATGGGAAAAAATGGGGACATGAAATTTGAACATAAATTTAAAAATAAATAAATAAATTAAATTTATTTATTAATTATCACTGTAATTAAATATAATTTTTAATAATGGTGAGTTGTATATTTTTGTATTAAGGATTTCATTTTAAATTTTAATTAACATAATTTATTAATAATTGGGAGTTGTATATTTTTGTATTAAGGATTTTAATTTTAATTTTAATTAGTATAATAGATTTAATTTAATTATATTTGTGATTTTTTTTTAAATAATGATACTGATTATTTTAAATAGCTTACTTTGTGCATGCAAATACAATAGTGGCTACAAATATATGTGGATTAATATCTCTTTTCTCATGAGAGTGTTTCCACTACTTCACAACTTGTATTAGGGTATAAAGTTTATTGTTGTAGGTAGGGTATTTAAGAACCACCCATAAAATACTTTAAAATGGTAGCATACAAGCCTTCTCTCTTCATCAATATCGCTGCTCCCATAGCATACCACCTCACATCTATCTCCACTTCGAAGGGGTACTGCAAGTTTAGTAATTCTCGAACTGGTGTTTGAATTATCTTCTTTTGTAAGTCCTCAAAGGACCTTTGTTGAACCTTTCCCCGCTAGAAACTCTTACCACTCATTGTTACAATACAGAGTGGTGTTGCTACTGCTAAAAATGAGGCTATGAATTCTCTCAGGTACTTCATAGCCTTAATGAACCTCCTAACCTCATAATCGTTAGTAGGCATTGTTGACACACAGAGGAAGTGACCCAAGGTTCAGGAATGTGCCAACAAATCTCCCTCAAATACTGGAATTTTCAACGCCTGAAAGTAGACGAGGTCTCACATTAGGTATGTTGATGGGTTTACAGAACCTTTGAAGGTTATGCAAGGAGACAAGGGAAATGGAGAAAGCTTTGGCTCAAAGTAACCTAACCCAAACTAGTGCAGTTGTCATATGTAAGATGCAAACTCATTAAATCGAAATACTTTCATAAACCCCTACTGCACATATTAACAAATTCTAGCATCTGCAAAAAGTGTTAGTCGCATATATTATACAGTTTAGACAGAAAAGTAATTATTCGACACATCTTCATCAAGTACACAAAGAACTAACTCCAACATAAAATAGTTAGAGGAACATGGTTCATTCATTTGTGCAGTGACAGTTATTTACAACACAAAATATTTATACAAACAATAGCCAAAAACCTCACACAAGCTTCATAACCCATCATTTATTCCTCCCATTGACGTAAAGCATGTAAACAACAAAACTATGAATCTAGAACAAGACCTTCGAATAGCTCATTTTTATATTAAATATAAAAATAATAAATATACAAAAACTCCATATGTCTGTGATGAACCTCGGTATTGCAACAAGAACGCTGCAACTCCCAAGGCTACCAACTTTAATTATCAACTTGGGGTTTGTACAAACTTAAGAGGTATCGATACAATATGTGCAACATACATTGTGTCATTCCTTTGTTTTCATGACGTAATGGAGTGCATGTACTGAAATCAAATCCTAAACTAATTGCAAAAAATAAAATGCTCGAAATGGAAACCTTAACCTATTGCAAGAAATAAAATACAAGGAAAGAAACCCATTCTAATTGCATAAAGATCATGAACTAAATGTAAAAAAAACCTAACTTAACCCTACATGTGATGATTTAAACTAACTAAGCATGGAATCTGATATAGAGAGTGCTAACTGTTGTGTGCATGAATAAATATAAAATAACTTTTTCCTTTTTATCTTTTTGCTTGAAAAATGTGAATGCTAATCTTGCTTGGTTCTTTGGTAGGGGAGACAGGTGTGGAGGAAAATGAGTACAATGGTTCATATGGCTTGGAGGGGAAGTAGGGGCCTAATCCTGTCTTCTAGTGATGATTTTTCTCAATTCGGGCTCAAAACGGACCACTACAGGTTTTCCTACACAATGTACTAGTTCTCCTACAGGATCCCCTAATTTACTACAGGATGTTAGAGATTTACTATACGAAATTATAATTCATTGAATGACCAAGAAAATCAAATCCAAATTAGATGGGACATATTTTGTTATTGACTAGGATGTCTTAGATCCCCATTCCAAGTGGAATCACTCAAAAAGACCTCTATTAACCCATGCTAAAAAATAGCAGAAAATTACTAGTCGAAAATCTAGAAATTCGAGAACTAGTGAGCTAGTAAATCTATAAAATGTTTAACCTAATCAAGTGCAAATAAAATGGGGTCTTTTTTTTATGAACTAGAATGTTTTTGTGATCTAATGCAAGTGGAACCAACTCGATTGAAGCTCGTTAGCATGTTCTAAAAAATAACAGAAATTTATTTTTCTTTGCCACAAAGGAGTTACAGAAATCTAGATTTGGGAATAAGAAAACTAATCCAAGTAGCTCAATGATTACTATGACCTTCCAAATCTTTCTCAAGGATGAAATGACGTTTGTGATCCTGCAAAAGAACTAATATCAACCATTTAACCCAATCCTACAACAAGAAATCATTAATACTAAATGCAGAAATAGAAAGAAATATAAACAAGAGATGCATGTGAATAAGAAGTGAAAAGAATGAAAGAAAATGATGCAAAAGGGCTCTGAGGCTTCTGGGATGGCCAAGACCAAGGAAACCCAGAGACCTATGGAGGAGAACAAGAATTAGAAGCTAAACGTGACACAAATCTTCATTATTTTCATCAATACAATTACATCCCCGCAAGAAAATACAATGGGGCTGCAGAAATACGAGTTCTCTCCACAAGAACACTAATGAAAATCTATCCCTAGAGGAAAATTCGACTTGGTGTTTATACAAAATGATTAGGAATCATTCCCCATGAATGGAGGAAGCTTTCCACACCAAAATCCCTAGATTAGGGGATCTGGTTCCCAATACTAGGAATCTACATTAAATGGCAGGGAACACATTCCTAGATTTTCTCAATCATTGGAGTTCCACAATTTGTGCCATAATTCCATAATATCTTGTTGATTTATTATTTGATAGTGATCCTCCTATAGTAGAGAGCAAGTCCCTAAATTATCTCCTCCTCCAAATCTTCATAATCTGCCCAATATTCTCGTAATATTTCACAAAAATAAATAATATTAGGCACAAATATGCAATTATTCATAAACCTTCTTAATGAATATATTAAAGTGAAAAATACATTATTTAATGCAAAAAGAGAAGTTTAATGTGCTGAAGGATGGTCATAGGCCTTAATTTATGTTTAATTTAGAGGCATGGGCTTTAATTTATGTCTAATTTAGAGGCACATCAGTCCGATTATAGGAACTCAGGCTATGATTATTCATATAGTACCAATCTGGCCAATCCCAATACAATACAAAAAGTAGCAAATAACAACATATTGACATGATATCAAAGACTTGGAACAATTATCTCCATAACCAAATAGTAGACGAAAATAATATCAAATAACAAAGCAAGACCATAAATAAAATTGAACATAACAGAATGAAATAAGATTGAGAAGAATAGAACAAAATATGAGTGGAACAAAACATTAACCAGTTGAACCCTCAATCATCAACAACTTATTTTATAGTCTTGGTCTTCAATATTCAACTTCAAGGAATCTTCAACTAGCTCACCTTGTTGAGTTGTCCTCGTATGTTCAAAGCCTCAACCATTTGTCAAACCATATGTAGTTGAATCACTACCTTTACCCATATCTAACCAGCTTGCATAGTTGGAAAACACACTATCGGTTGAGGAATATCTCAATTACCGCATAGTTATCACCGGCCTCCATCGCACATCTGTGTGGTTTATCGAGCATTTTCACAACGTGTTGTGCGTTGTGTCAACAACCCTTTACGTAGTTTCCCCATACTTAGGAAAAATTTCAAAAAAATCCCCCCATTTCTTCTTAACCCCAATAGTCCCCCAACACTATTTGTGGCTCGTCCTCGAGCCACTCTATCATTGTTGTTCTCCAAGGCAAGGGAAGACTTTAGTGGTCTTTGCCACAAATTTCTCAAACGAGTCTTTGGCCTTCTATGTGGTAGTCTTGGATGCTTCCACTACTCCAATGATATTTGTCATAGTCTCTCCAAACATATCAGTAACTCGGAACAAGCGTTGTATTATGTACCATAAAAAGATCATCTGTGAGTTGCATAGCCTCGTCATCCAAGTGCTTGACCTTTTATGCCAATTTTTTAAAACTTTCAAATTAATTTAAAATTACAATTTACACTTTATTACCATCACAATTTTATATAAAATTTAAAAACTCAAAAATATTTTTATAAAAATATATCAAAATAATATAACCATATGAGAATGACATATCCACTCTATTTCTATACTTTACCATTTCAAAATGATACCTCGCAAAAAAACCAACTTTTTAAATAATCGTTAATATTTCTCAAACCCATCGGCTAAACAAAAAATTATTCCCTCCTACCAAAAAAAACCATTTTTTTTAATAACCGTTAGTATTTCTAAAAAATTATTCCCATCTTAGGCAGATTTATCCAACTTTAAGGATAATTTAATTCTGTGTTTGTTGACTCAAAGTGAACTTGACTATAGTAATTTAATTTTGTGTTATTGATTTGGGATGAGCAGTAAAATGAAGTGGAGCCCTTTGTGGATAACACAAATTTATAATCGATTTAAGGACGATTTACTATTATAGTTCCGTATTGTCTTAAAATGCTTTTCTTTGTCCACAAATTTATAATCAAGTTAAGGACAATTTACTATTATAGTTCCGGATAGTCTTAAAAAGATTTTCTTTGTCCAATTCTCTATGTCATTATATTTCCTTATATTTCCTAATTGTCTTAATAAACCCCCCACCTTGAAAATTAAAGCAAATGAAATTTCCTCTCTAACTGTCAGGACATTAAATCATGATGATCACGCTATTTAAAATCATGAAAGGATATTCAAGATAATTACATCTTAAAAGCAAGAAACCCACATGGAAAAAGTTCCCTAATTGATCACGCTAATTTAAACAAATGAAAGGAAATCACAACCTAAAGACATGAAACATAAGTGGAACAAGGAAATTACATCTGGGAAACAACAAACCTAATTGAAACAAAGCTCTCAGCCCTTCCAACTTTATGTTTCCATTATTTCATACAAAGGAGAACTCCATTTAGGAAATTAATTTTAGTTGTATTTTTTCCATTCTTTCCACCATTCCATGAAACTGCTTCCTTCCAAGAAAACATCTGAGGAAATGTTGCAATCATTGATTATTTTTGTTGCATAACCTTCAAATATTTCAAGGCTTCCTAGCTTTTGTTGCTGCCCTTGTTCTAGTTTTTTCGTTTCTTTAAAAGCCTCTTCGAGTTGTGCCCAAAAGAACAAGTCTTGAGTGAGGGATGCAAGCTTTGTGCGACTAGTCCTACCTCTTGAACCGCGAGTTTTTTATTTCTCTTCCATCCATTTCTCAAGAACTTTATGACGATTAGGTTTTCCATCTGAAATATAGTTTCCATTACCATTAGACATGCCATAATAATGTGCAATATCCAGAGGATCCACAAGTCTTCTATACACAGTACCAGTGTTTATCCACTTATTTTGAGATTTGAAACCATTAGGAAACTCATGTCCCTCCCACAATTCAATAATCTCATCCCAAAACCTGGTGAGACGTTCCGAGTCATAATTGGCCTTGATGTGAAAATTTTCGTCCCAAGACCTGACAAGGATTTCCCTGCTCCGATCAATATTATGTTTCCTGAAGGAACCATAATATGTGATGCCACCTTCCTTCTAACAAAGCTCTTTATACCACTCAATATTTGCCACATTCCTTCCTTATTTGGCTTGATTTTTCATTGTTTGTCTTAAGCACATATTGTCATGACGTTAAAGATATCATTATGGTATGTATATGACCCAAGCGGCCAAAGCTATATTAAAAATCCCTTGGTAAGAATCATCAACAAATCCAAAATTGAAGGATTCCATCTACACGAATCAAGCAAAATAGGATAAGTGCATAGAAAAGACTAGTAAAAAGCATTGAAACAAAAAAGTGCAACGAAAGAAACTATGTATTGGCAGGGATTGGAGCTTGTGAGTTTCATGGGAAGAAAATTTTCAAATAAAACTCGTCCAATGGGTGCGGAATAAATGTTCCATCATGATTTTCCAACACATATGCCCCTTTGGGGAGACATTTGTGGATGATGTGTGGGCCACACCATTAAGGTTCGAACTTTGGAGGGTAAAATTTTATAGTTGGTTTGTGATAGGAAAGAACTAAGTTGCCTTCATAAAATAGCGGGGAAGAACTTGGTTTTCATACTGAGCCTTGGAATGATGCTTCATGGTTTTGTTTCATTGTAACGAAGTGCAATGATTTTCATCCAAATTTTCCAAGGTAAGTAATCTTTGCTCAATGGGGGTCATGTCTGGAGTAAGTTCAACTACGAGGTGCAATGTTTCTATTTCACATTCAATGGGAAATGTGGCTTCAATATGAATCTCAACTATTGAAGGGTCAAGCTCTATCATCTTTGAATACTTCCAAGCAAAGACATCACAAAATTATCGAAAGAGTGCTTTGTAAGCACTCACTTCATTAGGGGAGAAATATGCTCCAAGGATTGTGTTTTTTGTAACAAAGGGTGCTTGTGAAATATTGACTTGAATAGTAAGGGAGACGTTAGCCAAATTTCACTCTTCAAAAGCATCATGAGTAGTTATTAGATTTGTAAATTGATCAACATGGCTTGGTGGAAGAAAATCCTTAGTTTCCACAACACACTAACTTCTAGACATGTCAGTGAGGGTGATTGGGTTAGGTAAACACATGGAATGATGATGCATGTCATCCTAGGAATAGTTAGGTACAGTGAGGGCCTCCAAAAAATATTCATCTGATGTGAATATGGTTGAGGGAGGAAATATTTCAAAAAAGGTACTAGAAAATCCGATGGGATTATTGAATAATCCGATGGGATTATTCAATCCAATTCATAAATCCCTCAAGTTCGCGCAATCCGATTGCGATTTGTGATAAGCCCGAACCCAATAAAAATTATATTTCAATTCATAAAAATATCACATCCACAGCCGCAGCTCTTTTAGCGATACCGCTTGTTCCAAAGACTCCTACTAAAAGCAATTGCGATATGAGATCAGGCCCAAGCCATCTGCCACATCATCCCTGTTGTCATCTGTGACATCATTCTCTACGTCAGATACCACGCCATAGTGATGTCATCCCCTACATCATCCCGCATATCACAAATCACAGATCTTTCAAGACTATTGGTATTGTACCACTCTGTTATTGCGATATGCGATATAGCCGGACCCAATGGGATTATAAAATGTAATCCATAAATTCCCACGTCCACATAATCACAAAAGTCACGAAACATAAGCCATTCCTCCTCTACCCATTCCAATTGCGATTTGGTCTTATTCAAATTTTCATATATTTCAATAGGGATTCTCCTTGCTTGAAATATGACGATAATTCAACCCCCGGTCTAAAAGCGATTGCGATTTTGCGATAAATCAGTAAAATTCGAACTTGTCTTACCACAGACCTCACTCTGCATGACTCTCCATGATGATTATGTTTAGAATTTATTACGACTCTACGTTTTTCCTAATTTCCTGCAAAAGTGATTTGTTTCAACTAAAACTTGCTTATCAGTTTCATTTATTTCCATCTTATCGATTCATGTTTTTCTTGTTCAGGTTCATGAGAGGGGAAGACATTTGTGTTGATAAGTGGAAGCTCAATTCAAACAGACAGACAAACATCTAGAGAATCTGATGGAACAAACAACGCTGATGAAGACAACAAATCACTTTCAGAACATTGCTACCAAAATAAAAATGTTTTTCTTTAAGCGTATTGAAGGGATCTATTTAAATTCCCTCAACACTCTGCACAATAAATTCATTTGTTTTATTCTATTTAAGCTTACTTTTTGTATGAAATGTGGTCCAAAATTCGAAAGAGGAAGCCTGGGAGGCTTGCACTATTCTACCTCTTGGTCTTTTTAATAGAATAGGTCCTTAATCAAGGGAGAGAAGCTTATAATATTGTAACTGTGGATTATATCTATTGGTGGAGAAGCTTTTGTTTATCATGCACTACTGCTGAAAGGAGGAGACATTTTTTGCAAGTAGAGATCGATTACAGACTCCAAAATATTGTGCACTACTGTCGTTCTGTGAGAATCTATAATTTGGTTTTATTTATATATAAAGGATTATTTCAGCTAATGATGTTTAACACTATTGTTTACATAATTTAACTAAAATAAATTCTTATTTCAGTCTTTCAATTTATATTTTGAATGTATGAGTTAATAATTGGATTCATGCACTATTGTTGAATCTTGAGTATTAATTCATTTAAAAGTCTACTCAGGCTATTCCACGGGCTTAATTTTAGATATAATATGAGAGCTAAAATTTGCATAGGAATAGATAGTTATAATCTTAGATCATCAAGCTATCTTCCAATTTAGGATAATAATTGTTTGCTTGCATACATGATGTCATATTTGAACTAATTCAGTAATTCATCATGAATCTTTGTAGTTCTTATGCATATGATAAATAAGGAATTTGATATATTTTCAATAGGAACTTATGTAACTATTTACTAAGTGTTTAATTGTTAGTATTTATGCTAACGAGGAATCAAATCTTGTGAGATATCTCCTTAATCTAATTCCTCCATCTTAATTCTAATTCTTTAAAGCTTCTTTTCCCATTAAGTTAAGTTGGCTCTCGATTGAGAAAAGAGTTACCCTTTCCTTCAATCGAAATAGGTTAGATTAATTGCATTATAGACTTAATCTTGCATGTGTTATCATAGATCTTACATTTTAGAATTAGTTTGCATTTAGATTAAGTCTACATTCCTAGAAGTCCTCTTTTGAGGCAAAACTTTAGATTGGTTTTGTTGTTCCACAAAAACAACTTAAGGATCATTCTTCTTGCTTGATCAACGCGAGAATTGATTTGATGGCCCTATCTATTAGAAATAAAAGACATATTTAAAGCTGATAGCAGTTGGTTGAAGGTAACTAGACCTAATTGAACCAGTGGGAGCCACTATCCCAAACGAAAAAGGAGTTGCTTTAAGGTCCAAACAGGGTGGTTTTACCTAATGTTGTTGCAGCAATTTTCAAGGCATCAACATTTTTGGCGCTAGAAAGAGGGCCTTGAATTTGTTATTTGTTTAAATTTTGTTATATCAATTTTTAACTAATCGTGGCTCCCATATGCATTTCTACACTTGGTCATGCATTTAGTTCACCTAAGCCTACATGAGGCATGCCCAAGACGCAGATCGAGTCCTTGTCACAGTTAAAGTTTGATGGTGAGAGTAATATTTCTGCATTAAAACATATTGTTGGTTTTGTTAATAGATGTAAATATTTTAATATAATCGTTGATAATGAGATCTATAGGCTTTTCACTCTCACATTCAGAGGACAGATCCGCAAATGGTTGTTGGTGCTTCCTGAGAAGTTGATTCTTTCATGGAAACATTTTTGCCAGGTATTTCTCAAAGCACATCAAAATTACAATTACAATAGTTTGTGTTTAGAATTAAATAATCTTTACATGTATTATAGTGAATCTTTAGATGATTTTTATAAAATATTTTGGTCATTTTATTGTAGATTTCATTTAGATGATTTTCCTTCAACTGAAGATTTAATTGAACGTTTCACTACTCTTATTTCTTCCCACACTGAAAATAATGAATCAATTAATGAATAAAAATATACATCTAATTCATTAACTAGTCTTGAATCACTAAATGGTTTTATGGAACCTGAACCTGAAACTGTAATGGAATCACAACATTCTTATTTAGAAATTTTCAATTCTCATTTTCTCTTTGAAAATGCAATTGAAACAATTTTTAATGATACGTGTGATCGATCAATAGTTCCAATAAAATCTAATATACAACAAGACTTGGATAAAGAAAATATCAATTTATCTTATTTCAAGGAAAATTCAGGACATGTTTCTCTAATTGAAAGAACGTCCTTAAACCTAGATTATAATATGGCAAGTTATATAGATAAATCATTTCAATAGTCATTATATTCTGTCATGCATTATTTTCTTTATACTGATGTGATTTCAAATGAAAATATAGTCAATGATGATTACCTTAATCTTTCAAATGATAATCTCCCTGATATTTGTTCTAAAAATTTTGTATCTATTACTCGTTTGGATGATAATTCTTTAATTGCAAAACCCTCTTCTTTTATATTTTCTGATTCTCTCAATTCAGATCAACCATTTAATTTTCATAAGAAGGTAATTTATGATGATTATCATGACAATGAGGATAGAGAATCACATCTTTCACAAACTGCGCCAATTTTGAAAATTGATTTATTTCGTGAAGATTCACATGCTTTAATTTTGTCTCCTGAACACAAAATTAGTTTTAAGAATTTTGATGAATTGACCATGCGAGTTTCTAATGTATTTCATTCTGATTCTCTTTTATAAATTCACATTTTTAAATTCATTGACTAAAATTCATGATAGATTTCAGAATTCCATCGTAAAATTATTTTGTAATTTTAGCTTTCATAACAATTTAATTGTTTTTCCACCCTTTTATTTTCTTTTCTCTTCTTTTTGAAAGCATGTTAAATCTTTCAATATTGAATATCATCGAGAATCATTAAGTGAAAATGATAAATTGGTTTCTCATAATCCTGAATATCAAAAACTATTTCGTTTCCGATTTAATTCGACATTCAGAAATTCATTCCAACCATTTCATCATCAGTCAAATTTAAATCTTGAGAGTGTTCTTCCTTCACAACATGCTTCACCATCATCTCCTTTGGAAAGTTTTCATTCCCTAACAAATATACATTTATTCTTTTATGATCCCACGAATATTTGTTTAAAACATGCTTTCCAAAAAAATTGGTTTACTAACAAGTTAATTGTAAATAAACTTATTTTTGTACAAAATTTTACATTAGATGTAAAAAATAGATTTTGTTTCATTTTGATTGTTTTCGTTATTTGGTTACTAACGTTTGAATTGTACATACAGGTAGGTAATAAAACAAGAGAATGGTTACATTGGAAGTATGATTATACATAATCATGTTTCCTTCATTAAGTTAGAATTAAGAGTAGATTAGTTTAGATTAGATTCAATAAATAATGATTTTCAGTTAATCGCCTTGCATTGGAGAAAATAATATCTTTCCGGTAATATTAAATGGAATTCTTCAATGGTAAGTCTCTTATACTCACTTTCATTCACTTCTTGAGTTTTGTTTTCTTGTTTTCTGTTGATATATAACTCTCTTTTGCAACCCTTCACAAACATTTTTACACCTTCACCAAATCAAAATTGCAAGCTTAAAGAAGCAGTCACGAATTTTCATCAAATCGGCCAAAATGGGGAAGTTCTAAATCTTAATCTTTTTCTTCAAAAGCATTACTTTGATTAGAAAATGGTTAAAACACTTTTTACAAGTTCCGCTTTTGAAAAAGATAAATAAATAGCAAATTCCCTCATTCAAACTGAATTATCACTACTTTGCAAATTCAATTTATCTAGATTTCGACATAAAAAGAAATGTTTTCTTCATTATCTTTTTCCTCTTTTGTTAAAAAAATTGCATAATTTTTTTTTTAAAGTTTTCCTTTTAGATTTGGTTTTGAGTGATTTTGTCATCATACTTGTGAATGGTTATATCTTGAGAATTCAATTATCATATCACATTTACTTTTCTTTTAGATATTAATGTTAAATGATATACTCTTGGCCCTTCATCAACATCTCTTGAAAACCATTTTATGATTTTTCAATTTGAAAGTAGGAATTTTTCAAGAAGTGGTTATGAAAGTTGAAAATTAGATAAAAATTATTAACTCTGAAATTTTTCCATTAGGTTGTGAAATCTTTAAAAAACTTAAAACATTATATCTTTTTACTCTAGTTTCTTTCAAAAAATTTATTCTTAAAAAGTAAAGACCATATTACAACTAAACACTTTCAACTCAGATTTTTCATCCAAAACTCGTAAGGAGTCAATGATCCTCCCCATCCATAAAAAAGAATTTTTAGAGTGTAATTCTAAAATGTTAAAAATTTGAAAAGATAAGAGGTCTCATTACTAGCCTTCTTACCATGTTCACAGGGAACCAATTAAACTGACATTACCACATTGATTACCAAATCAGGGTAATGGCTTATGATTTTTAATTGTAAGACAAGGGGTCTCATCACAAGCTAACTTGTTCAGTCTAATTATTACTTGTGAATGGCATTGTCGTTATCTGGCCATCAAACCAGGACAATGGATTTTTAGCATAAAAATGAAAAAGAAATAAAAAAATACCTCTAATTATTACACTATTAAATAGATGAGATAATAGATTGTTTTTGGTTAAAAGGTAACCCTGTCGAGGCTATGAACGCCTGCTAGCAACAGTGGCTCTACCTATGATAAACGAGTACATTATAAGCTAAGTCATACAAGCCCCCCTACTTTATTTTTTACAACTGATTAATGACTAATACAAGTAAATAGGAGTTTTTTTATTCACATAAGGTTTTTAAAAGAAATCAAAATTTAATGAGTTCTATAGCTAGAGTATTTTTTTTTAGCTAAAAATATTTCGAAAAGTAGTTTTCACTTCTTAAATTGTTTTTACTGAATCTTTGAAGAAATTTCACTTTCATTTATCAGAGATAACTGGTTCTTCCAATAAATTGCCAATTGTTGTACTGTTCAACAACCCCCATTTTAATATATTATAAATTTCCTATGAAATTTATTATATTAAAATAGTGACCCTTGAATTTTAGAAAAGTCTTTGATTATCCAAAAAACCAAATTAAATAGCCCCTCAAACATAAACTATACTTACACTTAAGTATTAAACATTATGGGTTATTTGATTAAAAAACAAAATAAAACGGATTTTTTAAGATTCTTGAACGTTTAACTCTTTAAAAACTCCAACTCACCACTATCCCGCATCGCATATCCCATAATAAACAAACATAAGGCAAAGACCAGACCCGAATGGGTTATTAACTGCTTCTAAAAAGAACCCCGCATCCATTGCAATCACATGATTCGCTATTATATAAGTTCAAGCCTCCTACCTTAACCGATTGTGATATGTGATAAAACCCGAACCCGATGGGAAAATACATGCAAATACATATTAATATTGCGTCCGCAGGCTACCAAAAAAAAAAAAACTAACTAAAATCAAGCCCATAGCCCGTTCCCTTTGCCGATTGCGATATGCAATAACGCCCAAACTCACCTAGATTATTCACTACAATTTATATTAATATCCTGTTCGGGGCTTATATCGCAATCACAAATTTCTAAAATCATGCCTCATGCTAACGCTGATTGTGATATGACGTCAGCTGCCATGTCATCTGCCACGTCACCATGACGTCATCCCTTTCCACATATCACAAATCGAAAATCTCTCGACCAACTCTTATCATCTGCCCCTCCATAATTGTGATTGTGATAAAGCCCCAAACTCGACGGGATTATAAAATCCATACCATAAAACCTTGCGTCTAGAGCTATCGTAGTTACTAAATGGTTCTGCCTCATGCCGATTGTGATTGCGATAAAGCCTCGGACCCGACGGGATTATTCACTCCAATTCATAAATCCCCCACGTCCGCGCAACTACAAGAATCATATTCTAAATTTTTTTTCATGCCAATTGTGATTTGTGATAAGCCCCGAACCCGATAAAAATTATATTTCAATTCATAAAAATATCGCATCCACGGCTATCGCAATTCTTTTAGCCATACCGCTTGTTCCAAAGACTCCTGCTAAACGCAATTGCGATATGCGATTAGGCCCAAGCCATCTGCCATGTCATCCTTGTCGTCATTATCCACGTCAGATACCACGTCACAATGACATCACCATGATGTCATCCCTTACGTCATCCTGCATATCGCAAATCACAAATCTTTCAAGACTATTGGTATTGTATCGCTCCATTATTGCGATATGTGATATAGACAGACCCAATGGGATTATACAATGCAATCCATAAATTCCCACGTCCGTGCAATCGCAAAAGTCACGTACCTTAAGCCATTCCTCCTCTACCCATTCCGGTTGCGATTTGGTCTTATTCTTCTTCAATTAATTAGATTAAGTAATTAGTTATAATTAATTAATTACTTAAGCCATTCCTCATCTACCCATTCTGATTCTGATTGCGATTTGGTCTTATTCCTCTACCTTAATTAATTAATTTTTCTTCAATTAATTAGCTTAGTCAAGCAATGGTTAATCCAACCAGATTCTATTGGAAGGCAACTAAACATGTGTTGAGATACCTCAGAGGCACCACTCAGTTTAGTCTTTGGTACTCATGGATAGAGGGAGTGAAGTTGCAAGGCTTCACAGATGTAGATTGGGCAGGGAATCCATTTGACAGAAAGAGACCATTAGGGGGGGATCTTCAGTATTGGATCAGTAACAATTTCTTGATATAGCAAGAAGCAAAGATCAGTTGCACTAAGTTCAGTAGAAGCATAGTACATGGTTGTTAGTCAAGCAACTTATGAGGCTATCTAGATGAGGAATATCCTTGTTGGGTTATTTGGTCAACAGATGGATCCTATAGTGATTTACTGTGACAATCAGAGTTGTATCAAACTCTCTGAGAATCCAGTTTTTCCTGGGTGGTCTAAGCATATCAACATTCAGTATCACCATCTACGAGATTATGTGTAGAGCATAATCATGTTGTTTTAGTACATTCCTACAAAGGAATAGGATGCAAATATTTTGACAAAGGCATTTTCAAGATGCAAATTTCAGTTTCACATAGGCATGATTGGGGCAGTAGATAATCCCTTTCTTGTTGAGAGGGAGTGTTGAAAATGCAACAAGAAAATCCTAATTTAATTTTGTCCTTGAATTAAATTGGGAATAAAATTGTAATTCCACATCTCGTTACAACTTGTATTAGTTAACTAAGTTAATTTGACATAGTTGGCTAAGTTAATTCGAGTTGAGGGTCTAACTTGAGACATGTAGAGTATCTCCTACTTTATAAGAGTTGTGGTTGAGTTTATTTTGAGTTGTAATTAATTAATTCAGTTAACTAATTTAAAGTCAGTTAAACTAGTTCCAATTTTTGGAGGAACTAGTGGGAGGTCTAGTAGTGTGGTGTTGCTTGCAGTGATCAACCAGTAAACTGATGATTCACTCATAAATAACTCAAGTATGTCAGATTTGAGAGTTACCCTGTTGAGATTGGAGTTCAAAGACAATGTACTATCAGTTGCATAATCATCTGAATTGTACAAGTGGTGCATGCAGTCAAAAAGGCCTATGAGGATTGCGCAAATCCAATTGAGGAATTTTCCTAATTAACAGAGGGTTAATTCCCAAGGAAATAGCACAAGGAAACAAGGACTTGGGTAAGCAGAAAATTGGTTAAGTATTGGCATGGGATTGTCTAGGAAGATGTGAGATAGATAAAGATAGTGCAAAGGTTGCTCAGGTTTGAGCAAAACATTGTAATCTTCTCATATTTTTCGACTAATGCAATATACAGATAGCAGGGGTTTTTAGCTGTGGCTTTCCCGAGGAAATCATTGTGTAATGTGTTGATTGAATTATTTCACTTATATGCTTCGTGATTTCACGATCATTTAATTGTTTTCGTTGATTAGTAGAGTAGATTCAATTCTATTGTTTTAGTAAATTACAATTATGAGTTTGAATCTACAAGGAATTTCTACATACATGAGAAACTAAAACACTTTGAGGGAAAGCTTTCCCGCATGGAGAAACATGTCCATGGTGACTTCAAACCACATGTCCACTGTGACTTCAAACCTCCCCCATCACCAAGCTCTGGACCAAAGAATCTTGCTCTGGTCAACTCTTTTGATATGTAATGGTTGTTGGCTGCATTTTGATTTTGAAAGTCTTTTGGTATCACTTGTCTTTCTAGTTTTGGTTAATATTTTTTTTTTGACAATTAGCTATATGTTTTTGTTGTCACCTACTAACCATTAAATCTAATAAAAATAAGACCAATAAAATTTTGAGAAAATATTATCAACAATATAATATTTTAATATAATAACTCTTCTACTTAAAATTAAAATAATAATAATACTTTAACTAATTTACCATATTACTCTATCATAAAATTTAAATTCAAATATAATATCTCAACAACTAATCCCTATCACTATGACTAAATTTCAATTCACAAAATTTAACATCTCAACTAATCACCATTATTAAATTAATAAAATTTAAATTCAAATATAATATCTCAACAACTAATCCCTATCACTATGAATAAATTTCAATTCACAAAATTTAACATCTCAACTAATCGCCATTATTGAATTAATTACTTCTTCCTGCATCCTCGTTAATAATTAATAAATTTCAATTCATGAATTTATCTTCAAATTTAATGACACCGTCTTTTTCCCATTTCGCAATTTTTCAGTATTAATGTTCTTTCTCCGAAGCGGGGGCAAAGAAATCGGAAATTTCTTTGAAAAGACCCTACAGAGTCGTCTACACAGCAAATGGAAGCAGAGTCGTCTACACCGCTGTAACAATAGGCTCCGAAATTTCGCTTTTGCAAAATATGATTGTTTTGGACACATTTTGATAAATTATTTTGCATATATTTTAAATGGAATGGATGGGTAGTCGCAATTGAAGATTAAGTTTTTTTTAGTTTATGGTTTGTAGTTGAAAACTAAAGTTTATTGTTTTTTAATATGGTTTTGAGGGAAAAAGGATAAACTTGTAAAATCATTTTCGTTTTTGTTTCGGTGTCGAATTTTAAAATTATCGTGTCTATATTTTAAATTAAGGATATTTATTTAAGAAGGTAAAAGATTGCATTTTAATGTTGTTGATGTAGTTTTGGAGAAATTTTTCATTTGTATAATTTGAGTGAGCCTAATGGTTAAGAGCATGTGTTTTCTCGTAAGAGGCCATAGGTTCAAAACGAGAGGAGGGTAGAGTATGTATGCATTAATATACTTAGCAGTGAAATCGTTGCGCAAAGGTGGGTCCCTTGTCCCACAAACAAGGGGGCCTCATACACCAATTTGGTGTTTCGTTGCATCCCTTGTCCCACAAACAAGGGGGTCTCATACACCAATTTGGTGTTTGGCTGCGTCCCTTGTCCCACAAACAAGGGGGTCTCATACACCAATTTGGTATTTGGTTGTGCGAAGGTGGGTCCCTTGTCCCACAAACAAGGGGGTCTCATAAACCAATTTGGTGTTTGGCTGTGTCCCTTGTCCCACAAACAAGGGGATCCCATACTGATGGGACTAGCCCGATTGGCCTTACAATACAATAATAAAGAGGTTGATTAAATATCAGGTTAAAGTGTTATGGATATTTTTGATTGTTTGATTGCGCATTCAATTTGAAGGGTACGAGAGTTGGTGTGGGGGACACCTATCCTGGCCTTGAACCTCGCTATCCCACGCTTGGGTTTACACACCAAACCCTCACTCACTTCACGTTTTGAAATTATGTTTTGTTGGTTTCTGGTTGCTGAGAGAGTTCCGCTCTGTGTCTTTGGTGGTTGTTGCAATGGTGCTCGTCCTGCTCTGTATGTCTGAAGGTTCTGTAGAGTGTTCTTTAGCTGTTGGTAGTTGGAGTTCTTCCGAGTGTTATGCTGGTTGTTTCGCTGACCGTCGTGAAGGGTTTCACTTGTCTGCAACACTGATATTTGTTGTGTGCTTCTGTTGTTTATTAGTTTGTTTTCCTACTCGACCATTCCTCTGGTTATCTATTTATTCCTCTATGTTTTCCTCTTGCAGGTTGCAGCCACAAAGGACCGATTCCTCGACTCTGCTCACCACTGACAAGGTAAATTCTATGTCCCTGTTATAGTTCTCTTCACATTTTTGGGTTTTTGCTGAGGATAGCCGCTCCTTGTGAGCATGGGCTTTTCCTTGTGGTTGCGACCTGGTCTTGGATTTCTCGTTCCGACTCCGTCTGCTCCTCTGGTAAGCTCTCAACCCTCTCCTTATTGTTGCACACTTTTTGTTTCTGTTTTGTATGCACAGGCTCTAACACCTCTCTGTGGGCGGTGTTTGCAGGTGAAGGGTGACTTCGGACACCAGTTTTCAGGGTTGTTGCTTCCTTGTAAAACCCGGTAGGGTCGTTCCTTGTCACTGAGATGTATCTCGTTTTATTTTTGTTCAAACTCCATCGTTCTGGTTGTTTGGTAGTTGTTTTAGACTCTGAGAACCTCGGCTCCTCACTTGATGTTAAGTTATCTTGGGTTATGCCCTTCTATGTAATGTATTTTGGTTCCTGTAGTCATTAGGTTTGTTTTGGGTACTTAAACCTTGAGCCGGTTGCCTGTTGTTTTTCTTAATGCGACTCGTTCCACCTTTGACTATGGCTATTCTGGAATTTGTAACTTCTTCTTATGCAAATTGTTATTTGAAAAAGAAGGACTTTGTTTAGATAATGGTGTATTACCTGGAAATACAGTGCGGTCATTTTTAAAGTAGGAACTGGTGTTTCTGTAGTGATCTCTCCTTATCGCTTGTTTGCCCTCCATGGGCTTACTGTTGTTTGTTGTCTGGAACTGAAACTCACTCTTTGTTACTTGTATGGCTTCAACTATTGTTAGTTCCGTCTTCAAGACACTATAGTAAATTCTCTAGTAGAAAATAATTGTTTTGGAAAAGGAAAGAAAAGAATAAAAAGTCTATGCTCTTTATCGATGCACACATCAATTAATTAGAGGATAACAAGTTAGCTGTAACTGTGATTCATTTCTCTGTTTGGGTCAATGCACACAGTAATTAATTTAGAGGAGATGGAAAGCTATAGATAGACACAGGTGTTCTGCAGAAAAGAAATTCTTGTTTATTTTTCCTTCTATTCTCTAGTCGAACCCTTACAAAATATGAAATGTTTTCTTTTGTACTATTTCGAGACAGTTTTGTCTTAACTGCTCACAATTGTATTTGCAGTTGTATGTGTAGTTACATAGTTATAGCAACTACTTTTGGTTTTTCTTGCTCTGTTGGAATACATTTTTGTACATAAGACAACTGAAAATAATAAAAAGAAAACAATAGAGAAAAGGCGGTTGTAACAACCCTTATCTGATTATGACACTCTTAACTACTACTGAACTAAAAAATTAAAGAAAAAAACATATAAGTCCCTAATTATTGTCTTGACCAGCAAATGAAAATGAAACTAAACCATGAAATGTGAACTTGTTCTTTTTAACTGTGACCAAACACCTCAGCCATGATACCCTCAGTTGGATGCTCCTACATCAAGCTCTTGGGGTAAGAAAAATTCATGGCTCTGGTCCATGAGCTCCTCAACCGAATAGCCTGCCCACTGTATTTGTCTGGCGTCAAGCCACGAATTGTCTTCTATGGGATGGTTCTTCCACTTGACCAGACACTGAAGGTATTCCTTCCGCCGAGTTCGCTTGGCCACCTGAGTGTCGAGAATCCTCTTGATCTCAAGGGGCTGAGCCGAAGGCATTTGTCTCATCCAAGAACCATTCTTAATTTGGGCATCCCGTTCTGGCCGTGCGGCACTATCGTCTTCAAGACTGGCAGTAAATGGAAACAAATCTACCCCATTGAATATGGGCGATATGCCTATCCTTGGTGGCAGTTGTAATTCATAGGCATTGGTAGAGAATTTGCGAAGAATTTTGCAGGGGCCAATCTTTTTGTATTTTAGCTTGTTATATTCGCCCTTAGGAAATCGTTCTTTGCGTAAATGTGCAAAGACTTCGTCCTCTACATTAAACTGTACTTCCTGTCGCTTTAAATCTGCATGCTGTTTATATCTCTGATTGTTGTCCTGCAATTTCGACTTTATCTACTCGTGTAAGTCGTTCGTTGCCTTGGCGAAATCTTCCTTGTCAGCACTCCTTTCTAATTTTCCCAGTTCTCGTAGCTCATGCACTCTGCAAGGATGCATGCCATACAAAATCTGAAAAGGACTGTAACCCGTGCTGCGATTTGGTGAATCGTTATAAGCGAATTCCGCCTGAGCAAGCACACGATCCCACATCCATGAGTTCTCTCCAACCAAACTTCGTAGTAGGTTTCCCAAGCTCCTATTCACCACCTCTGTTTGCCCATCAGTTTGTGGGTGATATGCGGAGCTGAAATTCAACTGAGTGTCCAACTTCTTCCACAGGGTGCGCCAAAAGTGCCCTGTAAATTTCACGTCCTTGTCCGAGATAATGGATCTCGGTAAGCTATGCAACGCGACGATTTCTGTGAAAAACAAGTGTGCTTCGTGAGTGGCATCACTGGTTTTTCGACAAGGAATGAAATGCGTCATTTTTTAAAACTAGTCTACTACCACCATCACTGAGTCGAAACCTCGCTACGTCCTTGGTAGACCCAAGACAAAATCCAAGCTGATTGAGTCCCATGGTCTACTTGGAATAGGCAGTGGCGTGTAGAGTCCTGCATTTTGGCTGTGTCCTTTCGCCAATTGGCACACTTTACACCTAGTCACATATCGTTGCACGTCCCGTCGCATCTTTGGCCAGTAATAAAAGTGTCCTAACTGTTCTAATGTTTTGTCTATGCTGAAATGCCCGGCTAGACCTCCACTATGCTTCTCCCGAATGATATTCTCTCTCATCGAACAATTGGGAATGCATAATTGTCCCCCTTTAAACAATAGCTTCTCCTGTAAATTATAGTCCAACCATGGACTATTGTTTCTCAGCAAAGGATTTTGACAAGCTTCATAAGCCTCTTTGAAATCCGTGTCGGTCTCATACAAGTCTTTCAAATGCTCAAAGCCCGGCACTTGTATCGTACTCTCCTGCAAGAGCAAAGCTCTTCTGCTCAACGCATCTACCACTTTGTTGACCTGCCCGCTAATGTGTTTCAACACAAAAGTGAAACTCTGTAAATATTTGACCCACTTAGCATGCTTGTGATTCAACTTATGCTGGTGCATCACGTATTGCATTGCAGAGTTATCAGAAAATAAAACAAACTCACTCCCCAATAGATAGTGTCTCCAATGCTTCAGTGCTTGGACGACAGCATAGAATTCTTTGTCATAAGATGAATACTTCTGCCTGCTCTCATTCAACTTCTCACTGAAAAACGCAACAGGTTTGTCTTCCTAGCTAAGTACAGCTCCAATGGCCATATCGCTTGCATCACAACGGACTTGGAAGAGCTTATTAAAATCAGGCAATCTTATAATTGGCCTCTCAGTGATTTTTTCCTTCAATAACTGGAAGCTCCTCTCTGCTGCTTCAGTCCAACGGAAAGGCTGACTCGTCTTCTTAATAGTATCCAACATAGGCGCATAGATTCCACTAAAATCTCTGATAAATTTACGATAAAAACTTGCCAACCCATGAAAACTACGAACCTCAAATAGGCTCTTTGGGGATGGCTAGCTAATAATAGCTGCAACTTTTTCTGGGTCCATCTTCAACTCATTCTCTGCAATCACAAAACCTAAATAAATCAATTCTCTTTGAAAAAAAGTACATTTTTTTAGATTTATCACCAACTTATTCGGCTACAATTTCTCCATCACACTTCGAACATGTCAAAAGTGTTCCTCCTTAATCTTGCTGAAAATTAATATATCATCAAGAAACACTATCACAAACTTTCCAATGAACTCTTTCAGCATTTCGTTCATCAGTCGCATAAAGGTACTAGGGGCATTACTTAATCCGAATGGCATTACCAGCCACTCATACAGCCCTTCATTAGTGCTGAATGTTGTTTTCCATTCATCCCCTTCCGTGATCCGACTCTAGTGATAACTGCTCCTCAGATCGATCTTCGAGAAGTATGCTACCCCGCTCAGGCAGTCCATCATATCGTCCATCCGTGGCAGTGGAAACCTGTACCTGATGGTAATCTTGTTGATGGCCCTTGAATCCGTGCATATTCGCGATTCTCCTCCTTTCTTGGGAGCAAGAGCTGTCGGAACTGTGAAGGGGCTCAAACTCTCCCTTATCAGCCCTTTATCTAGCAATTCCTGCACCTGTTTTCTGATCTCCTCGTTATATTTGGGGATGATCCGGATTTAAATAGGAACGCAACAAATTACAAAGATAACCATAAACACAAAGATGCAACGGAAATAATACTTCATTTCATTAATCTAAAATACTGAGATATGCTTACAAACAGAAAATGGAAATAAACAGCTAGGGCGATGGTAGCTTATCTTTGAGAAGAGATGTGGTGGCTACATGCCTCTAAACTGTGTTAAAATGAGGCTTGAAGGACTATTTATTGTTCAGAAACAATGGAAAACCCTTAACATCTCAAAACCTAACCTTAGAAGATGAAACGCCAAATTGTGGGCCTTGTTTGGGTAAATTGGTACATCAATTTCCTGGGGTCATAACTTTGGCATACGATCTCCGTTTGACGCATACAATAACTCGTTAGAAAGATCTATCCGAGAACTATAACTTTGGGAAGGGAAACATTGGTCCAAATGTACCCATGTTGCCCCCATATTTCCAAAAAAACGTCGTTTAGGGCCTCAAAATGGCTCCGAAAGTTCAAGACCCGAAAAACTGCTAAAAATAGTAAATTGTGCCACAATTAAGGAAACTAAAAAACTGAAAGAGATAGTGTGGGGGTCCAAATGGGATAGGTGGGTGGCCACCAACATCCACTTGGATCAGGGGCTCATTCGGTATGCTGCCTTGTTCGGTAGACTTTCTCCAGGTTTAATGTCAATGTGATGACTAATACTCGTCTTAGGAGGCAGTTTATCTGGTAGATCATCCACTACGATATCACTAAACTCCTGCAACATCTCCTGAATTTTTTCTGGTAAATCTGAAATTTCAGTGTGTAGTAACACTGTCTTTGGCCTCCTTACTATAGCATAATTCACTTTGTTGTCTTCAATTTGCTTTAAAAACTGTTTCCACCCATTAATAACACTTTTGTTCCGCTTGTTTCTGCTGTTTCTTCCTCCTTGATGGGCACAAGTGTGTGCTTAATCCCATCCTTGACAAACTTGTAACAGTTTGTCTTCCCATCATGCACTACCTTCCAGTCATACTGCCATGGCCTTCCTAGCAGTATATGACATATGTCCATTAGCATAATATCACAAATAACCTTGTCTTTATACCTGCCAATATGGAACTCAACTTCACACTGTTTGTCAACCAACAGTTGATGGCTTTTATGCAACCACGATACCTTGTAGGGAGTGGGGTGCCTCAGCCGCTTCAAACCCAACTTCTCTACCATCTCTGTGCCAACCAGATTATCCTTGCTCCCACTGTCGACAATCGACTTGCAACATTTTCCGTGCGACTTACAAACTGTCTGGAATAATGCCTTCCTTTGAGTTTGTTCAGTTGTCTCCTTGGCCAGTTTCAACAACACTTTATTCAAAACAAAGGCTTCCCCTATTTCCGACACATTTTTTGCTTCCTAGGGTGGTGACTCTGCTTCCTCTGGCTGCGCAACATATGCTCCTCTTTGACTAGCTTGTTCCACTTCAGGACACTCAAAATACCTGTGCCCCCACTTGTGGCACCTGTAGCACTGATAGGAAGCTCCTCTACCCCGACCATTTCCCCTTCTTCGCTGATATGGCCTTCCTCCTCTAGTGTTCTCTCCTTTTTCTCCTATCCCTGAAGTTTTAGAACTGTTGCCCTCTTCACTATTATTGGCGGTTCATCCTCTGACATAGGATTGCCCTCTTCCTCTACCAGTTCCCTGTCCTCTTATAGCATTCTGTTTTCTTGTGATCTTCTCCTTTGCCTTCATGGCACTCTGGTATGCTTCTTCTATATTCCTTGGGGAAAGAATGCTTATCTCATCCAATGTTCCAGCCTTAGGCCATTCACATACCTAGATGTCTTTTCCGGGGTATCCTCCATATACCCAACTCTTAAATTTACCAGATAGAATTCTTCAGTATATTCTCTCACTGGCATCCCTTTTTGCCTCAAATTCTGCACTTGCCGATGCAGTGCAATCTGGTAATCTTTGGGCAAAAATCTGCCCTTCATATTGGCCACCATTCTTGGCCATTTCTTTATTGGCAACTTATTCATCCTTCTTCTTTTCAATTGGACACTATCCCACCAGAAGGTTTCATGTCCTTTCAGCTTGGTTGCAGCGAACTTAACTCTCTGATCTTCGCTGACCTCTTCACATTCGAAATACTTGTCCAACTCGCTAATCCAATCTAACAGAACTTCTGTGGACAAGCTGCCATTGTAATTTGGAATTTCTGGCTTAGGCTTGCTGCTAGCCAACAAGACCAACCTCAACAATCTAATATCAGGTCCTTCGTCATCCAATCCATCCGTCGCAACTATAGATTCTTCTTCGCTGTCATCTCCTACCGCCGGATCCCTTCTCCTTCGTGCTTCAACCGCCTCCAAACGGGTAGTAAGGATCCTAATCTCCTCCTGTGATCCTTCTTCTTCTACTCTCCAAGCACCTCTTCCACGACCTCGTCTTCCAACTTCCATTTCTTCCAAGAACTCTCCAAAACCTGCTCTGATACCACAATATGATGGGACCAGCCCGATTAGCCTTACAATACAATGATAAATAGGTTGATTAAATATCAGGTTAAACTGTTATGGATATTTTTTATTGTTTGATTGCGCATTCAATTTGAAGGGTACGAGAGTTGGTGTGGGTGACACCTGTCCTAGCCTCGAACCTCTCTATCCGCACTTGGGTTTACACATCAAACCCTCACTCAATTCGGCATTTTGACATTGTGTTTTGTTGGTTTCTGGTTGTTGAGAGATTTCCGCTCTGTGCCTTTGGTGGTTGTTGCAATGGTGCTCGTCCTGATTTGTATGTCTGAAGGTTCTGTAGACCGTTCTTTAGCTGCTGGTAGTTGGGGTTCTTCCGGGTGTTATGCTGGTTGTTTCGCTAACTGTCGTGAAGGGTTTCACTCGTCTGCAACTCTGATATTTGTTGTGTGCTTCTAATGTTTATTAGTTTGTTTTCCTACTCGACCGTTCCTCTGGTTATCTATTTATTCCTCTATGTTTTCCTCTTGCAGGTTGCATCCACAAAGGACGGGTTCCTCGGCTCTGCTCATCACTAACAAGGTAAATTCTCTGTCCCTCTTATAGTTCTCTTCGCATTTTTGGGTTTTTGCTGAGGATAGTTGCTCCTTGTGAGCATGGGATTTTCCTTGTGGCTGCGACTTGGTCTCATATTTCTCGTTCCGACGTCGTCTGCTCCTCTAGTAAGCTCTCAACCCTCTCCTTATGGTTGCACACTTTCCGTTTCCATTTTGTATGCACAGGCTGTAACACCTCTCTATGGGCGGTGTCTGCAGATGAAGGGTGACTTCGGACGCCAATTTTCAGGGTTGTTGCTTCCTTGTAAAACCCGGTAGGGTCGTTCCTTGTCACTGAGATGTATCTCGTTTTATTTTTGTTCAAACTCCAGCGTTTTGGTTGTCTGGTAGTTGTTTTAGACTCTGAGAGCCTCAGCTCCTCACTTGCTATTAAGTTATCTTGGGTTATGCCCTTCTATGTAATGTATTTTGGTTCCTGTAGTCGTTAGGTTTGTTTCTGGGTACTCAAACCCTGAGCTGGTTGCCGGTTGTTTTTCTTAATGCGACTCATTCCACCTTTGACTGTGGCTATTCTGGAATTTGTAACTTATTCTTATGCAAATTGTTATTTGAAAAAGAAGAACTTTGTTTAGATAATGGTGTATTACCTGGAAATACAGTGCGGTCATTTTTAAAGTAGGAACTGTTGTTTCTGTAGTGATCTCTCCTTATCGCTTGTTCGCCCTCCGTGGGTTTACTGTTGTTTTTTGTCTGAAACTGAAATCTCGCTCTCTGTTACTTGTATGGCTTCAACTATTGTTAGTTCCGTCTTTGAGACACTCTATAGTCAATTCGCTGGTAGAAAATAATTGTTTTGGAAAAGGAAAGAAAAGAATAAAAAGTCTCTTCTCTTTATCGTTGCACACAATAATTAATTAGAGGATAACCAGTTCGTTAACTGTGATTCATTTCTCTATTTGGGTCAATGCACACAATAATTAACTTAGAGGAGATGGAAAGCTATAGATAGACACAAGGTTTTTGCAGAAAGAAATTCTTATTTATTTTTCCTTCTGTTCTCTAGTCAAACCCTTACAAAATACGAAATGTTTTCTTTTGTACTATTTCGAGACATTTTTGTCTTAACTGCTCGATATTGTATTTGCAGTTGTATGTGCAGTTACATAGTTACAACAACTACTTTTGGTTTTTCTTGCTCTGTTGGAATACATTTTTGTATGTAAGACAACTGAAAATAATAAAAAGAAAACAACAGAGAAAAGGCGGCTGTAACAACCTTTATCTGACTATAACACTCTTAACTGCTACTAAACTAACAAATTAAAGAAAAAAAAACATATAAGTCCCTAATTAATGTCTTGACCAACAAATGAAAATGAAACTAAACCATGAAATGTGAACTTGTTCTTTTTAACTGAGACCAAACACCTCAGCCATGATACCCTCAGCTGGATGCTCTTGCATCACATACACCAATTTTCTGTGGGGGTCTCATAGACCAATTTGGTGTTTGGCTGCGTGAAGGTGGGTCCCTTGTCCCACAAACAAGGGGGTTTCATACACCAATTTGGTGTTTGGCTGCATCCCTTGTCCCACAAACAAGGGGGTCTCATACACCAACTTGGTGTTTGGTTGTGAAGGTGGGTCCCTTGTCCCAGAAACAAGGGCTTTCATACACCAATTTTCTGTGGGAGTCTCATACACCAATTTGGTGTTTGGCTGCACGAAAGTGGGTCCCTTGTCCCATAAACAAGGAGGTCTCATACACCAATATGGTGTTTGGCTAACTCGAACTGAACTTGACCGTAGTAATTTAATTTTGTGTTATTGATTTGGGATGAGCAGTGAAATGAAGTGGAACCCTTCGATAACACAAATTTATAATCGAGTTAAAGACGATTTACTATTTTAGTTCTGGATGGTCTTAAAATGCTTTTCTGTGTCCAATTCTCGTTGTGTCATTCTGTTTCCCGATTGTCTCGAGAAATCCCCCACCTCTCCCCACCTTTTGAAAATTAAAGCAAAAGGACTTTCTTCTTTAACCGTCAAGACATTACATCACGCACGCCATTTTAAACCATGAAAGGAAATTACAAGTTAAAAACAAGAGACCTAATCGGAACAAGGAAGTTACATGTTAAAAGCAAGGAACCTACACGGACAAGTTCCCTAATTGATGACGCTAACTTAAACAAATGAAGGGAAATCACAACGTAAAGACGCGAACCCTGAGTGGAACAAGGAAATTAGGAAATCACAACCTAAAGACACGAAACCACCTAAGTGGAACCAGGAAATTACATCTGAGAAACAAAAAACCTAATTGAAACAACCTTCTCAGCCCTTCCAACTTTCTGTTTCCATTATTTCATACAAAGGAGAGGTCCATTCAGGGAATTGATTTTGGTTGTATTCCTTCCATTCTTTCCACCATTCCATGAAGCTGCTTCCTTCCAAGAAAACATTGGAGGAAATGTCACGATCATTGATCAATCTTGTCACATAACCTTCAAACATTTCAAGGCTTTCCAGCTTTTGGTGTTGGCCCTGTTCCAGGATTTTCATTTCTTTCAAAGCCCCTTCTACATGTGCCCAAAAGCAGGAGTCCTGAGTGAGGGATGCAAGCTTGGTGCGACCGCTCCGACCTCTTGAACTGCGAGTGTTTTCCTTCTCTTCCATCCATTTTTGAAGAACTTTATGACGAGTGGGTCTTCCATCTGAAAGATAGTTGCCTTTACCATTAGACATGCCATAATAATGTGCAATATCCAGAGGCTCTACAAGTCTTCTATACGCAGTGCCAGCATTTATCCACTTATTTTGGGATTGGAAATCGCCTGGCAACTCATGCTTCTGCCACATGTCAATAATCTCATCCCAAAACCTGGCGAGACTTTCCCGACCCAAATTAGCATTGATATCGTTATGTTTCCTGAAAGAATCATAATATGTGATGCTATTTTCCTTCTCACAATGCTCTTTATACCACTCAAGCTCTGCCATAGTACTTTGCTTTAGGCTTAATTCAGCAGCTAACTTAGCAACGTTTCTTCTATGCTTGTTTTCCATGCTCCCTGCTATTTGTAGGGCAATCTGTGCATGATCATCCTGCAAAACGTTGACATCACCGATTCAAGAACACGGTTGAGTCTCAGTTAGTGAGATAAAAGAAGAAAATAAAATTCAGAAATGCAGATAAAAGTCAATATCACATTATAATTTAATATCAAACTCCTACACCATAAAAGACAAGAAAAACTTTCAGAGAGATTTTCACTTAACAGATTTAAAGGTTGTTATGAGGAAGAGGAAATTAGCATTTACCTGAGCTCCGATACCAAGGGCTTCCAGTTGCAATGAAATTCCCATCTTGTAAGAAGATTCTGAATCAGGTTTTGCAGTTATTTTCCCACTGATGGACATTTCTACGACATGATTCAAAACATAACCATACTCTATATGCTCTGAAAAGCAGTCCTGTACAATAGTATCATAAGTTTTTTCGTAGCTTTGCAGTGTCAAATGAAGAATCTTCAAAACGGTCTCAGAATTATCAATACAAGCCGTCCCCTCGCTTGAACAAAACATGTAAGTGCCAAAAGGTCTGTAGGGGCTTCTCTTGATAACTCCATCTGACTCCCTCAAAGAGTCAGGCCCATAGTTTGTTACTGTATTATTAAGAAGGGTCCTACAAGCATCTTGAATAAGAGAATCAGGTACAGTTTTACTGTCATTATCCATTATGCGTTGCCAATAAGGCAAAATAGAAATCAAGGGCTCAGCGATTGACTCAAGTGGTGCAAGGAGAATTCGAGGAACGATATCATGCTGGGAAACCACGTGAAAAAAATTGCCTGCCCAATTTTCACGGGCAACTGCTTCAACAATTCCTACATCCCCCACTAAAGGACTTCCAAATGTTATGCAAAAGGGAGAACTTTGCCTGAGCCTCTTTTCCAATACCCATAGTGTAGCCAAAGTTGCAACTGCCCCTCCTAAGGAATGACCCACAAATATAATGGGTTTGAGCTTCCTTTGTTTTGAATCCGTATAAATCTTCATCTGTTTGGTCATGAAATACATAACACAATGTCATTATTTTCCTTCTCCTTTTCAAAAAATTCATCTCTTAGAAAGGAAGAAGCAATCACTCTTTATGAAACTCGTAAGATAAATCAATTTACCTTTGTTTGGAAATCTGTGTTCTCCACAATATGCAGGAACAACTGAAGAGCTCCCTGATGGACGCGAGCTGGTTGAGCATCATTACCCTTGAGGCAATCAGAGAAAACCTTGTTGTCAGTTTGTATATTGCCCTCTCCATATTTGCTCTCTTCGACGAGGAAACCTTCTATCTTAAGAAATGAAGGGAAGGCAACATATGCAATGCCTTCATATTCATTTACACTGTAAGTCTCTGAGTTGTTTGCAAGACGCGACTCTTCCCAAGCCTTGGACAGTATTCCGCACGAAACCAGAAAAGTTGCAATCTCCTGATCAACTGTGAATCTGCACCCAACATTTCTATAAATTAGCACTACCATTGAAGGAGGCCAAATACCAGATTATTGGCTCTGCTCCTAACCGTATCCATTACTGGGCCAAATAAAAATCGCGTTACTAATTACAGACCACACCATTATTTACCACAATCCCATTCGAAGATTACAAAATAGAGCCCATCATTTTATCGCTTCAGAAACAAACAACAAATACAAAAAATTTCCTGAAAATTTTCAGTATGTAAAGTATTACCAGCGAAATAGGCGCCGATGTTATGCACCAGCAGGTTGAATCAAAGTTCAAACCCATTGAAATGAACACCGAAATAAACACAATTTCACCCTAAAATCGGACCCAACTTCCACTAAGCTCTATATTACCAAAATTCAAAATTTCTCCGAAACCACATCAACAAGAGTAAAATGCAATCTTTTACCTTCTTAAATAAATATCCTTAATTTTAAAATTCGACACCGAAGCAAAAACGAAAATGATTTTACAAGGTTATCCTTTTTTCCCTCAAAACCATATTAAAAAACAATAAACTGCAGTTTTTGACTAAAAACAGTAAACTAAAAAAACCTTAATGGTCAACTGCGACTACCCATCCATTCCATTTAAAATAAGGGCAAAATAATTTAAAAAAGTATTTATCAAAATGTATCCAAAACAATCATATTTTGCAAAAGCGAAATTTCGGAGCTTATTCTTACAGCGGTGTAGACGACTCTGCTTCCATTTGCTGTGCTGTGCGTGGCTTCACTATTTCCTTTGGAGTTTCCACAGAACGCAGCCGATGGTATATAGGTAGGAAAAGAGAGGCGCCAGGCAACATCCCGGAAAATCAATGGAATGTGGAAATGGCAATTGTTAATACGTTTGTCAACGTCGAATAATAATTTCCCGACACCTTTGTCGGAAACGTACAGGCATTCATGTGGGGGCTTCGCGAACGTAGCGTCAAAGAACTTTCCAGATTCTTTCATATGGTATTTTCCAAGAAATTTCCAATTCTTTGCCCCCGCCTCGGGGAAAGAACATTAATACTGAAAAATAATTTGTTCGAAATAGGAAAAAGATGGTGTATAAATTCTTGAATTGAAATTTATTAATTATTAACGAGGATGCAGCGCGAAGTAATTAATTTAATAATGATGATTCGTTGAGATGTTAAATTTTGTGAATTGAAATTTACGAAGTAATTAATTTAATAATGATGATTCGTTGAGATGTTAAATTTTGTGAATTGAAATTTATTAATAGTGATAGGGATTACCTGTTGAGATGTTATATTTGAATTTGAATTTAAATTTTATGATAAAGTAATATAGTAAATTAGTTAAAGTATTATTACTATTTTAATTTTAAGTAGAAGAGTCATTATATTAAAATATTATATTGTTGATAATATTTTTTCAAAATTTTATTGGCTTTACTTTTATTAGATTTATTTGTTAGTGGGTGACAGCAAAAAAACATAGAGTTAATTGCCAAAATAATTTTATTAACCAAAATAAAAAAGACAAGTGATGCCATAAGACTTTTAAAATCATAATGCAGCCAATAATTATTACAAATCAAAAGAGTTGATTGGAGCAAGATTCTCCAATCAAGAGCCAGGTGATGGGCGAGGTTTGAAGTCACTATGGACATGTTTCTCCATGCGGGAAATCTTTCTCTCAAAGCATTCTAATTTCTCATTTATTCTCCTTTGTCCCTTCTGCAAGGTTGCTAAACGGTCTTGCATTTGTCATTGATTATGCTGAAGGTTATTGATGAATATGATGATTGCATTATTGTCATCATGAAGGTCCCTGCTGAGATGCTTCAGGAGGAGGGTAACTGTTGGAATCACAATTTTCATTACACAAAAACCTAGATGTGTTCGTAAACGGATGCATCGCTAGAGTTAACGAATCCATAAGAGGTGGTTAAGCACATGTCGCAAAACACACGGGGAGCGCTGGTTTATCTAATATCCAACAATCTCCCTCCCAACGCAAGTCAGGTGTGATTCAAACTCGAGACCTTTGGCTTTGATACCACTTTTTGGAATCACGATTAATGTGACACCAAAACCCACATGTAGTAGTAAATGGACACATCGCCAGAGTTAACGGACCCACGAGAGGTAATTAAGCACATGCCACGAAAACACATGGAGAGTGATAGTTTTTCCAATGTCCAACAGTAAAATGTCGTAGTTGGCTATCGAAATTGTCAAAAGTGGGGGCAACTCCACAATTACAAGTGATTGTGTTGGGTTGGGATTGAAAATCTTGCCAAGGCCTGGGTTGCCCAAAATATGGCCATCATTATGTCCCCTCTCTCCCATACCTCTTCTTACTCGCCCACGCTGATGATGGATTGATAGGTGAGATGCACTATAAATACCCTAGAAACAAGTTTGTACCTCACATGCCACTAGATATCAAGAGAAATAGAGCCCTAGGTCAACCCACTCAAACAAAAATTCCCAGGAAAACTTGAGAGATGAGGAATTATGCCTTCACATGACCCCTGAGAAAATGACCCAAACCCACCAAGAAATAGACAGGTCACCAAGCAAACACCACCAGGGCAATGATATATTTCCTACCCCAGGTCACAAGCAGTAGGAAATGACCTCAAAACCCCCAATTCACCTTTAGAATTTGCGAAAAACCTCGATGTCTCCAAGGTGACCAAATTTAACATGATGAATTGCCAAGAATAAAACACAATGATTCCCATGGACGAGACAATAATGCATTGGGAGCCTTCAAACCCAACTCCTATGCCCAGGGGACTAGCTATTATAAGAACCAGACACCTATCTTGTTTAGCTCAGGGAGATACCAAACTTAGACCCTTTCAGCCAAGCTCCGCAGAACACCACCAAAACCACTAAACACTAATAACCTAGCCCCGAAAATGAGGCAAATTCCTACCATAATTAACAAAGAGATTATAGAGCTCCCCAGAGTTAATGTGACTGCTTAAATCTCTACTATTAATGAAAGAAATCCATGTAGAGCGCCCAAAGTCCCTTACCTTTTTCCTTACAAGACATTCCCAAAACAAATTCACCCAGTGCTCCACCATGCAAAAACCAAACAACACTAATAACTTAATGGTCCCTTAAGAAATTCTCAAGTAGAATCTCCTTATGTCGGGATCCTAGATTTGTTTGCACTAGGTTGATGTACCAATTCCCTTAACTCCCAAAGCTAAAAAATTAAACCACTAGGTCT
Organism: Pinus tabuliformis; assembly: GCA_031772625.1. Classification (NCBI taxonomy): domain Eukaryota; kingdom Viridiplantae; phylum Streptophyta; class Pinopsida; order Pinales; family Pinaceae; genus Pinus; species Pinus tabuliformis. The sequence continues at coordinate 1,874,265,489 of CM062818.1, forward strand.
TCGCATTCAATCCCCACACACATTCTACCTCCTACAGATTCACATCTTACACAATTGAAGCAAGTCTAATGCTCATCATAATATCTCCCACACCAGTTCCATGAAAACCACACTTAAAGCATAAACAAGTTACGGAATACACCATCTCATCGACTAAAGGGAGATTCATTCTGCACAGGGGTTGCATGGTAGCAAGGTTCCATGCCACACTTATTAAATTTTGAGAGGGCTAATGGGGTGAAAGTCTCCCACAACAAACCTAATTTTGTCGAGATCTATCATCCCCATCAGGGAAACCTTGTCTATCTCCAGAATGTTGTCCAACTGAACATACCAACTACAACTAGTTTTCATGTTATATGGGGATGAAAGGTCAAGATCTTGATCCTCGTTGCCCAAATTTGCTAGAAAATTAGCCACTTTTTACCAATTTTTCGCGAGTGATAATTAATTAAATAAGGGAGGGGTACTAACAAATTATAGATTTGAGACACCACGAGATCTAAATGCCAACTATTGGCTACTTTTGATACCAAAGATCCATATATTAACTTCTACGTTGCATATGTTACCAACTGGGAGTCCCCATCTAACTCAATCTCTTCAAAACATTATTCTCTTGCAATCAGCAGGCCTCTTTCAAACACAGTGAATTTTTCTATGTTAATACTAGTGTAACCACAATGACCCACATAGATTCATAAATTATTGCCTCATTCATCAAGGAAGATTCCCCTGTATCACGTCGGGCTTGGGTTGCCCTTGGAGGCCTCGTCAAAAGGGGGGAGAGAAAAACTTGAAGGGGATGTCCCTGACTCCCGTGGGCGATATGAATTACTTGTAGCAATCATGTCATGAGAAACCTCCATGTTTCTTAGTGTCCTCGCCTCAACCTTATCTGCCTTCTAGTTTTTCATATCCCAAAGTTCTGATAAAATTGTTTCTTTCAAGTTTTTCTTCATGTCATGCCATACCACGTCCCTTGACATCCTTTGTTCCTTAAAGATAATTATGTTTCATTCAATCTAAACATTCGAGAGTAAGAGGCAAAAACTAATGTCCAAGCTTTGTCAACTACCAATTTCTTAAAGGGGGATAATCTCCATGTCTCCAGAGATTCCCATAAGCTATTTGGGGTGCAATCCGAATACCCAAATAAATATAACAATCAATTCCAAAAATTCTCCATAAAGGAATATATATTCAAAAGGTATTCCATGGTTTCCTCATGTTCCTTACAAGAGGACATAAGGAAGGGCCCATGAAGCCTTTTTTCCGCAGATGGTCCCACGTCATAATATTTTTCCTTTCGATAAGCCACAAAAAATGTGTTACCTTTCCCCACGATTTTCTTATCCATATCCTCCTCCAGAAATGTTCCTGAGGTAATTATGAATGACTCACCATCATCCCACAAGTTTCCTTTAAAATGAACATTCCCTTCGATTTATACCCCCACCTTATCTCATTAGGATCATGAGAAATTCAATTTTTTCTCTCTTAAAAAAATATTTAGAATCATTCAAACCTTCATTGCCTGATCTTTTGGCCAGTTGTCCATAGTTTTCCATTCATAACAGATGGATTTCATATAGGATTCCTTCTAAAAGTTCACCACTTTGGTGGCTCCTTGAGTGATAGTGAACACTTTGAGAGTCTTGGTCCCTTCTTTGTACTCTAGGCGCAAAATTTGTTGCTATGATTCATCCCAAAACTAATTTATCTGACCATTTCTAATTTTCCTAAAACCTGTGATTTTGGATTAAGAATTTTTTGTCCCAGGCCAAATTCTAGATAGAAGAACCAGGAGGAAAAGACTATGTTCTACCTTCTCAGCTTGAGTTATGTCTGGGTTGTATTTCCTATCCCAAATTTGTTTCCATAGCTCTAAACTTCCTTGTATCCACCTCCACCGTAACTTAGCTCCCATTACCTTATAAAGAACCTTAGGGTCTCTCAAACCCATCCAACCTCCTTATTTTGGAAGAAATACCTTTTCCAAACCCACCAAGGCACACCTTTTAGTCCGGTTGGCACCTTACCATAAAAACCTGCTAAACTAGAAACAAAGTCTCTATACAGTAGCGCCTTTGGGGCCAATAATACTAGAATTTGGTAAACTGGGAGAGCCTAGAGGAATAGTTTCAATAGAGTGACTCACCCTGCTAGGTTTAATGAGCAGAAATCCTAGTTATCAATTCATTTGGAAATATTGTTTGTTACTTCTTGCTAGCAAGAGGTCTTTAGAGAATTCATGATACATGAAAGATTGCCCACCTTGAATCCCATATGACGAGCTAGATTCCGCTGAACCATCCATATAGTACTAAAGAAAAATATATTTGATTTCAACCCATTTATCAAGGTGCTCGAAGCATCTTCGAAATATAAAAGAATAAAATTAGTAATTTTTGTCTCCTGCAATGATGGTTCTCCAAAAAGCAGAATGTCATCAACAAATTGTTGATGTGTAATAGGTAGATCTTGGCCCAATTTATGAACGCCTTTGATGATTCCCTAGTTTACCATCGATTTGATGTATCCCCCCAACCCTTCATAGCAAGGATGAACACGATGGGAGATAACGGATCTCCTTGTCGAAGACCTTGTGATATGCGAAAAGTGCGATTTGGGGATCCATTCAGCAAGACAACTAGGGTGACTTCCTTTAAATGAAACATATACAATGACGAATGAATTTGTCGATAAAAACAAGGACCATTTGGGTAATGAAAGAGGGATGGTGATCCACATGAAACTAAAGATACTGACATATTGAAATGGAAAAATGGTGTCATAAGGGTATTGGTGTGTCGAGGAGAAGAAAATTCAAACAAAGAGAGACTAGTATTAACTGTGATTGATAGTTGATCCTGTGATAGACAACACAAATAGAGGAATGATAAGGGGTATTGGGGATGCGAGGAAAATAAAATTCATACAATGATGACTAGTATTAACAATAGGCTATAGTCAAACCTACATAGGTGACTCAAAGTGATGCTCCAGATAAAGGTGACACGAGACTTGAAAAATAGATATATAAAGTGGTATGCAAAAGTGTGCACATTTGAATGGGTGCATGCCAAAAGTAGGTCTCTGATGAAATTCTATGAAACTTGGAATGAAATATGTCATGGTGAAGATTTCGTTGCAAGGAATCCAACAATGTTGACCTTGGCATTTTTGTATGTATGGTTTGCTCAAATAGGCTAGTCAAAATTCAGGTCAACTGACTGTAAATAGGGGGTTAATTCACTTTTTACTATCCATTATTACGGTTTTACTTCAGTGTGTTTGTGAGCATTGTGAGTGATTATGGGAGCTTAGAAAACTAAATTTGGTTCGCGTTTCTTGTAGGTAAGCCTTGAACTTGACATTTTCAAGCTTATTTAGGCAGTTCTTTAGGTTTATGGGTATTTTGCCTTGAAACAATCAAAATCCTAATTATATCTCAACTGTGTGGGTAATCTATAATTACATGTGTGGTATGATGCACATAAGCCTGCAAAAAATTGTGTGGTGCATAATTGCACCTATTCAACTCACAGGTGCATGGTGGCATGCATCTGTAAAGCGAACAATCATGCATAAAAAGAGAGGTAAGACACAAGAATTGTAAAATATTTATCATGTGGTGGTGTGTAGGAAAAGCACAAGCGAGTTTTTGAAAAAACTCCTACAGTTGGGACGTTTTATTTTTCATGCAGCTCTAATGTTTTTGGGGTCTAGTTTAATGAGAATGATTTTGTGTTTCATATATTCATCATGGTTATTGGGTGGGAATAATAGTGTTGGGGTGACGAGAGAAATGTCATCCTAGTCAAGGGTCTGCAAAGGCAGGGACACATCCGACATAGTTTAGCGTGGATGGGGTTGCTGAAGTTCTTTGATTGCAGACTTCTATGAGCGGCTCCTGTACTTTTGGGTGGGTCAATGGAATTTGGATGCATAGGCATTCCAAATTAGGAGAGAGGTCCTAGAGCTTACTAGGGCTGACATTTCTTTCCTGATAGGGCTCTCTATTAGGGGGGTTGATATAGGCTCGAGACCTATTTTGTAGGAGCCTTTGGTGGAGATAGTTGTAGATTTTTATCGAGACCGTTCTAATGTGATTCATGAGGGTGATGTTCGCGTAGAGGCCATTCAAAAACTTACACAATGAGACGTAATAGCAGTGATGGTTTCTCATATCTATGGTTCAACATCAACACATAGGATCAACAATGGACAATTGCCATGTTGTAGGCGGTGTATAATGGTCTACACCATAGTTAGGTAGGAATCATGCTTCGAAGCATCTTGAGTGACTTAGGGGAGTTGAGGGTTTGGCATTGATATGAGAGTTGTTTTATCTCGATATTATGCTCATTTGTCATGGAGCATATTCTAGTAGTGTCTCTACTTGTGGTACTACCATATTTGGGATGACATATTACCCCCAAGATTTGACAATGGGTGGAGTTGATGCCACAAACAAGTGCAGGTCCGGTCAAGTGGATCTATGATGACCAATTCATGGAGGTTTGGCACACAAAAATATGATTGATTGACTATTATCTAAATGTTGGTGCATACATTTGGTTTGATCCAGAGATGCCTTTCATTCTAGAGTTCCCATGGGGAGAGAAGGGTATACAAGTCTATACTTACCCTTCGTTACTTTTACGCATTGCATTTATGTTATGCATATGTGTGTGTGTGTGTGTGATTATGGATTGATTCTTTTTTATGTGCTTGTGCATATAGTGATCCCGATCACTAGAGCTAGTGCCCCCAAGGCTATATCTGTTGTATGTTGAAGAATCTAGGGAAATTAGGTTAATAAGATTATTATTACAATGATAAGTATTTGTGAGATAGTTTTTACTTTTTCGTATTAGCACAATCTTCTCTTGTTATTATTAGAGTGTGTTTTCTTACTTCATCAAATAGTTACCAACACAAAAGAGACAAGAACACAAGATGTTGGATTTCGTCCAGGGCCAAAACCTCTCACTCTTTAAGAGGAAAACCCAAAAAAATTATTCTTATCAAGATTCCAATTGACGAATACCAAGACTAAGACCAAGACCCTTGACCTAATAGCGACTCCAAGACCAAGATATTGCCTTCCCTTCTTCTCTTCGTCTTTCCTTTGATCCTTCTTGTCTTTGTGACTTCATCATAGCACCAAGATCTTCTTACTGTAGTTGCACCAAGACTATAAAAGATATGAACCGATTCATAACACATAGTTGTAGTATTTTCATTATAGCTTTGAACAATAACTTACATCATCTAAAGTCTCTGCAATGTCTTCATTGTTCCTTCAAGACATATCTAAGATCCGTCTAGTCTTTATCATCCGAGCTATCTACTCTTGTAACATTGTCCATCAAAGAGACATTTGAACTATCTATGGTAGATCCTCCTTTCTTGTATCTTAGTTGTCCCTTTGTCATGAAGGATCTTTGCTATTCTTTCATCACTATTCCAAGTTCCTTATGTACCTTGACATGCAAACTACGACTCCTTTCTTCTCACTATGGTTGTGACCCAAATTCAAGTTAATTTGTCGAAATGTAACACCAAAATATCCCTTAGCATAGAGATTTGAACGATGTGCCCTCCACTGAATTTATCCAAACTTGATGACTGCGATGCTCACCGAAATATCAAATAATGTGAAGTGTTGTTACGTAATTACCACTGAAGTTTCAGAGGTATTTGAGTTTTGTGCACTATGGACAGACCTTCGAAGTGACATCCAAAATCCTTCCTCTGACTTCCTTCGGAAACATCATATGATTCTGAGTTCTTCGCTTCATTGCCCATTCAAAACAATAAACTTATCACTGTAAGTATAATGCGAAAATCTCAGAGAGATATATTTTTTTGTGTCACTATGCGAAGAGCCCAAATGGGTATTTATAGTAGTTCAACCATATATTAAGATGACCTTAACATTCGAATATATGTGTCATTTCAAGTGAGCCGAAATGAGTTTATTTAATTCATTTTACATGCCGACATCAAGAGGAGATCCATTCTTGTCTTTTGGAGGGTTATTTAGACATATTTATAGAATTATATACATTGACTAATGCTCAAGAAGAGCTTCTTCATACATGATATTGACTCTTTGACTTAATAATAAATCCGAAGGCTCTCAATGGGAGCCACTAACAAATAAACCTCTTGTTCATCAAACCCATGAAGTATGGCATACAAAAATAATTTTTTTTATTTTATTTCATCATTGACAAAGATCATGCCATTATGAAGACCAAACCTAGTTACATTTTACAATACTCCCTTTTAACTAGGGAGGTATTCATAATGGTACTTGGTCATTCTCAATCTGAAGATTTTCTCATAAGAAGAACAGAATTGATAACCCATTTGTATTGCATTATAGTAACCAACATTGTTTCCACAACAAGGCCTGGACTGACAAATCAAGAGCACAATCTTGGTGAGACCAATGACTATAGACACCTTCACCATTGTATCTCAAGGTACATACCCACCCATGTGGTCACTGAGTATGACCTTCTAGGACTATTCTTGTCTTGTGTTATGTTGTACTATTTAAAAACCCCCATTTTAATATATTATTAATTTCCTATGAAATTTATTATATTAAAATAGGGACCCTTCAATTTTAGAAAAGTATTTGATTATCCAAAAAATCAAATTAAATAGCTCCCAAGACACAAACAATTCTTAGGCTTAAGTGTTAAATGTTACGGGTTATTTGATTAAAAAACAAAATAAAACGGATTTTTTAAGATTCATGAACATTTAAATCTTTACAAATTCCGACTCACCGCTATCTCACATCACATATCACATAATAAATAAACATAAGGCAAAGACTAGACCTGAATGGGTTATTAATTGCTTCTAAAAAGAACCCTACATCCATTGCGATCACATGATCCGCTATTATATAAGTTCATGCCTCCTACCTTAATCGATTGAAATATGTGATAAAACCCGGACCCGACGAGAAAATACATACAAATGCATATTGATATCGCGTCTGTGGGCTATCGTGAAAAAAAAAAAAAAAACTTAAGTCCATACCCGCTACCTTTGCCGATTGCGATATGCGATAAGGCCGAGAGCCGACTAGATTATTCACTGCAATTTATATTAATATCGTGTCCGGGGATTATATCACAATCACAAAGCTCTAAAATCATGCCTCATGCCAATGCCAATTGCGATATGACGTCAAATACCACGTCATTACTCCACGTCACCATGACATATTCCCTTCTTGCATATCACAAATCGCAAATCTCCCAACCAACTTTTATCATCTACCCCTCCATATAAAGCCCCAGACCTGGAGGGATTACAAAATCCATACCATAAAACCCTGCATCTCGAGCTATCGGAGTTACCAAAGGGTCCTACCTCATGCCAATTGTGATTGCGATAAAGCACCGGACCTGATGGGATTATTCACTCCAATTCATAAATCCCCCGTGTTCATGCAATCATAAGAATCATAGTCTAAAAATTTTTCGCATGCTAATTGCGATTTGCGATAAGCCCTAGACTTGATAAAAATTATATTTCAATTCATAAAAATATCACATCCACGACTATCACAATTCTTTTAGTGATACCACTTATTCCAAAGACTTCTGCTAAAAGTGATTGTGATATGTGATCAGGCCCAATCCATCTGCCACGTCATCCCTATTTTCATCTCTAACATCATTCTCCACGTCAGATACCATGTCATAGTGATGTCACCATGACATCATCCCACATACTGCAAATCACAAATTTTTCAAGAATATTGGTATTGTACCGCTCCGTTATTCTGATATGCGATATAGTTGGACCCAATGGGATTATAAAATGTAATCCATAAATTCTCACATCCATGTAATCGCAAAAGTCACGGACCTTAAGCCATTCCTCCTCTACCCATTCCGATTGTGATTTGGTCTTATTCGAATTTTCATGTATTTCAATAGGGATTCTCCTTGCTTGAAATATAATGATAATTCAAGCCCCGGTCTAAAAGCGATTGCGATTTTGCGACAAATAGTAAAAGTGCAACTTGTCTAACCACATACCTCACTCTGCATGACTCTCCATGATGGTTGTGTTCAGAATTTATTATGACTCTACATTTTTCCCGATTTCCTGCAAAAGTGATTTGTTTAAAAAAAAACTTACTTATCAGTTTCATTTATTTCCAACTTATCGATTCATGTTTTTCTTGTTCAGGTTCATGACAGGGTAAGACAGTTGTGTTGATAAGTGGCAGTTCAGTTCAAACAGATAGAAAAACATCCAAAGAATCTGATGGAACAAACAAAGTTGATGAAGACAACAAATCACTTTCAGAACATTGCTACCCAAAAAAAAATTGTTTTTCTTTAAGCGTATTGAAGGGAATGTCTTTTTAGTGGAAATTCATTGACTGAAATCCACGATAGGTTCCAGAATTCCCTTGTAAAATTATTTTGTAATTTTAACTTTCATAACAATTTAATTGTTTTTCCACCCTTTATTTTCTTTTCTCTTCTTTTTGCAAGCATGTTAAATCTTTCAATATTGAATATCATTGAGAATCATTAAGTGAAAATGATAAATTTGATCCGAACTTAAACAGGAACACAACAACTTACAGATATAATCATAAATATAGAGATGCAACAAAAAAACACTTCATTTCATTCATAGAAAAATACTGAACTATGCTTACAAACATAATGGAAATAAGATAGCTCAGACGATGGTAGCTTATCTCTGAGAAGAGATGTGGTGGCTACATGTCTCTGAATTGTGTTACAATGAGGTTCAAAGGCCTATTTATTATTGAGAAACAATGGAAAACCCTAAACATCCAAAAACCTAACCCTAGGAGATGAAGCGCCAAAACTGTGGGCCCTGTTTGGGTAAATTGGTACATCAAATTCCCGGGTCATAACTTTGGCATACAATATTCGTTTGGCTATCATACTACCTCTTTTCAAAGATGTCGAAGAGAAGGCCGAAAACAAATGCGCTTGTTAGTTTGCAATGTTTTCGTCTCTCTTTTTTCCCTAAAAACGTCGTTTAGGGCCTCAAAACGGCTCTAGAAGTTCAGGACCCGAAAAACTGCTAAAATAGTAATATCTGCTACAATTAAGGAAACCGAAAAACTGAAAGAGACAGTGTTGGGAGTCCAAGTGGAATAGGCCGATGGCCACCAATATCCACCTGGATCAAAATTGGTTTCTCATAATCCTGAATATCAAAAACTATTTTGTTTCCAATTTAATTTGACATTCATACATTTATTCCAACCATTTCATCATCAGTCAAATTTAGATCTTGGGAGTGTTCTTCTTTCACAACATGCTTCACCATCATCTCCTTTGGAAAGTTTTCATTCCCTAACAAATTTACATCCATTCTTTTATGATCCTATTAATATTTGTTTAGAATTTGCTTTCCAAAAAAAATGGTTTACTAATAGGTTAATTGTAAATAAACTTATTTTTGCATAATTTTACATTAGATCTAAAAAATAGATTTTGTTTCATTTTGATTGTTTTCGTTATTTGGTTACTAACGTTTGACTTGTACATACAGGTAGGTAATAAAACAAAAGAATGATTACATTAGAAGTATGATTATACATAATCATGTTTCCTTCATTAAGTTAGAATTAGGAGTAGATTAGTTTAGATTACATTCAATAAATAATGATTTTGAGTTAATCGCCTTGCATTGGAGAAAGTCATATATTTCCAGTAATATTAAATGAAATTCTTCAATGGTAAGTCTCTTATACTCACTGTCATTCAGTTCTTTACTTTTTAGATTTAGTTTTGTTTTCTTGTTTTCTGTTGATATATAACTCCTTTTGTAGCTCTTCACAAACATTTTTACACCTTCACCAGATCAAACTTTCAAGCTTAAAGAAGCAGTAATGATTTTTTATCAAATCAGTCAAAATGGGGAAGTTTTGAATCTTAATATTTTTTTTCAAAAGCATTACTCTGATTAGAAAAATGGTTAAAACACTTTTTACAAGTTCTGCTTTTGAAAAAGATAAATAAATAAAAAATTTCCTCATTCAAACTGAATTATCACTACTTTGCAAATTTGATCTATCTAGATTTCGACATAAAAATAAATGTTTTCTTCATTATCTTTTTCCTCTTTAGTTAAGAAATTTGGATAAACAGTTTTGTAAATTTTTCCTTTTAGATTTGGTTTTGAGTGATTTTGTCATTATACTTATGAATGGTTATATCTTGAGAATTCAGTTATCATATCACATTTACTTTTTCTTTTAGATATTAATGTTAAATGATATACTCTTGGCCCTTCATCAACATCTCTTGAAAACTATTTTATGATTTTTCAATTTGGGAGTAGGATTTTTTCAGGAAGTGGTTATGAAAGTTGAAAATTAGATAAAAATGATTAACTATGAAATTTTTCCATTAGGTTTTGAAATCTTCAAAAAACTTAAAAAATTATATCCTTTTACTCTAGTTTCATTCAAAAAAATTATTCTTAAACATTAAAGACCATCTTACGACTAAACACTTTCAACTTAGATTTTTCATCCAAAACTCTTAATGAGTCAATGATCCTCCCTATCCATTAAAAAGGGAATTTTTAGAGTGTAATTCTAAAATGTTAAAAATCTAAAAATAGAAGGGGTCTTATCATGAGCCTGTTTACCATGTTCATAGGGAACTAATTAAACTGACATTACCACACTGATCACCAAATCCGGGTAATGGTAATGGCTTACGATTTTTAATTGTAAGACAAAGAGTGTCATCACGAGCCATCTTGTTCAGTCTGATTAATACCGGTGAATGGCATTGTTGTTAGCTGGCCATCAAACCAGGACAATGGATTTTTAGCATAAAAATAAAAAATAAAAACAAAAATTACTTCTAATTATTGCACTATTAAATGGATGTGACACTCGATTGTTGTTGGTTAAAAGGTAACCCTGTCGAGGCTATGAACGCCTACTAGCACCAGTGGCTCTACCTGTGATAAACGAGTACATTATAAGCTAAGTCGTACAAGCCCCCCTACTTTATTTTTTACCATTGATTAATGACTGATACAAGTAAATAGGATTTTTTTCATTCACATAAGGTTTTAAAAAGAAATCACAATTTAATGAGTGCTATAGTCAGAGTATTTTTTATTTTAACTAAAAATATTTCGAAAAGTAGTTTTCACTTCTTAAAGTGTTTTTACTAAATCTTTGAAGAATTTTCACTTTCATTTATCAGAGATAATTGGTTCTTCTAGTGAATCGCCAATTGTTGTACTGTTCAACAACCCTCATTTTAACATATTATAAATTTCCTATGAAATTTATTATATTAAGATAGGGACCCTTGAATTTTAGAAAAGTCTTTGATTATCCAAAAAACCAAATTAAATAGCCCCCCAGGCACAAATTATACGTACGCTTAAGTATTAAACATTATGGGTTATTTAATTAAAAAACAAAATAAAATGGATATTTTAAGATTCCCGAATGTTTAACTCTTTACAAACTCTGACTCACCATCATCCCGCATCGCATATCCCATAATAAATAAACATAAAGCAAAGACTGGACCCGAATGGGTTATTAATTGCTTCTAAAAAGAAACCCCCGTCCATTGCAATCACATGATCCACTATTATATAAGTTCATGCCTCCTACCTTACCTGATTACGATATGTGATAAAACCTGGACCCGATGGGAAAATACATATTAATATCGCGTTCGCGGGCTTTTGCAAAAAAAAACTTAATTCCATACCCCGCTCCCTTTTCCAATTGTGATATGCGATAAGGCCCAGATATGAATAGATTCTTCATTGAAATTTATACCAATATCACGTCAAGGGCTTATATCGCATTCGCAAAATTTCTAAAATCATGCCTCATGCTAATGCCGATTGTGATATGATGTCAACTGCCACGTCAGTTCCACTTCATCTGCCACATCCCCATGACGTCATACCTTCCCACATATCGCAAATAGAAAATATCTTGGCCAACTCTTATCGTCTGCCCCTCCATAATTGTGATTGTGATAAAGCCCTGGACCCGACAGGATTATAAAATCCATACCATAAAACCCTGCATCTGAAGCTAATGCAGTTACCAAAGGACCCTGCCTCATGTTGATTGCGATTGCGATAAATCCTCGGACCCAACGAGATTATTCACTGCAATTCATGAATCCCTGCATCCGCGCAATCGCAAGAATCATAGTCTAAAAACTTTTCGCATGCTGATTGCGATTTGTGATATGCCCCGGACCCGATAAAAATTATATTTCAATTCATAAAAATATGGCATCCACGACTATCGCAGTTCTTTTAGCCATACTGCATGTTCCAAAGGGTCCTACTAAAAGTGATTGTGATATGCGATTAGGCCCAAGCCATCTGCCATGTCATCCCTGTCGTCATCTATGACGTCATTCTCCATGTCAGATACCACGTCATAGTGACATCATCATGATGTCATCCCTTATGTCATCTCGCATATCGCAAATTGAAATTTTTTCAAGATTGTTGGTATTGTATCGCTTCGTTATTTCGATATGCGATATAGCTAGATCCAACGGGAGTATACAATGCAATCCATAAATTCCCGCATCCGCGCAATTGCAAAAGTCATGTACCTCAAGCCATTCCTCCTCGACCCATTTCGTTTGCAATTTGGTCTTATTCTTGTTCAATTAATTAGCTTAAGTAATTAATTATAATTAATTAATTACTTAATCCATTCCTCCTCTACCCATTCTGATTCTGATTGCGATTTGGTCTTATTCCTCTACCTTAAGTAACTAATTGTTCTTCAATTAATTAGCTTAGTCAAGCAATGGTTAATCCAACCAAACTCTATTGGAAGACAACTAAACATGTGTTGAGATACCTTAGAGGCACCACTCAGTTTGGTCTTTGGTACTCACGGACAGAGGGAGTGAAGTTACAAGGATTCACAGAGGCAGATTGGGAAGGGAATCCATTTGACATAAAGAGATTAGATGCACTTAGTTCAGCATAAGCATAGTACATGGATGTTATACAAGTAACTTGTGAGGCTATCTGGATGAGGAATATCCTTGTTGAGTTATTTGGTTAGCAGATTGATCTTATAGTGATTTATTGTGACAATCAAATTTGTATCAAACTCTCTGAGAATCAATTTTTTCCTGGGTGGTCCAAGCATATCAACATTCAGTATCACCATCTACGAGATTGTGTGCAGAGGAGAATCATGTTGTTTGAGTACATTCCTACAAAGGAATAGGATGCAAATATTTTGACAAAGACATTGTCAAGATGCAAATTTGAGTTTCACATAGGCATCATCGAGGTAGCAGATAATGCCTTTCTTGTTGAGAATGCAACAAGAAAATCCTAATTTAATTTTGTCCTTTAATTAAATTGGGAATAAAATTATAATTCCACATCTCATTACAACTTGTATTAGTTAACTACGTTAATTTGACATAGTTGGCTAAGTTAATTCGAGTTGAGAGTCTAACTTGAGGCATGTAGAGTATCTCTTACTTTATAGGAGTTGTGGTTGAGTTTATTTTGAGTTGTAATTAATTAATTAAGTTTGACTAAGTTAAAGTGAGTTAAACTAGTTCCAATTGTTGGAGGAACTAGTGGGAGGTCTAATAGTGTGGTGTTGCTTGCAATGATCAACTAGCAAACTGTTGATTCACTCATAAATAACTCATGCATGTCAAATCTGAGAGTTACCCAGTTGAGATTGGAGTTCAGGGGAAATGTACTATTAGTTGCATAATCATCTGGATTGTACATGTGGTGCATGTAGTCAAAGGAAGGCCTATGAGGATTGCACAAATCCAATTGAGGAATTTCCCTAATTAACTGGGGGCTAATTCCCAAGGAAATAACGTAAGGAAATCAGGACTTGGGAAAGTAGAAAATTGGTTAAGTATTGGCCTAGCCTTGTCTAGGAAGATTTGAGACAGATAGAGATAGTGCAGAGGTTGTTTGGGCTTGAGCAAAGCATTGTAATCTTCTCATATTTTCTGGCTAATGCAATATACAGATAACAGGGTTTTTAGTTGTGGCTTTCCCGAGGAAATCATTGTGTAATGTGTTGATTGAATTATTTCTATTATATGATTCATGATTTCACGATCGTTTAATTTTTTAGTTGATTAGTAGAGTAGATTCAAGTCTATTGTTTTACTAAATTACAATTATCAGTTTGAATCTACAAGGAATTTCTACATACATGAGAAAATAGAACGCTTTGAGGGAAATCTTTCCAACATAGAGAAACATGTCCACTGTGACTTCAAACCACATGTCCACTGTGACTTCAAAACTCCCCTATCACCTGGCTATGGACCAGATAATCTTGCTCCGGTCAACTCTTTTGATTTGTAATGGTTGTTGTGAAAATTCTATCACTGTAACAATTGATTTATTTTACCTACTTATTTCTCAATAAGTTATTTACGAAAACCCTTCAGTACATTAAAATAAATTCTGCTACAGATATAACACCATAATACAGAGACAAACACATGCACAAGAATCAACACATCAATATAGATATTTTGGATAATTGTCCTCGGAAAAACCCAATGTGGGAAAACTAGTGCAACATACGAGGATTTTATTATTCAACAATTCTTCAGTACAACTGGGTGCCAAACTCGCTTACTCAACAGAGAAAAATTCTCCAACACTTCTCCCAGTCTTAGCGTCAGGCTTGTTGGCCTCTGCATAGCTCCTAGACCCTCTGCGTCAGTGCCTACATCTCTGCGTCATCACTGGGCCTCTATATGTCACCCATGCAGGCCCTCCAGTGATTGCACAATCAACATGTTGCCTTTATTTCTACTTGAGATGCTCTGTGTATGCCTCTCCAACCTCTGTGCTGGTCTTCTGGTGTTGTTCCTGACTCTCTATTCCATACTCGCTGCCTCTTTATGCTCTCCATACCACTAGTTCAAATTTCTCAGCTAATCCCACTCCAGATATCAAACTGATTGGTCTCCCTCAGTGTGTTCCCCAACTAACCCTGAAGCCTCTTCTTATACTTTTCCTGTTGGTCCTTCAACGACCGAGATCAAATATCTAATCGAAAACTAAGATTAGATTTGCTTTATCCATGGCTTTTGAAACCTTCTAACCCGGTTTTATATTAATACCCATTAATATTTTATTTTTCCTAAGTTTAGACTTAGGAACTCCATTAAAAATATTAATTATTTTAATAGCTCCCAAACCAGGTACAATATGTCCAAACCATTTATGGGTCTTGTAGATCTTAGGTGCTTTAGCCTCTCCACCAATATTAATGGCTAGAGCACATTCAATGATACCCCAAATCAACACTCCCTCTTAGCGAAGATTATGCTCTAGTAATATTCCATACTGAGTATCACTCTGACTATACGACAAGGGTATCTATGTTGATGCTAGGCCTCGCCCCCCAACATCCTCTACACCACTACATCATGTACTCCTACCCATGGCTCTACCTTTGCCACAGTTGCATCTGTACGACAGCTCCCTCTACATCTGTGTTGTTGTTGGTCCTTGCTCCCAACATTGCCTTTGCACTGCAACTCCCTTTGCATCTATGTTGTTGTTGGTCCTTCTTCCCAACACTGCATCTGCAATGCAATCTCTTATCGTTATGCTGCATCGTGCTACTGCTAACTGCTACTGCACTGCAACATCACCCCTATTTATCCTACTGAAATGGATTCTTTATCATCCCCATCTTTTCCTTGAAATAATAAAACTTTGTTCTTCCAAGGGCCTTGGTGAGGATGCCTACCACCTATTCTCCTATAGGAGTGTAGCTCAACTGCACAGCTCCTTTTTGGACACAGTCCCTGACAAAGTTAGCCCATATATCAATATGCTTTGATCGATCGTGAAACACTGGATTCTTAGAGAGCTTGATGCAACTCTGATTATCACACATGATCCTGGTTGCCTCCATCTTTCTTCTGAATAGATTCAAAAGCAGTTTTCTAAGCCATATGGCCTTGCACGAAGCTGTGCTTTCAACGATATATTCTGCCTTAGTTGAGCTTAGATATACAGACTTTTATTTCATAGTGCACCAGGAGGTCATTCTTGATCCAATGTTGAAACAATACCCAGAGGTACTTTTCTGATCTACTGAAATTCTAGCCCAATTTGCATAAGTGAATCCACTCAATCTGATATCCTTACTCATGGTGTACAAGAATCCATAATGAACTATTCGTTGTATATATCTGAGAACATGTTTGGCTACTGCCCAGTGCATCCTCTTCGGCTCCACCATGAACTGACTGAGGGTGTTCACAGCGTAACAAATTTCTGGCCTGATATTGACCAGATATATCAGGAACCCTATGAGTTGTCTATATAATGTTGGATCAACATCCTTGTCTTCTAATGCATCGATTTTCTTCCAGTTGGTGATCATTGGAGTAGCCATGGGTCTACAATCCTCCATCCTGAATCTCTTCAGAATTTCTATAGCATATCTTCCTTGTCCAAGGAAGATCTCCCCCTTTTGCTGCCAAACTTCCAACCCCAAGAAATAATGCATCCATCCCAAATTCTTCATGTCAAACTATGTGGCTAGATTCTTCTTCCAGTCCCGATGAGCCTGGATGATCTTGTCAGAAAGAGATCATCCACATACAATACTATGATTAGAGGCTCATTCTCTATGACCAAACAATACAGATTTGGATCTGTGTCACTCTTGACAAATCCCATCTTTTGCAAGTAGCCATCAATTCGCCCATACAATGCTCTAGTTTCCTGTTTCAGCCCAGACAAGGCTTTCTTCAATCTACATAGATGAGACTTCTTCTCATGTGTCTCAAAGCCTTCTAGTTGTTCAATGTATACCTCTTCTTCTATCACCCCGTTTAGAAATGTCGTTTTGACATCCATCTGATGAATCTCCCATCCCATCTATGTTGCAAGATATATCATTGTTCTTATAGATATATACCTGGCTACTGGGGCGAAGGTCTCTTCGTAGTCAATTCTTTCCTTCTAAGCATACCCTTTAGCCACAAAATTGGCTTTGTATTTTTCCACACTGCCGTCTGCAGCATATTTAATCTTGTAGATCCATCTCGGACCTACCACTAATTTGTCTTGATGCCTTGGCATTACCTCCCAAACATTGTTCACCATTATGGAGTTTTACTCTTCTACCATCGCATCCAACCAAACCTGATGTTGAGAAGACTCTTGAAAACTGGCAGGCTCCCCATCCTAAGCTACTAATGCCTGATATCTATTTGATTGTTTTCGCTCCCTCTTATTGTTCCTTGGTACACCCATGAAATACTCTGCATCTCATAGAATTTGTCTAAGTTCCCTGTTCATTCTTCTTCTGCTAGCAGGTGATTTTGTTAGCTCCTCCTCCTCTTGTGATTCTTCTTGATCTGAGGAACATTTCTTTACTTACGTTGGTTGAAGAGGTTTGACCAACGGCTCCTCTTTTGACTGCTCCTCAGAAGCCATTTCTTGAGATTTTCTGAAAGCCCTGTCCTCCATGAACTTAACATCTCGTCGAAATACTACCTTCCTGCTCCCTAGAAGATAGATTCTCTATGCCATAGTTTTTTCGCTATATCCCACTAGATATCCTTTCTCTGCAGTTTCATCCAGATTCTTCTTGTTTTCCTCAGGTATGCGGCAATATGCTAAGCTCCCAAATATCCTGAAATGACTGACAAAGGGTGTCTTCCTGTGAAGACTTTATCTGGAGTAATCTTGTCCAATGCCCGTTGAGGAGTTCTATTATGAACATAGATTGTCGTGTTTCATGCCTCCGCCCACAGGAATTTTGGCATGGCCCTAGTTGCTTCTACGATAGTCATGTTCTTCTTTTCTGCTACTCCATTCTGCTCCGGATTGTAAGGAGATGTCCACTCTCTTCTGATGCCCTCCTTAGTGCAAAAATCAGTGAATTCCTTATCGACATACTCTCCACCATTATCTAAGTGCAAAATTTTATTTTCTTCCGAGTCAGATTCTCTGCCAGAGCCTTGAACTCTTTGAATCAACATAAAACCTCGTCCTTGGTTTTCAAAATATAAATCCAAGTTTTCCTTGAATGGTCATCAATGAAGGTGAGGAAGTACTCAGCACCACTAAGAGCTTTAGTGGACATAGGTTCTCAGATATCTGAGTGTATCAATCCTAGTACACTCTTGGCCTTATTTTTACTTCTAGAAAATGTTGCGTTAACATACTTTCCTAGAGCACATCCTTTTCATACATCATTTCGTTCTGTACTAAGACCCAGAACTCCTATTATAGTGTTCTTGAGAATTCTCAAAGCCCCATGGTGAAAATGTCCCATTCTTCTGTGTTATAATTCGTTCAAATCCTTGTCTCCATGATTGCCTATTAGTGCCATTGGTGATTCTAGTTGTAGTCTATACAACCTGTTACTTTTAATCCTGATCTACACTTTCTTTTTCTACCTCGGGTGTTTGACATATACTTTCTCCTTGATGAAGAAAACGCCATAGCCTTTGCCTTGAAGTTGCGACACGGAAAGTAAGTTCATCCCCAATCCTGGTACATGCAGCACATTGGTAGCACAAAACCGCTCTCTTGTTTCTGTTTGAAAAGCTATGGTACCCCTCCCTACTGGATTACACTTTGCCTTGTTCCCCATGGTGATTTGAAAGTTCATCCTCTCCTCCTGATAATATGAGAAACATTCCCGAATTCCTATCATATGCTAAAAGGCTCCACTGTCTATATACCATACCTCTGATGATGCAAACCTAGTCACACAAGCCACTTCTTCTTCCAACCTGGAAGCCAACATAGAGAAATCGAAATCACTGTCTCTTGTGAAATTTTATGAAAATATGTGCGAGTTTCCTAACGTAGATGCCTCTGCATCATGGTCTCGACCAATAATTGATTTTCCCATCCCGTCTCTCATTACTTGCTCTGGTACCATGTGAAAATTCTATCACTGCAACAAACGATTTATTTTACCTACTTATTTCTCAATAAGTTATTTACGAAAACCCTTTAGTAAAAATTAAAATAAATTATGTTGCAGATATCACACCATAATACAGAAACAAACATATGTGAAAGAATCAACACATCAACACAGATATTTTGGACAATTGTCCCCAGAAAAAGCCAATGTGGGAAAACCGGTGCAACAAAAGAGAATTTTATTATTCAGCAATTCTTAATCTTATAACAAAAACATTATAATCTTAAAAGCCGACAAAGGTAATGCCACGGTTATCATGAATAGATCTGATTATGAGCATAAAATGGAAGATCACTTAAACAATAGTGGCTGTTATAGAGTTTTGAACAAAGACCCTAGCAGCAAAATTCTTCGCCAGGTAAGTGATAAAATTAAAAGCTCCTCTCTTGATGCCACCATTAAGAAAAGATTAATTCCTAACAGTGCCATTATCCCCAGAATTTATGGAGTTCCTAAAATCCATAAAACTGGTGTCCCTTTAAGACCTATAGTAAACACTATAGGATCTCCCACTTATTGGTTAGCTAAATATCTAGCGAGCAAACTTAGACCTTTATGCGGTAATACTCCCTCTTACATCAAAGATTCTGCTTCCTTCATAGAGTGGATTAAAAACCTAGAATTTAATGACAATGACCTCATGGTTAGCTTTGACGTGGTGTCTCTCTACACTATGATTCCTGTGGATGAAGCCCTAGAAGTTTTGAAGAAAATCACAGACCTTGAAACAGTGGAACTTATAAGTATTTGTCTTAAATCCTCATACTTCAGTTTTAAGGGAAAAATTTATGAGCAAACTCATGGTGTTGCAATGGGTTCCCCATTATCACCATTGATTGCCAATCTTTACATGGAACACTTTGAGCAAATGGCCCTTAAGTCTTTCCCCTTTACCCCTGAAGAATGGAAGCGATATGTAGATGACATTTTTGCTAAATGGAGCCATGGTTTGGATAAGCTGAAGGAATTTTTATCTCATATAAATAGCCTCTCTAAACACATAAAATTCACCATTGAAATTGAAAAAGACAACCAGCTCCCCTTCTTAGATGTCCTTCTTACCAAGAAAAATGGTAAGCTCAGCCACCAGGTCTTCAGAAAGCAGACTCACACAGACAGGTATCTTCATGCAAACTCCCACCACCATCCTAAACAAAAAGTTGGTGTCATCAAAACCCTTACCACCAGAGCCTCTAGAATCTCTGACCCGGAACATTTAGAAGAAGAACTTGCCCATCTCCATGAAGTCTTTTTAAACAATGGCTATCAAAACCACACTATCCGTAAAATAATTAAAGACTCCATTACCAATAAACAAATAAGAAAAACTTGTGATAACCCTAGAATCTCCTTACCCTATATTAAAGGTATCACTGATAAAATTGCCAGAGTTCTCTCCAAATATAACATTATGGTTGCCTTCACGCCCCCCAACACCATAAAAAACATGCTTGAGTCTGCTAAAGACTCTATAGACCCAAAATATCACAAAGGTGTGTATTCAATTCCCTGTTCTTGTGGTAAAGTTTATATAGGTGAAACAGGAAGATCCTTTGGAATAAGATTAAGAGAACACATTAATGATATTTCTAGAAATAGGTCAGATAAATCAGGTCTTGCAGAACATGCTTGTTCCTCTTCTCACTATATATGTATGGAACAAGCTAAATTAATACATAAAGAAGACCACTACTTAAAAAGAAGAATTAAAGAGGCAATCGAAATTGAGAAATCCTCTAATAACATGAATAGGGATGATGGTCTTAAACTAAGTAGTACCTGGAAACCCCTATTAAATAAAATGAAAAAATAAAATCTTAAGCTAATCCATTCCAGCCTTAGGACTACATTTGTCAATTCATAATTTATTTAATCAATTATAGAAATTAATGCAGACAATATTCTTAAATCATTTCTAAGTAAAGATCTCACTTATACAACATATCACATAATTTTAAAAAAATAACATACAATATAATATATTGTTGTAATTAATTAATTTATTAATTTAATCCATTTTTATTAACGTAATTTTCTCCAATTAAAATTAGTTCAAAACAAACATCTCATTTATATTATATCTCTCATAATATGAAAAAACAAAATAAATAATAAAAACCATTAAATAAAATGAGATATATATAAGTCTTTTAAATAAAAAATTATTTATTAACTGCAATTTAATAAAATAAAATAAATAATAATATTAAGATTAATAATAAATAATTAAATAAATGGAATATAATAAATAAAAGAAAGATAAATAAATTAACAATATAAATAAAAATGAAAGTATATTAATTCATTATTTTAATCCATATCTTTTGTTAGTTTAAATTTCTTTAATTGCAATTATTTTAAAACAAATAACATTAGTAGGTATAACATAATTCTCAAGCTAATCCACTTCAACCTTATGACTACATTTGACAATTCATAATTTTATTTAATCAATTATATAAGTTAATGCAGACAATATTCTCTTCTTCTTAAATCAATTCACATAATTTTAAATATAACATATAATAGAAAATATTGATGAAATGAATTAATTTATTAAATTAATCCAATTTTTATTAACGTAATTGTTCTCCAAGTAAATTTAGTTCAAAACATTCTCAGTTATATTTTAGCTCACATAATATGAATAAACAAAATAAATAATAAAAAACATTAAATTAAATTAGATACACATTGTCTTTTAAATAAAAAATTATATATTAACTAAAATTTAATAAAATAAAATAAATAATAATATTAATAATAACAATAAATAAATAAATAAATGAAATATAATAAATAAAAGAAAAATAAATAAATTTAACAATATAAATAAAAATTAAATTAAATTAATTTATTAACTTAATCCATATATTAGGTTAGTTTAATTTCTTCATTTGCAATTATTGCAAAGTAAATAACATTATTAGGTATAACATAAAAATATTTACATATGAGGCTTTTAAATAAAACTTAATTATTAACTTTTTTCAATTTTGAAATTTAAAATAAAATAAATATATAAATATATGTAAACAAATAAAAATAAATTAAGAAATGAATAATAATAAAAAAAAAAAAAAAAAAAAAAATTAAAATTAATTAAATTATTGAAATTAAATTGAGTTAATTAATTTATAAATGTAAATCTTCCAGCCGACAGTACAAGCTAAGAGATATCTTTCGATTCTTCTATTAATAACTTAATTTCTTGACTCTCTCTTCTCATAATTCAGATCTCATTGCCCTGATGATGGACTCACCTAGCTAGTCTGAAACGTCGGTTTCCTAAATTGCTCACAGGTTTTCCATTAGCAATAAAAATTCTTAAGTACTATTGGGTGCCAAATTGGCTTACCCAACAGAGAAAAATTCTCTAGCACTTCTCTTAGTCTCAGCGTTAGTCTTGCTGGCCTCTGCACAACTCCCATACCCTCTACGTCAGCACTGGGCCTCTCTGTGTCACCCATGCAGGCCCTCTAGTGATGGCACAATCAACATATATAGGCTTTGTGTCTGCCTCTCCAACCTCTGTGTTGGTCTTCTGGTGATGTTCCCGACTCTTTGTTTCATACCCACTACCTCTTATTTCTCTCCAAACCACTAGTTCGAATTTTTTAGCTAACCCCGCTCCAAAAATCGAACTAACTGGTCTCCCTCAGTGTATTCTACAACTGACCCTCAAGCCTCTTCTTGTACTTTTCATATTGGTCATTCAACGACCGAGATTAAATCTCTAATCAACGGCTAATATTAGATTTGGCTTGATCCATGACTTTTGGAACCTTCTAACGCAGTTTTATATTAATACCAATTAATATTTTATTTTTCTTAAGTTTAGACTTAGGAACTCCATTAAAAATATTAATTATTTTAATATCTCTCAAACCGGTTACAATCTGTACAAACCATTTTGGGGTTTTAAAGATCTTATGTGCTTTAACCTCTCCACCAATTTTCAGGACTAGAACACATCTGATATTACCCCAGATCAACAATTGTTAACCGCATTCTAATTTTGAAAGTCTTCTCATATCACTTATCTTTTCGGTTTTGGTTAATAAAGTTGTTTAAACAATTAATTATATGTTTTTGTTGTCACCTACTCACCAATAAAGTTTTGAAAAATTATTATCAACAATATAATATTTTAATATAATACCTCTTCTATTTAAAATTAAAATAATAATAATACTTCAACTAAATTACTATATTACATTTTCATAAAATTTAACTTTTAATTCAAATATAATATCTCAACAACTAATCCCTATCACTATTAATAAATTTTAATTCACAAAATTTAACATCTCAACTAATCACCATTATTAAAATAATTACTTCTTGCTGCATCCTCGTTAATAATTAATAAATTTCAATTCATGAATTAATCTTCAAATTTCATGACACCATATTTTTCTCATTTCGCAATTTTTCAGTATTAATGTTCTTTCCCCGAAGCGGGGTCAAAGAATTCGGGAATTTCCTTGAAAAGACCATATCAAAGAATTTGGAAGGTTCTTTCACGCTACGTTAGCAATGGCGCACATGAATGGTTATATGTTTCCGACAAAGGTGTTGGGAAATTATTATTAGACTTTAACAAACGTATTAACAACTGCCATTTCCACATTCCATCGATGTTCCCGGATCTTGCCTGGCGCCTCTCTTGCGGGAAAAAGGAAATGTGGAGCCGCCCAGTGCGTTCTGTGGAAGCTCCAAAGGAAATGTGAAGCCACTCACAGCAGAGAAAATGGAAGCAGAGTCGTCTACACCGCTGTAAGAATAAGCTCCGAAATTTCGCTTTTGCAAAATGTGATTGTTTTGGATACATTTTGATGAATACTTTAAATGGAATGGATGGGTAGTCGCAGTTGAAGATTAGGTTTTTTAAGTTGAAAACTGTCGTTTATTGTTTTTTAATATGGTTTTGAGGGAAAAAGAATAAACTTGTAAAATCATTTTCGTTTCTGCTTTGATGTCGAATTTTAAAACTGTCGTGTCTATATTTTAAATTAAGGATATTTATTTAAGAAGGTAAAAGATTTCATTTTACTGTTGTTGATTTGGTTTTTGGAGAAATTTTGAATTTTGGTAATATAGAGCTTGGTTGAATTTTGGTCCGATTTGAGAGTGCCAATCGGTTGATAAATACATTATCGGTTGAGGAATATTTCAATTACCTCATAGTTACTATTGACCTCTATCACACATATGTGATGTGTTTATAGGGTTAGACCATTAATCACAATTGTGCAAACGTCGCCGCCCATTGTTCACACGTCAACACATCATTTCAAGATGGCGGAGATCGGCGCAAGTCATTATTGACTCTCCTTCGTATGCATCTATAAATTTCAATGTTTAGTAATGAAATAATAAGCTCTATTGATGAGTCTTCACTGTTTTGAGATGGTATCAGAGTAAAACTTGCTTCTCTCATAACCCAATTGTTAGAAGTTTTATTAGATCTGCTTTCAAGATGACTGCTACTGTGGAGCATACCATGGATGTTTTTTGGAGGCTGCTCATGTTCGAAAATGACTACATTTTGGTGGCTCGTTTGTCGGTTCCTCATGGAAAGTGGGGAGAACATGAATTAGATTACCTTGTTCGGAATCTTGCATTGCATCCCAATTCAGAGGAGGTTGTTGACAATAAGTACATAAGCAAGGAGCAAAGGAATTTCACAAGGAAACCAGAAAGGTGAAGATGAAACTGTACCAGCTAATGCACAAGCATGGACCCTTTAACAAGAAGGTAAAAATGAAATGTTTTGTTGTAAGCCTAGTTGAGACTTAGACCAGCAGGCAAGTCAAATTTTAGGTAGTTATGATTAAGGAGAGGTGTTAGACCATTAATCACAACTGTGCAAACATCGCAAGACGACGGAGATCGGCAGAGGTTATTATTGACTCTCCTTCGTATGTATCTATAAATTTCAATGTTTAGTAATGAAATAATAAGTTCTTTTGATGAGTCTTCAGTGTTTCTGATATATAGAGCATTTGCATAGGGTGTTGTGTGTGGTGTCAACAAGCTTTTTGCACAGACTCTCCCATGTTTAATAAAATTTCAAAAAAAAATCCACCATTTCTTCTTAACCCCAATAGTTCCCAACACTATTTGTGGCTTGTCCTCAAGCCACTCTATCATTGTTGTGCTCCAAGGGAAGGGAAGACTAGTAGTCTTTATAACAACCAAGTCTTTGGCCTCGTGTGTGGTAAAGTAACTTGGAACAAACATTGTATTATGTACTATAAAAAAAAATCATTTATAAGTTGAATAGCCTCATCGTCTCATTGCCTGAACTTTCATGTCAATCTTTTAAAATTTTAAAATTAATTTAAAATTACAATTTACACTTTATTACAATCACAATTTTATAACAAATTAAAAAACTCAATAATATTTTTATAAAAATATTAAAAAATATCAAAATAATAAAACCATATAAAAATTACATATCCACTCTATTTCTATACTTTACCATTTCAAAATGATACTCTCATCATACATTTGAAAAAACCATTAAAAAATTAACTTTTTAAATAACCGTTAATATTTCTCAAACCCATCAGCTAAACAAAAAATTATTCCCTCCTACCAAAAAAGGCAATTTCTTAATAATAGTTTAATTTCTCAAAACCATCAACCATCCCATATTACGCAGATTTATCCAACTTTAAGGATATCTACTATACAATCATGAAATTTAATTGTTTTGGCTGGCTCGAACTGAACTTGACAGTAGTAATTTAATTCTGTGTTATTGATTTGGGATGAGCAGTTAAATGAAGTGGAGCCCTTCGATAACAAAAATTTATAATTGAGTTAAAGATGATTTACTATTATAGTTCCGGATTGTGTTAAAATGCTTTTCTTTGTCCAATTCTCTTTGTGTCATTCTGTTTCTTGGTTGTCTCAATAAATCCCCTACCTCCCCCACCTTGATAATTTTTATTAACCGCCAGAACATTACATCACGTGCGTTCATGCTATTTTAAACCATGAAAGGAAATTACAACTTAAACATAAGAGGCCTATTCGAAACAAGGAAATTACATCTTACAAGCAAGAAACCTACATGGAACAAGTTCCCTGATTGATGACGCTAATTTAAACAAATGAAAAGAAATCACAAGGTAAAGACACGAAACCTAAGTGGAACAAGGCAATTAGGAAATCACAACCTAAAGACATGAAACCTAAGTGGAATAAAGGAAATTACATGTGAGAAACAAGAAACCTAATTGAAACAACCTTCTTAGCCCTTCTATCTTTCTATTTCCATTACGTTGTTCAAAGGAGAGGTCCATCCAGGAAACTGATTTTGCTTGTATTCTTTCCATTCTTTCCACCATTCCAGGATGCTGCTTCCTCCCAAGAAAACATCAGAGGAAATGTCGCGATCATTGATCAATCTTGTCACATAATCTTTAAACATTTCAAGGCTTTCCAGCGTTTGGTGTTGGTCCTATTCCAGGATCTTCATTTCTTTCAAAGCCTCTTCTACATGTGCCCAAAAGCAGGAGTCCTGAATGAGGGATGCAAGCTTGGAGCGACCGCTCCAACCTCTTGAATTGCGAGTGTTTTCTTTCTCTTCCATCCATTTCTGATGAACTTTATGATGAGTGGGTCTTCCATTTGAAACATAATTTCCTTTACCATTAGACATGCCATAATAATGTGCAACATCAAGAGGCTCTACAAGTCTTCTATACACAGTGCCAACATTTATCCACTTATTTTGAGATTGGAAATCACTTGGCAACTCATGTTACTTCTTGCCAGCAAGAGGTCTTCAAAGAATTCATGATACACGAAAGATTTCCCACCTTGAATCCCATATCACGAGTTAGATTCCCCTGAACCATCCATCTAGTAATAAAGAAAAATATATTTGATTTCAACCCATTTATCAAGGTGCTTGAAACATCTTGGAAATATAAAAGAATAAAATTAAGAATTTTTGTTTCCTGCAACGATGGTTCTCCAAAAAGTATAATGTCATCAACAAATTGTTGATGCTTAATATGTAGATCTTGGCCCAATATATGAATGCCTTTGATGATTCCCTGATTAACGTTGATTTGATGTATCTCCCCAACCCTTCAGTCACAAGGATGAACAAGATGGGAGATAACATATCTCCTTGTCAAAGACCTCGTGATATGCGAAAAGTACGAGTTGGGATCCATTCAGCAAGACAATTGGGGTGACTTCCTTTAAACAAAGCACTAACAATGACGAATGACACTGCCGATAACAACAAGGACCATTTGGGTGATGAAAGAGGGATGGTGATCAAGATGAAACTAAGGAGACTGACATATTGAAATGGAAAAATAATGTCATAAGGGTATAGGTGTGTTGAGGAGAAGAAAATTCAAACAAAGAGAGACTAGTATTACTTGTGATTGATAGTTGATCGTGTGATTGACAACACAAATAGAGGAATGATAAGGGGTACTGGGGAGGTGAGGACAATAAAAGTCATACAATGATGACCAGTATTAATGATAGGCTATAGTTAAACCTACATAGGTGACTCAAAGTGATGCTCCAGATAAAGGTGGCACGAGACTTGAAAAATAGATATATAAAGTGGTATGCAAAAGTGTGCACATTTGTATGGGTGCATGTTAAAGGTAGGTCTCAGATGAAATTCTATGAAACTTGGAATGAAATATGTCATGGTGAAGAGTTCGTTGCAAGGAATCCAACAATGTTGACCGTGTCAGATTTGTATGTATGGTTTGCTCAAATAGACTAGTCAAAATTTAGGTCAACTGACTGTAAATAGGGGGTTAACTCATTTTTTACTATCCATTATTATAGTTTGACTTCAGTGAGTTTGTGAGCATTGTGAGTGATTATGGGAGCTTAGACAACCAAATTTGGTTTGCGTTTCTTCCAAGTAAGCCTTGAATTTGGTACGATGCACATAAGCCTACAAAAAATTGTGTGGTGCATAATTGCAACTGTTCAGCTCACAGGTGCATGGTGGCATGCATCTGTAAAGCGAACAATCATGCATAAAAAGAGAGGTAAGACACAAGACTAGTCAAATATTTATCATGTGGTGGTGCGTAGGAAAAGCACAAGAAAGTTTCTGAAAAAAATTGTGCAGTTGGGACGTTTTATTTTTCATGCAACTCTAATGTTTTTGGGGTCTAGTTTAATGATAATGATTTTGTGTTGCGGATATTCATCATGGTTATTGGGTGGGAATAATACTACTGGGGTGAAGAGAGAAATGTCATTCTAGTCGAGGGTCTGCAAAGGCAGGGACACACCAGACATAATTTAGCATGGATGGGGTTGTTGAAGTTCTTTGATTACAGAGTTCTACAAGTGGCTCGTGTACCTTTGGGTGTGTCGATGGCATTTGGATGCATAGGAATTTCAAATTAGGAGAGAATTCCTAGAGATTACTAGGGCTGATATTTCTTTCCTGACAGGGCTCTCTATTAGGGGGGATGTTATAGGCTCGAGGCCTATTTTGTAGGGTCCTTTGGTGGAGATAGTTGTAGAGTTTTATCGGGACCATCCTAATGTGATTCGTGAGGGTGATCTTCGCATAGAGGTCATTTGAGGGTTTTGTTAGGGGAGTTAATGGTTTGGCATTGATTGAGAGTTGTTTTATCTCAATATTATGCTCATTTGTCATGGATCATATTCCAGTAGTGTCTCTATTTTTGGTACTTCCATATTTGGGATGACATACCCCCAGGATTTGACGATGGGCGGAGTTGATACCACAAACAGGTGCAGGTCTGGTCAGGTGGATCTATGATGACCAATTCATGGAGGTTTGGCACACACAAATGTGATTGATTGACTACTATCTGAATGTTGGTACAAATTTTTGGTTTGATCTGGAGATGCCTTTCATTCCAAAGTTTCCATGGGGAGAGTAGGGTATACAAGTCTATACTTACCCTTCGTTACTTTTTACACGTTGAATTTATGTTATGCATATATGTGTGTGTGTGTGTGTGGACTGATTCTTTTTTTGTGTGTGTGTGTGTGTGTGTGTGTGATTATGGACTGATTATCTTTGGTGTGCTTGTGCATATAGTGATCCTGATCACTAGAGCTAGTGCCCCGAAGGCTATATGTGTTGTATGTTGAAGAATATAGGGAAATTAGGTTAATAAGATTATTTACGATGATAACTATTTGTGAGGTAGTTTTTACTTTTTCTTATTAGCACAATCTTCTCTTATTATTAATAGACTGTGTGTTCTTACTTCATTAGATAGTTACCAAAACAAAAGAGACAAGAAATCAAGATGTTGGATTTCTTCCAAGGCCAAAACCTTTCACTCTTTGAGAGAAAAACCCAAAAAAAATCTTCTTATCAAGATTCCAATTGACATACTAAGACCCTTGACCTAATAGCCACTCCAAGACCATGATATTGTCTTCCCTTCTTCTCTTCCTCTTTCCTTTGATCCTTCTTGTCATTGTGACTTCATCATAGCATCGAGATATTCTTACTATAGTTGCACCGAGACTATAATAGATATGAATCAAGTCATAGCACGTAGTTGTAGTATTTTCGTTATAGCTTTGAACAATACCTTACATAATCGGAAGTCTCTGTAATGTCTTCATTGTTCCTTTACTACAGATATGAGATCCTTCTAGTCTTTATCATCCGAGCTATCTACTCTTGTAACATTGTCCATCAAAGAGGCATTTGAACTATCTACAGTAGATCCTCCTTTCTTGTATCTTAGTTGTCCCTTCATCATGAAGGATATTTGCTATTCTTTCATCACTATTCCAAGTTCCTTATGTACCTTGACATGTGAAATAGGACTCATTTCTTGTCACTGTGGCTCTGATCTGAATTCAATCTTATTTGTTGAAATGTAACACCAAAACATCCCTTAGAATAGAGATCTGAACGATGTACCCTCCACTGAATTTATCCGAACTTGATGACTATGATGCTCACCGGAATATTAGAGAATGCGAAGTGTTGTTACTGTAATTACCACCAAAGTTGCAGAGGTATTTGAGTTCTATGCACTATGGATAGACCTCTGAAGTGACATCCGAAATACTTCCTCTGACTACCTTCGGAAACATCATATGAATCTGAGTTATTCACTTCGTTGCCCATTTGAAACACTGAACTTATCACTGTAACTATAATGCGAAAATCTCAGAGTTAGATACAATTTTTTGTGTCACTATGCGAAGAGTCCAGATGGGTATTTATAGTAGTTCGACCATATATTCATCCAACCTTAACATTCGAATAGATGTGTCATTTCAAGTGAGCCGACATGAATTTATTTAATTCATTTTACAGGCCAACATCAAGAGGAGATTTGTGCTTGTATTTTGGAGGGCTATTTAGACATATTTATAGACTTACATACATTGACTAATGCTCAAGAATAGCTTCTTCATACATGAGATTGACTCTTTGACTTAATAATAAATTCTAAGGCTCTCAATGGGAGCCACTAACAAATAAGCCTCTTGTTCATCAAACCCATGAAGCCAGACGTACAAAAATAATTTTATTTCTTTTATTTCATCATTTACAAAGATCATGTCATTATGAAGACCGAACGTAGTTACATTTTACAACACTCCCTCTTTTCTAGGGAGGTATTCATAATGGTACTTGGTCATTCTTAATATGAAGAATTTCTCATAAGAAGAACCAAATTGATAACCCATCTATATAGCATCATAGTAAACAACATTGTTTCCACAACAAGGCTTGGATTGATAGCTTAAGAGCACAATCTTGGTGAGACCAATGACTATAGACACCTTCATCATTGTATCTCAAGGTACATACCCACCCAGGTGGTCACTGAGTATGACCTTCTAAGACTATTGTCTTGGGCTTTGTTGTACTGTTCAATAACCCCGATTTTAATATATTATAAATTTCTTATAAAGTTTATTATGTTAAAATAGGGACCCTTCAATTTTAGAAAAATCTTTGATTATCCAAAAACCAAATTAAATAGCTTCGGAGACACAAACTATACTTAGGCGTAAGTATTAAACATTATGGGTTATTTGATTAAAAAACAAAATAAAATGGATTTTGTAAGATTTATGAACGTTTAACTTTTTACAAACTCCGACTCACCGCTATCTCGCATCACATATCCCATAATAAATAAACACAAGGCAAAGACCAGACCTGAGTGGGTTATTAACTGCTTCTCAAAAGAACCCCGTGTCCATCGCAATCGCATGATTTGATATTATATAAGTCCATGCCTCTTACTTTAGCCGATTGCGATATGCGATAAAACCCAGACTCGACAGGAAAATACATACAAATACATACTAATATCGCTTTGTGGGCTATCACAAAAATAATAATAATAAATAAATACTTAAGTGCATATCCCGCTCCCTTTACTGATTGCGATATGCGATAAGGCCCAAACATGAGTAGATTATTCACTGCAATTTATATTAATATAGCTTCCATGGCATATATCGCAATCGCAAAGTTCTAAAATCATGCCTCATGCTAATTTCGATTGCGATATGACGTCAACTCCCACGTCATCTATCACATCATCACTCCACGTCACCATGACGATATCCCTTCCCGCATATCGCAAATCGCAAATCTCCTAGCCAACTCTTATCATATACCCCTCCATATTTGTGATCGTGATAAAGCCCTGGACCCAGCGAGATTATAAAATCCATACCATAAAACCATGCATCCCGAGCTAATTCAATTACCAAAAGGGTCCTACCTCATGTCGATTGTGATTGCGATTGCAATAAATCCCCATACTCGATGGGATTATTCACTCAATTCATAAATCCCCCACGTCCGCCCAATCACAAGAATCATAGTCTAAAAACATTTTGCATGCCGATTGTGACTTGCGATAAGCCTTGGACCCGATAAAAATTATATTTCAATTCATAAATATATCGCATCCACGCCTATAACAGTTCTTTTAGCGATACTGCGTTTCCAAAGACTCCTACTGAAAGTGATTGTGATATGCGATCAGGCCCAAGCCATCTTCTACGTCATCCCTGTTATCATCTATGATGTCATTCTCCACGTCAGATACCACATCAGAGTGACATCACCATTACATCATCCCGCATATTGCAAATCACAAATCTTTCAAGACTATTGGTATTGTACTGCTTCGTTATTGCGATAGGAGATATAGCCGGACCCAATGGGATTATAAAATGTAATCCATAAATTCTCGCGTCCATGCAATCGAAAAAGTCACAGAGCTTAAGCCATTCCTCCTCTACTCATTCCGATTGCGATTTGGTCTTATTGGAATTTTCATCTATTTCAATAGGGATTCTCCTTACTTGAAATATGATGATAATTCAACCCCTGGTCTAAAACTGAATGCAATTTTGTGATAAAACAGTAAAAGTCTGACTTGTCTTACCATAGACCTCACTTCATATGACTTCCATGATGGTAGTGTTAAGAATTTATTACGTCTCTACGTTTTTCCAGACTTCCTGCAAAAGTCATTTGTTCAAATAAAACTTTCTTATCAGTTTCATTTATTTCCTAGTTATCGATTCTTGTTTTTCTTGTTCAGGTTCATGAAAGGGGAAGACAACTGTGTTGATAAGTGGCAGTTTAGTTCAAACAGACATGCAAACATCCAAAGAATCCGATGGAAAAAACAATGCTGATGAAGACAACAAATCACTTTCAAAACATTGCTACCAAAAAAAAATATTTTTCTTTAAGCGTATTGAAGGGATCTGTTTAAATGCTCTTAACACTCTGCACAATAAATTCAGTTGTTTTCTGCTATTTAAGCTTACTTTTTGTATTAAATATGGTCTGGAATTCGAAAGAGGAAGCCTGGGAGGCTTGCACTATTGTACCTCTTAGTCTTTTTAATAGAATGAGAGGTCCTGAATCAAGGGATATAAGCTTCTAATACTGTAACTATGGATTATATCTATTGGTGGAGAAGCTCTTGTTTATCATGCACTACTGTCATTCTGTGAGAATCTATAATTTGATTTCATTTATTAATAAAAGATTATTTCAGTTAGTGATGTTTAACATTATTGTTTACAGGTTTAGTTGAAATAAATTCTTATTTCATTATTTCAATTTATATTTTGAATATATGAGTTAATAATTGGATTCATGCACTATTGTTGAATCTTGAGTGTTAATTCATTTAAAAGTCTACTCAGACTGTTCTACAGGCTTAGTTTTAGATATAATATGAGAGATGAAATTTGCATAGGGATAGAGAGTTATAATCTTAGATCAACAAGCTATCTTCCAATTTAGGATAATAATTGTTTTCTTGCATACATGATGTCTTATTTGAACTAATTCAGTAATTCATCATGAATCTTTGTAGTTCATATGCATATGATAAATAAGGAATTGGATATATTTCAATAGGTACTTATGTAACTATTTGCTAATGAGGAATCAGATCTTGTGCTCTATCTCCTTAATCTAATTCTCCATCTTAATTCTAATCCTTTAAAGCTTCTTTTCCTATTAAGTTAAGTTGGCTTTCGATTGAGAAAAAGGTTACCCTTTCCTTCAATTGAGATAGGTTATATTAATTGCATTATAGACTTAGTCTTGCATGTGTTATCATAGATCTTACATTTTAGAATTAGTTTTCATTTAGATTAATTCTACATTCCTAGAAGTCCTCTTTTGAGACAAAACTTTAGATTGGTTTGGTTGTTCCACAAAAACAACTTAATGATCATTCTTCTTGCCTAATCAGCTCGAAGAATTGATTTGATGGCCCTAGCTATTAGCAATCAAAGACATATTTAAAGATGATAGTAGTTGGGAGAAGGTAACTGGATCTAATTGAACTAGTGGGAGCCACTATCCCAAATGAAAAAAGATCTGCTTTAAGGTCCAAACTGGGTGGTTTTCCCAATGTTGTTGTAGCGATTTTGGAGGCATCAACATTTTTGGCACTAGAAGGAGGGCCTTGAATGTGTTATTTGTTTAAATTTTGTTATATCAATTTTTAACTAATCATGGCTCCCATATGCATTCCTACACTTGGTCATGCATTCAATTCACCTAAGCCTACACGAGGCATGCCTAAGACGCAGATCAAGTCCTTGTCATAGTTAAAGTTCAATGGTGAGAGTAATATTTATGCGTTAAAATATATTGTTGCTTTTGTTAATAGATGTAAATATTTTAATATAATCATTGATAATGAGATATTTAGGCTTTTCACTCTGACATTTAGAGGACGTATCCGCAAATGGTTCTTGGTGCTTCCCGAGAAGTCGATTCATTCATGAAAACATTTTTTCCAGGGATTTCTCAAAGCACATCAAAATTACAATTACAATAGTTTGTGTTTAGAATTAGATAATCTTTACATATATGATAGTGAATCTTTAAATGATTTTTATAAAATATTGTGGTCATTTCGTTGTTGATTCATTTAGATTATTTTCCTTCAACTGAAGATTTAATTGAACGTTTTACTCCTCTTATTTCTTCCCACACTGAAAATAATGAATCAATTAATGAAGAACAAGATACATCTAATTCATTGACTAGTCTTGAATCATTAAATGGTTTTATGGAACCTGAACTTGAAACTGTAATGGAATCACAATGTTCTTCTTTAAAAAATTGCAATTCTCATTTTCTCTTTGAAGATGAAATTGAAACAATTTATAATGATACGTGTGATCAATCAATAGTTCCATTAAAATCTAATCTACAACAAGACTTGGATAATGAAAATATCAATTTATATTATTTCAAGGAAAATTCAGAAAATTCAAAACATGTTTCTCTAATTGAAAGAACTTACTTAAACCTAGATTATAATATGGCAAGTTATCTAGATAAATCATTTCAATCGCCATTATATTTTGGCATGCTTTATTTTCTTTATTCTGATGTGTTTTCAAATCAGAATATAGTCAATGATAATTAGCCTAATCTTTCAAATGATAATCTCCCTAATCTTTGTTTTGAAAATTCTGCATCTATTACTCATTTGGATGATAATTCTTTAATTGCAAAACCCTCTTCTTTTATATTTTTTTATTCTGTTAATTTAGATTATCCATTTAATTTTCATAAGAAGAATGTAATTTATGAAGATTATCATGACAATGAGGATAGAGAATCACATTTTATACAAACTGTGCCAATTTTGAAAATTGATTTATTTCGTAAAGGTTCCCATGCTTTAATTTTGTCTCCTGAACACAAACTCAGTTTTAAGAATTTTGATGAATTAACCATGCGAGTTTCTAATGTATTTCATTTTGATTCTCTTTTAGAAACTATTATTATTATTATTATTTTCTTTTTCTTTTTTTCCTGGGAATTTCCTTTTAGTGGCAATTCATTGACTGAAATCCACGATAGGTTCTGGAATTCCCTTGTAAAATTATTTTGTAATTTTAGCTTGCATAACAATTTAATTATTTTTCCACCCTTTTATTTTATTTTCTCTTCTTTTTGCAAGCATGTTAAATCTTTCAATATTGAATGTCATCGAGAATCATTAAGTCAAAATGATAAATTGGTTTATCATAATCCTGAATATCAAAAACTATTTCGTTTCCAATTTAATTCGACATTCAGAAATTCATTCCAACCATTTCATCATCAATCAAATTTAAATGTTGAGAGTGTTCTTCCTTCACAACATGCTTCACCATAATCTCCTTTGGAAAGTTTTCATTCCTAACAAATATACATCCATTCTTTTATGATCTCATTAATATTTTTTTAGAACATGCTTTCCAAAAAAATTGGTTTACTAATAGTTTAATTGTAAATAAACTTTCTTTTGTACATAATTTTACATTAGATGTAAAAAATAGATTTTGTTTTGTTTTGATTGTTTTCCTTATTTGGTTACTAACATTTGACTTGTACATACAAGTAGGTAATAAAACAAGAGAATGGTTACATTGGAAGTATGATTAAATATAATCATGTTTTCTTCATTACGTTAGAATTAGGAATAGATTAATCTAGATTAGATTCAACAAATAATGATTTTGAGTTAATCACCTTGCATTGGAGAAAGTCATATCTTTCCGGTATTATTAAATGAAATTATTCAATGGTAAGTCTCTTATACTCACTTTCATTCACTTCTTTACTTTTTAGATTTAGTTTTGTTTTCTTGTTTTCTGTTGATATGTAACTCTCTTTTGCAGCTCTTCACAAACATTTTTTCACCTTCACCAAATAAAACTGCAAGCTTAAAGAAGCAGTAATGATTTTTCATCAAATTAGCCAAAATGAGGAAGTTTTGAATATTAATATTTTTCTTCAAAAGCATTACTCTGATTAGAAAATGGTTAAAACACTTTTTACAAGTTCCGTTTTTGAAAAAGATAAATAAATAGCAAATTTCCTCATTCAAACTGAATTATCACTACTTTGCAAATTCAATTTATCTATATTTCGACATAAAAATAATTGTTTTCTTCGTTATGTTTTTCCTCTTTTGTTAAGAAATTTGCATAAACAATTTTGTAAAGTTTTCCTTTTAGATTTGGTTTTGAGTTATTTTTTCATCATACTTGTGAATGGTTATATCTTGAGAATTCAGTTATCATATCACATTTACTTTTTCTTTTAGATATTAGTGTTACATGATATATTCTTGGCCCTTCATCAACATCTCTTGAAAACCATTTTATGATTTTTCAATTCGAAAGTAGGAATTTTCAGGAAGTGGTTATGAAAGTTGAAAATTAAATAAAATTTATTAACTCTGAAATTTTTCCATTAAGTTGTGAAATCTTTAAAAAACTTAAAAAATTATATACTCTTACTCTAGTTTCATTCAAAAAAAATATTCTTAAAAAGTAAAGACCATCTCTCGACTAAACACTTTCAACTCAGATTTTTCATCCAAAACTCTTAAGGACTCAACAATACTCCCCATCCATTAAAAAGAGAATTTTTAGAGTGTAATTATAAAATGTTAAAAATATAAAAAGATAAGAGGTCTCATCACGAGTCTTTTTAGCATGTTCATTGGGAACCAATTAAACTGGCTTTACCACACTGATCACCAAATAAGGGTAATGGCTTACAATTTCTAATTGTAAGACAAGGGGTCTCATCACAAGCCAACTTGTTCAATCTGATTATTACCGGTGAATGGCATTGTCATTATCTCGCCATCAAACCAAGACAATGGCATTTTAGCATTAAAAATAAAAAATAAAAAAAATTACCTCTAATTATTTCACTATTGAATGGATAGGCTATTGGATTATTGTTGGTTAAAATGTAACCTTGTCGAGGCTATGAACACCTGCTAGAAGCAGTGACTTTACCTATGATAAACTACCTCTAGTTATTTCACTATTAAATGAATGGAATATTGGATTGTTGTTAGTTAAAAGGTACCATGTCGAGGCTATGAACACCTGCTAGCAGTAGTGGCTCTAACTGTGATAAACGAGCACATTATAAGCTAAGTCGTACAAGCCCCCTACTTTATTTTTTACAACTGATTAATGACCGATACAAGTAAATAGGAATTTTTTCATTCACATAAGGTTTTTAAAAGAAATCACAATTTAATGAGTTTTATAGCCAGAGTATTTTTTTTAACTAAAAATATTTCGAAAAATAGTTTTCACTTATTAAATTGTTTTTACTGAATCTTTGAAGAAATTCCATTTTCATTTATTAGAGATAACTGATTCTTCCAATGAATCACCAATTGTTGTACTGTTCAAGAACCCCCATTTTAATATATTATAAATTTCTTATGAAATTTATTATATTAAAATAGGGACCCTTGAATTTTAGAAAAGCCTTTGATTATCGAAAATCCCAAATTAAATAACTCCTCAGACACAAACTATACTTACGCCTAAGAATTAAACATTATGGGTTATTTGATTAAAAAAACAAAATAAAATGGATTTTTTAAGATTCCCAAACGTTTAATTCCTTACAAACTTCGACTGACTGCTATCCCGCATCACATATCCCATAATAAATAAACATAAGGCAAAGACCAGACCCGAATGGGTTATTAACTGCTTCTAAAAAGAACCTCGCGTTCATCGCAATCACATGATCCGCTATTATATAAGTTCATGCCTCCTACCTTAGCCGATTGCGATATGCAATAAAACCTGGACCCAATGGAAAATACATGCAAATACATAATAATATCGCGTCCTCGGGCTATCGCAAAAAAAAAAACTTAAGTACATACCCCGCTCCCTTTTCCAATTGCGATATGCAATAAAGCCCAGACCCGACTAGATTATTCACTGCAATTTATATTAATATCGCGTTCGGGGCTTATATCACAATCACAAAGTTCTAAAATCATGCCTCATGCTAATGTCGATTGCAATATGACGACAGTTGCCACGTTAGTTCCACGTCATCTACCACGTCATCACTCCACGTCATCTGCACATCACCATGACATCATCCCTTCTCGCATATCGCAAACCGCAAATCTTCCAGCCAACTCTTATCATCTACCCCTCCATAATTGTGATTGTGATAAAGCCCCAAACCCGACAGGATTATAAAATCCATACCATAAAACCTCGCATCCAGAGCTATCGCAGTTACCAAAGGGTCCTACCTTATGCCAATTGTGATCGCGATAAAGCCCTAGACTCGACGGGATTATTCACTCCAATTCATAAATCCCCTGCATCCGCGCAATCACAAGAATAATAGTCTAAAAACTTTTCGCATGCCGATTGCGATTTGTGATAAGCCCCGAATGATCCAGATTTAAACAGATCGCAATAAAATACAGAGATAACCATAAAGACAGATATGCAGCGGAAATAATACCTCAATTCATTACTGTAAAATACTGAAATATGCTTACAAATAGAAATGGAAATAAACCAGCTAGGGCGATGGTAGCTTATCTCTGAGAAGAGATGTGGTGGCTACATGCCTCTGAACTGTCTTACAATGAGGCTCGAAGGCCTATTTATTGTTGAGAAACAATGGAAAACCATTCACATTCCAAAACCTAACCCTAGAAGATGAAATGCCAAATTGTGGGCCCCGTTTTTGGGTAAGTTGGTACATCAACTTCCCGGGGTCGCGAATTGGTCGTACTATCTCCGTTTGACGTGCATGATAGCCCGTTGGAAAGATCATTCCGAGGAATACGACAAAAAAGATGATTTTTATCAAAAAAATCGCTGCAGTGGATTTCCCAAAAAACGTTGTTTAGGGCCTCAAAACGGCTCCGGAAGTTTAGGACCCGAAAAACTGTTAAAAATAGTAAACTACGCTATAATTAAGGAAACTGAAAAAAACTGTAAGAAGCACTAGAAGGGATCCAAGTGGAATTAGCGGGTGGCCACCAATATCCACCTGGATCATTCCTCCCCCCTTAGGAAGCAATGGTCCCCATTACGTTGAGTTCCTCCATGAGATGAGGGAACTTCCGCTGCACTTGGTCCCTGGTGAGCCACTTGCCCTGGTGAAGGAGTTGTCCTGCTTTGACAACTCGATACAGTTGGATATTCTGCTGGTGAGTGTGCTTGATCTGTGTGCCCATGATCCTATCAGTTGCCACTT
Source organism: Pinus tabuliformis (assembly GCA_031772625.1). Lineage (NCBI taxonomy): Eukaryota > Viridiplantae > Streptophyta > Pinopsida > Pinales > Pinaceae > Pinus > Pinus tabuliformis. Next base: position 1,874,305,088 of record CM062818.1, read on the forward strand.
GTTCCATGCAAGCTGGATTTAACTCTGTGGGTGTGAGTTGTTCTGCAATGTCAGACGTGTCTAGAAATGGTGGAAAGTATGGCCGAAGGCGGTCGACATTGAACATCGTGTGCAGGCCAAGGAATGGGGGAATGCTGAGCTCAAAAGCATTGTCTCCCACAACCTTGGTAATGGTGTAAGGGCCATATCGGAGTGGTCTGAGTTTCCGATAGGCTCCGGTAAGGTGTTCCTTTTGCAAATGCAACCAGACTTTGTCGCCCACTTGAAACTTGTGTGGCACCCGATGTTGATCATGTCGCTGCTTGTACTTGGCATTTGATTTCTCCAGAATGTCATGGACCTGCTGGCGAATATGTTGGATGTGCTCAATGAAGTTGTTTGCCTTATCTGTTTCGGACTGGACATGATCAGAATCTGCGTGAGTAGTTGCAAATGGCATGGCCACATCGATGGGACATAGTGGCTGGAATCCCAATCCCACCTGGAAAGGGTTGTGGCCAGTCGAGCTGTGGAGAGCCCGATTGTAGCTGTGTTGAACATAGGGGAGGCTCTCGTCCCATGTGCGTGGATGCTTTGAGTTGTACATGCGCAAAATGTGTACGATCATCCTGTTGACGACCTCAGTCTGGCCATCAGTTTGAGGATGGAAGGCCGTGGACTTTGTGAGTTTGGTGTCCAGCATCGACCAGAGGCTAGACCAAAATGTACTGAGGAACCTGCTGTCCCGATCTGAAATGATAGACTGTGGGATCCCAAAGTGTAGCCATACTCGTTCAAAGAAGAGTTTAGCAGTGGCTTCTGCTGTAATATTCTTCTTGCAGGCCACCATAATGGCCATCTTCGAGAACCTGTCGACAACCACGAAAACACAGTCATTTCCATGCCTAGTGGAAGGGAGGCCTCACATGTAATCCATGGAGATGGATTCCCAAGGTCGACTAGGGGTAGGCAGTGGGGTATAGAGGCCTTTCTTCTTGATGGTCGGTTTGGCAATGGCACAAGCAGTGCATGATCTGATGTACTTCCCGACATCCTGTCGAAGATTCGGCCAATAGAAATATTTCTGCAGTACTGCCACAGTTTTTTCGACCCCAAAATGCCCAACGGCCCGACTGTAGTGTGCTTCCCAGATCATCTTGGCACACTCACTTGAAGGAACACAAAGGTGACCCAGGTGGCATAACAGGTCGTCCTAGAGGTGAAAATCTAGAACATGCTGACCCTCCAAGAGTGTCTGGTATGTGTGGCCGAATTCCGAGTCGCTTTTGTAGAGCAGTGGCCAATCAGAAGTCTCGTGCCCACAAGAGTTGAGCACGGTGGTTAACGCCATGATCAGTGGTCGACTGAGGCAATTTGCAACATTATTGGTGCTGCCCTTATTATACTTTATATTCAAATGGAACTGTTGCAGGTATGTGGACCACTTCTGATGGCGATCATTCTGCAATTTCCCTTGGGTCTGTATGAACTGTAGGGGTCGATGGTTCGTGTGGATAACCGTTTCCTTCCCAAAATGTAATGCTTCCATTGTCGGCAGGCCTGCATAATGGAATACATCTCTTTGTCATAAGTGGGATACTTCCGGACTGTGTCTGAAAGTGTCTCACTATGATATGCCACTGGATGCCCGTGTTGAGTAAGGACTGCCCGAATAGCATAGTCAGAGGCATCCGTCTCAACCTCAAATGGTTGTTGAAAGTCTGGTAATGCAAGAACTGGTGCTGTGCAGAGTCAATCTTTCAACTCTGTGAATGCCTTCTGTTGAGATTCAGACCAAAAAAATTTTGCTTTCGCTCCTCCCTTGGTGACCTGACTCAAGGCCCAAGTGATATGAGAAAATCCCAACACGAACCTCCGGTAGAAGTTGGCAAGGCCTAGAAAGCTGCAAAGCTCTGTTAGAGTGGTTGGAGATGGCCAATCCCGAATGACTTGGATCTTGGCTGGATCCACATGCACCCCCCGTTCATCAATAATGTATCCCAGATACTGAACCTGGGTCATGCCAAAAGTGCATTTCTCCAAATTGGCACATAAATTGTGTTGTCGCAGTGTTTGGAGAACCTGTCAGATGTGGTGGAGGTGCTCTTCCCAAGTCTTGCTAAAGATCAAGATGTCATCCAAGTATACCACTACAAATGAGTTGGTGAATGGCCGCAAGATGTCGTCCATTAGCCTCATGAAGGTTGCAGGAGCATTCGTCAATCCGAAAGGCATAACCAACCATTCGAAAAGGCCCTCCTTGGCTTTGAAGGCAGTCTTCCACACATCGGAGGGTTTGATTGGTACCTGGTGATATCCTGACTTCAAATCGATCTTGCTGAAATATTTTGCCCCCTTTAGTTGGTCCAGGAGGTCATCAATCCGTGGGATTGGATACCTATTACGGACAGTGATCTTGTTCAGCGCCCGATAGTCAATACAGAGTCTCCAAGTCCCATTGTTCTTTTGTACCAGCACGATCGGGCTCCCACAGGGCGATGAACTCGGACGGATGTGACCTTTTTGAAGCAGCTCCTGAATCTGCCTCTTGATTTCATTGTTCTCCAGAACAGAGCGCCGATAGATTGGTCCATTGGGCAGTGGCGAACCTGGGGTCAGATCAATGGAGTGCTTGACCTAACAGTGCAGAGGAACCCCTGCGGGGGAGGTGAAGATGTCCTCATACTCCTCCACGACCTTGTCCATCTGTAGTAATCGTGCGGAGGGGCCCTGTCTAGAGGTTGTGGCCACCGTCTTCTTCTTTTCTTAAGGGCGTATCATCAGGAAAACAAACTTCCCAGTTTTGGAAATGAGCTTACTGCATCGTTTTGCAGTAACCAAAGAGATAGCGGTAGGCGGTGCTACCTCTGGTATCCTGTACAACTTATTTCCCAAAGTAACAATAACAGCACGGGGCCTTGACTCATACACAGCATGTCGTTTCCACAAGTATGGTTGTCCTAATAACACATCACAAACTTCAATGCGAGCAATGTCACACAATACCTCATCCGTGAAGGGCTTGATGTTGTATGGAAGGTGACACTGTTGGCTTACGCAAAGATCCCGTCCTTGATACAACCACCCAATGGTGTAAGGTTGTGGATGTGATGTGGTCGGTAAGCCCAACCGTTTCACGACCTCTGCCGAAATGAGGTTCTTTTGGCTCCCGCTGTCGACAATGAACTGTAGTGGGGAGCCCTTTACCCACATCTGGGAGTGGAAGAGACGCTCCTCATCCTCTGGATCTTCAGGTTCCTCCTAGATCTTCGTGGTGGCAATGGTTGCGTTGGGCTCCGCATCGATAATCTGCTTCCCTTTGTCATTCCCCTTATCGGGTTCTGACTCAGAGTCAGAACATGCATCTGCTTCTGAAACCTTTAGCTCGGCCACTAGTGACTGCTTGGCCCGACACTCACTTGTGTTGTGAGTGGAGCTCTTATGGAACTCACACCACTTTCCGGTGGCCTTTTTCGGCTTCACGGCGCTGTTCTTTGCTTGCAGCTTTGGCGGGTTGTCTTGGGCCACCCCGCCTTGGCTTTGTCCTTTGTTCTGCGGTTTGGGGGTACCTTTCCCTTGTTTCAGATTCGCAGACCCAAAGTCTCGCTTCTTCTGTTTAAACTTTTGCTCGACCTTGACGGCATATCGGTATGTCGTGCCGAGCAAGGAGATGTTCAGGAATTCTATTTCTTCTTAGATGTACTTGTGCAGGCAGCCACGGTATTTGAGTATCAAATGTTGCTCTGTATCCTTGATACCAAACTTTGTGCGAAGGGTATGGAAGATATTGGTAAACTCTAGTACGTCTTGGTCCCTTCCCTGCCGTAGCGTGGTCCACTTTATGTATTGATCCTCATAGCTTTCGACAGGGTAGTACTACTCCTTGATGGCATCTTGGAATGAATCCCAAGTCGGTGCGACTGAAAATAGTGAGCCTGTACTTTCGTCCTTCTGCTCGCAGTAGGTTTCCCACCAATCCTTGACGTGGGGGGCTGCTTTGAGAAGAGCGAAAATAATCTTTTCCCGATTGGAAAAATCATGAACAGAAAAATAACCCTCTATCACATTTAACCATTTATTGACGGCATCTGCGTCTATCTGACCCTCAAATATGGGGATTTCAAAATTAACTTGTACCTTAAATGGTGTGGCGTTTCCAGAGTTGCTGTTGGAAGTCGATGCGTCGCCCCTGGGTAGCCGCTGAAGGATTTGGGCAAAGTTGTCCATCATTGCGTTCCTTTGTCGCTCGAGGGCTTCTTCGAGTAAGATTTTGATAGGATCTCTTGCCCCCTTGTCTTTCTTTTCATCCGCCATGGGAGGCCGTCGGGATTTGCTAGGCTGGTCTTGCAAAGGTTCGACCAGTTCAAGCCCTAACTCCTTATATCCTGACCTCGTTGGGGACATGCAAAGAAAAACAGAGAAGAAAAGCAGACCGCTCTTGTTATAGACATTTTTGTGCCTCGCGACATGGAGCATGAAATGTCAATAATTACAGGGATCCTCAGTCCCTAAACATGTTGTTCTTACCCCTAAAAGAACAAGGTCATCAAACAACAGCACTTCCAATCAGTTCTCCACCTAAAAACACTTCAAAACAGGCTAATTTTGGATCATGTCAGCTGCTCCACTGAGCATATGCGTTGGAATGCAACTGCTCCTCCTTGTACCTGCGCTGGAAGTCAAATCTAATGAAAGCTACCTGCGCTGGGCGAGATTGGCCAAGTGGCACAGTCATTCTGCAAGGTGTCAACTGCCCAGGAAGCTTCCAAACTGACACTTGGTTCATGAGATTCGCCCTGTGATGAGTAAGAGGTACTTGATCACCATGTGTAAGCAAGGATCTCCAAGTGGACTCAAGAACTGAAGATTAACTGAAGAGGGAGAGGACACAAGGCAGCTTCATGTCAGTCTCAAGCTGACTCATCCTCTCTTCTTCTCTCCTATATATAGAGCTCTTCTATGAGGTCTAAGGAGGCTGGAATTTTGTGTAAAGCAAGGAGGTGCTGTTGGTTTACAGTTAGAGCTATTGGGTGATTGTTTTACTAGAGGTGAAGAGGAGAGTTCTTGCTGCTGGGGAGGTGCTGCTGGATTGGAGCCATCAATGGTTGTAACCTTCTCAGAACCCTGTTACTTCTATCAATAAAGTTTTGCATGTTCTCCTATATACTTGTATTGCATTGATGTATTGTATTTACTTGTATATTTGATTCACTCTAATCCATGCATCAGTTATGAGTACATGTATCTTGTAGTTTCCTCTCTTGTTTTGTGTAGATCTGTGTGTAGCTGGACCGGCAAAGAGAGAAAGGAGCTGGGAGCAAGAGACAAAGAGAGAGGATAAGGATCGACTAAGCGAAAGACACCAGGTTGGTTAATCTTTTCTTCCTTCTCTCTGTACTTTCATAAAGGAAAATATCAAAGCTTTACTTTCAGTTGTTGCTAAAGACTGTCACCTTTAGAGTAGGGATAGAGTCATCCGAGTCGGATACTTTTCCCCACAACAAACTGGCGACTCCGCTGGGGATCCTAGTATCTTGTTGGTGTTTGTAGTATTTTGCTATTCATTTCTTGAAGAAAAGAGTACCAAATCGAAAAGCTTTTGACTATATCAAAAGCGAAGTAGAGGGACTGCTACTCTTGTTCATTTGCTGAGCAAATTCAAGATTTGAAGAGCTCATCTACAAAAGACTCTTTACTCTTTGTGATAGCTTTTCATCCTCTTGATCATCCCTTAGCCTGTACTTTACCTATAGCTTTTTATTTCAGCAAAAACAGTGCATTTTTGAGCTTTTTATGACCCGGAAAACTTTGTAGACACAACTCTCGTGTCCCAGAGCAGGCTGTCCACAGGCAGTCTGCATTACAGCGCAGGTGCTCCCTTCGAGAACTGCGCTGAGAGTCAAACTGACAGACCAGAGCCTGCGCTGGTCCGGTTAGCCTTTGTCTTGCTCAGTTTTCCCATTGTGTCTTGGCCCTTTTTTTCACTGAATTTTTTGCTGATTGCTTGCTGGTCATTGTACTTGCTGTAAACCACTTCTCCTTGACATTATTCCGCCTCAGTTGTGTGATGAAACTGTGAATGTTCTTTCAGTATTTCTTGTTTCAGTTACAGTTTCCCATTGTGAAAAGCGAACCAGTATAGCTGTGGCCTCTTAGATCCTGAACTGTAAAAGTGTCTTTGTGATCTTAGGAGCTAGTTTTATTACTGTTCATGGCTGTTTGAGTTTGTTTGTTTTTCATTTTATGGTTTGAATCTATACATTTCCTGTGTTTAAACAAGTCGATCATAAGGTGTCTTTTTGATTATTGGACAAGCTTGTTTATTTCTACTTGAAATTAGATTCAAAATTATACAACAATTTCCTTTCTGTCTTACATCAACATTAAGGATAACGAAAAGAAATACATGCATTGTGCATTTTGCATTTGACTGTGTGCTTGACGATTTAGGAAAATGTGCATTTTAGTGTGTGTTCTATGATCTGTGGAAAAAGTTGTGTCTTTCTTTTCCCTCAGTAGATTAAGGTTTTCAAAGTTGAAAGATTGAAAAGATTTGCTTCTCATCTTAGATTGCATATAGGAAGTTGTATATATACATCTCGTGGCGACCCTGAAAGGCAAACTGTTAAGCAAGATCAACATTAAAATAAACTCAATTTACATAACAACGCTTTGTAACATAACGCAAACATCTAGAGGTCTAGGTAGAGACGTGTTCCGGCGTCGTTAAACATAGTGACTGTCGATCTCTACGAAGGTGGGTGATTCCTCCTGAGAGTCGGTGGCACTAACACGGACTTGTGCTCCCGCGTATCGTCTCGTATATTGGGAGACCCCTATAGGCTTTTATCCTTTATCCTTAGGAAACTGTGTCGGCCGCCCTACTGATCGCGATGCAGTGAACACAGCATTCACGAAGATCGACCACCCGTACCGTAAAACGTATTCTGTGGTTTTGCGAAAGGTTTGGCACACCCTCTGCCTAGATCTCCAGAGCAATTTCTTTTGGCCTTTTTCAAACTCTATAACTGAAAAAGTCCAACCGAGCATTTGTCACTTCGGGCTCGTTAATACATCGAAGGCGACTAGAGTCATCTTTAGCTTTTTCTCGACTCTTAAAACATGAAAAAGCAAGTTTGTGTCTAAAAGCGTCGTTAATAAAATTTATTTTAAGCGGAACATAATCACCTGTTATTCCCACGTTGATCTTTCAGTTGAAAAGTATGGAGCCCACCAACTAAGGAAGTAACCTTGGCGGAAGTCCAAATCCCTTCTCCTCTTGGGGAGATGTTGGTGCGCCTCATATGGCTACATTGTCACTTCCAGGGTTGACAATCGGCCTCCCTGTATGGCTCTTTTCAACTAATGTAGTCCAGATCGCCACTAATCCTGAGCAGTCGAATCAACAGTCAGAACAATCTAGAACTACCCACCAGCCTTCCACTTCTTATGATACTTCCTCTGATCCTTCATCTTCGCAAGGTAGAGCTGGCAAAAGTCAGCCTCCCAAGGAGAAGAAGGAAAAGAAGAAGAGAGAAAAGAAGCAGAAGGAGCCTCTGGCGAAGGCGACTGGGGGCAAGCAGAAGAAAGCTGACAAAAACCCACACACTGCACCGACCGGGCCTAAATCGCCATGTGTCATTTGCAAAGGGATCCACTTCCATCGTGATTGTCCTTGTATTCCTCGGATACTAAGGGACTGGTCCCCAAGGTTGCACAATCCGGTAGCATCAACCTCTGATTGTCATGTTGATTGCATTCCGTCAACTAGCGAGAGTGAAGGACGAAGAAGGGGACCAAGATCACCCTGTCTATTGTGTGAAGGCAATCATGCCATCCACAAATGTCCATTCTTAGATGAGGCAAAGAGAGTTTTGGAAGATCGCCCGGTTTCACCGTTGCGACTTCCTCCTGGATATCAAAAACTCGCGCCTAATCCCTCGATAGTTGAAAATCCAGTTGACCCGCTCAAGTGGTCAGCTGAAGTGTCGGTCATTGAGAATGAACCTACTGAATCTAGACCAGACGAAAGTCTAAAGGTCGAAACGGTAGTTGACCCGGTTCTTCCTTAAGAGGTTCTATCGTCCAATGACTCCGTCATTGAAGACCCGTCTTCAAATGACACCGTCGCCGAAGAGTCATCTTCATGCGACACCCTCACTGAAGAGAATAAGGATAACACCATCCAGGTTCTTTTCATCAGCATCGACTCCGATGAGCGTCAGGGCAATGCGCCCATTCCTTTATCGCAGGAAGGAACATCATCAGAGTCATATCCGGCCGTATATTCGGTCCCACCACCAAGCAACCTGGTTGTATCCTTTGATTGGAATCAACTAGGCAGACCCCGGTTACCAGCCAGTATACCATTCAGAATCATTGTCCAGATCTATAGAATGATTATGGCTGGTACTATCATTGATGAAGGGGCGTCTGTGAGTATCCTTTCCTCTGTTGCTTGGAAAGCACTGGGTTCCCCAGCGCTTTTACCTGAGTTGAGAAATCTCTCAGGTTTTGATAAAGGAACCAGTCGACCATTAGGAATCCTCCCCAATGTACCTGTTACATTGAAAGGGAAGACCGTTAATATAAACGTGATGGTCTTCCAAGGACCCTTGGATTATAACCTACTCCTTGGACGCGACTATATTTATTGCATGGGAGCGATAGTCTCCTCACTCTTTAGAGTAATGTGTTTTCCACACGAAGGAAGGGTGGTCAAGCTCGTAGACCAACTTTCATTTCCGGGATCTCGCATCACAAATAGTCAAATACCATTCCTAAATGGTCTGTTCACTCAAGATTCGGCTCCACCCCCAGTCCTCCTTCCCGATGAGTGCGAGTGATTCGGAAAGAAAGACCAGGACCCAGGGGGCATGCACCCTGGTCTGCTTCGGGCAGAAGAAACCCCGGGTATAAGGAAGAATTTCCGCAGAAGAATATGACTAGTCCGTACCCCGTCCGTGGAAGGAAGTGGGGTTGTTCTGGAATAGTGTTCTTTTGTTAAAGTTATGTGTTTGGCAAAAGAGTCATTCACCTTTGTCTAAAAAAGTGGGCAATGCCCAAGTAGGAATTCCCTTATCGCAACGAATAGTAACCATCTTTGAATTCAAGCCTCGCCCATTAAAAGATATGTTTTGAAGGATAAGCAGGGGCAGCCTACAAAGTAGGGGACTATATTGTCATGACAGAGGGTAACCATCTTTGGACAACCCAATGATAGACACCGCCGAAGAAAGAGATTGATTTGCGGCAGCGAATAGAACCCTCTTCGGATAATAAGAAAGAGGCAAGCCTCCCTCAATAATACCAATGTTTTGTCTTTGAGTAGTGTTCTTCTATTGTCACAAATAGCTGTTTGTTAAAAGTGGGCCGACGGGAAGCCTCAGTACTGCGTAAGACCCCTTAAAATAACGAGAAGACAAGTATTGTTAGCATTAGATTAGCAAGATGACAAATAACTGTGAACACCCAAAGAAAAGCAGAGGTAGGGGAGAGGAGGGGCAGCCTCGAAATTCTATCCTATACCTGGGGGCATGCAAACTTTTGGAATGCAAGCAAGGGACGACTATTTATTTTTTAAATTTTTAGGTCCTCCCTTTAAACCTGTAGGTCTAACCCTTTAAACTCGTAGGATTAGCCGTTTCTGACCTTGCATGAAGAAAGCCTGTGGGGCAAAAGTAAAATTTGCCAAAATTGGAGCATAGCTTTGTGAGATAAAGCTCCTTAAAAAATAGTTATCTCATAGGAGGCGTTCTTATTATGACTGGTATATCGAGCAGTTTTAGCATATAGTTCATGCTCTTTAAAAAATAAACGCAAAATTCGAGCAGTTTTATGACTGAATTTATGCTCGTTAAAAAATAGAAAAGTGTGAGTAAAAGTTTCCCCCAGAGTTCAAGCTCATGGAAAAAATGAACCTATCCCGGTAAATAACCTTTTGAGATTGTAAATTCATCAACCATAAGAACCTTGATCGTGTCTTCATCCATCACCTCCACTGTTCATTTGGCCGATCATTCACTTCCATTTGTGTGTTTACCTCTTTTGAGAAACAGCTGCGAAGAGTGATTTCACCTAGCCATCCTTGTGACACTGCCGTGATTGGAAAATTCCAACCTGTACCTGGAATCTGCTGCTATCCCTGTTTATCACTCGTTCCTCAAAAGACGAGTCTTCTTTGAGCTCTTTTCACTGACTCGTAAAATATGAAAAGTTTGCCGAGTTTTGGCCTTCCAGCTCGTTAAATGACCGGAACGCTATCCCTCCTCTAAATTTTAATCTTTTTGGACCTGAGGGATTATTGCACAAAAGGATCGAGCGCTTGTCTTGTTCGGCTCGTTAAAAGTACCGAACAGCCATCCCTTCTGTATTGTTTTATACTTTTTCGGACTTAAGGGATTAGCTGACGAAAAAGGAATTATGGAGTTAAATTTCTGTACCTTTTCAGACTCTCTAAAAATGAAAAGGACCGAGTTTTCCTTGTCGTTAGACTCGTTAAAATGATTAAATAGCGACAAACTTGTCTTTAGACGAGAACGAGTTTCCCTATCACTAGGCTCGTTAAATCATAGCGATGGGCTTGCCCGAAGGGCAGGTTATAGAACAAGCATATGTTATCCTCCTCAAGCTTGACAAAAATAAAGAGGTACTGGTCAGAAATGACTGGGGAAAAATTGGGAGAACATCAAAGTTTAATGGTAGCAAGTCACTCTTGAACATGACACTTTTCCTCCGTACCACATCGGGTTGGGTTGTTTCATTCGCCGGTCTCATCGCCATGGTCCTCGCCAAACCATCCACATTTGGGGTAATGCTACCGATCCATCGCATCAGTGTCGTTATATGTTCAAGAGGGGTCATTCTGAAAGTGTCAACCGTGTCCCATCCACTGCCATACATTATCCTTCATCCATTCATGATCGCCACCCTGAATCATATGTCACAGTTTGTTTTCACCTCCACTAAAATCATTAGCTCCGTTCCGTGTCATTGATGTGGGATTCATTAAGGCCCTCCTTTGACGGATCGCTTCTTGTCGACTTCAGCTCATTATCCAAGAAGTTGATCTAGGAACACCCCCATCAGTACTTTGAAGCTTGCATGCCTCAATGGCAAGTTTCTCACTTCCGGCGACAGGTATACATCAATGACCTTCGACCAGAAGATTTTGCGTGGCGTTCGACGCCAAGTCCTTTATTCACGCCACGTGAATTGTACTGCAGTACCTTGAGGATCATCGTCATTATTGGTGATTCCTCTCGCGCTTGTTAACGGTTTTCATTATTGACCGGTAATCAAGCGATGTCTTTCCATGTTCGACTTCAGCGAAATTCTCACATGGATCGACTTGTACTTAGAGTGAAGATCGAACGAGTTTGAAGACCCCGGATCTAGTTTCATCCATGCGGGCTGCGATATATATTCAGGAGATATAAAAGCATTTGCCATGTACATCATTGCAGCAGATGATCATCCTATTCAAAGGATGATAATTTCAGCAGAAAATTATCAGTCTACCTTCAGACGATCGTCTGTCATATGTACCAAAATGTATTTATAAAAGCTGAGCATGGGAATGCCCGCCTCAGCTAGATCATGAAAATAGAATGAAAAATAATGTATTGCATTGTATTGTATTACAAGGCGCCTCCTCAGCACTGGAATGAACTTCGGACCCTCTAGATAAAGCATTTCACCCGATAAACGGCCTCATACTTTAGGGGGCAACTGTTATAGACATTTTTGTGCCTCGCGACATGGAGCATGAAATGTCAATAATTACAGGGATCCTCAGTCCCTAAACATGTTGTTCTTACCCCTAAAAGAACAAGGTCATCAAACAACAGCACTTCCAATCAGTTCTCCACCTGAAAACACTTCAAAACAGGCTAATTTTGGATCATGTCAGCTGCTCCACTGAGCATCTGCGCTGGAATGCAACTGCTCCTCCTTGTACCTGCGCTGGAAGTCAAATCTAATGAAAGCTACCTGCGCTGGGCGAGATTGGCCAAGTGGCATAGTCATTCTGCAAGGTGTCAACTGCCCAGGAAGCTTCCAAACTGACACTTGGTTCATGAGATTCGCCCTGTGATGAGTAAGAGGTACTTGATCACCATGTGTAAGCAAGGATCTCCAAGTGGACTCAAGAACTGAAGATTAACTGAAGAGGGAGAGGACACAAGGCAGCTTCATGTCAGTCTCAAGCTGACTCATCCTCTCTTCTTCTCTCCTATATATAGAGCTCTTTTATGAGGTCTAAGGAGGCTGGAATTTTGTGTAAAGCAAGGAGGTGTTGTTGGTTTACAGTTAGAGCTATTGGGTGATTGTTTTACTAGAGGTGAAGAGGAGAGTTCTTGCTGCTGGGGAGGTGCTGCTGGATTGGAGCCATCAATGGTTGTAACCTTCTCAGAACCCTGTTACTTCTATCAATAAAGTTTTGCATGTTCTCCTATATACTTGTATTGCATTGATGTATTGTATTTACTTGTATATTTGATTCACTCTAATCCATGCATCAGTTATGAGTACATGTATCTTGTAGTTTCCTCTCTTGTTTTGTGTAGATCTGTGTGTAGCTGGACCGGCAAAGAGAGAAAGGAGCTGGGAACAAGAGACAAAGAGAGAGGATAAGGATCGACTAAGCGAAAGACACCAGGTTGGTTAATCTTTTCTTCCTTCTCTCTGTACTTTCATAAAGGAAAATATCAAAGCTTTACTTTCAGTTGTTGCTAAAGACTGTCACCTTTAGAGTAGGGATAGAGTCATCCGAGTCGGATACTTTTCCCCACAACAACTCTGATACCACTGATCCGGATTTAAATAGAAACGCAATAAAATACAGAGATAACCATAAAGACAGTTATGCAACGGAAATAATACCTCAATTCATTACTGTAAAATACTGAAATATGCTTACAAACAGAAATGGAAATAAACCAGCTAGGGCGATGGTAGCTTATCTCTGAGAAGAGATGTGGTGGCTACATGCCTCTGAACTGTCTTACAATGAGGCTCGAAGGCCTATTTATTGTTGAGAAATAATGGAAAACCCTTCACATTCCAAAACCTAACCCTAGAAGATGAAACGACAAATTGTGGGCTCCGTTTTTGGGTAAGTTGGTACATCAACTTCCCGGGGTCGCGAATTGGTCGTACTATCTCCGTTTGACGTGCATGATAGCCCGTTGGAAAGATCATTCCGAGGACTACGATGGAAAAGACGATTTTTATCAGAAAAATCATTGCGGTGGATTTCCCAAAAAACGTCGTTTAGGGCCTCAAAACGGCTCCGGAAGTTTAGGACCCGAAAAACTGCTAAAAATAGTAAACTGCGCTATAATTAAGGAAACTGAAAAAAACTGTAAGAAGCACTAGAAGGGATCCAAGTGGAATTAGCGGGTGGCCACCAATATCCACCTGGATCATCGAACCTAATAAAAATTATATTTCAATTCAAAAAATTTCGCATCCACGACTATCGCAGTTCTTTTAGCCATACCTCTTGTTCCAAAGACTCCTAAAAGAGATTGCGATATGTGATTAGGCCCAAGCCATCTGCCAGGTCATCCCTATCGTCATTTGTGACGTCATTCTCCACATAAAATACCACATTATAGTGATGTCACCATGACGTCATCCCGCATATCGCAAATCACAAATTTTTCAAGACTGTTGGTATTGTACCGCTCTGTTATTATGATATGAGATATAGCCAGACCCAATGGAATTATACAATGCAATCCATAAATTCTCACGTCCGTGTGATCGCAAAAGTCATGTACCTTAAGCCATTCCTCCTCTACCCATTCTGATTGCGATTTGGTCTTATTATTCTTCAATTAATTAGCTTATATAATTAATTAAGTAATTAATTATAATTAATTAATTACTTAAGCCATTCCTCCTCTACCCATTCTGATTCGATTGTGATTTGGTCATATTCCTCTACCTTATGTAATTAATTGTTCTTCAATTAATTAGCTTAGTCAAGAAATGGTTAATCCAACCAAGCTCTAGGGAAGACAAGTAAACATGTGTTGAGATACCCCAGAGGCACCACTCAGTTTGGTCTTTGGTACTCACATACAGAGGGAGTGAAGTTGCAAGGCTTCACAAATGCAAATTGGGCAGGGAATCCATCTGACAGAAAGAGACCATTAAGGGGAATCTTTAGTATTGGGTCAACAACAGTTTCTTGATATAGCAAAAAGTAGAGATCAGTTGCACTCAATTCGGCAGAAGCATAGTACATGGTTCTTAGTCAAGCAACTTGTGAGGCTATCTCGATGAGGAATATCCTTGTTGGGTTATTTGGTCAGCAGATGGATCCTATAGTGATTTACTGTGACAATCAAAGTTGTATCAAACTCTCTGAGAATCTATTTTTTCCTACATGGTCCAAGCATATAAACATTCAGTATCACCATCTACGAGATTGTGTGCAGGAGAGAATCATGTTGTTTGAGTACATTCCTACAAAGGAATAGGATGCAAATATTTTGACAAAGGCATTGTCAAGATGAAAATTCGAGTTTTAGATAGGCATGATTGAGGTAGCAGATAATCCTTTTCTCGTTGAGAGGGAGTGTTGAAAATGCAACAAGAAATTCCTAATTTAATTTTGTCCTTCAATTAAATTGGGAATAAAATTGTAATTCCACATTTCATTACAACTTTTATTTATTAACTAAGTTAATTTGACATAGTTGGCTAAGTTAATTCGAGTTGAGGGTCTAACTTGAGGCATGTAGAGTATCTCCTACTTTATAGGAGTTGTGGTTGAGTTTATTTTGAGTTGTAATTAATTAATTCAGTTTAACTAAGTTAAAGTCAGTTAAACTAGTTCCAATTGTTGGAGGAACTAGTGGGAGGTCTAGTAGTGTGGTGTTACTTCAAGTGATCAACAAGTAAACTGATAATTCACTCATAAATAACTCATGCATGTCCGATCTCAGAGTTACCCAGTTGAGATTGGAGTTCAGGGACAATGTACTATTAGTTGCATAATCATCTGAATTGTATAGGTGGTGCATGCAGTCAAAGGAAGGCCTATGAGGATTTCACAAATCCAATTGAGGAATTTCCCTAATTAACAGGGGGCTAATTCCCAAGGAAATAGTGCAAGGAAGTAGGGACTTGGGCAAGAAGAAAATTGGTTCAGTATTGGCATGGGCTTGTCTAGGAAGTTGTGACAGAGATAGAGATAGTGCAGAGGTTGCTCGGGCTTGAGAAAAGCATTGTAATCTTCTCATATTTTCTAACTAATGCAATATACAGATAGCAGGGGTTTTTAGCTATGGATTTCCTGAGGAAATCATTGTGTAATGTGTTGATTGAATTATTTCTCTTATATGCTTCGTGATTTCTCGATCGTTTAATTCTTTTCGTTGATTAGTAGAGTAGATTTAAGTCTATTGTTTTAGTAAATTACAATTATCAGTTTGAATCTACAAGGAATTTCTATATACATGAGAAACTAGAACACTTTGAGGGAAATCTTTCCTGCACGGAGAAACATGTTGACGCGGGAAAACCCGCGTATACCCACAATATGCATATCAAATGCATAATCACATTTTCCCCAGGATTTTTAACTCAGTATTGAGTCAAAATCTTCAACCATCAATGGTTTAGGCCCCCTTTATTAAACTCTACAGAATCATTCATTACAATAGCCCAGTGTTTACTAAACCACTTTTCTATCAAACTTAATCACCCCTCATAAACCGTGTTTAACTCTTATTCCCGCATATAATCAAACCCCCACTTTAATTCTTTGTAATCTTGGACTTACGACATAATCCTTCATATCGGCGCTTTTATTATTATAAACCATTTATAATGGAAATACCCATAAAGCATGCATAATCATACCTTTTCCATTTAAAATACGGTCTTTGCACATTTAACAATAATTACCTTTATCGCTATTGCAATTTTCCATCTCCACGGTCACATTAACACACAACTCCATCTCCTTCGATATGCGATTAACATAACGGACTTCAATTCATATAAGTCGCGCTCAATAACCTTATCGGGTCTACCATATCGCTTGTTGCATTTGTTTTCGATCGATACAACACCCCTGAACATTTGCAATGTGATCACTTCGTTGATCGCATTGGAGACCACTTGTTGCAATTCTTTATGGCCAAGGGTTATTCCTTCTCCGAATATGGTTAAGATTCCACCATTGATCGTCTTCTTCCAGCGCTTAAGTTAATCTCCACCCTACAATCTAACGATTGATATCCTTTCCCGATCAATCAGACTTGCATGATAGTCCTCCACCATCGATCTGCACTTAGTGGATCCGACGGTCCATGACGAATTTCGGGTGAGTCAAAAGCATGGAGAATACCCGCCTAAAAAAGCGGTTTTCTCTCTCCACCCTCGTGCTACGTGCCAACTGATGAGTGGAATCGGGTGACTACCCTTTAATACCACTTACCATTTTTCTCCACCCGATAACCCGCTCATAATTTTAAATCCGCCTTCCTTCATTGACTAATGTCTGAGCTTATTAGTGCCCGATGACTGTAGGTCTTCTACCATCGACGGCTGCGACGGCTCCTCCAGATTCCTCCATCACTGTTCCTCCAGGCTTTTCTTTGATCCTTCAATCGGTTCAACGACTCATTAAAATCCTCTGTCGCATTCTTCCTTACTCTATGTATTCGCTCTCCTCTTTGCGTTCGCCGAATTCGCCTGCACATATATATTACAGAATTCTGATTCACTATAATTCAACACTCGAAACACACTTATACAGGTTTGGAATTAATCTCTGTATTTATAAATATAAACAACGATTACAAAATGAGATTCTCTGTCTCTCTCTAGCCTGATTCTTCTGATTTGTGGCCTCTTTTCACACTCTGCCCATAGGCTTACAACCACACTTTAGCTATCTATCTAGCCTATCTAAAACATCTAACCTCTGTCTGTGCCTTTTAGGCTTACATTTATATAAAGGGATTCTAAAACCAATTCCTGCTTTAGATCCATAGATTCTTCAACAAAATCCTAAAATCTCTTCCTCATCCCTAAGGATCCTCTCTAATCCATAAAATCATGAACTAATTCTTAATCTGAGTTTTACAATTAATTCTCAAATCCTTTCATCTTTCAATTATCCTAAATCCCTCATGTTTTCCTACATTCAAGAACATTTACAAATATGCCTCATTATATTCAATTAAATCCTATTCTCATTAAAATCACTCAAAAGCCTAAATAATTACATTAATTCACACTTAGGAGACCAACTCCCTTGAAAACACAATACCCCTATGTCTACTAAAATACAATGACATTATTGGGTTGAATGCTCCTGCATCAGAGTCCCAAAGTAGAAAATTTTCATGATCTCCTGATCATGTGTCTTCATAAGTTGATAGAAAACCTCAGGGTCCCAAACTTTAGTTTATAGCTACCCAAATGCCTTGCACCTTTAATGTTTTTGTATGTCTGATGTATTATGTTTCATCTTCCTCTCCTTGTCAATCAGGTTCAAGTTCTGATTGATCATCCTTCTTGCTGCTATCAATTTCCTCCACATGGATTGTTTCATCATCATCTACCATAATTCCTCAATCTCTGTCTTCAGTTCATCCTTGGACTGGTCCATATTCTGCCTCTAACTTCTTCCTCTTTCTCTTTGCTTCATGTTGTTGCTGCTATCCACTAACTCTTCAAACTCTTGTTGGTTACTTTCACTTTGTAGTTGCTGGTTAACTTTTTCTTCTAATTTTGCTCTTGCTACCATTATAGACATTTCTCTTGCTCTTGCTCCAAATTTTGATTCCTCCCTTTCATCCTTACCCTCTTTCATGATTATTTCTGTTTGCACTAAATCATGACTTTCCAGCATTCTCTCCAGCAATTGAGCATCTCTGTTCCATGGATTAAATTCTTCCACAGAATCTTCTTCTTTCATTTTTATTTGGTTGCTCATATGTGCCAAATTTCCTCCAGCATCTGCAACTAAACCTGCACTCACAAATCAATTGTTAAAATAAAAACATAAGGCTTCTGCGCCTTTTCCTCCTTTGGCAACAATTCAGTTTGCTGCTTTGTTTTCTCCTCCTCTATCAACACATCAGTATGCTGATTTGAATTCTCAAAAGAATTCATGAGACTATCAGCTAGTCTTTCCTCCACATCGTCTATTCTTATGATGTCTTTTTGTCCTTATTCACTGTAGTGAACTTCTTCATTCTCGTTCAATTCTGATTTTACAACCTGAACACTTACTTTTTGGTTTTCTAGCCTTTCTTCCAAAAGACTTAACTCATGCCACAAATTTGCCATCTTGCTTGGAATTTCTTCCAAAAGTTCTGTACAATCCTCACTATCTTCTTCTTTGTCACAAGCATAACTTATTGACACTATTTCTTCATTCTTGATTAGAATAAAATTTTGATCCTCTATCTCTTTGATAGTTTTAGATGCCTGTCCATCACTCTCCTTTTGATCATTTAAGAAAATCAATTCCTCATTATCCTTACCAACAACAAATTCCTTATCATAAGACATAACTGTCTCATTCCTACTGAAGATATTTCCTCCACTAAGCATGGAATTTATGAACTCTTTCTGCTGTAATAACTCAACTTGATCTTCATTTGAAAGACAGTCATCATCGTACTTTACTTGGAAATTTTCAGCTTCATTCAAGACAATTCCATAAAATGGTTTGTCTTCTGCAATACCTACATTCACGCACACCTTGTCAGTTGTAAAACCACAAGACCTCATGACTTCATTTGATGATTCAATCACCAATTCCTCCAGCTGTTCCAAGTCCTTTACATGACTTAGAAATATTTCAATGGTCTTCTCCTCAATCTCATCAAGTCCTTTACTTGGTTGCTTAATATCCTTCTCTACTTCCTCTTTTAAAACAGAATTTAGATTCTGCCTGTCTTCTTCCCTCTTTATGTCAACATCAACAATTTTTCGTCCTTCACATATTTCTCCTGCAAACATAAACAAATTGTCAGATTTAAAATCTTGTGATCCTTTGATCTCACTTGAAGTTTCAGTCTTCAAGTCTTCATCTTCATTCAGAACTTCACCCTGCTCTGGTTTACAAATGGACACTTCCATTTCCAACTCAGCTTCTTTGAGTTTTCCCATCAGCCACCTTACTTGCCTTTGTTGTAGCCTTCTCTGCAACTTATGCCACTTCACTGGCTTCTTCTTTAATACCCAACCTTGTCTCTGGCTTTCCTCCAGTATCATCATCAATACATCAAGTTATTCTTTCATCTCTGCAATTTCCTCTTGACTCATCCTCTTTCCATTTGCCTTGGCATTCTCTTTCTTCATCTTTCTTCTGCTGTGGTCTTCTTCAAAACCTCTGTTATGACTATCAGTGGCCATCTTCTTCTCCATATCTTTGAGTTCCTCACTCATTCACTATGAGCTACACTAAATCCTCTATAACAGCAAGTCCTCCCTGTTGCCACTTACCTCACCAAGCTCTCCTCTGTACTCGGTCTTTGGCAAGCAATTGGTTCTCTATTATCTGGAACCTCTTTTGAGCACTCCTCTCTGCTCCTTCTAGGTTTTAACTCATCTGCACCTCTTATGAACACAATTCTTCTCTTATATTTCAATCACCATGAGATACTTGGTTCTAACCACTTTTTTCACTTAGAAAGTCTTACCAACTTCCTTCATTACTTAGCAATTCTACCCACATCCTCTGTGGAATTACCTTTGTGAACTGCAACAATACCCCTGCAGTAACAAGTCTCCTCCTTGCTACATATGCCTCACTAAGCTTCTCTCCTCTGAACTTAGTCTTTCAACATCTCTCTGGTTTTTTCCTCGAACTTCTTGTTGACTAACCATCTACCCAACACTTCTTTTGATGGAATTGTTATCTTTAAGACAAATCTACCTACAATCGTAACTGTGGAGCTGCCTCAACAACTTCTACCCAACCGCATTTGGAAGTTGTTCTCAGTTTATTTTGAGCACTCCTTGCTCTTAGGCTATTGCTGCAACTTCTCACCTCATTATGTTGTCACCTGTGTATCAATATAACAACCACATATTCTCCAATATTTAAATCAAATTAAACAAAACATACCACCTCACTTTCAAGATCTCTGCATGATCTTGTTCCACCATTTCTTGTACTTCGAATGAATTGTAGACTGTCTCTTGCATCTACAAGTCCCAATATTCTGCGATTCCTTACCTCTGTGTGATTATTGTATCTCAAATTAAAATCTGATCTCCATTGTCTGCTTTTATCATCATTCGCCTATATATGCACCTTCAAAATATAACTCTGTCCTAAACTCCTTTAAAGAAATGTTCACACAGAATTTCTTTCCGCTGCCTTAATACCAAATGTTTCAATTATAATCTTGCTTTGATACCACTTTGACGTAGGAAAACCCGCATATACCCACAGTATGCATATCAAATCAATAATCACATTTTCCCCGGGAATTTTAACTCACTATCGATTCAAAATCTTCAACCATCAATGGTTTAGGCCCCCTTTATTAAACTCTACGAAATCATTCATTACAATAGCCCAGTGTTTACTAAACCACCTTTCAATTAGACTTAATCTCCCCTCATAAATCGAGTTTAATTCTTATTCCCGGATATAATCAAACCCCCACTTTAATTCTTCGTAATCTTGGAATTACTAGATAATCTTTCATATCAGTGCTTTTATTATTATAGACCATTTATAACGGAAATACCCATAAATCATGCATAATCATACCCTTTCCGCTTAAAATACGGTCTTTGCACATTTAACGAGTATTACCTTTATCGCTATCACAATTTTCCATCTCCACGGTCACATTAACACACGACTCTATCTTCTCCGATATGCGATTAACATAACGAACTTCAATTCATATAAGCTGTGCTCAATAACCTTATCGGGTCCGCTATATCGCTTGTTTCATTTGTTTTCGGTCGATACAACACCCTTGAACGTTTGTGATGTGATCACTTCGTTGATCGCATCGGAGATCGCTCGTTGCAATTCTTTATGGCCAAGGGTTATTCCTTCTCCAAAATACGATTAAGACTCCACCATTGATCCTCTTCTGCCAGCGCTTAAGTTAATCTCCACCCCACGATCTGACGATTGATATCCTTTCCCAATCAATCAAACTTGCACGATAGTCCTCCACCATCAATCTACACTTAGTGGATTCGACGGTCCATGACGAATTTTGGGTGAGTTACAAGCATGGAGAATACCGGCCCAAAAAAGCAATTTTCTCTCTCCACCCTCGTGCTACGTGTCAACCGATGAGTGGAATCGGGTGACTACCCTTTAATACCACTTACCATTTTTCTCCACCCGATAACCCGCTCATAATTTTAAATCCGCCTTCCTTCATTGACTAACGTCTGAGCTTATTAGCGCCCGATGACCGTAGGTCTTCTACCATCGATGACTGCGACGGCTCCTCCAGATTCCTCCATCACTGTTCCTCCAGGCTTTTCTTTGATCCTTCAATTGGTTCAACGACTCATTAAAATCCTCTATCGCATTCTTCCTTACTCTGTGTATTCGCTCTCTTCTTTACCTTCATCGGATTCTCTTGCACATATATATTACAGAATTCTGATTCACTATAATTCAACACTCGAACACACTTATACAGGTTTGGAATTAATCTC
Organism: Pinus tabuliformis; assembly: GCA_031772625.1. Taxonomy (NCBI): domain Eukaryota; kingdom Viridiplantae; phylum Streptophyta; class Pinopsida; order Pinales; family Pinaceae; genus Pinus; species Pinus tabuliformis. The sequence goes on from CM062818.1 coordinate 1,874,326,745, forward strand.
TGTATTTATAGATATAAACAACGATTACAGAATGAGATTCTCTGTCTCTCTCTGACCTGATTCTTCTGATTTTTGACCTCTTTTCACACTCTTCCTGTAGGCATACAACCACACTTTAGCTATCTATCTAGCATATTTAAAACATCTAACCTCTGTTTTTGCTTTTTAGGCTTACATTTATATAAAGGGATTCTAAAACCAATTCCTGGTTTAGATCCATAGATTCTTCAACAAAATCCTAAAATCTCTTTCTCATCCCTAAGGATTCTCTCTAATCCATAAAATCATGAACTAACTCATAATATGAGTTTTACAATTAATTCTCAAATCCTTTCATCTCTCAATTATCCTAAATCCCTCATGTTCTCTTACATTCGAAAACATTTACAAATATGCCTCACTATATTCAATTAAATCCTATTCTCATTAAAATCACTGAAAAGCCTAAATAATTACATTAATTCACACTTAGGAGACCAACTCCCTTGAAAACACAATACTCCCATGTTTACTAAAATACAATGACATTATTGGGCTGAATGCTCCTGCATCAGACTCCCAAAGTAGAAAATTTTCATGATCTCCTGATCATGTGTCTTCATAAGTTGATAGAAAACCTCCAGGGTCCCAAACTTTAGTTTGTAGCTGCCCAAATGCCTTGCACCTTTGCTGTTGTTGTATGTCTGTTGTATCCTGTTTCATATTCCTTTCCTTGTCAATCAGGGTCAAGTTCTGATGATCATCCTTCCAGCTGCTATCAATTTCAATTCAATTAAATTAATTACTTCTCGCTGCATCCTCGTTAAAAATTGATAAATTTAAATTTATGAATTTATCTTCAAATTTCATGACACCATCTTTTTCCCATTTCGCAATTTTTCAATATTAATGTTCTTTCCCCGAAGCGAGGGCAAAGAATTCGAAAATTTCTTTGAAAAAGACCATATGAAAGAATTTTGAAAGTTCTTTCACACTAAGTTCGTGAAGGTCCCACATGAATGCCTATATGTTTCCGAGAAATTATTATTCGATGTTAACAAACGTATTTGTCAGACCAGGCAGTAACTCCTCAATCAAAATTGATTCATGTGTTTATTCCTTCAGGTTGGTCTTCATTATATACATGAGGGAGATACTGTTCACTTCATCTCCCGATGATTGTTTACATTACTTATTTATTTATTTACATTATGTTCACCCAATCCTGATGATTAGGTGTCAACATTCCCCCCCTTAATCTGAAGGGATGTTGTGAGTCCAAGCATCATTCTGAATCGTTCAAGTTTTTCTCTTCCAAGCACTTTGGTGAATATGTCTGCGATTTTCTCATTAGTGGAACAATAGAGATTGATTGTTTTGGCCTCAACATGATGTCGAATCAGATGATATTTAGTATTGACGTGCTTCGTTCGATCATGGAACTTTGGGTTCTTGGCCAACTTTATTGTAGAGGTATTGTCAATCATGAGTGGAGTTGTTTGTACTTGTTTTACCTGCAAATCTTCAAGAATTTTCTTGAGCCACACAATCTCTTTTGTTGCTTCAGCTACTGCCATGTATTCTGCTTCTGTTGTGGAATCTGTTGGAACTGATTGTTTGTGTGATCTCCAGGGGACAGCTCCTGATCCAAGACTCATAGCATATCCTGAAGTAGATACCCTAGTTTCTTTGTCTCCATCGAAGTCTGAATCAGAGTATCCAACCAAGCTGAAGTCGTCTACCTGTGTATACTTGATTCCAAAATCTTGAGTTCCCTTCAAGTAGCTTAGAACTCTTTTCGCAATAGACCAATGTTCCTCACAAGGCTTTTGCATAAACCTGGAGAGGATTCCAACAACAAACGAAATGTCTGGTCTGGTAGTAGTTAGGTAGTTGAGACTTCCTACAAGTTGTCTATACTTTGTTGCATCCTCAAATTATTTTCCTTTAATAGATGTGAGCTTTAAGTTTTGTTCCATTGGAGTGGTAAGAGGATTGCATTATGTCATGCCAAACCTGTTCAAAAAATCTTCAATGTATTTCTTTTGAGAAAGAAATACGGACTTCGGCTGTTGGGTTACTTCAATACCAAGATAGTAATGAACATAGCCCAAATTAGTCATTTCAAAACTTTTCCCCAATTCCTTCTTTATGGATGCAATGTAGCTTTCATTGTTCCCTGTCATCAAAAGATCATCTACATATACCACAAGATATACAACTATTTTGCCAAATTTCTTGACAAATAAAGTTGCATCATCAAGATCATAATGTTTGAAATTGAGTTTCAGAATATGCCTAGTTAGTTTTTCATACCAGGCTCGCGGTGCTTGTTTGAGACCATACAAGGACTTCAGAAGTTTGCATACTTTATGTTTATGTCCTTTCACATCGAATCCTTTAGGCTGGAACATAAAAACATTCTCTTTTAGATCTCCATTCAAGAAAGTAGTCTTTACATACATTTGATGGAATTTCCAACCGTTCTGAGCTACTAGGGCAAAGAGTGTCTGGATAGTAGCCCATTTTGCTATGGGGGAAAAAGTCTCCTCATAATCGACCCCTTCCTTTTGTGCAAAACCTTTTGCCACAAGCCTAGCTTTGTGCTTTTCAAGTGAGCCATCAGCTTTATACTTGTTCTTGTAGACCCACTTGCAGCCAATTGGTTTGGTTCCTAATGGAGGATCAACCAGCTTTCAGGTACCATTCTTTATGAGGGCATCATACTCCTTTTGCATCACTTATTTCCATTCATCATGAGAAACAACTTCTTTGAAGGAAGTTGGTTCAAAATATGTAGATAAGTTCAATTCACAATCATAAGAAACATCCATATCAACAAGTGAATTAGAGTCTTATACATCACCTCCATTTTGCCGGTTTGAATTTCTAGTTCCTGTCTTTCCAACTTCATTAGTATGAACACTTTCAAGTGTCTTTGTCAGCCACTTTGGAGGACCTTTCTCAAATGGTCTAGGCTGCTCCGTTGATTAAGTTGGGACTGAATCAAGATTTGAGTCTCCCAATTCTATCAATCACATCACTTAAAGCATCATCCATTGTTGGAGTTTCATGCGGGGGAGAGTGTTCTTTAGAAGAAAATTCCACATGTTGATCTAGTATAGGAATCCCCCTTCAAGATGTGGAATCTGATTATCAAATTCTTGAAATGACTTTGCATTTGCGAATCTATCCAAGCGATCAAGTTGCTGCTCAACAACATTGTCAGTTTTGGATGATTCAAGAAAAATTACATCTCTAAATACAACAAAATTTTTATTTACTTCATCATAGAGACGATATGCTTTGGAGGTGTTTGAATACCCCAGGAAGATACACTTACGACTTCTAGCACCAAGTTTGTTTCTATGTACCTTTGGTATCAAAGCATAACAGGTGGAACCAAAGACCCTGAAATGCTTTACCGAAGAAACATGTCCATACCACATTTCATAAGGACTCTTGTTTATAATAGCATTAGATGGACATCTATTCTTTATATATGTAGCACATAGAACGGCATCAACCCAAAACATTATCTTTACATTTTTGAAGAAGAGCATGGATCGTACCATATTTAATATTGTCCTATTCATTCTTTCAGCTACACCATTCAGTTGGGGATTATAAGGCACAGTTGTTTAATGTTTGATCCCATGTTGGCGAAGATAGTTTTCAAATTCATTTGATGTGTATTCTTTTCCATTATCAGTGCAAATAGACCCAATATGATATTGTGCTTCATTTTCAATCCATTTATAAAAATTCTTGAATGTTTGAAAAGCATCAGATTTGTTCTTCAATAAATAAACCCAACACATTCTGGTGTAATCATCAATAAATGTCACCATATATTTATTTCCATTTGCAGAAGGAACAGACATTGGACCACATAAATCTAAATGAATGAGTTCAAGTTTTCTATGTGCTCTTGAATGTGAATCATGAAAACACTGTTTGCTATGCTTTCCTAGAATGCAAGCATCACATTGCTTAAGTTTCCTAGGAATTGTAGGCAAACCAACAACACCATTTTTTTTCAACAAGCAGAGGCTGTCATAGTTCAAATGTCCAAATCTAGCATGCCATAATAAACTTGATGGAAGTGTACCTTCTTCATGATGAGAATTGTATGAAAAATGTTGTGCACGAGCTGAGGTTCCTTGCAACTTGAGAAGCCTTTCTTCTTCTATTCCCCTCATGACAAGTGAGTGGTCAGATGCTTTTCTTACCTCATGCTTGCCATCAAACATATGAATGGAGTGACCAAGCTGGCGAATGTGGACCAAAGACAACAAGTTCCTCTTAAGTTGTGGGAGATATAGAACATGGTGCGGAAGAAATTATGGAAGACCAAGCAATTTGAGCCTGATTGTGCCAAGCCCTGATGGATTGATTTTTGATTGGTCTGCAAAGTATACTGCTCCATCAACATTGTCAGTAAATTCTTCAAAAAAATCTTTTCTATGAGTCATGTGGGAGGTTGCTCTTGAGTTAAGAAACCAATCATTTTTCCAAGAAGCAAATGAAGCATTAAATAAATCTTCATTTACTCCAATGTTACATTGTGCCACAACATAGTGAACAAATTCAGGTGCTTTACCTTTGTCTGTATCATCGGTTTTACCTCCCTGTTGGTTTCTTTGCTGCTCAATTTTGTCCCATGGTAACTTGCATGTAGAGGCATCATGTGATCCAAATCTTTTGTAGCAAATACAGTGCAAATCTGCCTTTTCTCCTTGAGAGTGTCTACCCTCTGCCTCTGAAATATCTTCCTCTTCTTCTTCGACCACCTCTTCCTCTTGAAGAATCTTGAGCAGGATGTTTTTCTTTATGAGCAAGGCACACAGCCTCTTCAGAAGATTCAGGGGTTGTCTTTTTTCCAAAGGCTTTCTCTCTTTCAACAAACTTTTTCACAAGAGAGTCAAAGGTGATATCTTTGAGATTTCCATTTGCTTGCAATGACTCAAAATAATTGGAGTAAGTAGGATAAAGTGCCTTGAGAAAAGCGATAAGAAGAATATCCAATTCAACTTTAGTGGATTTGATATCATGGATTATAGACTTTACTTCAGATGCAAGAGCAAGAGGATCATTATTTTGCAGTTCAAGAGTGAAGAGTTTAATCATGAGTTGAACAACTTCAAGTGCAGAATGTGAGTCATAGAGTTCTTTCAACTTTTGTAAGGTTTCAATGGCAGTTGAGAATGACGAAATATGGCGACTCACCTTTTCATATACAGATGTTGCGATTAATGCATAAGCTTTGTTGTTCTTGTTTTCCCAAATGACGAGCTCTTTGTCTGATGTAGGATGTTCTGGTTCATTGTCTCCGTCTCCGACACACTCCTTTCCACAACTCATTGAAAATGAGGGTGTGTTTTATCATCCGGGACCGCTCAGGATAGTTCTCCTTGCCAGTGAAAACTATTCCCACAATAGATATGATTGAATGCATACTGTAAAAAAATACTTCTGCTGGTAAAAAAAATTGTGTACTGTAAAAATACTTCTGCTGATAGAAAATTACTTCTACCAATATACAGTAAAATTGTACTTCTGGTGGTAAATTTATTTATTTATTTTTAAATTACAATTCAAAAAAATATATTTTGATATGACTTGACAGAAAATTTAACTGTCAATAACGCATCCAACAGCACTCCAACGTAATATATTTTTGATATGACTTGACAGAAAATTCAATTGTCAATAGCGCATCCAACAATTCTCTTACAATTGCAAACCCAGAAATCCCTTGCAATGTGTCTCAGTGCAAAAACTTATATAACTTGGTCAGCTCTCGGAGTGTAGCATCAGCGCAGCACTTTACCAATACACCACCGTAGGAAGACTCGTACCCCACAGCGACACCATTACAAAGCTTTACCAACGCAACAGAGGTTCATTCGATGGAGGAAGACGCAATTCATGTGATGGAGACAACATTAACTTACAACATTTAACAACAGCGTTAACTTACAACATTTAATCTTGTTCCCGTTTTAACATTTGTAGCCGAGATAGGCCAGCATTAAAAACTTTCTGCAAGATGTCAGCGTAGCTTTTCATTGATTTAAAATAATACTATAAACTTCAAGCCAGCGTTAATATACTACCACAGACTTCAGGCAAATGCATAACATAATGAAACTGTTTAAGCTCCATCCGCTGGTAATTGTAAACATTTCAGACCATCACAGTTTCGAGTTGGAAATCTTTAACAGTTTCGAGTTGATGTACGATGCCTCTACGCATACTCTAGACCGTGCCTTCCTCGATAAGAAACACGAGCAATAGCAGGTCTCATCGTGCAAACTGGAGGAGCAGCGTATGGAGGGAGCAACGTATGGATGTTTATGAGCAGCGAGAATAATGGTGAATAGCAGGTGGAGCAGCGTATATATGGGAAACTGAATTTGGTCAGATGGGCAGGTGTGAATTCTGCAAAATAGGCAGAACATAGGCAGAAACTGACATCAGGAGTTACACAAAACCTAATTTTGGGAGCTGGCTCTGATACCAATGTCAGACCAGGCAATAACTCCTCAACCAAAATTGATTCGTGTGTTTATTCTTTCAGGTTGGTCTTCATTATATACATAAGGGAGAGATTGTTCACTTCATCACTCGACTGTTCACATTACTTATTTATTTATTTACATTATGTTCACCCAATCATGATGATTAGGTGTCAACAGTGTTAACAACCACCATTTCCACATTCCATTGCTTTTCCGAGATCTTGCTTGGCGCCTATCTTTTCCTACCTACATACTACCCGGTGCATTCTACGGAAACTCCACAGGAAACGTGAAACCACAATAGAGCAAATGGAAGTAGAGTCATCTACACCGCTCCGAAATTTCGCTTTTGCAAAATATGATTGTTTTGGATACGTTTTGATAAAATACTTTTTAGAATGATTTTGCTTATATCTTAAATGGAATGGATGGGTAGTCGAAGTTGACAATTAAGGTTTTTTTTATTTTATTGTTGTTGAAAACCGCAGTTTATTGTTTTTTAATATGGGTGTGAGAGAAAAAGGATGAACTTGTAAAATCATTTTCATTTTTGATTAGGTGTCAAATTTTAAAATTATCGTGTCTATATTTTAAATTAAGGATATTTATTTAAAAAGGTAAAAGATTGCATTTTACTGTTGTTGATGTGGTTTTGGAGAAATTTTGAAATTTGGTATAATATAGAGTTCAGTTGGGTCCGATTTTATGGTGACAATCCGTTGGCAAATACACTATCACTTGAGGAATATTTCAATTATTGCATATTTATTTTTGACCTCCATCATACATCTGTGCGGTTTAGAGAGCATTTGTATAGTGTGTTGTGTTAACTATTTTTTGGCACTTATATTTAAGAAAATTTCAAAAACTTTCCACCATTTCTTCTTAAACCCATAGTCCCCAACACTATTTGTGGCTTGTCCTCAAGCCATTCTATCATTGTTGTGCTCTAAGGAAAGGGAAGACTTTGGGTCTTTGCCTCGTGCGTGGTAGTCTTGGATGCTTCCACTATTCCAATAATATTTGTTGTTGTCTCTGCAAATATAGGAGAAACTTGCAACAAACAATGTATTATGTACCATAAAAAAATCGTTTATGAGTTGCATAGCCTCATTGTCCAACTGTTTGACCTTTTATGTCAACCATTTAAAACTTTTAAACTAATTTAAAATTACAATTTACACTTTATTACAATCACAATTTTATATAAAATTAAAAATTACATATCCACTATATTTCTATACTTTACCATTTCAAAACGATACCTCTCATCATATATTTGGAAAAACCCAAAAAGAAAAAAAGAAAAAAGGGGAAACAAGAAACTTTTTATATAACCATTAATATTTCTCAAACACATCAACTAAACAAAAAATTATTCCCTCCCACCAGAAAATGGCAATTTCTTAATAATAGTTTAATTTCTCAAACCCATCAACCATCCCATATTAGGCAGATTTATCCAACTTTAAGGATATATACTATACAATCATGAAATTTAATTGTGTTGGCTGAGTAGTAATTTAATTGTGTGTTATTGATTTGAGATGAGCAATAAAATGAAGTGGAGCCCTTAGATAACACAAATTTATAGTCGACTTAAAGACGATTTACTATTATAGCTCCGGATTGTTTTAAAATGCTTTTCTTTGTCCAATTCTCTTTCTGTGATTCTGTTTCCTAAATTATCTCAATTAAATAAATCCTTCACATTGAAAATTAAAGCTAAAGGAATTTATTCTTTAACGGTCAGGACATTACATCACGTGTGATCTCTGAAATACATAAAAAAAAAAAGAGGTTCACATGGACCACAAAACATGCAATAAATATCCAAACCAGTTGGCTTACCTACAGACACAAACACGGCTGATCACGCACGCTATTTTAAACCATGAAAGGAAATTACAACTTAAACACAAGAGACCTAATCGGAACAAGGAAACTACATCTTGAAAGCAAGAAACCTACATGGAACAGGTTCCTGATTGATCACGCTAATTTAAACAAATGAAAGGAAATCACAACTTAAAGACACGAAACCTAAGTGGAACAACGAAAGTAGGAAATCACAACCTAAAGACACGAAACCTAAGTGGAACAAGGAAAGTAGGAAATCACAACCTAAAGACACGAAACCACCTAAGTGGAACAAGGAAATTACATCTGAGAAACAAGAAACCTAATTGAAACAACCTTCTCAGCCCTTCCAGCTTTCCGTTTCCATTACGTCGTTCAAAGGAGAGGTCCATCCAGGAAATTGATTTTGCTTGTATTCTTTCCATTCTTTCCACCATTCCATGAAGCTACTTCCTTCCAAGAAAACATCTGAGGAAATGTCGCGATCATTGATCAACCTTGTCACATAACCTTCAAACATTTCCAGGCTTTCCAGCTTTTGGTGTTGGCCCTGTTCCAGGATTTTCATTTCTTTCAAAGCCTCTTCTACATGTGCCCAAAAGCATGAGTCCTGAGTGAGGGATGCAAGCTTGGTGCGACCACTCCGACCTTTTGAACTGCGAGTGTTTTCCTTCTCTTCCATCCATTTCTGAAGAACTTTATGACGAGTGGGTCTTCCATCTGAAAGATAGTTGCCTTTACCATTAGACATGCGATAATAATGTGCAATATCCAGAGGCTCTACAAGTCTTCTATACGCAGTGCCAGCATTTATCCACTTATTTTGGGATTGGAAATCGCCTGGCAACTCATGCTTCTGCCACATGTCAATAATCTCATCCCAAAACTCTGCGAGCGTTGTCCTCCACCCATTAGCCGCGATATCCTCATGTTTCTTGAAGGAATCATAATACGTGATGCCATCTCCCTTCTCACAGCGCTCTTTATACCACTCAATCTCTGCCATATTACATTGTTTTTCGCTTAATTCAATTGCGAGCTTAGCAACGTTTCTGCTATACTTGTTTTCCATAGTTCCTGCTATTTGTAAAGCAATCTGTGCATGATTGTCCTGCAAAACGTTGACACCACCAATTCAAGAACATGGGTGAGATAAAAGAAGAAAATAAAATTCAGAAATGCAGATAAAAGTCAATTTCACATTACAATTTAATATCAGACTCCTGCACCATAAAAGACAAGCAAAACTTTCTGCTAGCTTAAAGCATAGTTTTTTTTCTTTTTTTCTTTTTCCTGGCGTATAATGTCTATGTTTCTATATCATGATATACATAAATATACACCTGTGGAGAGATTTTCACATTTTTATTTATATAAAAATTAACTGCAACATTAAATATAATAATTTTTTCCAAATTATATTTTAAAAAGGAACTTAGTATTTACCTGAGCACCGACACCAATGGCTTCCAGCTGCAATGACATTCCCATCTTGTAAGAAGTATCCGAATCAGATTTTGAAGTTATTTTCCCACTGATGGCCATTTCTACGACATGATTCAAAACAGAACCATACTCTATATGTTCTGAAAAGCAGTCCTGTACAATAGTATCACAAGATTTTTCGTAACTTTGCAGTGTCAAATGAAGAATCTTCAAAACGGTCTCAGAATTATCAATACAAGCCGCCCCTTCGCTTGAACAAAACATGTAAGTGCCAAAAGGTCTGTAGGGGCTTCTCTTGATAACTCCATCTGACTCCCTCAGAGAGTCAGGCCCATAGTTTGTTACTGTATTATTATACTGCAGGACAATATTAAGAAGGGTCCTACAGGCATCTTGAATAAGAGAATCAGGTACAGTTTTACTCTCATTAGCCATTATGCGTTGCCAATAAGGAAAAATAGCAATCAAGGGCTCAGCGATAGACTCAAGTGGTGCAAGGAGTATTCGAGGAAAAATATCATGCTGGGAAACCACGTGAAAAAAGTTGCCTGCCCAATTTTCACGGGCAACTGCTTCAACAAGTCCTACATCCCCCACTAAAGGACTTCCAAATGTTATGCAAAAGGGAGAACTTTGCCTGAGCCTCTTTTCCAGTAGCCATAGTGTAGCCAAAGTTGCAACTGCCCCTCCTAAGGAATGACCCACAAATATAATGGGTTTCAGCTTCCTTTGTTTTGAGTCCGTATAAACCTGCATCTGTTTGGTCATGAAGTACATCAACACAATGTCATTATTTTCCTTCTCCTTTTCAAAAATTTCATCTCTAATAAGGGAAGAAGCAATCACTCTTTATGAAACTCGAAAGATAAATCAATTTACCTTTGTTTGGAAATCTGTGTTCTCCATAATATGGAGGAACAACTGAAGAGCTCCCTGATGAACGCGAGCTGGTTGAGCATCATTACCCTTGAGGCAATCAGAGAAGACCTTGTTGTCAGTTTGTATATTGCCCTCTCCATATTTGCTCTCCTTGACAATAAAACCTTCTATTTCATGAAACGAAGGGAATGCAACATAGACAACGCCTTCATATTCATTTAGACTATAAGTCCCTGAGTTGTTTGCAAGAAGCGACTCTTCCCATGTCTTGGACAGTATTCCGTACGAAACCAGAAAAGTTGCAATCTCCTGATTAACAGTGAATCTGCACCCAACATTTCTATAAATTAGCACTACCATTGAAGGAGGCCAAATACCAGATTATTGGCTCTGCGCCTGACCGTATCCATTACTGGGCGAAATAAAACTCGCGTTCCTAATTACAGACCATACCATTATTTACCACAATCCCATTCAAGAATATAAAATAGAGCCCATCATTTTATCACTTCAGAAACAAACAACAAATACGCAAAAGTATGTAAAGTATTACGTGCTAAATAGGCGCCGATGTTATGCACCAGCAGCTTGAATCAAACCCATTGAAATTAACACCGGAATAAACATAAATTCACCCTAAAATCGGACCCAACTTCAACTAAGCTCTATATTACCCACTGTAAAATTTCTAAATTTCCCTAAAACGAAAGCAAACAACAGTAAAATACAATCTTTTACCTTCTTAATAAATTATCCTCACCTTCAATTGAAAATATACACGCAATATTTTCAAATTGGACACAACAAAAACGAATATGATCTTACAAGTTCATCCTTCCCCGAAACCACATTTAAAAAAGGTTAAAAAAATGCATACTTCACCTTACAAAAAAATATGCTAATCTCACCTGTCACTACCAATCCATTTAAAATATGCACAAAATGATTTTAAAGTTGACACGTAAGCATTTATCAAAATGTAAAGAAAACAACAATATTTTGGAAAAACGAAATTTCGGAGCTCATTCTTACAGCGGTGTAGACGACTCTGCCTCCATTTGATATGCTGTTGCTTCACAATTCTTTTGGAGTTTCCTTAAGATGCACCAGGGGTGTGTTTATTTATAAGCACCCAGGCGTCTGTTTATATAGAAGTAGGAAAAGAACCCGAGCTTGTCTGGATTGCTGGTTCGCCGAATATTCGGCAATCGAGAAAAGATAAGGGAGCTTAACTGGATTGCTGGTTCGCCGAATATTCGGCAATCGAGAAAAGATAAGGAACAAAGCAACGTCCTGGAAACTCAATAGAATGAAGTCTGACAGGATATGCAGTGAGGAAATTGCGGTTGTGATGCCCGGAAAGTCAATGGAACGAGCGCATTGTCGTTATCGATGCTTCGGTTTGTTACAACCATAATTACGGGCAACTTGCTGGTCGTCTTCCCGGAAAAAGAGAGCCCTTAGTGGGGCCCATCGCGAACGTAACGAGAACTTCATTACCAACCGTTATTCACTTTCTTTTATTTAGAGAAACTTCCAAATTCCTTCCCGCCTCTACAGGGAACGAAGTTTTATTTTGAAAGATACTTTTTGGGAAAGGGAAACAGATAGGGACATGAAATTTGAACATAAATTTAAAAATAAATTAATTAATTAACTTTTTTTTATTAATATGACCGTAAATTATATATTTTATTAATGATCGGAGAGTTGTATATTTTTACGTTAAGGATTTCATTTCAAATTTTAATTAATATAATAAATTTAATTTAATTGGATTAGTGATTTTTTTTAAATAATGGTATTAATTATTTTAAATTTATATGTAATAATTATCAAATATAAATTATAAAATAATTCATAATTAATATCATAATTTTTAAAAGTCATTGAGAATTAATTATATTACTATAATTTATTTAAAAAACCATTAAATTCTACTTCAATGAATATTTTTGGTGACTTTTTTGCTAAGAATTTCATGTGAGTGATTAGTTAGAGGAACAATGGAGATATCATAGAGTGCTAAGTTAGAGGAGCAATGGAGATATCATAGAGTGCTAGGGTTTTCCTTTGTGGAGCCTTGCAAAGCGTCGCCACTTCAAATCTCTTGTTGGTCTGAAACATCAATGGAGTACTTAGAAGCAGAGTAGAAGAGGTCTATTTTATCCATGGCGATGGGCGTGGGACCTTAATGAAAATGGAATCAAGGCCAAAAGATTCATCAATTGACTTAAAGCAAAGCTTGTTTCAATTATAGAGGCTTCACTCTCATGGAAAGGTCATGGCAGGGTCTTGATTATGGGCTATCACCCAAATTTTCTTTTGTATTAGATCTTGTCCCCAATGTGCACATTGTTATGATGGCACTGGCTTGTGGAGGGCTACTACCTATGTACAAGGGCATTTTTTTCACAAGGAAATCTAGCTCACTTTCCTAGCTCTGAGCTGATCGAAAGAAAGGTAGAGTCAAATCTGGAATATCTCCAGATTTTTAAGGAGGGTTTTCAAATTTTCGTCGAGACCCTAAGTGGGAGTTCAGTCCTTTTATGGGTGCCTGGATTTGATCTCGTGGGGATGATAAACTCCACCATTGTTATGCTTGCAAGACTCTGTGGCGGCATTATAGGTAATAGTAAACCAAACATCCCATTTTCATATAAGGATGTTGCTTACTCTAGAGCCCCCAATGGATTTGCCTCTTTCAAAGAAGTAGTGCAAGGGAAGACACACATTCCATCAAACAAATCCAAAACAATCTAGGACCTTACATCTTCAAACCACTAGAAAAAGCATCCACCATGGAAGTTAATCACCCCGAGGTAAACTTCCTTTTTACCGATCTCTAATCCAAGGCTATTATATGTCGATTCAATGGTTTTTGACCTAGATCTAATACTTTACACCAGTGGGTTTTTTCTACTTGGACACCCAACTATGACCTCTATTTATGTTCCAAACATCTTTTCATTGTTTATTTTGAGACACAAAAATATCTAGAATATGTCCTAAATGAGGGGGCATGGTTTTGGGGCACAGTTTGGCTCTTCATAATCCCATGGTTCCAAGATTGTGATGCTACAAATGTGGTGGTGTCCTCAATATTGGCATAAGTGAGACTACCCAATTCCCCTCTACCTTTCTAGCACCATCGGGTCCTAGAGGACATTAGAAACACTCTGGGAAATTAAAAAAGATGGACATACACCGAACATAAAAATGTATCTTTATATTCACCAGAATTTGTGTAGAGATAGATTTTAGCAAAGGTCTACCTAACAATATTCACCTGAAACATAAAAACTTCCAGTGGACCCAAGTTTTAGATTATGAGTACACAAAATTTATATGTTGAATTTGTTTTCAACTAGGCACTTGCATAATATATGCCCAGGGGCAAAAAAGATCCCAAGAAAGGAAAATAGGTTGGCTAATAAGGCAAACGAATGGGAGTATCTGACCCTCATTTGAAGAAGGAAAAGAAGAAACCATGGAGAACCATCAAAATATAGACACATAGGCTAACAAGGCAACCAAACAGAGGAAGGTGCTAGGGATCAGTCTGGAACCGCAACCCACATCTAAAACAAGGCCAAACATACAAAGATCCAAGCATCAGAGCAACAGAGAGAGGAAACACACCAAGAAAAGGGAATGAGTGGTATAGAGAAATCATGTGTATGAGAGCTCAAATTTACACAAAGAAGTTCCCATGCACACAACTAGAAATGAATTGGCACTGGGAACAACTAAGCCCAACTCTTGAGTTTGGCAAAAGGTTCAAAAATAAATAAATAAAATAGAAGTTAAGTGATTTATATCACTGTGAATTTCAACATAATTTATGTAATTTTTACAGTGTTTACCTATATATTACTCATTTGTATGAGTGAATGCTTTCAACATCTACAAAATGCAATTTTGTTCCTTGATTAAAGTCTAATAAAATTGTGATTTTTTTCCAAAAAAAAAAGAAAAAGAAAAAACCCTTTTGAGTATCTTATCATCAAATTTATCAAAAAAATGGAAATCACATTTTTCTAATTTTAATTAAATAATTATGATTTTAGATTTTTTAATTAATTTTAATGAATATAGATTTTAAAACTATTATTTAAATAATTTATAAATTATAATATAAAATTATATGTTTTAAATTAGTTCGAATTGATGCTAATTTGAAAAAATTACAAGTTAAAATTAGTTATTATATATATTTTAATTTATTTTGAATTCACTTAAATGTTTAAAATTGCATTTTGAGATTAAAATTTGGAATTATGTCAATTATTAAATTTCATTAAAAATAAGAAAAATTTAATTAATTTTAGTTTACATCTTTACTTGTGCATCCAATGCACCCATAAGATTAATTAATAATATATGTATATAAACCTTTTTAAAGAAGCAATGCCCTTATTTTATTACTTTAAAGATCTTGTTTATAAAATTGAGATTTCAACTTTAATGTAGACCTAATCCAACCAAGTTATTACCCTTTGTTATCCAACCAAGTTATTACCCTTTGTTATCCAACCAAGTTATTACCCTTTGTTATCTATGTCCTTGCACACACCTTTCCAACTTTGATTGCTCCTCTAGGTTTGCGTAGCCATTGTGTAGTAAGTATTCCTAGTTTGATTGATTGCTTCTTTACGGTTGCCTAGCAATTGCGTAGCAAGCATTCACAATTTTTTTGATTGCTTATCTATGATTTCGTAGCCATTATGTACTTAGCATTTCTAGTTCGGTGATGAGTTGTTGTAGAGAAATTCATCTTCAGATTAACAAGCCTCTCAATAGCCTTATTATAGTCAATGATAGATCGTAGTATAGACCATTATGGATTCCATCTAGATTTAATGCACACAAACAAACTATGGTAAGAGAATGGAGGAGGATAACATGCCTATTCGTAAAGGTGGTCTAATCGTGTCATTTGGAAGAGCTCTTGAGAACTAGCTACTATGCCACCTTTTACACCCGCTACCTATGCACAAAATAATTGACAATCTTTCTCAAATCCTATGGCATATAGAAATAGAATTGCATGCAATAAATCTCATCTAATACATCCAGGAATACTAGATCTACCAAACTTAAATCATAAACATCATATCAATTGGAGGGGGGAAGAAACATAAATATATATTAATAAAGTGAGTTACAACAAGTATATAATACCTTTAGTCACTTGATGCACTACTTGCTGGAGCTCCTCCTAACCCACCCTTCCATTCTTAAAAGAAGTGAAGCTACTCATCCTATAGCGAAAGAAGGATGATAGAATCTTTCACCTAGGCTTACAATCATTACTTTGGTTGATTCCTAACACCCAACTCTCAATAGAAAATAATGACAAAGGAATTATTTGCTTTCCACCAACATGAGCACAAATAGACTATTGATTCTAGATAAGGTGTCCATTCCTCAATTTGGCATTTATTTATAAGAATGTAGAGAAGCTTAGAGATAGCTTCAAGGCATGTGAATTGGGTGAAAACTAGTAATGCACAAGTTCTATGCTCAGCAATGCATCATGGCTAGCTCATCTCTTATTGATTGGCATTGAAAGTCTCAAATTCTAGAAGATATAAGGAGTGGTCATGGATTTTGTATTAGCAACATCCGACTAACCATGACTTGAGCATGAAAAGGATGCTACCAGTCACTCTTCTTCTTCATCTTTAAGGGAAAGGGTGACAAGTACATGTGTAATAGATGCCCCATAATATATGAGGTTACAAGAGGAACTGATGGCTAAAATACATTAATAAATCACATGGAAATAAGTATCCTAAGAAAGGAGCCTATAGATTTCCCTTGAAGTAGGAATACCCATGTTTCTATGTAGGAAAAAGCATGGCAGCGAACCCAATACACTATGGATCCACGTCATATAATAGATCATATACATGAGTATATAAAATGTGGATTTATGTCATAGTATATATCAAAAAGAAATCTAGCACAAATGCAAGTGCCACTATAATCTTTAAAGTAACCATATAGTAGTGATATAATTCAACACAACTTAGAAAGGGTGGCATTAATGTTGGGTATGTGTTATATTCTTTTCATGACTATCACCATGTGCTTATGTTATGTCAGGCACTGTAGGGGGGAGGAAGCTCCCATATGTGGGGTTTGGGGGTAGTACCCTAAAAAAACATGGCTTCTGCATTCATTTTTGGTTATTTTCGACACACGTTTTTTTCTAAAAGAAGTTTTGTGGGACATGGTGGTTTTTTCCATGGTTTTGTAGTTTCAATTAAGGAACTATGATTTTATTCTAATGTAGGGTAAATGGATTGGAAGTCGATGGTTTCCAAGGAATATATATTGTATTGCAATATTGTACACAAGAAGAGATATTGAAAAATCTTGTTGGTTTTGTGTTTCCAAGACAAAATATTTGTGCTAATGTGTGTGTTTTACATTGCATCTTTTATGTTTTAATTAAGAATATGTTTGTAGTGACTAATTGTACAAGGTTGAAACCTATAATTAAGTCCTAGTTCCTCAATCTAACCCCAACAATAGTACAAATGTGCATCAGTGCAAATAAATGAGTTGGTATTGTACATGCTATATATTTTTTGAATATCAATCGTTGATTAAAGTTATTAATAGACACGAGGGGTCCCACTAATAGTGAAAATGGACCCCATGGTATCTAGTTCCATTTCAAAATCTCATAGAATTAATCAATTAGGAGGCAATGAGGTAAACCCATTGTCAATAATAAGGAACCTTATCATTCAAGGCTACAAGTTTCAAGGCATTTGTTGGTTTCTCAATCCACTTCCTATATATTGAATTGGTGTCAATAGGATGTGATCCATCATAGGAATGCCTTAATGTATCGCTCGTTAATCACCATGAAACAATCACTAAGAGATTTATGTGAAGATATAAATGACCAAGTATAATTTATATAGGGATGACCGACATGAAAGGTCAACAAGACTTTAGAATGGTTGATTCATACTCCACTTTCCTTTAACATATAGCACGCCACATTAATGAGTTCGATAACACTAACTTAGAAGGACTGATGATATAGTGCAACAATGCATGAGGCATTGAATCACCCTCCACAATGACTAAAAGAGTAACCAACTAGAGGAGTGAAGGACACATAATTATGGTATAAATCCTAGGAGATATATATCATGAATTGTAAAAGAATGATGTAGATAGGCGTCATATCCCATGGAAACAACAACTATTATCTCCTACTTAACTGAATACAAATTGAGGCTCTTCATAAGCCCTGTCATGGTGTAAGGTTGGAGAGTTAATTCTCCAAGGCCACATAATCAAACTAGGAACTAATCAAGATGAACGTATCAATCCATTAATAGCAAGGAGCATTCATTAACAAGAACCTCTAACATAGGTATTAAACACAAGGTTGCACTAAAAGGAAGTGGAGTGATATCCCCTCTTTGATTGTTTTCAATGTTTGTTGAATTACTAAATGTACAAGAGTTTCTTGAAGTGTCAAGTCATATGGGTGACATTACTTCTTGGAGTCTTCAATTATTATTTTCTTTACCATAAGTATGTTCTTGACCTACAATTGTTCAACTTGGTTTTTAATTGTGAAGTGGTAGCCATAAAGACTTTTCCTAGGGAATTATGCAAGTGACTGCAAGAGGGAAATTATTACAATACTTGAGGTAAATGTATAATTTTCATTTTGGCTCCACTAGAGGGTGCCCCATATTCATGAGGGTATTTGCACTTTGGGTGATTATTTCATGAATGTTATCGTAACTCTCTCTCACACCTTCGCTAGCTCGGTTTTCGAGATTTCATCATGGTGAAATTTTGGTTTTTAAAGGCCCATTTGACTATTAATTGCTTGTATATTTATTAGGGTGTGCTCTATGGTTTTTTCTAGTTGGCCTAGGAGTGTCTTTATTTCATATAAAACACATATTTCGCTATGGATAACTAATCTCTTTTCTCCTCTCATTGTTGGTGAGCATTTCCTCTTAAGATTGAGGAATCAAAAGCCATAAAGTTATAGTTTTCCGCATTGGATGATACACAACTATTTAGACTCACACATTATATTGAAATGGGGTTGAACACATAGCGATTGAATTCATTGACAAAAATATCCTTTAATTATAATGCCCCTTTCATATAACCTTTAGAAATTTTATTTGTTAGGTTGAGTGGACCTCATTTTGATAACCCTTTTTCCTTTTCGAGTAGTTCTGACATGATGTCAAGTGTCACTAGATCATCCATTATAAGAGGACATATTCATGCTTCACCCAATGGGCTAGGAGGGGCCAAAATTTCTTATTCTATTCCACCAATTAATGTGTAGCTACTCCCACATCTATGCCTTGAGCATCAGGAGTTTCTTTTTGGGGAATACTATCAATCACAACTCTTCATTTTTTCAATTTATCTATCATCAGTGTGCCCCCTATGACTTCATAGATTCCTACATTTTGTTTCATTTTCAGAGAGGAAAAAAGCCTTGGTTTTAGCGTTGGTAGTGGGTTCTCCATTTTCCATTTTCGATATATGCATAGGTAGTTTGGCTATGCCTAATGTAGGTTTTCCTTTTAGTTGGAGCCTCAATCCTAGGTTTGTAACAACAACTAGATTTCCTATTGACTTCATTGATATTACAAGGTCCATCATTTACCCAAAATATTACATTTTCCAACACTTGGTTACCATTCTTGGCTACTGTTGACGGTGTTGGACCCGCCAACATTCAGGGGATCTCCCCGCTATGAATTCCCAACTAGACCTCACACCGTTTGGTGTAGGATTCCCATCTGGTACGATGGCCCAGTTGCCATTATCTTAAAGACATGCCTTAACTCTTGCTTGTTAGCACATGAAAGTGATTTACTTAGTCTTCAAACAAGGAAGTTTGCGTGCCTGGTGAGTGCATAGTGTTGCTTGTATCAAAGTTCTTTCACTGCAGAGGGACAGGGTGAGAGTGAGTCTCGAGTCGAAAGGGAATAGTCCCAACTTTGTTAGAGACACACAACACAACAAGACACGTACAACTTACAACGGAGTAATCCACATGGATGTGGTCGTCACAAACACAGAGTGAATAGATAGCACATACAACACCCATCGGAATAGTCCACACTAGTATGATGGTCGGTATAACAAGTTTACATGAATGAGTCTGTCGAGTGTTCGAAGAATAGTCCACATGGGAAAGATAGCGTTAACAACTGATACAACACATTTCCAATAGCATATGTACTACAAACAACTGAAATAGTTCAACTGTCTTAATATAGGTTAAAGCAACATGCATTACAAGCTTCCAAAGAATAGTATTATAAACGAATACAATACATGTCTGAAAACATGTTGGCCTATTAACAAGCTTCTGAATTAAGCGAAATTTACAAGACACATTTGTACACCATTACATCACTAACCCTGATAGTGAGGCGTTGGAGCCACTACTCGCTCCTCAAAGAAAATACTACAAACTCTCAAGGCTCTATGGGAGGAGCCAAGGTGAAAAAGTACTTTGCATGTACAAATGAGGGGTATATATAGCCAAGGGTGAAATTGACCCTTGTGACTCTTTGACTTCCCTCATGATTGTTTGACTTACATGACTCTTCAACTGACATATGTGGGTCTCTTGGACTTCCACATTGCATTACATTGATTACAACAGTATGGCCCATGGTAGTGATGTGGCCGAGATGACTCATGGCATGACTCGACATGACAGTGCTAGTATGTTCATGCTGATGGTGGTGTCCTTGTCGAGCTACAATATTGTTGAGTGATGAGTGTGCTCTTGGTGTATCATAGCTTCACCTTCGTATGACAAGGTGTGTGGAATCCTCGATGGTCTTGGTGTTCGCTTTACGCTGCACGTGCATGTATCCCCTTTGCTGGTACTTGGCATGCTTCATGTGTTCATACATTCGCGAACAAGTCTCCTAGCATGCGCTCCTTGTTCATCCCGTTCGTCGTCGCACCATGTCTCATCCATGTACCTGTATCTGCAATCACTCATGATGAGACGACATCCAATTCATAAATCTCATAGTCTACCATGATGCATCATATTTCGTTTTTTGGGTGCAGGTGACCGAGAGAGAGGACAAGGCTCTAAAACTGCGCAGAGCAAATTTCAAGCTAGGATGCGGGGCTCCGGGGCATTATCAAGGAAAATTGCGCAGAGGTCACTGACAAGGGCACTGACTGCGCAATTTTAAGGAGCAACAGATCGGCTGACAGGGGGATTGACTGACAAAACTGCGTAATTTTCAGAGACAATGCAGTGACAGAGCACACACATTGCTCCACTTCCAATGAGCTTGGTCAGTACCCCTGTGGAGTTGCTTGCTTCACCTCTTCGCGCAAGAATTCTTTCTCTTCTTTCGCGTTTATATTTTTAAAAGATGATCGTGCATAGGAAATTATTTATTTTGGGGCAGAAGAGGGATCCAAACTTATTGAGAGCAAAAGAGCTTGTTCCTTCAGAGAACAATGTAAGACCTCTAATATAGGTTTGCTCATTTAGATTTTCCCCTTCTCCATTTCTACTAGTTGGATGGGCTTGAACACACAGAGCAAAACACTGAGTATAGGCATGGATTTTTCCAGTGTGGACACAGGTTCATGGATGGACGAGAGCTTCCCTTACAGAGGGCTCATATTTTATTTCAAGACTTCATCAGTCGAAGGTTATAACCAAGCACAGAGAAGATGGACAGAGGATTGGCCAAGTGCTGCACTGTCACAAGACTCTTTGGATCTCAGCCACATACCCATTCAAAAGCCACAACTCAGTAGAGGGTTGCACTTATTCACAAACCAAAAATAACATGATACTAAGCAAACAAAACAAAACAAAACAAAAATAGTAAAGCAAATCGAAAAGACAACAAGCAGTGAAAAAACTATGTACATAGCGCGGGGCGCAACCCCAAATGACTGAAAGTAGTGCTTTAAGTCTTGGTCGTTGACAAGAAGGTTTTCAATCCTCCCGTCAAGTGATTGCAAACACGTGTGTGGGCCAAGCTTCTCCTGAAACAATGTCAAACTATCAGGTTTCTCTAGTCTTTCGGGATACAACCAAGTTCCGGTACCGGAACCTGGTTGTATCCCAAAAGACCATTGAGCAAAGACAACATTCTTGCTCCAGATACTACCCATAAAATAGGTTCCATTGATGACGCGAGGTAGTTGTTTTTGTCCAAGGCGGGGTTCAAGTTTCAGAAATCAATGCATAAGCGGATCTTCCCTGATTTCTTACGTACAGGAACTAAATTAGATGCCCATGTAAAATGACGAACTCTGTAAGTGAATTAAGCATCCAACGGCTTAGTCAGTTCTTTCTGTGTAAGGGGTTCAAATGATGAATGTACTTTTAGTTTCTATTGCAATGGCTTGACCCCTTCTTTCATTGGAATCACATGTTGGATTGTTCGCATGTCATATGTTTTTATATCATCATATGTCCATGCAAACACATCTCGGTACTGTTTGAACAAGTGGACAAAAACTTTTCACTCATGCGATGTGCAACATGTACTGAGACTGACAAACTTTGAATCGTGCTCTGTTCCCAAGTTGATATGTTCGTACATCATGGTGGAACTATGGGTTTCGCCGTTCCTTAACCCTTGGAAGCAATTCTCCAAGTCATAAATCTTTTCGAGAGATACCACACCCTTGGGGATGAGGTTACCTTTCTTATCATCAGTTGTGTCTTGCAGAGACTGCTCGTGCTCATCTTTGTCAATCCTTGTGTCCTTGAAGACATCAGCGTTGGCCATGAAGTGAAGAGCATGTTGATCATCATCAAAAACACGTAGATTAGTTATGTTATCAGGGATAGAAGGCTTATACAAAATTTCAACATAAAATTCTCCTTAAGCGATGACATCCTAGCCGCTGTGTTTACTAAGGCATCAGCAACTACATTACACATTCTTGGCACAAAAATGATATTGAATGCCTGGAAATTAGAGATTAGTCGCCATACCTCTTACTGATAACTTTTGAGATGAGGTGACAAACAATATATGGTGTTACGTACCTGTCGTACCACGATTTTTGAATCACTTACCACTTTGAGCGCAACAACATTGAGGCTAATGGATTTGTGCAAGCCCAATACGAGTGCTTTGTATTCAGTAGTTTTGTTCGTGCACTCAAACTCCAAGAGACTTGAGATCAAATGTTTCTTGTGCTTTGGGTCTATCAAGACACACCCGACTCCAAATTCATTATGTGTCTTTAATCCATCAAAATATGTGGTCCACAACTCATCTGTACACGGACCAGTTGATGCGCTAAAACTATTGCTGCTACTGCTACTGCTACTAGTGTTACAATGTACTGTACAAGTTTAATTTCCATCAGTTGGGCAAGGAAGGAGACCCAACTGCGTGTTTGGTGGGGTTGGAGCTGGTTGTGTGAGGTAACACCCCAGCAGTGTTTCCAAGAGGCAGTTGTTGAACATGAGTTCTACGAAAACCAACGGTTCGTTCTCACCATTGATGGGAGTGACATTGTGTTTCATGTTTCTCTTAGATAACACCCAAATCTGATTGCTTTTTCCCTGGTACAGAAGCCATAAGTGTGACCAGTCTGTAGCAAAGTACCCATTCAGCTTGCTAGACCAATCTCTGCTAAGCATTAAGCCATACACTTTCGGTACGTCCACAATGACAATGTTGATGCACTGGTGAACTCATTCGTCATGATATAATCGGATGATCACATCCCGAAGTTCACCAATGGATGGTACACATGTTTGATCTAGTTGGATGATCTGCGCAGATGTCTTGCTCCATTATGCATTGATCTTCTTGGAAATGGAGAGTGGCATGACGTTAGTTGATGCGCCAAAGTCAACCAAACAGTTGTTAACATTGTTGTTAAAAATTTCAAATGAAAGCAAGAATGGAGGGAAAACAGAGTTTGCTTCTTCCATCTGGAGTATGTTGAGCACAGTTGTAAGTGAACAGGGAGATGTGCTTGCTCCCTTCCTAGTAGAGGTTGTGCTGCCTGCAGATGTTTGCCCCAATGTGCACAACAAAATATCTCGTTGACCCTAGATCTTAGCTAACTCGAACAAAGAGATGTTTGCACGATTTTTCTTCATATCTTCCACAATATTGTAATGAAGAGCTGCAGGTGAACTCACCGAGATGTCCGGGGTTAGACTCATGTTTGTACTGTCCGGCGGAGTGTTCTGAAGTCTACTGCTCATGGACGTACTCTTGTTTGCAGCTTTCTTCTCGGGCTTTCTTTGTGCTTTTTTCTTTGTGATGGTTGGTGGATCAACCTTCCTCAATAATTCAAGATTTTCTCTCATCTCCCCAATCACAGGGGGAGCCCCTTGACTTCTGAGATTTTATCAACCACTTTTATTTGGGGGTTGTTTCTCGATGTTAGTTTTATGTGCTTCTTGCAAGCATTAATACATGTTGATCACCCGCCCAATCCTGGGTGCCTCATCAGATGCAGCATCTTCGTCTTCCGACTGACACTGCGCATGATTTACCGCATTTGGCACATTGTTGCATATTGAGTCCACAACTCATTTCCATTCCGGACAACTTCCTTCCTGGTGACAATCTAGATGGAATGAGCAAAAATTCTGAGTTCGCGCATCGTTCCGTCTGGAACACTAAGCTGGAGCTCTGCACAGTTTCAGCCAAGAAGCGGTTGCTGCCTGATGACATGATCCCCCTCTGTTGTCTGGGAGGTTGGTTGCTTGCAGATGTCTCGATCGTTCGTTGCTTTAACTTGGACACTTCCATTGTCAAGTTCTTGACAAGACGAGTAAGGGTTTCAATGTCACTTGCTTCCTTGTCTTTACCCTTACTCACGGCAGCCTGGGGCTTCCTGCTCGCATCTTTGGAGTCTTGTGCTAGTTCATCATCCTTGATGACTCCAATCGCGCGCAGGTCTTTGTCCACAACGATCACATCTTCGCAATTCTTAAGTAATGTTGGTTTCGTATCTCGCTTGAGGGAATGCGCAATATTGGTTGGCAGTGCAAACGTATAATATTCGATAGTGATGGAGTCATGAGGTTTTGTGTCTGCTGCAAACTTGTTCAATATGCATAAAAACCTCTGATTAAAATATTTCACTTTTTCTTTCAAATCCATCTTCAGACTACCCAATTCTTTAAGCAACATGGCAGGGGTCTTCTCATCAGAAATTTTTTCCAAAAACATTCTTTTAAACATACCCCAGTTATGGATGGAACTAACAGGAAGGTTGTGATACCATACTGCTTCTCGACCATCCAAAGTACATAGAAACAATCTGCATGCAACGTCATCGTGTCATACCTCAAGTGTCTGCAGTTGCAGGTAGAAGTTGTCCAAGTGGTCTTCTGCCTTCACTGTGATGTCAGGGTCATACTTCGTCAACATCCTCTCTGAACGCTTTGGCATCGTGTGAAAAGAACCTGGGACAACTAATGGTCCCTGAGTCATCCATTCCAAGTTTTGGTCAGCCATGTCTTCTTCCTCTTTATACTCCTCCTATTCTTTAGAATCTGGGTTCTAGCTTTGAGTCTGCTGGTTCGTCTTCGCCTCCGCCTACTTAGCTTCCTTCCCTTTCGTCTCCTGACCGGAGCTTGAGCCCAAGAACATGAGGGTGTCTTGTTCTCCCTGTTGGAAGACTAGAGGTTCCTCTCCGTTCTCAACAGCTTCTGAAAGACCTTCGAGCGTGGAAATAACTTCTTCCACTGATGATACAACAACTCCTGTGGGAGTGGTCTATGGCTTCTTTGATTCGTATGGAAGATCTTGTATTCCGAGGATCAATCCAACTGCTTTAGCAAACTGACGGTGACGGGACGAACAAAGCAGAGGTGCTGATACGAAATTTCGTGTTCACATCTGGGAGGTGAGGAGTAATCAACTTCAGAGTTACGTGTAGGTCATAGGGAGTGCATTTACTTCCTTGACCATATGATTGATGAGTGGGGGTGAGACGAAATTTAGCCATAAACAATTGGTGGCCCTCCTTCTACCGCCAGAAATGTTAACGGCTTTGGACCCGCCAACATTCAAGGATCTCCCCGATATGAAGTCCCAACTAGACCTCACATCGTTTGGTGTAGGAGTCCCATCCAGTACGATGGCCCAGTTGCCATTATCTTAAAGATATGCCTTAGCTCTTGCTTGTTAGCACATGAGAGTGGTTTACTTAGTCTTCAAACAATGAGGTTCACGTGCCTGGTGAGTGCTTAGTGTCGCTTGTGTCAAGGTTCTTTCATTGCAGAGGGAGAGGGTGAGAGTGAGTCTCAAGTCGAAAGGGAATAGTCCCAACTCTATTAGAGACACACAACACAACAGGACATGTGCAGCTTCCAGAAGATTAGTCCACACGGATGTGGCAGTCAAAAACACAAAGTGAACAGATAGCACATACAACACCTAGCAAAATAGT
This sequence comes from Pinus tabuliformis, assembly GCA_031772625.1. Classification (NCBI taxonomy): domain Eukaryota; kingdom Viridiplantae; phylum Streptophyta; class Pinopsida; order Pinales; family Pinaceae; genus Pinus; species Pinus tabuliformis. The sequence continues at coordinate 1,874,352,877 of CM062818.1, forward strand.
CCACACGAGTGCGACGGTCGTTATAACAAGTTTACGAGAATGAGTCTGTCGAGTGTCCGACGGAATATTCCACAGGGCGAGATAGCGTTAACCACTGATACAACACATTTCCAATAGCATATGTACTGAAACACCGAAATAGTTCAACTGTCTTAATACAGATTAAAGTAACATGCATTACATGTGTCCAAAGAATGGTCTTACAAATGAATACAATACATGTGTGAAAACGTGTTGCACTGTTAACAAGCTTCTGAATTAAGTTAAAGTTCCAAGACACATTCGTACACCATTACATCACTAACCTCGATAGCGAGGTGTTGGAACCAGTACTCAATCCTCAAAGAAAAGACTACAGAATCTCAAGGATATGTGGGAGCCAAGGTGAAAAAGTCCTTCACATGTACAAATGAGGGATATATATAGCCAAGGGTGAACTTGACCCTTGTGACTCTTCGACTTCCCTTATAATTGTTTGACTTACATGACTCTTCAACTTTGTATGTGGGTCCCTTGAACTTCCATGTTACATTACATTGATTACAATAGTATGGCCCACAACAATGATGTGGCTGAGATGAATCATGACATGAGTCGACATGACAGTGCTGGTATGTTCATGCTGATGGTGGTGTCCATGTTGAGTTACAGTGCTGTTGAGTGATGAGTGTGCTCTTGGTGTATCATAGCTTCACCTCCACATGGAAAGGTGTGCAGAGTCCTCGATGGTCTGGGTGTTTGCTTGACGTTGCACGTGCATGTATCCCCTTTGCTTGTACTTAGCATGCTTCATGTGTTCATCCGTTCGCGAACAAGTCTCCTATGATGCACTCCTTGTTCATCTCGTTCGTTGTTGCGCCATGTCTCATCCATGTACCTATATCTGTAATCACTCATAACGAGATGACATCAAATCCATAAATCTCCTCGTCTACCATGATGCATCATCTTTCATTTTGGGGTGCAGGTGACCGGGAGAGAAGACAAGGCTCTAAAATTGCACAGAGCACATTTCAAGCCAGAATGCGAAGCTCCAGGGAACTGTCAAGGAAAATTGCGCAAAGGTCACTGGGAGGCTGAGATGAGCAGTTCGGAACAACAGTGACATTCTATGGGATCTGACTCAACCAGGAGGCAAAACTGCACAATTTTTTCAAGGAGGCGGTGCAGATAGCAGGGAGGAAATTTTCCGGAGGAGCATCAGGTCGGCTGACATGGGGACTGACTGACAGAACTATGAAAATTTCAGAGATAGTGCAGTGATAGGCAACAAGTGCTTCTCCCTCATGTCTGCGCAATTTCTTCAGTCAGTAAAGGCAGGCATGCTGATAGCATCTACCCAATTTTTTGGAGGAGTGAAGCCCAGGGTCACTGCCCAATCAAACCATTTGGTTGACCAGCGGGAGGCTTGATGGATTGGCTAGAGGGCAACGCAGATTGAGATGGCTTCTTGGGAAACTTATACACTGTTCTGGGTGACAGTTAGCCAGGTCGACTCCAGGATTGCATAGTGCAGACTGCCTGGGAAGCAACCTCAAGCTCTGCCAATTTGGGCAACAGTGCTTGGTCATTGAGGGCTGAGACTGCGCAGTGTAGCTCAGCAGAGGTCCAGTTGATGGAGGGTGGTCCAGTCAACAGGTCTTCGACAAAATGACTAAGTGTGTGAGTAAGTGGACTTGTGTATACATGACCTTGTGAACACACACTCAACACGACTTGATGACAAGACACCTCGAACCAACAAGACAACATATGCTCAGTGTGACTGACCGAAGGGTGTGAGCGACAAGTGTGACACTTGAGATAGATCGTTGAACAACCATGATGACACTTGCGCGACATTGCATACAACTTCGTGTGTGAGTGCGACAAATGCTTACATAGCGAATACAACTTGTACACATGAAGACAAACCTTCAACATAGCTAGAACATGACTGCAAGCATGACATTGTGAACAACATGTTAAAATATGTTCAGTGAACGGTTAAGCAAAGAGGGTGTAAAGACTCGAAACGAGCTCATGGGATGAGCTCGAGTGCTTGAAAACATCAAGGAAAAAACCAAAGAAGGCTCTGAATTTGGATTCAGGCCAAAATTTTGCAGGGTGTTTCAACTGCTACAATAGCTACCTTGAACTTGCCAAATTTATCCCATTTAACAAATGACCTCATTAAACATCAACCATATTGGTTGGTTATTCACACAAAATTGTCATCAAATATACCCAAGCTTAATTGAAAGTTCGAAGAAGATCCTTCTACCCATATTATGACATTTAACCTATGATGCTCTTCATACCTCTTGGTGGATGATAGTGATAAATTATGTCTTCTCCAACAAACCTTGACCAAGAGTGCTATGAAATGGCATATTGAGTTACCAAATGTCACTTATCACGATTTTTTGATTTGGGATACAAGGAATGAAATGAAAAGAAGCGAAAGGAAATGAAAAACAAATGTAGAGAAATATAGCATACAACCGAGTAATATAGTGAAAACCCAACTTCTATTAATAAAAAAATAACAAAATACTATAGGACACAATTTGATTGTAATGGTGGTAGTTATCTCTGAAGAGATAGAGAGATGGCGGTTACATGCACTTACAAAAATATATTACAAGAGACAAAAAGAATGGCCTTTTAACATAAAGAAATCAAACTAAATGTCTAAAAGCATAACCCCAGAAGATGAACTGCTACAAGGTTTGCATGACTTGAGGTGGTTATTTGGTATCTCAACTTCTCGGGGGCACAACCTTTGCATACAATGTATGTTTGGGGCTCATAGTAGTTCCTTGGAAAGAACTATCCAGGGGCTAGAACGTTTGGTTGGGATAGGAATCACATGGAATTACTTGGAAACCATTAGCGCTCTAAGTGGCCAAAAATCATTTTTTATGGCGTCAAAACAATCCCAAAAGTTTGGGACCCAAAAACCATAGAAAAACTAGCAAGAAGATAGAGAGTCGTTGAGCAAATAAAAGAGGTGGGTGGCCATTGATATCCAATTGGATCAATCCTCCCCCTTAAGAAGTAATGGTCTCCATTGTGTTAATTTCCCTCATTAAATGGAGAAACCTTTGTTGAATTTTACAACTTGTGAGCCACTTGCCTTGGTGAAGAATTTTCCCTACTTTGACAACCTAATACTGTTGTATGTTTTGCTATCAGGTATCCTTCATATTGGTGTCCATGATATGATATGTTGTAGTTTTTTTAATGCTTGGATTGATTTATTTGGGGGTAACTACATGATTTTCTTCAAGGTGTGCAACAAATGTGGAAAATATGGTTGAAGCAACTCTACATTAAATATTGGGTGCAAACTAAGAAAAGGGGGAATACTCATTTCAAAATATTTTCACCCATGGCCTTGTGATTATCTAATACCCATATTGGAGTGGTTTGAGCTTCCTATGGGGACCTGTGAGGCATTCTTTCAGTAAATGAAAATACAGCTTATCACAAACCTAAAACTCATATGGGACACAATGTTGGTCAAATCGTTACTTGTACATTGCATTGTCTTTCAACATGATACCATGAACCTATTGTTGGAGGTGTTGAATATGTTCAACAAATTTGGGTGTTCCGTTTGCCTTGGCTTGAGCATGGGAAGACTTTTTAGCTGAAGATGCAATGAGAAAGGTACATTATCTGAGGGAAACGGTTGGAAACCCAAGCATACCTAAAAAAGTTTGTGGTTACTAAAGTTGTGCAGGGATCGATTATAGTTATGTTAAACATATGCATTAGGGGAATTTTGAAGTCTAAAATGGGACTCCTAAGAAAAATGTACAACCAAAATAAACTTTATAAAAGGCAATAGGATTCAAGATGATGATGTCAACCATGGGGGGTGATTCACCATTTCTGGAGTAAAAAAGTAGAAAGATTAAAAAATAATAAATAATAAAACTATTTTTTCAACTTATCTCCCTAAGGTTTTACTCAAATTTCGAGCGGGAGTATTTATTGGATGAAAGGATTATTTCCTCATCCAAGGAGTACCCATGTTGCATATTTTCGATGGACCCTGCTACACGAAAAATGAGAAATACATGGAAAAACATGATTGCAATCACGCTTTTCATGTATTTCTCATTTTTTGTGTAGCAGGGTGCATCAAAAGTATGCAACATGGGTACTCCTTGGATAAGGAATCAAATTCCACATCCAATGAGTGTTTCCGCTTGAAATTTGAGTAAACCCATAGGGAGATAAGTTGAAAATACAAATTGATTTTTTTTCTTTTTTCTTTTTTTCTTTCTAAAATTTGATTATGTAATCTAATATTATTTTATTATTTCCACTATTATTTTATAATTTCCTTAGGAGGCCCATTTGAGACCTCAAAACTCCCCTAATGGAAGGCTTTCATCCCATTTACGACAATGCTTGGAGTTGTAAATGCACAAGATATGCACAATCATGCTATTTAATACTTTTGTTTTCCCATTTATTCAGGGATGGAAGGAAATCAAATTGGTCATTTGGTATTCATTAGAGACCATAGGTTGGACCAAAAGATACTTTGGAACCTATTATCCTTATATGAAATAATGGTCTAAGGTATCCTAAAAAGAACCCAAACATGCTAGAAAAGAGATTATTAGAGTGATCTGAATTGCTTCATTATATTGCTTGTCATCCATCTTGAAGCTTTCACAGTGGAAAAAGTGGAGAAAGCAGCTCACGAGACCATTTTTATCGGTGGGACCTAATTTGGCATAGTGGGGTCTGAAACCTTTCAGGAGAAATTTGAGGCAACAAACAACATTTTTTTGGGGTAAAAATTTGTTTCTTAATCGTTGCAAATTTTCACTCTATTTTAAACACATACATTTATAACGACGTAATAAATTCCTCAATTAGAGTCTATGTAAAATTTATGCCACCCAGAAGTTGAACTCCTTGTTTTGACCACCATAATTTGAAATGATGCCATGTAAACCTCCATTCTTCATTGAAAAGTCACTAGCCAAGTGATCATAATGAAGAAAACTCTAGAAGAATCAATATTATAACTTTATTTAAGAGTTAAAGGTGTCAAACTTAACCACTAAAAGGTTTTTGAGTTTTGTTATAACCAAACCACTAGGAGAAAAAGGGGTTATATTCTATTCAAGTGCATTTTGATCCATAAATGAACAAAGTAGTCGAGAGTGGATAGGGAGAGAGAAAACAAAGAGGACTTTATACTATAACTGCCCATGGGCCACGTGACTCACTTCTTTGTACTTGCATCCATTTTTCGATTATGAGAAAGAGAGCAGAGCAACCTCACCTTCCAACTGGGTTTTCTCCCAAAAGGGTTTCCCAAATTATATCTTGTCTCAAGTTTGGTTGTGAGTTTTATTTGTTGTTCTCTATTTTTTGTATAATTATAATTTGCATGCATCCACAATAAATAATAATTTACATACCCAAAAATCTAAGGAGAAATAAACCCTCATAGTGTGGATTTCAAATTTTCTAATATATTTTAGTAGATTTGTTGTGATGAATTCTCTAATGTAATATCCATGGTAGTTTCCAAATCATATTGGTATCAAAGTAGATTTCTTTAGGAATATTATGGGGAGTTGTATGGGATCTATATCAGTTAATCCAAAAATAAAAAAACCCAATTCATGGCCAACAAATATGTGAATAACCATCATGATCCCGTAAATGAGAGGTTTGCATAATTGGAAGCACAAGTCGAAGATATAAACCATAATGTGAGCCTCCTTAAGGAAAAATTGACCAATAAGCTTGGGTTATTTAGATAATATGGAACTTTTAACAAGGACGTCATATCAGAGGGGAAATCAACATATCGGGATGAACCAAAGAGGGAATCTAACAAAGAAGATGAAAAATATCGACCCAATTCAAGTGTCGTGAACCATTCACAGACCTTATTCAAAATGGAAGTGAAGATTGACATCAAGCCATATCAAGGTGATATCAATGCCCTGAAGATAAATCATTGGTTGCCGTAATTAAAATTTTATTTCAGTGTTCATCATATAGAGGAAGAACATAAGATTTCATTTTCTCAGCTAAAATTAGAGGTTCATGCCTTGACGTGGTGGGAAAACCACATAAAGACGTTTAGGTTTGAGGGAGATCCTCCAGTGACTAACTTTTAGGATTTCCAAACTCTTATAAAGTCACAATTTTACCCTATCAGGTATGTATATGGTCAATGTATCTGGTAGAAATACTTCAAATCGAAGCAAGGGCAGAGTGTACAAGAGTTGATCCAGGTGGATGTTAGTGGCCACCCACCTATCCCATTTGGACCCCCACAACTATCTCTTTCCGTTTTTCAGTTTCCTTAATTATAGCACAGTTTACTATTTTTAGTAGTTTTTCGGGTCCTAAACTTCCAGAGCCATTTTGAGGCCCTAAACGACGTTTCTTGGGAAATCGACCCAACGTTTTTTTGTCTAAAATCGTCTTTTCCATTGTAGTCCTCGGAGATATCTTTCCAACGGGCTATCATGCGCGTCAAACGGAGATAATATGACCAATTAGCGACCTCGGGAAGTTGGCTATCCAACTCACCCCAACAGGGCCCACAAACTCTTGGTGTTACATCTCCTCGGGTTAGGGTTTTGGTTGTTTAGGGTTTTATCTTATTGTTCAATAATAAAAAGGCCCTTCAGCCTCATTATAAGACAGTTTAGAGGCATGTAGCCGCCACATCTCTTCTCAGAGATAAGCTACCATCACCCTAGCTGGTTTATTTCCATTTCTATTTGTAAGCATATTTCAGTATTTTACAGTAATGAAATGAAGTATTATTTCCGCTGCATATCTGTCTTTATGGTTAGCTCTATATTTTATTGCGTTCATGTTTAAATCCGGATCAGTGGTATCAGAGCGGTCTACTTTTTCTCTGTTTTTCTTTGCATGTCCCCAACGAGGTCGGGATATAAGGAGTTAGGGCTTGAACTGGTTGAACCTTTGCAAGACCAGCCTCGCAAAACCGACAGCCTCCCATGGCGGATGAGAAGAAAGACGAGGGGGCAGGAGATCCTATCAAAATCTTCCTCGAAGAAGCGCTCGAGCGGAAAAGGAACGTGATGATGGATAGCTTTGCACAGATCCTTCAGCGGCTACCCAGAGGCGACGCATCGGCTTCCAACAGCTACTCTGGAAACGCCACATCGTTTAAGGTACAAGTTAATTTTGAAATCCCCATCTTTGAGGATCAAATAGACGCAGATGCCGTAGATAAATGGTTAAATCTGCTAGATGGGTATTTTTCTGTTCATGAATTTTCAGGTTGAGAAAAGATTGTTTTCGCTCTTCTCAAAGCAGCCCCCCACGTCAAGGACAGGTGGGAAACCTACTGTGAGCAGAAGGATGAAAGTACAGGCTCACTATTTTCAGCCGCACCCACTTTGAATGACTTTCGGGATGCCATCAAGGATCAGTACTACCCTGTCAAAAGCTATGAGGACAAATACATGAAATGGACCACACTGCGGCAGGGACGAGACCAAGATGTGCCAAAGTTCACAAAAAATTTCCATACCCTTCGCACACAGTTGGATATCAAATATTCTGAGCTGCATCTGGTACTCAAATACCGCGACTGCCTACACAAATACATCCAGGAAGAGATAGAGTTCTTGAACATCTCCTCACTCGGCACAGCATACCGATACGCTGTCAAAATCGAGCAAAAGTTCAAACAGAAGAAGCGAGACTTTGGATCTGCAAATTCGAAGCCCAAAGGACAAAGCCAAGGCGGGGTGACCCAAGACAACCCGTTGAAGCTGCAAGAAAAGAACAACACCACGAAGCTGAAGAAGGACACAGGAAAGTGGTGTGAGTTCCACAAGAGTCCCACTCATAACACAAGTGAGTGTCGGACCAAGCAGTCGCTGGTGGCCGAGTTGAAGGCTTCCAAATCAGATGCATGTTCCGACCCTGAGCCAGAACCTGACAAGGGGAATGGCAAAGGGAAGCAGATCATTGATGCGGAGCCCAGCGCCACTGTTGCCACCGCCAAGATCCAGAAAAATGAGCCCGAAGATCCAGAGGAGGGGGAACATCTTTTCCACTCACAGATGTGGGTGAAGGGTTCGCCGCTGCAATTCATTGTCGACAGTGGCAGCCAAAAGAACCTCATTTCAGCAGAGATTGTGAAGCAGTTGTGCCTACCAACTACACCACACCCACAGCCGTACAGTATCGGGTGGCTTCACGAAGGACGAGATCTCAAAGTTCGCCAGCAGTGTCACCTTCCCTACAGCATCAAGCCCTTCACAGACAAGGTAGTGTGTGATGTTACACCCTTGGATGTTTGTGACGTATTATTAGGCCAGCCATACTTGTGGAAGTGACATGTTGTGTATGATTCAAGGCCTCATGCTGTCATTATTTCTTTGAATAATTCATTATACAGGGTACCAGAGGCAGCTCCACCTACCGCCACCTCTTTGATCACTGCTAAGAAAGGCAGCAAGCTCATCTCACAGACTAGGAAATTTATTTTATGTCTGGTTCGCTCCCAAAGTAAGGGGAAGATCGTTGCTACATCCATGACCCCCGCAAAGGGTTCCTCCACGCAGCAGCAACAGCAACAGAGGCATACAGTCATGACAGAACACAGGAACAACTTCTCCTTACCCATAGGGGTACCACACAAGTTTCCAGTGGGCGACAAAGTTTGGTTACATTTGCAGAGAGAACGCCTTACCAGAACCCATCAGAAACTCAGACCACTTCGACATGGTCCTTACACCAGTAACAAGACTACGGGCAACAATGCTTTGAAGCACAACATTCCTCCATTCCTTCGCTTGCACCGTGTGTTCAATGTGGATCGTCGTCGACCATGCTTCCCACCATTTCTGGACACATCAGAGATTGCAGAATAACTCACCAGAGACCCAGCTCAGCAGAAGCTTCCTCATCTCAGGGAGGAACTCAACGCAATGGGGACCATTGCTTCCTAAGGGGGGAGGAATGATCCAGGTGGATGTTGGTGGCCACCCACCTATCCCATTTGGACCCCCACAACTATCTCTTTCAGTTTCCTTAATTATAGTACAGTTTACTATTTTTAGCAGTTTTTCAGGTCCAAAACTTCCAGAGCCGTTTTTAGGCCCTAAACGACGGTTTTTGGGAAAATCTACCGCCAACAATAAATCATCTTTTCCATCATAGTCCTCGGAGAGATCTTTCCAACAAGCTATCATGCGCATCAAACGGAGATAATATGACCAATTTACGACCTCGGGAAGTTGGTCAATAATAAAAAGGCCCTTGAGCCTCATTGTAAGACAGTTCAGAGGCATGTAGCCGCCACATCTCTTCTCAGAGATAAGCTACCATCACCCTAGCTGGTTTATTTCCATTTCTGTTTGTAAGCATGTTTCAGTATTTTACAGTAATGAAATGAAGTATTATTTCCGCTGCATATCTATCTTTATGGTTAGCTCTGTATTTTATTGCGTTCCTGTTTAAATCCGGATCAAGAGTACACTCAAAATTTTAGAAGGATTACCATAATGTTTGGTATCTCCCCAAAGAACACAGGCATTCTCCTCAAGTATATTGGTGGTATACAAAGTCATATGCAAAAGAAAGTGATGTAGTTCAAACCTAGATCAATGGACGAGGATTGTGTACAGGCACAATACTTGGAGAACATAGGCCGAAAGAAGTGGAAATCAAGTGAGTTGAAGCAAAAGGTGCACCAATATGCTTCTAAGTAGGGGAAGAATAAGTGGAAAGCGGGAAAAGATAAAAATACAACATCCACAAGACACCATTGTGATGATCCCAACAACCACTGCAACCATTGTATCATTGATGGTCATACATAAGAGAAGTGTTGGAAGTTGCATCTAAAGCTTAACCCAAAGAAGAGAAATAAAGATGTAAAGAAGAAGAACCAAATACAAAAAAAAAAACATCCAAAAGACACGATTGCAATGATCCCAACAACCATTGTAACATTGATGGTGATACATACGGGAAGTGTTGGAAGTTGCATCTAGAGCTTAACCCAAAGAAGAGAAATAAAGATGCAAAGAAAAACAACCTCATGGACACTAATTCGAGCAACCAAGTTAAAAGTAGCTCAGAGACGAATGAGAAGATCATATCCATATCAATGTAGAAGGAGGTGAATTTAAGTATCCTTCAACAACAGGAAGATAATAAAAAGATCAACCTCTTAATAATAAGACGTAGATTAAGAAGATAAATATTGATGCTTCGTTCAACTCAGGATCACAAATGAAACTCATTATAGAAAAGTTGGCCAACAAATTGAGATTTCAAGTTTGTAATCATCCAAGCCCATAACCATTAGGATGGGTAAATAAGGGTATGGAAATAAAGGTAACCAAGGAGTGCAAAATTATATTTTCTATCTGTGTTGATTATCGATGAAGTATAACTAGGTTTAGTTCCTCTTGATGTATGTGGAGTGTTGTTTGAAAGGACCTATATGTAGAGGGCGTTTGAGGAGTTGAAGAAGAAGAACAATCAAGAACAAGTTGTAGCATTACCAGACTTGTACCAACCCTTCAAAGCGAAGACAGATGCAAGCAAGTATGTGCGATGCCCCTTTCCAATCCGTAGAAGCATGAAAGGATTGTAGGCATAGCCTAACTAGATCCCATTTGCTATTAACAAAAAATAAAGGGGTCACCAAAATAAAATAAATAATAATTAAATAAAGGTGGTAAAAATCACTTTAGGAAAACTAAAGTGACCCATGGTTTTTGTTTACCACCCATGGATTTCCTAGGAAGAAAATATTTTTAAAAGGAGAAGTAGAGTTAAGGGAAGGCATGTGAAAAAATTATTTGTGAATTACCAAGGAGCTTGAGAAGCTTTATGAGTGAGGGAGAAACCCTCGTTCTTTCCTAGTTTCAATGTTAAGACACTGTTGCGGGTGAGACCGCCCTAGGGTCTTGGGTTGAGAACCCCAACAGAGCAAATGGCAAACCACAACAAGAAATGCTCAAACAATCAACCTAAATGATTATTCTACTGAACTGTGTAAAAGTGTCCTTACTCGGGAGTCCTACGTTTGGGTAGATCCCGCAGGGTGAAAACCCTCAGCTTCTCTTGATATCTTCGAAACTTGAAAATTATTCAAATGGAACATATACAACAGTAGAAATGTAAAGCATGTTCATGATATTAACTTTAAATCATATAAATGAATGAACAATTATGCATCAATGTAATATTCATAAGTGAACTACAATATAAATATATGCATAAACACATTTAATATCGAAAACATAACATCATTCCTTTATTGAAGTTAGCTACAAGTAAAGTGGATAAATACGACCTGAGTCCTTCTCTAGCTCCAAGTGGAAATGTCGTCCGGATTCGTCCTTTCCTGGCCTCAACAATCATCCTCCATCACCAATGCAAGGATATCTTCAAGAAAGATGAAGGATATCTCTAACAAAGAAACAAGGGTTTCCTGAAGCTTTGGGGAGTGCAGGAGGCACAGGGATTTCGTCAGACTCGATCAGGGATAATCTCGTTATAGTATCAATATCTCATCTCTTCGCCCTTAAGGCCTTCCCATGGAGGTTTATTTATACTTCTCTCGGGGTTTTTTTTTTTTTAGTTGGGCCATAGGCCATAGGAAGTGAGTAACAGGTAAAACACGTAAACTCCACCCAAAATTAAGGAAATTTAATTTTTTTAAGTGTTTTAACATATGTACGCGGGTTGCGTATATGCTGACCCACGTACTAGCTTTTATCACGAAATAAAACATTGTTTTTTAGATTTTGGACCAAGTTTTGAAGGAAGGGTTGCCCTAGGCCATAATCAGAGCATCAGATCTACCAAGAGTGGCAAATGGTGCTATAACAGATACACACCATAGTTGGTGGTGGTTGGTTTCAGTGGTTGTAAAACCACCCTAGCTAGTCATTGTGACCTTTTGCAAAGAAATTGATTCAAATCCATCGGGAGGCTGAACTTTCAAATAAGGGGCTGAAATCCTTAAGTAGTAGTGAATTGATTTACAGTGGGATGGAGATCGAATCTATTTGATTATGAGAGTCTGAATTGTATATTTTTTAGAATGAATTTGTTGTCTTTAAGGGGGCAAGTTAATTGAATGTAAGTAGGAAAAACATCAATTTATTCAAGCTGAATTATTGTTTCATTTGCCAAAATTAATTGAGGGTCGAATTTCCAGGTCAAGTAGCTAAGAAAATAGCTATAGGACGAGTTGTTGCCATTTTCAGGAGGCCGAGAGTATGATATTTAGAGGTTGAGTTTGCAATAGTTTTGGAAGTTAAATTCTCTTCTTGCAAGGTTCGAATTTATTCTTAATGGGTGGGCCAAATTGCATTTTTTGGGAGGGTCAAAATTGCTTGTAGCAGGGGGTTCGAAATATTCAGTGAATCTGAAATTATCAAGGAGATCAAGTGCAAGCATTTTCAAGAAATAACTCCCCAGGTTTTACTTCAAGTATTTATGTAAATTTCCTCCTGAGAATTCCATTAATAAAATATTTCCGAAGCTACAGCATTCATTTAATTTTTGGGCTTTACATTATTTAAATTACTAGCCATTTTTATTGTGTGAATTTGTGAAATTTTTATGGTGTCTTTGGAATGGAAATTCATGGTATAATTTTTTGAAGTAAATTCCCTAATAATTTATTCAAAAATTAATATCAATGGATATTACAATGGTATCGAATTTGGTGTTCTTACCAACCTAAAAGGGTTACCACGATTGATGTTTCCAAGAGATCAAGGGTACATAACCTATAGAAAGAAAAGGAAGGAAAAGGATAATCCCCTCGTAGAACAGGAAGAAGAAGAAGAAGAAATGGAAGACTGTGAGGAACAACCCTGGGAAATCTTTGTTTATTTTTCAAGTGCAATAGATACAAGCACTAATTTCTAAAAAACTCATAATTACTTCCAATGATGTTGATATCATTTTAGCACTTCCGGTCTATCATTAAGCAATTACACTTCAAAAATTCAACCATAAAAGTAGTAGGACAGTAGAGATCATAATGCACAAAGATAACACAAGATTTATCGTGGGAAAACCCACTTCGAGGAATAACCCAACGACCTTTTCCTTAGAGAAATTCTTCAATTCAACAAGAGATACACCTAATTCTTCTAGTCAAATACAAAGGTCAAACAGAATAACAATATAAATTTGGTCAAACCTAGTCAAACTTCTCTCTTGATAAGTCTCTAATGTTCCTAACAAACTCGACCCTTCTCGATCTGCTTAGGCCAAAATTTCGACCTTCTTCTATGCTCAGAAACTACCCAGAAACTGAGTCATGTTTCCCATAACCTATTTCCTAGAAAACCACGTGTGAAGTTGCAAAATGAGGGTTTCACACGTGTGAGATAGAGAAAGTGAAAGCTAGAGATGTCTTTGTCCTTCTTTGCCCCCTTTTGTCCTTCTTGTCCTTTTCCTTCGCTTCAATTACCAGAAGATGTATTTTATTGTGTGATTCAAATTTTTTCCATGTGGAGGAGGATGACTGGAGTATATATAGAGTTCTAGATGGCTGAATGGATGCCACTTAAACTAGGGCCAACTTAATAACTTTGGAGCCAAAAATTCAAAATTTTCTCTTTTGAAATTGACATGAAGAGCATGTCTTACATTAATCATTACATATATTTCAAGGGCTAAAATATTAATTATGAAGACCAACCATATCTAAAAAATTCAACACTCCCACTTAGCTATGGAGATATTCATAATGACAAACTAGATGTTCTCTTGTTGACAAATTTCTCTAAGAAAAGGTTAAAACGACTCATCATCAACATCAACATCATCTAATTAACATAATCCTAGTAAAAAACTTTGACCCATGGTAAATATATAACATTAACTAGGTACCATAACTCTGGTTAGCATCTCTAACCCATAGTACATCATTATCATCAACTAGTCACCATAATTCTGGTCGGTGCCTCTAACCCGTGGTATACAGACTAGTCCAGGTTCACCATCATCCTGGTCAATCTTTTTGACCCATGGTGAAACCACAAGAACATATTCAATCCATTTTAGTAATCCTCATACCAAATTCAAAGGCCTCACTCTACATGAGTTATTTTAGGCCATGGTGCTAAATATGCTCACTAAACCTATCTAAAGAGTAATCTTGAGCCTGTTGTTGAAAGGCAACCACTTAGCTCTATGGTCGAGTAATTATGGGCCTCTAAGACCATTCTTCCTAATCTTGGTCAACATAATTGACCCAGGAAGAATGATTGTCCTTTTCCTGACCATTTGTTAAATTGGCAAATAGGGCCAAACTCCATGTGGGTCGACTTATTTATGGCAGCTGATATTTTTATTGGAACCCTCTCGTCGAGAGGTGTAGGATTGATCCAAAGATCATCTGATTCCAATTAAGTATTTATGGAGATATGAATTTATTTTGTTTATGAAATTATTATCAAGCCGACCAGCTCTTGTGTAGGCTCTAGAAGCCCAAACGTCATGACTATTCATTATATACATTTTAGCATAAATAGAAGAATACTTTAAGTCATTCCACACTAACTCTTTCGTGATCTCTCTTCATCATGTTTTGGGTTTGATGGAGAAGAGATCTAAAAGGAGTGCCCTAATATCTACGATGCCCTAATGGAGAATGTAGTCATGAATTAGCAGGCAATGGAGATGTATCCATATTCGAATAAAGGCGCAGGGATATAAGTAAACACAGGACATAAAGAACAGTTATGATACGCTGTTCATATATCCAATATTGTTCATGTTATATACGCAATATGGAACCACTTTATACACTGGGAATGGTTATACGCAGTCATAGCCGCAGTTGAAGAAATAATGAAGCCGCATATAAGTAAACGCGGGACATAAAGAACAGTTATGATACGCTGTTCATATGTCCAATATTGTTCATGTTATATATGCAATATGGAACCACTTTATACGCTGTGAATGGTTATACGCAGTCATAGCCGCAGTTGAAGAAATAATGAAGCCGCATATAAGTAAACGCAGGACATAAAGAACAGTTATGATACGGTGTTCATATATCCAATATTGTTCATGTTATATACGCAATATGGAACCACTTTATACGCAGGGAATGGTTATACGCAGTCATAGCCGCAGTTGAAGAAATAATGAAGCCGCATATAAGTAAACACAGGACATAAAGAACAGTTATGATACGTTGTTCATATATCCAATATTGTTCATGTTATATACGCAATATGGAACCACTTTATACGCAGTCATATGAGGAAGGGTAGCCGTAGTTATAGAAATATGAAGCTGCATCAATGGAGACCTGTTCACGCATTCCTCTGCCATTCTATACATATATACGCTATACAGTAAAGGAAGGGTAGCCGCAGTTGAGGAATAATGAAGCCGCATCAATGGAGCCCTGTTAACGCAGTCAATGGAGACCTGTTCACGCAGTCTAAGAACTTCGCATTCTTCCTCTCTGAAATTTCGGGTGCAGTAGCCGCAGTAAAAGCGTAAGTGATATCACTCGTATACATATCGAATGGACAAAGAGGACCGTGTATCTAATGCAACCTCGGCATGTTATAAACAATGATCAGGATTGCCAGAAGTAAGAAGGGTTACATCTTGGCTTTGTATTTAGATCTGTCCAGACATATCACAATGATGAAATATGTGATACTCGGCCTACCTGTGATTGAAGGAATTATCTTCGGATGAATAAATCAGAGAAGGCTAATGATGATCTCGGAATATCTATGAGCAACATCTCGTCATACCTGTAAGTATTCTCATCAACCGGATGGAGCTGAAGGGTATTAAGTCCTGTAGCTAGGATCTCGACATATACTTATATTTGTTTCTATTAACTCACATACCTCAAGGGGAATTAGAGTATCGATGTATGACATAAATCAATCACTGTCATTGTAATAGAGCAGTGACAATGACATGGATCATAAGTAGTAATGATGGTTACAGTGTCAACATAATGAGAATGATAAGGATGAATAGTCTTTGATCATGATGGGCATGGGCAGCAAAATGATGAATAGGACAACATCATGATGAATGAGAGCATGATGCATGGGCAGCATAATGATCATGGGCAGCATGATGAATGGGTAGCATGATGATGGATAAGATCATGGACATGGGCAGCATGATGATAATCATGATTAGTACAGCATGGTGCTGTATGCAGTGGTACAGCTGAGAACCAAATGCAGCACGATGATAGGGGAAAGAGCCACCTTGGAGAATCAGTTGAAGCAGAATGTCTTCAACTGATATCATTGTTATACGAGATGATCTATGCTTAGATCCAAACAAGTCAAAGTGTTGACTTCTGTTGTAATTGTACTATCTCTCTCTCTCTCTCTTTCTCTGCTGAACTTTGAAGATAAAAGAAGATTTGATCAAAGGGTTTCCCCACACATTGTGGGGTTTGTCCCTGGCTCGCGCCACATCTTGTGTCCTCTTGTCTTGGCTTGTCTTCTGTGTTTTATATTTATGTTCTATCTGCAATTTATCGTAATGCTGATGTGATTGCTAACCGTGAAAATTTAAATAAATTGCTCTAGCATAGAACATACCAAAAATTAACATGGTATCGGAGCTGAGGTGAAGACAATGCCCAAGCAGGAGTGAAAGAGCAATCACCGAAGACAGTTGGGACAAGACAGAAGGATCAATGGGTTCCTCATAATTCACCTAAGGTGAAGTCAAAGAAGAGAATGTTATCAGAATGGCGCAGCGGAAGATTCTGATGGTCCATCTTAGAATCACTTCATTGGGAAGTTCGGATCTAAGGGTGGAAGGAAAGACGGATGCCTTGTTGAAATAAGTTCAGCCGTTATGCAAAGGAGTATCTAAATGGCAGAGATACATCTCTTGATGAAGATAACAATCATTCCTGGGACATTTTCAATGATCAAAAGAATGACTGGTAATGCAGGTCATCAAGGAAATGGTTGACTCTTCCATGAAAGCAAGGAACCCCAAAATCTCTTTTATGTACCTGATCGAACTTGATGTCCATCTCGGAAATGGGAGTCAAAGGTTACAGGTTGGCACTTATCGATGGAAAGGTACATGTTTGAACATAGATCTTTTAAGATGTTTTTGAGTTCAGAGTTGTATCAAGTTGTAGGAAGTCCACTGGGGACCATGTCCATTGACTCAGCATCGGAGGTCTATGAGTCAGATGGTGACTTGGATGCCTGAATTCAAAAAGAAGCATGAAGGTACATATTTAAAAAGTACCGAAGGAAAATATTATAAGGGGACCATTCCCCTCATGCAGCAGGTTCACAGGTTTGGAACAACCCGAGGAGTTTGAGAATCCTGATCAATGAATCTCATGTATACAGGTGGAAGAAGTCCCTCTATGAAGAAAAACACCTCGGGCATAATATGAGAGGATTGATAGCTATCTAATGCAGCTGAGATTCACTAGGAGTGAAACCGATCCAAACCATTACTCGAAGGTTGTGGATGATAAACCTCTCGTACCGGCACCTATGTCTGACAGGTGCGGACCCTCTCATTTATAGGAGACAGAGGGAGTTGGATTCTGAATGTGGGAAGATAAGCTGCAAGCTTGTGACTGCCTCGAGGATCTTAACTTTAAGAAGTTATATGGTAATGATGTCAGACCAGATTTGGGAAATGCCTCTGAGTTTCATAAACTCATTCGCGTTGATGTTCTTGGAGAACCTCCGTCCGGACATCTGTGTTGCAGTTAGCATGGTGAGGTCATATTTGGTTGAGCCTCACTAGATTGGTGCCGAGAATCTTCTAAGATATCTTCAGGGCACAATCTCTCATGAATTGAGATACACTGCCGGAAATATGAAACCACATGATTATTCGAATGATGAGTGGGCAGGAAGAAGCAGAAGTCGGTGACTCTGAGCATCAGCAAGGCAGAATACATTGCTGATAGTATGGCCTTCTGTGAGGCAGTCTAGTTGTTGAAGCTCTTCAGTGAGCTGTTTGTACACATGATGAATATCACTGTGAATCTTTGTGACAACCAGAGATGGGATTCGATTATTGAGGAATCCCGTATTTGACAATTGCTCCAGCAGATAGACATCAATTACTGCCTTATCTGGGATATGGTAAGTCGATGATCAAGGAGGCTCCATCACACTGAGATGATGTACAGGACAAAGCCCTGAGGAAAGATCAAATTTGTGATTTTCCCGAACGACTTGGAGTCGTCGAGAGACCTTTGTAAAAGGGTCCTGCATGCCGCATACATTGAGCTCTAGGAGCTTTGGGGGGCTTGCAGTTCTATTGGAGCAACATACGACCACAGGGTGACTCACCCTCCCCTGGTGGTGTGCACTGAAACAAGATGATTCGCTCTCTTGTGGGACAAGATGATTCGCTTTCTTGTGGGACAAGATGATTCGCTCTCTTGTGTAGCAGGATGATTAGTTCTCCTGTGAGGCCTGGATTGATGTGTTCTCCATGGTGATTGTAGCAGGATTGATGTGTTCTCCTGTGAGGCCTGGATTGATGTGTTCTCCATGGTGATTGTAGCAGGATTGATGTGTTCTCCTGTGAGGCCTGGATTGATGTGTTCTCCATGGCAATTGTAGCAGGATTGATGTGTTCTCCTGTGAGACCTGGATTGATGTGTTCTCCATGGCGATTGTAGCAGGATTGATGCGTTCTCCTGTGAGGACAGGATTGATTAGGTTCTCCTGTCGAGGCTTCCTACCCATGCAGTCTGGGACTCATGGGAAGTACCTCTCATCTGATCAATGAGCAGGGAAATGAAGTTAGGGACCATAGTAATACCGATGGACGCATCGTTGTATCTACCGTACTCCCTACGCTAGGATGTCCTCCATTAATCTGGGATCAATGATATTGGTCTGGGACCAGTGGTAGGAGTTGTACATACTATGACGCTGACTTCGGGTCAGCTGAGACTGGTCTGCGACCAGTGGTACATACGCAGAGACTGACTTCGTGTCAGTGCAGTACTGGTCTGGGACCAGTGAGAGTCATACATACTATGACGCTGACTTTGGGTCAGTTGAGACTGGTCTGGGACCAGTGGTACGCACTCTGAGACTAACTTCGAGTTAGTGGAGAATGATATGACTCATTCTCGATCAATTCTTCTTCTTCATAGTTCAGCAGAGTTGAGCAAAGCAGAGCTAGCAGAGCCAGCAGCGCTGAGCAAAGCAGAGCTAGGAGAGCCAGCAGAGCTGAGTAGAATAGAGCAGAGCTGAGCAGAGTTGGGCAGAACAGTGCAGGGCATTGATGGCAGAGATAGTACATTCATACATATGGATCAGCGAATGGAGTTCTCCCTAGTTGAGAGGGAGTGTTAAATTGGCAACTAGGGCCAAACTCCATGTGGGTCGACTTATTTATGGCAGCTGATATTTTTATTGGAACCCTCTCGTCGAGAGGTGTAGGATTGATGCAAAGATCATCCGATTCCGATAAGTATTTATGGAGATATGAATTTATTTTGTTTATGAAATTATTATCAAGCCGACTAGCTCTTATGTAGGCTCTAGAAGCCCAAACGTCATGACTATTCATTATATACATTTTAGTATAAATAGAATAATACTTTAAGTCATTCCACATTAACTCTTTCGTGATCTCTCTTCATCCTGTTTTGGGTTTGATGGAGAAGAGATCTAAAAGGAGTGCCCTAATATCTATGATGCCCTAATGGAGAATGTAGTCATGAATTAGCAGGCAATGGAGATGTATCCATATTCGAATAAAGGAGCAGGGATATAAGTAAACACAGGACATAAAGAACAGTTATGATACGTTGTTCATATATCCAATATTGTTCATGTTATATACGCAATATGGAACCACTTTATACGCTGGGAATGGTTATACGCAGTCATAGCCGCAGTTGAAGAAATAATGAAGCCGCATATAAGTAAACGCAGGACATAAAGAACAGTTATGATACGCTGTTCATATATCCAATATTGTTCATGTTATATACGCAATATGGAACCACTTTATACGCTGGGAATGGTTATACGCAGTCATATCCACAGTTGAAGAAATAATGAAGCCGCATATAAGTAAATGCAGGACATAAAGAACAGTTATGATACACTGTTCATATATCCAATATTGTTCATGTTATATACGCAATATGGAACCACTTTATACGCAGGGAATGGTTATATGCAGTCATACCCGCAGTTGAAGAAATAATGAAGCCGCATATAAGTAAACGCATGACATACAGAACAGTTATGATACGCTGTTCATATATCCAATATTGTTCATGTTATATACGCAATATGGAACCACTTTATACGCATTCATATGAGGAAGGGTAGCCGCAGTTGAAGAAATATGAAGCCGCATCAATGGAGACCTGTTCACGCATTCCTCTGCCATTCTATACATATATACGCTATACAGTAAAGGAAGGGTAGCCGCAGTTGAGGAATAATGAAGCCGCATCAATGGAGACCTGTTAACGCAGTCAATGGAGACCTGTTCACGCAGTCTAAGAACTTCGCATTCTTCCTCTCTGAAATTTCGGGTGCAGTAGCCGCAGTCAAAGCGTAAGTGATATCACTCGTATACATATCGAATGGACAAAGAGGACCGTGTATCTAATGCAACCTCGACATGTTATAAACAGTGATCAGGATTGCCAGAAGTAAGAAGGGTTACATCTCGGCTTTGTATTTAGATCTGTCCATACATATCACAATGATGAAATATGTGATACTCGACCTACCTGTGATTGAAGGAATTATCTTCGGATGAATAAATCAGAGAAGGCTAATGATGATCTCGGAATATCTATGAGCAACATCTCGTCATACCTGTAAGTATTCTCATCAACCGGATGGAGCTGAAGGGTATTAAGTCCTGTAGCTAGGATCTCGGCATATACTTATATTTGTTTCTATTGACTCACATTCCTCAAGGGGAATTAGAGTACTGATGTATGACATAAATCAATCACTGTCATTGTAATAGAGGAGTGACAATGACATGGATTATAAGTAGTAATGATGGTTACAGTGTCAACATAATGAGAATGATAAGGATGAATAGTCTTTGGTCATGATGGGCATGGGCAACAAAATGATGAATAGAACAACATCATGATGAATGAGAGCATGATGCATGGGCAGCATAATGATCATGGGCAGCATGATGAATGGGCAGCATGATGATGGATAAGATCATGGACATGGGCAGCATGATGATAATCATGATTAGTGCAGCATGGTGTTGTATGCAGTGGTACAGCTGAGAACCAAATGCAGCACGATGACAGGGGAAAGAGCCACCTTGGAGAATTAGTTGAAGCAGAATGTTTTCAACTGATATCATTGTTATACGAGATGATCTATGCTTAGATCCAGACAAGTCAAAGTGTTGACTTCTGTTGTAATTGTACTATCTCTCTCTCTCTCTCTTTCTCTGCTGAACTTTGAAGATAAAAGAAGATTTGATCAAAGGGTTTCCCCACACATTGTGGGGTTTGTCCCTGGCTCGCGCCACATCTTGTGTCCTCTTGTCTTGGCTTGTCTTTTGTGTTTTATATTTATGTTCTATCTACAATTTATCGTAATGTTGATGTGATTGCTAACTGTGAAAATTTAAATAAATTGCTCTAGCATAGAACATACCAAAAATTAACACCATTCTCCCTAATCTTGTTCAACATTCCCAACACAGGGAGAATGACTGTCCCTGATGTTATCACATCAACACTCCCTCTCACTGAGGGAGGCATTTTCAATAATTCTAAGCTTGTCCCTTAAATATACAAAATTTTCTCTAGACAAAGGTTTTGTGAGGATGGCAGTGATCTTCTCATATGTAGAGATGTATTAGAACCTCACGTCTCCCTTTTGCACCATGTCATGAATATAGTGGTACTTGATCTCGATGTGCTTGGATCTGTCATGGAAAACTAGATTATCTGAAATCTTCACACAACTTCGATTGTCACAATACCAACACCCAATCAAATAGTCTTGCAAGTAGATTTTGAAGCCACACTACTTCAAACTTGCTAAATTGGCCGCAATATACTCAGCCTCAACAGTGCTGAGTGCAACAGATGTATTCTTCCTACTCACCCAAGAAATCATGGAAGAGCCCAAACTGAAGCAACCTCTAGATGTAGTCTTTATGTCTTTAGCACTCCTTGCCCAATTAGAATCTTTATATCCCTATAGTTTTATATCATTATTTCCAACCTATCTCAAATCATAATTAATTGTACCATGTAGATATCGCAATACATGCTTTGCTGCAATCCAATGATCATGTCTTGGTTCCACTTGGAACTGGCTCAGAGTGTTCACTGCAAAGTAACTATCCGACCTAGTATTAACCAAATACATTAAGGATCTAATCAAATTTAGATACATGGAAGGATCAATCAAACCTGACTCAGAGTCTCTCGACTTCTTTAGATTCGTCACCATGGGAGTTTCGATAAATTTACATTCCATCATTCCAAACTTTTAAAGGAGCTTGATAATATACTTTCCTTGACTAGGGAACATTTCACCAGGCTTATTCCATACTTCTAGTCCCAAATTGTAGTGCATCAATCCAAGATCCTTCATATCAAAGTCATAGGCCAACTCTCTCTCACACTGAATAATGAGATGCTCTACACTAGTCATAAATAAGTCATCAATATGCAACAATAAAATCAAATTTCAATTTTCTCAACCTTGTTATATCGGCTTGGATCAACATCACTTTTGGACAAACCAAGTCTTTTCAAGTAGCCATCAATTCGAGAATATGAGGCTTTAGGTGTCTTCTTAAGTCTAGACAAGGCTATCTTCAATATGTAAACATGAGACTCCATCCTGTGAACCTCAAAACCTTGAGGTTGTTCTATGTACACTTCTTCCTCAATCACACATCACACCATTGAGGAAAGCAATAGTTACATCCATTTGATGTAAATTCCAACCCATAAAGTAGAAATATAAATAATAGATCTAATAGTAGTGTACCTGGAAACTTGATCAACAGCCTCATCATAATCCTCTCCCTCTTTTTGGAAGAATCCTCTAGCCACAAATCTCGTCTTGTACTTGTCAATACTACCATCCATTGAATTTTTAATATTGTATATCCATTTGGAGGTCACCACTAACTTCCCTTTAGGTCTTGGAATAATCTCTCATACATCATTCTTCATAATAGATTGATATTCTTCCATCACAACATCCTTCCAAACTTTTTGGTTAGCTGCCTCCTCATAGTTGGAGGGTTCAAAATCAATGATATTAGTCATCAATGTTGCATATCCAAAATACTTCTTAGGTATATTACTTTCCCTAAAGGTGCCACATGGAGTTTCATGCCCTTCTGCTTCCTGCAAGGTGGATCTAAGCCAAGTTGGCCTCTTCTTGATTTCAAGAACAATAATTAGATCCATTGGTTCACTAGGCCCTTCTGGCTCTTCATGGGGATCTACGAGATGTTTTATAGAATTGGAAGGAATTGAACCCTCTTCCTTGGGAGCTTCATGTTCTTCGTCATCGTTAGAGCCTTCAAGAAATTCTTTGGAATTCCAATAGGCAATATGGTCATCAAAGGTAATGTACCTTCTAACTTCAACTTGTCGTTTCCCTAGAACATAGATTCTATAGGCCTTTGATGACTCAATGTATCCAACAAATATTCCTTTCTTTCTTAAAAGCTCTAGTTTCTTCCTCTTATCCTTGGGCACATGTATGTAAATTGGGCAACCAAAGATTCTCAAATTTCCAACCTTTGGCTTTTTTCCAGTAAATGCTTCTTCAGGAGCCATATCTTACAAAATTAAATGAGGACTTCTATTTTGAATATAGATTGTTGTCATGGATGCTTCTCCCCATAACAACATGGGAAAATCTTGATCATGCATCATTGCCTTGACATATTCTTTGATGGACTTATACTTTCTTTTTGATAACTCCATTTTGTTATGGATTGCAAGGGACTATCAAATACCTCTTAATCCCAGCTTCATTACAGAAGGAAATAAGTTCCTTGGAAGTGTATTCTCTTCCATTATCTGATCTCAGAATCTTGATTTTATTTCCTATAATGTTCTCTACTTCAACCTTTAATTCTTGAATATTGCTAAAGACTTCATCCTTCGTCTTCATGAAGTATATTTGTGTCTTACGAGAGAAGTCATCAATAAAAGTTACATAGTACAGAGAACCTCATAGAGATTTCACTGGAATTCGACCACATACATCAAAATGAACTAGATCCAATATTTCCTTGGACCTATTGTCACTGCTTAGAAATTTTTTCTTAACATTTTTCCAAAGTGAAAAACCTTTACATACTCCTCATGCTCCATCTACAATTCTAGAACCCCTGAAACCATCCAATTTAAAGCTGGAAAAGCTCTGTAATTAAGGTGAGCATATCTTCTATGCCATATATAGTTCACATGGATTGATATCATTATGCACTAATGCTTAACCTAGTTGTCCCAGAGTCTATACAACCTTCCTTCACGAATGTCAATTATTCTAGCAGAGACTATACTTTATCCCTTAG
Source organism: Pinus tabuliformis (assembly GCA_031772625.1). NCBI lineage: Eukaryota > Viridiplantae > Streptophyta > Pinopsida > Pinales > Pinaceae > Pinus > Pinus tabuliformis. The sequence goes on from CM062818.1 coordinate 1,874,377,438, forward strand.
GCCATATAAGGACTTAACCATCAACAAATGATACTCCATATCCTTTTTCTTCCAAACATGAAATAGAAAAAAATATTTTTCAAACTTGGTACATATAGTATGTTGCTATGATGAACGCTTTTACCCGCTTCTAGCTCAATGGATGTTGACCCAACACCTTTTACTACATAATTGTTGTTATCCCCAAGCTCTACCTTTTGTGATGATCTCTTTTCACTCAGACTTGTGATATTGTCATGATCTCCTATCATATGTTTTGATACACCACTATATACCAACCAGATGTCATTGCTATCTGCAACAAATGTGTAAGAGTAGAGAAATTGAAGAAATATTTGTCACCTAGATTTCCATTCTTGGATTTCTTTGGATGTTCATCAATGTTTGTTGTAGTAGCATGTTGATTTCCCTTTCTCTTTCTATCATTTGATCCTCTAGGACATTGGTTTCTATAATGACCAAATTTGTTACAATGATAACATTGAACCTTTGAAATATCTTTCTTGCCTTGAGGAGCAGGTCTTCTATCTGCATTTCTTCTTTGGAAGCCAAACTTCTTTCTTCCTCCACCCTTCTTTGAACATGTTGTCAATTCTTGAGAGTCACCTTCTTCAGATCTTTGAATCTTTCCTTTTGATATATGTCTAGATTCTTCTTGAGTACATGAGGTCCATAGTTCTTCAAAACTTGGAATCTTTTCTTTGCCACAAACCATGAGTCAGGAAAACCATTAAGTGCTTTATTCACAAGTTCGCTATCAAATATAGTTTCATCAATTTCTTGAAGTTGATCTCTTAGTTGAGAGATCCTCATGAAATAAGAGTCCACAATATCATTTCTTATCATTTTAACATTGCAAAGCTCATTCTTCAAACTCATTGCTTGACCAATGTTGTTGATGGTATATAATCCAAAAAATGAATGATACATCTTATTGAAGTGTCAAGATTTGAGACATATGGAATAAAACGATATTTGATAGAATCCACAATAATACTCATGGCTATGATCTCATCCTTCTTGTATTTTTCCTTCACTTCATTTTATGTAGGTTTAGTAACCTTTCCCTTTACAAGATCGAAATCATCATTCTTTGCAAGTATGAGGTCAATCCTTGTCTTCCAGGCCCCAAATTTTGTAGCTCCTTATAATTCAGATTGCAGATGTAGGTTTCTTTAAGAGTGATCTTGATGCCCTTCCCTTCACCAAAGCTCTGATACCATGTTGATTTTTCAAGTGCAGTAAATAAAAGCAATAATTTCTAAAAAAATTATAATTACTTCCAATGATGTAGACATTATTTTAACACTTTCAGTTTGCCATTAAGCAATTACACTTCAAAAATTCAACCATAAAAGCAATAGAATAGTAAAGATCACAATACACAAAGATAACACAAGAGCTACCCTGGGAAAATCCTCTTGGGGGTAAAACCTAGCAACATTTTCCTTAGAGAAATTCTTCAGTTCAACAAGAGATACACCTAATTCTTCTAGTCAAATACAAAGGTCAAACCGACCAATAATATAATTATGGTCAAGCCTTTTCAAACTGCCCTCTTGACAAGTGTCCAATCTAACAAAAAAACTCAGTCTAGCCTGATCTGCCTAGGCTGAAATTTTTCCCTTCTTCTATCTTCAAAAAATAACCAGAAGCTCGAACCTACTGCCCAGAAAACCACACGTGTGAAGTTGCAAAAGGAGGGTTTCACATGTGTGAGATAGATAGATAGAGAGATAAATATATAGATTCCTTTGTCCTTCTTCGTCCTTTTTCATCCTTCTTGTCCTTCTCATTCGCTTGAATGACTAAAGATATATTTTCTTGCATGACCCAAAATTTTGCCTTGTGGAGGAGGGTGAGTGGAGTATATATAGAGTTTTGGATTGTCAAACAGGTGCCACTCAAACTAGGGCCGACTTGACAACTTTGGAGCCAAAAATTCAAAAGTCAATTTGTTCTCTTTTGACACTGACATGAAGAACATGTCTTATATTAATCACTACATATAATTCAAGGGATAAAATATTGCTTATGAAGGCAGCCCATAGATACAAAATCCAATAAGATTTAGACACATGTTGAGTGATTTAACCAAAGGGAAACATGAGATATCTAGAGGACGATGTGAGATGACCTAGGAATTAGCCAAAGTACAAAACGAGGTGGCCTAAATGATAAACAAAGGGCCAAAATGATATGTCCCTGATGATAACCAGAGGACAACATGAGATGTCCCAGACCTTGAAAAATGTTTCTCAATCTGTGCCCAACCTCAATGGGAATCAACCCAATAATGTAGAAGAAGGTTCACACAAAAATTACAGCTTGTTTGGAGGAGGTGATAATTATCATGTTGATGCTAGTAATTCCGCCAAACCAGTTCCCTCACTACAACAAGCTTTGTTAAGGCCACTAATGCCCAAATTACTGGAGGAACCAATAGAGACGAGATCAAATTTTTTGGACTACATGAGGGAGTACGAGGAAATGGGAATAGAGTTCTAGGCCCAAATGTCACTCTAGGATTATTGCGCTATCAAGCTTAGGAGTAAATGAAGAGATCAAAACAAGTGGTGGATGAAAAATGATGTGCCGAAGAAGGAAAGGAGAACAAAATATATCAACTTTCAATGGCATGGTTGGAGCATGGGTATGGAAGCTAGATACATTATCTATCTTAACCCCATGAGGGACTCAGAGGCAATCCAGTATGCCATACTACATTTGGAGGGTGAAGCACATGTATGGTGGTATCGTGGGTTGTCCACACCTAGGCATGACAACACCGCATCCTATTTGGAGTTTACTAATAGATTAATCTAGATATTTGATACGAAGAATCCAGAGCTGCATTTCAAAGATCTGGGACAACTTAAGAAAACAATGGCCCAAATAGCTACATTACGGAGTTCCAAACATTACTGGTGATGGTGACAGATATATCCTAGGATTAGTTGGTGCTTCTATTCTTGGAGGGGCCAAGTGATCCATTGTGTGACAAGGTGAAGGCCTTTAATCCTAATACACTTGAGGACGTTATTTACAAAACAAAGGATATGCAAGATACTGTTGGCACCTAATCCGAAACGGATGGGTGAACTGGACAGTCATCTAGAAGATGAACTGATCCGTTGTATTTATGTATATAAAGATAAGTTAGCTAATGAATAATATCATCAATTTTCTCTCCCGCTCATTCTAGAGTTACCCTGGCCTGACATGGTATCAGAGCATAGGTCCCAGAAATAGTAGTAACTCCTGCTGACCTGAGAGCTGCTCAGCCCTACTCTGCTCTCTGAGCGCATTGCCTGAGCGTTTGCCTGACACACCTCTGCTCCTCTGCTCCCTGGCGCACCAGCGCTGCATACGCTCTCTGCTCTCTATCCTGACAAATCTGCTCTCTGGAAGGGCGAAGAAGCGCCGGCAACTGAGGGCTTTGTTGTCCTCTCCGCCTCCACCTCCAAACGGCAGCACATTGCATGGGTTTGCGTTAATGTTTCTCTATCTGCACAGAGCTGCAAGAGATTGGCGTTGTATTCGACTGCGAGCTGGACGACATCTATAATCCTTTTCAAGCGATCCTCTCTGAGCAATAACAACATTGGTATCGGCTCTTACCTTTAATTGCAAGAATTTTTGATAGATTTTACGCCAAAGAGACTCTGGTTCTCCTTTAATTCGTAATTGCAATTCGAAGTCCGTCTTGGCTCTGGCTTTTTTTATGTCAAATCGTTTTGCAAAGTCCGAGTTCTTTGAATGCGAAGTGGATTTAAGGCCCGATTTCTCTGAATTCGAACTGAGTTGTTCTTGAATACCGAGACTAAGAGCGTGCAACCGCCAATACCCATAAGAGGCCGACCCGTCGAGCTCCTCGGCGAGCTGTTGATGCAAAAGGAAGCTGGCCCTTACAAGAAAGGAGACCGGGCCGCCGTCGCACCAGTCTAAGGCCAAGAAACCCCCCGCCTTGCCCGAGGCAGCGCATGCTATACCGGATTTATGTATGGTATGGTAGCTGGTTTGCGCAGTTTGATTCAGTATTGCGCAGTTTGTTTATGCATGAAGATAACCATATGACTTTAACCTGATTCATCTCAACGTGGAGATGTATTCTTTCTCACTATGAGTCCCGAAAGTTTGAGAATGACAAGAAAGATGATTTTAATGGCGGTATAATGTTGTGCTGTCGATATGTATTTATGATGGCAGTTTTGAGTATTGTATGGTAAGCAGTTTTCAAAGCAGTCAGAGTGTTTATATATCAGTCAGAGTGTTTATATCAGTCAGAGTGTTTTATATCAAAGCATCTGTAGTATTGCATGATATATTGATATATATTGAAGTGATCCTTGAGATTTTTTTTCTCTCAAAACATAGTAATATTACTGATATATGAAATGCTGATATAAGAAATGCTGATGCAAATGTTAGAAGAAAATAAAGTGCATAAGGCTATGACGTAAGGATTTTTTTTATCAGCAGAAGTAATTTTTTACAGAATGCATTCAATCATTTCTATGGTAGGAATAGTTCTCACTGGCAAGGAGAACTATTCTGAATGGTCTCGGATGGTAAAACACACCCTCATCTACAATGAGTTGTGGAAGGGAGTGTGTGTCGGAGAAGAAGACAAAGACCCTGTGCAGCCTACATCAGACAAAGAACTCGCCATTTGGGAAAACAAGAAGAGCAAAGCCTATGCATTGATCGCAACATCTGTAAATGAAGAAGTAAGTCGTCATATTTCATCCTATTCCACTACCTTTGAAGCTCTACAAAAGCTGAAAGAACTCTATGATACACATTCTGCACTTGAAGTTGTTCAGCTCATGATTAAACTCTTCACTCTTGAACTGAAAAATAATGATCCTCTTGCTCTTGCATCTGAAATAAAGTCTATAATGCATGATATTAAATCCACTAAGGTTGAGCTGGATATCTCTCTTATTGCCTTTCTCAAAGCACTCTATCCTACCTACTCCAATTATCTTGAGTCTTTACAAGAAAATGGAAATCTTAAAGATATAACCTTTGACTCTCTTGTGAAAAAGTTTGTTGAAAGAGAGAAAGCCTTTGGAAAGAAAACAGTCCCTGAATCTTCTGAAGAGACTGTTTGCCTTGCTCATAAAGAAAAGCATCCTGCTCAAGATTCTACAAGAGGAAGAGGTGGACGAAGAGGAAGAGGAAGATACTTCAGAGGCAGGGGGGGCAGACATTCTCAAGCAGAAAAGGCATATCTGCATTGCATTCGCTACAAACGAAATGGATCACATGATGCTTCTACATGCAAACTACCATGGGACAAAGTTGAGCAGAGAAGAAATCAGCAGAAAGGCAAAACTGATGACACAGACAAAGGTAAAGCACCTGAATCCGCTCATTATATTGAGGCACAATGTAACATTGGAGTAAATGAAGACTTGTTTAATGCTTCACTTGCTTCTTCAAAAAATGATTGGTTGCTTGATTCAGGAGCAACCTGTCATATGACTCATAGGAAAGATTTTTTTGAAGATTTCACTGACAATGTTGATGGAGCAGTATACTTTGCTGATCAGTCAAAAATCAAGCCATCAGGGCTTGGCACAATCAGGCTTAAACTGCCTGGTCTTCCAGACTTTCTTCTGGATCATGTTCTATATCTCCCACAGCTCAAGAGAAACTTGCTGTCCCTGGTCCACATCTGCCAGCAAGGTCACTCCATTCATATGTTTGATGGAAAGCTTGAGGTAAGAAAGGCATCTGACCATTCACTTGTCATGAGGGGTATAGAAGAAGAAACACTTCTTAAACTGCAAGGAACCTCTGCTCATGCACAACATTTTTCATATATTTCTCATCATGAAGAAGGTACACTTCCATCAAGTTTATTATGGCATGCTAGATTTGGACATTTAAACTATGATAGTCTCCGCTTGTTGAAGAAAAATGGTGTTGCTATTTGCCTACAATTCCTAGAAAACATAAACAATGTGATGCTTGCATTCTAGGAAAGCATAGCAAACAGTCTTTTCATGATTCACATTCAAGAGCACATAGGAAGCTTGAACTTATTCATTCAGATTTATGTGGTCCAATGCATGTTCCTTCTGCAAATGGAAATAAATATATCATGACATTTATTGATGATTACACCAGAATGTGTTGGGTTTACTTATTGAAGAACAAATCTGATGCTTTTCAAACATTCAAGAATTTTCATAAGTGGATTGAAAATGATGCACAATCTCATATTGGGTCTATTCGCACTGATAATGGAAAAGAATATACATCAAATGAATTTGAACACTATCTTCGCCAACATGGGATTAAACATCAAACAACTGTGCCTTATAATCCTCAACAGAATGGTGTAGCTGAAAGAATGAACAGAACAATTTTGAATATGGTACGATCAATGCTTTTCTTCAAAAATGTAAAGACAATGTTTTGGGTTGATGCTGTTCTATGTGCTGCATATATAAAGAATAGATGTCCATCTAGTGCTATAAGAAACAAGACTCCTTATGAATTATGGTATGGACATGTTCCTTCGGTAAAACATCTCAGGATTTTTGGTTCCACCTGTTATGCTTTAATACCAAAGGTACATAGAAACAAACTTGGTGCTAGAAGTCATAAGTGTATCTTCCTGGGGTATTCAAACACATCTAAAGCATACTGCCTCTATGATGAAGTAAATAAAAAGCTTGTTTTATCTAGAGATGTCATTTTTCTTGAATCATCCAAATCTGACAGTGTTGTTGAGCGGCAACTTGATCGCTTGGATAGATTCACAAAATCGAAATCATTTCAAGAGTTTGATAATCAGATTCCACATATTGAAGGGGGGATTCCTATACTAGATCAACATGTGGAATCTTCTTCTGAAGAACAATCTCCCCTGCATGACACTCCAACAACGGATGATGCTCTAAGTGATGTAATTGATAGAATTGGGAGACTCAATCTTGATTCAAACCCAACTCAATCAATAGAGCAGCCTGGACCATCTCAGAAAGGTCCCCCAAAGTGGCTGACAAAGACACTTGAAAGTGTTCATCCTGATGAAATTGGAAAAACAGGAACCAGAAATACAAACCGACAAAATGGAGGTGATGTAGATAACTCTAATTCACCTGTTGATATGGATGTTACTTATGATTGTGAATTGAACTTGTCTACAGATTTTGAACCAACTTCCTTCAAAGAAGCTGCTTCTCATGATGAATGGAAAGAAGCGATGCAGAAGGAGTATGATGCCCTCATAAAGAATGGCACTTGGAAGCTAGTTGATCCTCCATTTGGAACAAAACCAATTGGCTGCAAGTGGGTCTACAAGAACAAGTTCAAAGTTGATGGCTCACTTGACAAGCACAAAGCTAGGCTTGTGGCAAAAGGTTTTGCACAGAAGGAAGGGGTCGATTATGAGGAAACTTTTGCTCCCACAGCAAAATGGACCACCATCCAGACACTCTTTACACTAGCTGCTCAGAACGGTTGGAAAGTCCATCAAATGGATGTAAAAACTGCATTCTTGAATGGAGATCTAAAAGAGAATGTTTTTATGTCCCAGCCTGAAGGATTTGCTGTGAAAGGACATGAACACAAAGTATGCAAACTTGTGAAGTCCTTGTATGGCCTCAAACAAGCACCACGAGCCTGGTATGAAAAACTAACTGAGCATCTTCTGAAACTCAACTTCAATCATTTTGATCTTGATGATGCAACTTTATTTGTCAAGAAAGTTGGCAAAACAGTTGTATATATTGTGGTATATGTAGATGATCTTTTAATGACAGGGAACAAAGAAAGCTATATTGCAACCATAAAGAAAGAATTAGGAAAAACTTTTGAAATGACTGATTTGGGCTATGTTCATTACTATCTTGGCATTGAAGTAACCCAACATCCAAAGTCCATATTTCTTTCTCAAAAGAAATACATTGGAGATTTGTTAAACAGATTTGGCATGACAGAGTGCAATCCTCTTTCTACTCCAATGGAACAAAACTTGAAGCTCACATCTATTGAAGGAAAGGAATTTGAGGATGCAACAAAGTATAGACAGCTTGTAGGAAGTCTCATCTACCTCACTACTACCAGACCAGACATTTCATTTGTTGTTGGAATCCTCTCCAGGTTTATGCAAAAGCCTTGTGAGGGACATTGGTCTGCTGCAAAAAGAGTTCTAAGGTACTTGAAGGGAACTCAAGACCTTGGAATCAAGTATACACAGGTGGACGACTTCAACTTGATTGGATACTCTGATTCAGACTTCGATGGAGACAAAGAAACTGGGGTATCTACTTCAGGATATGCTATGAGTCTTGGATCGGGAGTTGTCTCCTGGAGATCACACAAACAATCAGTACCAGCAGATTCCACAACAGAAGCAGAATATGTGGCAGCAGCTGAAGCAACGAAATAAATTGTGTGGCTCAGGAAAATTCTTGAAGATTTGCAGGTAAAACAAATACAATCAACTCCACTCATGATTGATAACACATCTGCAATAAATTTGGCCAAGAACCCAAAGTTCCATGATCGTACTAAGCACATCAATACTAAATATCATCTGATCCGACATCATGTTGAGGCCAAAACAATTCATCTCCGTCATTGTTCCACAAACGAGCAAATTGCAGACATCTTCACCAAAGCGCTTGGAAGAGAAAAGCTTGAAAGATTCAGAACGATGCTTGGACTCACCAACATCCCTTCAGATTAAGGGGGGGAATGTTGACACCTAATCCGAAACGGATGGGTGAAGTGGACAGTCATCTAGAAGATGAACTGATCCGTTGTATTTATGTATATAAATATAAGTTAGCTAATGAATAATATCATCAATTTTCTCTCCCGCTCATTCTGGAGTTACCCTGGCCTGACAGATGCATTTCCCAAGAAGGCAGCAGCTAAATTCATTCCCCCACAAACGAATAAGGAGAAGAAGTCCTGGAAGTGGAAGAAACTAGAGATGAGTTAAGAAGAAGAAAAACTTTGTTACAGCTGCAAAGAACCTTGAGTTTTAGGACACAGATGCATGGGAAAAAGGAAGGTTCACTACATAGAGGTGATGTTGGATAGTGAAGATGATCCAGGTGGATGTTGGTGGCCACCCACCTATCCCACTTGGACCCCCACAACTATCTCTTTCAGTTTTTCTATTTCCTTAATTTTAGCACAGTTTACTATTTTTAGCAGTTTTTCGAGTCGTGAACTTTTGGAGCCGTTATGAGGCCTTAAACGACATTTTTTGGGAAAACTAGGAGCAACATCAGTTCATTTACCGATGTTTCCCTTCCCAAAGTTATAGTCCTCAGATAGATCTTTCTAACGAGGTATTGTGCGCGTCAAACAAAGATAATATGCCAAAGTTAGAACCGCGGGAAGTTGATGTACCAATTTACCCAAACGGGGCCCACAATTTGGCGTTTCATCTCCTAGGGTTAGATTTTTGGATGTTTAGGATTTTCCATTGTTTCTCAACAATAAATAGGCCTTCCAGCCTCACTGTAACATAGTTCAGAGGCATGTGGCTGCCACATCTCTTCTCAAAGATAAGCTACCATCGCCCTAGCTAGTTTATTTCCATTTATGTTTGTAAGCATATTTCAGTATTTTACATTAATGAAATGAAGCATTATTTCTGCTGCATCTCTATATTTATAGTTATATCTGTAATTTGTTGTGTTCCTGTTTAAATCTGGATCAATAGTATCAGAGCGGTCTGTTTTTTTCTCTATTTTTCTTTGCATGTCCCAACGAGGTCGGGATATAAGGAGTTAGCGCTTGAACTAGTCGAACCTATGCAAGACCAACTTCACAAATCCCAACGACCTCCCATGGCGGATGAAAAGAAAGACGATGGGGCAAGAGATCCTATCAAAATCTTACTCGAAGAATCGCTCGAGTGACAAAGGAACGCGACGATGGAAAACTTTTCCCAGATCCTTCAGCCGCTACCCAGAGGCGACGCATCGACTTCCAACAGCTACTCTGGAAATGCCACACCCTTTAAGGTACAAGTTAATTTTGAAATCCCCATATTCGAGGGTTAGATAGACGTAGATGTCGTAGACAAATGGTTAAATCTGCTATAAGGGTATTTTTTTGTTCATGATTTTTCCAGCCGAGAAAAGATTACTTTCGCTCTTCTCAAAGCAGCCCCCAACATCAAGGACTGGTGGTAAGCCTACTGCGATCAGAAAGATGAAAGTGCGAACTCACTGTTTTCAGTCGCTCCCACTTGAAATTCATTCCGGACGCCATCAAGGGGCAGTATCACCCTATCAAAAACTATGAAGACAAATACATAAAGTGGACACATAAAGTGGACCACACTGCGACGGGGAAGGAACCAAGATGTGCCAGAGTTCACAAATATTTTTCATACCCTTCGCACAAATTTGGGTATCAAGGATTCTAAGCTGCATTTGGTACTCAAATACCGCGGCTGCCTACATAGATACATCCAGGACAAGATGGAGTTCCTGAACATCTCCTCGCTCGACACAGCATACCGATACACTGTCAAGATCGAGCAGAAGTTTAAACAAAATAAGCGAGACTTTGGATCTGCGAATCCAAAGAACAAAGGAAAAAGCCAAGGCAGGGTTACCTAAGGCAACACGTCGAAACCGCAAGAAAAGAACAACACCACAAAGACAAGGACACAGGAAAGTGGTGTGAGTTCCATAAGATCCCCACTCATAACACAAGTGAGTGTCAGACCAAGCAGTCGCTGGTGGCTGAGTTGAAGGCTTCAGAATCAGATGCATGTTCCAACCTTGAGCCAGAACCCGACAAGGGGAATGACAAAGGGAAGCAAATCATTGATGCGGAACCCAACGCCACTGTTGCGTCCAGAAGAATGAACCCGAAGATCCAGAGGAGGGGGAGCGTCTTTTCCACTCACAAATGTGGGTGAAGGGTTCGTCGTTGCAATTCATTGTCGACAGTGGCAGCCAAAAGAACCTCATTTCAGCAAAGTTCGTGAAGCAGTTGGGCCTACCGACTACACCACACCCACAGTCGTACAATATCGGGTGGCTTCACCAAAGATGAGATCTCCGAGTTCACCAGCAATGTCGCTTTCTCTACAGCATCAAGCCCTTCACCGATGAGGTACTGTGTGATGTTGCACCTCTTGATGTTTGTGATGTACTATTAGGCCAACCATACTTATGGAGGTGATATGTTGTGTATGAGTCAAGGCCTCGCGTTGTTATTATTTCTTTGGGTAATTCATTATACAAGATATTGGAGGTAGCCCCACCTACCGCCACCTCTTTGATCACTACTAAGAAAGGTAGCAAGCTCATATCCCAGACTAGGAAATTCATTTTATGTTTGGTTCACTCCCAAAGTAAGGGAATATCGTCACCACATCCATGACCCTTGCAAAGGGTTCCTCCACGTAGCAGCAACAGCAAAGGGAGACGGTCATGAAAGAATACAGGAACATTTTCTCCTCACCCACAGGGTACCGTTGCACTATTAGATCAAGCATTCATTCGATTTGAATCCTAGAGCACCTCTACCCAACGAATGGATATATCGCCGCTCCATTCTGGAAAATGATAAGTACAAGCAGCGACATGATCAGCATCAGGTACCACACAAGTTTTAGTTGGGCAACAAAGTCCGGTTGCACTAGCAGAAAGAACGCCTTACAAGAGCCCATCAAAAGCTCTGAACACTCTGATGTGGTCCTTACACTATTACCAAGGCTGTGGGAAACAATTCTTTGGAGCACAACATTCCCTCATTCCTTCTCTTGCATCGAGTGTTCAATGTGGACCACCCCGACCATGCTTCCCACCATTAGTGGATACATCAGAGGTTGTAAAATAGCTCACCAGGGACCAAGTTCAGCAGATGTTTCCTCATCTCATGGAGGAACTCAATGAAATGGGGACCATTTCTTCCTAAGAGGGGAGGAATGATCCAGGTGGATGTTGGTGGCCACCCACCTATCCCACTTGGAACCCCACAACTGTCTCTTTCAGTTTTTTAGTTTCCTTAACTGTAGCACAGTCTACTATTTATCAGTTTTCGGGTCGTGAACTTCTGGAGCCGTTTTGAGGCCCTAAACAACGTTTTTTTGGAAAACTGGGAGCAACATGGGTCCTTGTACCAATATTTCTCTTCCCAAAGTTGTAGTCATCATATATATATTTCTAACGAGGTATTGTGCGCGTCAAACGGAGATCGTATGCCAAAGTTACGACCCCGGGAAGTTGATGTACCAATTTACCCAAACGGGGCCCACAGTTTGGCGTTTTATCTCCTAGGGTTAGGTTTTGGATGTTTAGGGTTTTCCATTTTTTCTCAACAATAAATAAGCCTTCGAGCCTCATTATAACACAGTTCAGAGGCATGTAGCTTCCTCATCTCTTCTCAGAGATAAGCTACCATCGCCCTAGCTGGTTTATTTCCATTTCTGTTTGTAAGCATATTTCAATTTTTTACATTAATGAAATGAAGCATTATTTCTATTACATCTTTGTATTTATGGTTATATCTGTAATTGGTTGTGTTCATGTTTAAATCCAGATCAGAAGAGGAGGAATAACATGTAGCATCTCAAAGGAGGAACATAGCAACAACTACAGTGATGAAGAGCCTCCATGAAGAAAATCCATTGGGTCTACTATAGCCAAGCTCTCATGCGTCCCCAAATACAACACCTTTAGAGTAAGGTGATTCATATAGGGGCAACAGGTTATGGTTCTCATTAATGGAGGATTCACTCATTATGTTACAGATGCATCTCTAGTCACTAGGAGACGTTTTTCTACAAAAGAGTTCGAGGTTTTTGAAGTAGAAGTGGTTGGAGGATAAAGGATGGCTTGTTTGAGGATGGTTCCTAAAATGGAGTTGAAGATGGGAAATTACACCCTAATGGTTGATTTGTATGTGGTAGAGCTTTTTGATAGAAATGGTGTGCTAGTGGTATGATGGCTCATTTCCATAAGGAGGTATTGGAATGATTATCGTACCATGGAAATGGAATGGGTCACACCAGAAAGAAAAAGGGTATGACTAAGAGGAATGGCCACCAATGATCCAAAGGTGGTCATGACTAAGAATATGGAAGTTATTTTTCACCATGGAGATATTACATGGGTTGCGCAGTGTATGATAACACAACAAAAGACATCAGATGGGGATCGACAATGCTCAACATATATATGGACCTTGTTGGATGAACACTAGAAGGGTTTTTAAGCTATCACTCCTGGTAAACCACCAGAAAGGGGTTTTGAACACACTATAGAATTAGAGGAGGGGTCAAATCCAATCATCACTACACCATTTAGGCACCCCAGGGGATTCAAGGAGGAGATCGAGAAGGCTATTAAGGAATTGTTGGATATGGGGCTTGTAAGGCTCAACACCAATCCATTCACATCCTCCATGGTATTAGTTAAAAAGAAGGATGGCACAATGAAGATGTAGATAAACTACAAATCCCTCAACAAGGATACTATTAAGAATATGTACCTAATACCAAGGATCGATTATCTCTTGGATTAACTACATAGCGCAATATACTTCTCCAAAATTGATTTGAGGTCAAGTTATCATCAGGTTCAAGAGCATAATATACAGAAGACAACTTTCAAATGCCACTTTCAACATTATGAATTTCTCATCATGCCATTTGGGTTGACAAATGCACCACCTAGCTTCCAGTCATGCAAGAATCATATATTTCGAAGGCAATTACAAGAGTTTTTGCTAGTTATCTTTGATGATATTCTCATTTATATAAAAATAAAGGAGCGTTATTGATTTTTTGTATCATCAAGAAGTATTCTCACATGTCAAGAGATCTCCTAAGTCGTCTTAGGAAAATTTCGAAAACTAAAACAAAATAAATTTTATTTTGGGCATCATGTAGGCTCAAGAAGTCAAGTTAGCCCCACCATGAAAGGGTGTGTCCCATGGTCAAATTCAAACTCATTTGAATTATATAAATACATCATGAACTACTCCACTTTGAGAAATTGGGATTGATCATACATTCTCTCTTCTATTCCAGCCACACATGTGAATTCAAAGAAGGAGATTTGGAGGTCTGATCGAGCTAGTCTCTTGACTATTTGACCGAGTTTTGACTTAGTTTGTAGAGCTATCATTTGACCAAATTTTACTGCACAACAGGAGGCCACATGTGTGAACTTTAACCGTAGATTTCTGACCATAATTGACCATTATACAAATTTGATTGTAGGAAGAGTTTATCACAAGTTTGACTGCAGTTTTGGTCGCAAGAGTCAACCACATGTTCGAGTTGATCGCAATAGCCAAGTTGACTAGATCAAAAGTTTGACCAAATTTGATTTCTTGGTTGGTTTGACTAGCATTGACTAGTTGGAACTTGACCAGGTTTGACTGATATTTGGACTTGGATTTTGGCACAAATTTCTAGAGAATGTGGAATAGAAACCTTACTGAGGAATAATTTCTCCTAGAAGAAAAGTTGTTGGATTTTCACCCAAGTTGGGGTTGCCCAGGGTAAATTTGTTCTCGATTATGCATGGTTGTCTCTTCATGTTCTTTACTTTTTTTGTTGGATTTACTCCTGAAATTTTCTATCTATAATTTCTCAATGGTATTAGTGACATAAAATTAAATGTTTGAAGATCATTAGGTTGTAATTATCAGATCAAATGATAGGTTTCTACTTTGAACTTTCTAGAAAATTAAGCATGGTATTAGAGCTTTATTCAAAGAGAAACCATTGAAGTCAGCTTAAGAGACAAATGTTCAGCAATTGGACTAGATTTTGATTTCTTGTCAATTGGTGCCAAGTCTCAAAACATAAGATAGTGCTACAAAATCCTTAGAAGAAAGTTACTATAAAGCCAAAGGGAGATGAGGAGAAAGCCTCCCTCACCTAAATTTATATCAAGCAAGAAGATAGCCTATCATAACACTTGTATCTTCTTTTAATATTGGTGCATTCATATTGGAGTCTTTATGCTTGTGTGGTACAAGTGTTGGAAGACCTGTGTTTTATAAACCCTCGAGATGACTTGGAGGTTACGACCTGTATTGAAGTCTTAAATGAGAAAGTCTTAGGGTTTGTGGGATGAAACCCTAGAGAAAGACTTGGAGTGTTGGATGCAAGTGGAGTTTGTGTGATGCATATTTGGTTTATCTCTTTGATACCGTGTGGAATGGCTTGGTGTTGATTCTAGCTTGTTGTTGAGCCTTTGGTGTGGCTAAATAGCTTGATGAATCCACAAAATGAAGAAACCTCGGCCCTTACGATTCATACAAGAAAAAAGGAAAGGAAAGTAGCATGCATCAAAAAACTTTGTTGAGGATTAGAATCCACCTCATAAGAAATCAAAGGAATCCAAGCTTGATGTGATTACAAATAAATTTCATTGATTTCTACAAGGAGGCAAGGATCAAGAGGGACTTGAAACTCCCTACAACCCTCAGTAGATTCTTCCTTAATCAAGAGATAATCACTTTGTATTTTTTTCTTTGAATATTTCTATTATGTTTATTTTTAAGGTCAACCTCTTTTCTTTGTTTTTTTTCTTGGTTATAATATTTACTTCCATGACCTCCCGAGTGGAGTTTTTGTAGAAATGAAGAATTATGGAGATTGACAAGGCAATGATTCATGTTGTAGATGGAAGCGTCAAGAAGTACCAAGCAAGGTTTGTGACAAGAGAGTTCTCCCAGATAGAGGGAGCGACTATGAGAAGAATTTTATTTCAGTCTCCAGATGGTCAGATTTTTGGGCTTAAGCATAGAATTAGCAAGAGTGATCGATGTTTGAGAGGGAGGATTGTACAAATTGTCAAGATATCTGAGACTGAAAGAGCATTCAGTTTTGATGGAGAAAACAGTTAGGCAGAATGGAAGGCGAAACTTTCTAGGGGGATGTCATAACTTTTTCAAATGCTCATAAAATAGGAGGTATGTAGGAGTTGTATGCATTTACTAAAGGGACTGTGTCAGACAATAGAAGGAATTTCTTATTTGAGAAAGGGAGAAACAATGGGAGAAGAACTTTCTTATGTGACGGAGGGAGTAGCGATGACATAAGGGTTTCCTTCCATGACAAAGGGAGCATCCACGACTACCATAAGAGGGTATGCTTCAGTGTCAAAGGGAGTTGGCCTCAAGTTTGAAATAAAGGATCTTTGCTAGATACAATATTTCTTGGGATTAGTGGTGTAGCAAAGACCTAATGAGATCTTCCTCGCGGGAAGTACATTGTCCATATTTTGAGAAGATTTTGTATGATGGGCTACAAGTCCATGGCTACATCTATGGTGACCAATCTAAAGAACTTGAGTGATTTCACTCCATATTTAGAGGTGTAGGGAGTGGATCAAATCATTGATTTACCTCGTTAACGCCATGCCTAATTTTTGCTTTGTAATGAGCACCTTGTGCCAGTTTATGGTTAAGCCAAGACATGTAAATTAGGTTGCATTAAAGCATGTGTTGTAATACCTATTTGGTATAGTTGCATATGGTTTAATAAATGTCTCAGGAGTTGAAGTGAGGTTGTAGGGTTATACAAATTCAGATTGATCAAGGAGTGCATAGGACATAAAAATCACCTCGAGGGTGCTACTTAACCTTGGATTAGCGATGATATCTTGGTTGGAAGGAAGCATATATTTGTCGCGCTCAGGACAACAAAAGCAGAGTATATCACAGCTAGTGTTGCAAGTCATGAAGCAACGTGGCTTCAAAAACTTCTTACAGAACTCTTTGATCAGGTCACATAATCCGAGACATGGTGCATAAATGAGTAGTGGAGCTCCAGTACATATCCACAGGCGAGCATATTTCTGACATTCTCACCAAGCCTCTGTTTAGAGCGAAATATGTATACTTCAGAGACAAGCTTGGCTTGATGGAAAATGCTTCCCTCGTTGAGAGGGAGAGATGATGTCTTCACAAGATTGGCACAGACCATCTCCTAAAACCATAAAGGACTTTGGTTATGTCATATGGATTTGACCAAGAGATATGGATACATTCACATGAGAGGCCAGAAGGACTTGGCTAGGTCATAAAGGACTTTGACCAAAGGTTGGTCCAAGGAAATGACAAGATTAGATAGGTCTTCTCCTGAGAAGCTAGAAGGACTATGTTGGGTCATAAAGGACTTTGACAAAGGAGATAGATGTAATTCATATGAGAAGTCATAAAGGACTTTAATTGGGCTAGTTAGCCAAGTGTGAATGGTCCAAGGACAAATTCTCTTCTGAGAAGCCAGAAGCCCTGCGCTGCCAGAAGAGCTTGGATGGGTCATAAAGGACTTTAACCAAGAGGAGATTCATAAATTTACCTAAAGATCCATATTAGACTTTGGAAAAGGTAAAAGTCCCATGAGAATCACATTACCCACTCCAGGATGGAGTGATTTATAGACGTGCATGTGAGTAGTTACATTTCCCACTCCAAGATGGAGTTATATATAGACATGCATCAACATGGCAAGCTCATGAAATTTTCTTATTGAAGGAGAAATTTTAGCTAAGAGGAAATCTACTATAACAGAGGAGAATACCTCCCTCGCTAAGAGGGAGTGTTTACTTTTTGTAGCATCGAGAAGTATTCCTGAATGCCAAGAGATCTCCTAACTCAGCTTAGCAAAATTGTGAAAACTAAAATAAAATAAATTTTATTTTGGGAATTAAGTAGGCTCAAGAAGTCAAGTCAAACCCACCATGAAAGGGTGCGTCCCTTGGCCAAATTCAAACTCATTTGAATTATATAAGTACATGATGTGCTACTTGAATTTGACCAATTTGGATTCATCATATATTCTCTCTTCTATTATAGCCACACATGCGGAGTTAAAGAAGAAGATTTGGAAGTTTGACCAAGCTAGTCTCTTGACTATTTAACAAAGTTTATAAAGTTTTCATTTGACCGAATTTGATTAAGCAACAGTGTTTTGGAGAATTTAGTATCTACGGATAAATACTAATTCCCTAGATAAGTAGTTGTATCTAGAACAACAGTTTAAAGTGTTTTAGACTTTTCCTATAAGCAATAGATAAGATGAGAAGATAGAAGGCCTATCTGTAGTTCCGCTTTCCTCTCGTCTCCCTTGTATCGATTCTGTCGCTCCTTCCCGTACTTAATCCGCTTGAGAAGTACCCTATAAACACAACAGAAGACAAAAATCGATCAAAGCATACGATCTATTGAATATAAGTGAAAGGAATCAGATACAATTCACACACATAAGCATTATGAAACAATACAAATATATGGAAAAAAGTTCAAACACTTTATTAGATAGAAAAAGGAATTACAACCATTGGTTACTGATTCAAAGCCATTCCTCCAGTGTGGATCCCATCCACATCACATCAAAATCATGACAAACTTGTAGCATTACAATACTTGCTTCAAAGCCAAATCTCATAACAGCATTATTTCCTTATAATTCAACATAATCCAGCCCCTGATCACTTAGATGAGTGGTCAATTTATAGGAAGATGAAATAGGTTTTTTCATTAATGGTGGCATTGAATGGCCTTCCATACTTAGAATTAGTTCCATGGAGGAAGGGATGAGAGGATAGGATGCACCTTAACTCATTCCTCATCCATTTTCGAGCTCATAGGAGTTGATAAGTGAGGGAACCTTCTAGATGACTCCAAAGATAAAAATATTCCCCAAACCCTATGTGAATTTCGCTCATTCTCGCCCAGCACAGGTGAAAGGAAGCATAAGTTCTCTGCAGAGCACCCTGGCAGTGGACTCAACTGCTCTGCAACGCACCCTCATAAGGGTTTACCTGCACTGGTTCCTCTAGAGGCTATTTCTGGATGTCATCAAGTCATGAAATTGTCTAGGAATGAGGAATTCAAAGGGGTGACTTGTTAAGGGCATGAAACAACTGAATTTAGGGTTTGATGAGCCCTAAAACACTTATCTGAATGTTGGGATTTGATGTGCCCAAATGAATCTGTAACAGCTGACCCCTAAAGCATGAAGTCGCAAAAATGCCAATGTCGAATGAAATGATTTACGATGTGATGAGGAGGTATCAAAGTGGAAGGTGACCTGCATCAATTACAATACATATATCATGATATTTGATTATACATGAATTGCTGAGGGAAGGCATACCCATGCTCAGCTCATAAACTTTCATTACATGTACATAAACAGTCATCTACAGATATAGACCCATGATCGGAATGACCATCAATGTAAAGCCATTGTACATATGATTTAGTACTCCTGACATCGCAGCCCTGATGGATAAAACTAGATCCGGGGTCTTCAATCTCGTTCAACTGTTCGCTCAAGTACGAGTCTAACCAAGTGAATATGTGATCTGAAGTCGAACATGGGAAGACACCATCTGATTACCAACCAATGATGTAAGTGGTTAACATATGCGAGAGAAATCATCGATAATGACAATTATCCTCAAGGTACTGCAGTACATTCTGCATGGTGTGAATGGATGATTTGATGTCGAACACCATACAAAGTATTTCGGTCGAAGGCCATTGATGTATGCCTATCGCCGGAAGCAAGAAACCTGTCATTGGTACATGCAAGCCTCAAGGTACTGAATGGGTGTTTCTAAGTTGACTTCTTGGATAATGAGCTAATGTCGACAAGAAGCGACTCATCACAGGAGGGCCTTGATGTATCCCACATCAACGACGCGAAATGAGTGTAGTGTTTTTAGAGATGGAATTTTACTGACGACACAAGGTTCAGGAATGGCGGTCATGAAAATGAAGGTTATGGTATTGCAAAGGATGAATTTTGACTAAATGACTTCTTTTTAACATGTCGGCGACACGAAAGTGAATTGGTATCATTAACCCAAAACAAAGTGATGGATGGTATGATACACCAACGGTGTGATAACCATCAAGCTAATAACCCAACCCAAATAGTCAAAGTGATGGAGTGAAAGTGTCATGTTCAAGAGCAACCTGCTACCATAAAATGGTTTTCCCCTTTTCCCATTTTCCCCAATCATTGCTGACCAGTACCTCTTTATTTTTATCAAGCTTGAGGATGATAACATATGTTTGTTGTATAATTTCACCCTTCGGGCGAATCCATCACTATTTGATGTTTTAACGAGTCTAGCGAAGGTGAAACTCGGTCTTGTCTAGATGGACAAGTTTTTCGCTATTTGATGTTTTAACGAGTTTAACGACAAAGATAACTTGGTCCTTTTCATGTTTAGAGAGTTTGAAAAGGGACAAAAAGAAAACTCCACAAGTTCTTTTTCGTAAATTAATCTCTCAAGCCCGAAAAAGCGTAAAATAATACAAGAGAGATATCGTTTCCAATCCGTTAACAAGTTGGAAAGGACAAATGCTCGGCAATCTTTTCATATTTAGAGAGTCTAAAAAGAGCTTAAAGAGAATTCCAATTTGAGGAACGAGTGGTGTCTAGGGTAGCAACTAGTTTCGGTGATGTTGGAACTTCTCAAAACATGTAGATTTATGTGAAGAGGCTGGCTAATAAGACCACTCATTGAAATTGTTCCTCAAAAAAGTAAAACAACCAAGTGAAAGCGTATGATCGGCCAAAAGGATGGTGGCAATGGGATGAAAACAATCAAGGTTCATCTGACGAAAGAGGCTGATAGAATGGCAATCACGAGGGTTAAAAATGAAAATGGGTTCATTTTTAGACAAGCTTGAACAATAAGGAACTATGCTTGGATTCAGTTTCATGTTTACACAAACTTGAAACGAAAAACTATGCTTGGATTCAGTTTTCATGCCCCCAGCATGATGAAAGGGAGAGTCTCTTGTAACCAAATGGAAGTCGCTGTGGTGAAGTAAGACGATTATCCAACACCTTTTTGCCTTCGTCCAAATAGGGACAAAGGTGAATCGGGTGATTCCCTTCACATAACCTACAGGGAAACTTAACTTTACCACTAGGTGCTCATATCCTTGGTTTCATTTTTTAACGCGGTTGACACAAGACAAGGCACTATCCTCAAGGACATGTTTCATTTTTTTAATAAGGTTGACACATTAAAAGAATTATCCTCATGGGAGCTGTTTAATTTTTTAATAAGGTTGACACAGTAGAAGAACTATCCTCATGTGACCTGTTTCAATTTTTTTAACGAGGTTGACACAAGACCAGAAACTGTCCTCGTATCCTTGGTTTCATTTTTAACGAGGTTGACACAACACAAAGAACTATCCTCGAATCCTTGGTTTCAATTTTTAACAAGGTTGACACAAGACAAGGAACTATCCTCATAGACATCGATCACAACTCATAAGAGGTCTTGAAAGAG
This sequence comes from Pinus tabuliformis, assembly GCA_031772625.1. Taxonomy (NCBI): domain Eukaryota; kingdom Viridiplantae; phylum Streptophyta; class Pinopsida; order Pinales; family Pinaceae; genus Pinus; species Pinus tabuliformis. The sequence goes on from CM062818.1 coordinate 1,874,398,722, forward strand.
AGATCTGGTTCCAATGCCCCTAGTACATGATGTACAACATCACTGAATTTTCAGTTGATGTAAGCATGGAACGGGTTGCCACATAATTAATCCGTGGCGGGGATGATACCATTGGTACAAAAGGACCATTTAGGGAAGATGGTTGACTGGAAGCCATATTTGGATCAGGAAATGAAAGCTGGTCAACGATGACAATCCTGCCTTCATGTGGGAAATAAATCACTCGAAAGAGTGTTGAAGCAATATCTCCCATGTCATAAATATAGTCGCACCCATCACTACCATCACGTTCAGATAAACAATTTTTCCTCCCAAAGTAATAGGTAACTGAGGCAGGATCCCTAATGGTTGACTGGTTTCTTTGTTAAAAGCCAACAGATTTTGGGTAACAAGTACAAGTGGCAACGAACCGAGTGCTTACCAAGAAATTGAGGAAAGGATACTCACTGATGCACCTTCATCTATAATAGTTCTGAGTACAATCATATTACAAACCTGTACTATGATCTGGAAATGCACATAAGAAGGAAGACGACATCCTATCAATGGATTCCAATCAAAGGAAGTGACCAGACTACTTGGAGGGGGTACCATAAAAACATGAGTATTATCCCCTTCTGTTATGAGAACGGGAGGATTTTCCTCCTGTCTTCATGGAATAAGAGGGTTGCCCCCAAGCTCATTTGAATCTGAAGAAACGAAAAGAACCTGAGTGGTATCATATGCACTCTCTTGGAGAAAGGTACGATCAACTGAAGGTGAAATTGGGTCAACTGTTTCCTCGACCTGTTGATTTGGGTTAGGTATAGACTCATAGGATTCACTTTCAAAGAGAGTGGGTTTGACCGACAGTTGATTTGAGTCAGTCACTTCATCAACTAGTGAAGGATTAAGGGAGAGTCTCCTGTAACCAGATGGAAGTCGCTGCAGTGAAGCATGATGGTTATCCAACACTTTTTTGGCTTCATCTAGATAGGGAGAAAGGTGAATGGAGTGATTCCCTTCACATAACCTACAAGGAAACTTAATTTTACCCTTCTTTCCATGAACTTTACTACTACTAGTTGATGGTGTGTCACCAGCATGATCTCAAAAAGTTGATGACACGGGATGTTGTGAACGAGAAGACCATTCTTCTAATATCTAAGGAATATCAGGACAATTTCAAAGAAGATGGTCTCCCACACAAAGTTTGCATGGATATCGAAATTTGTGAGGCTTGACGGACGGTTTCTCATCAGATGTTGCATTCAAAGCAATGGTTGTTTGGTTGCCCCTCTACTGAATTTTCTTCTTTTGCTTCTTCTTCCCTTTCTTCTTCTTCTTAGCCACCTGGTTACTAATACAATACTTTCACCAAGCGAAGAGGAAGAAGGGGAGGAAGAAACAACTGAGGAAGAAAGCAAAGGGTCAAATGTCGGATCAACGAGAGGTTGATTTTGTCCAGTTGGAGGTGCACTCGATTGCGAAGAAATCACTATATTTTGAACCAAAGAGGTTGAAAACAACCATACTAACAAACCAATGGTAAATCCCGGAAGGGACAATGTAGCCATATAAGGAGCACCAATATTTTCGAAAGGAGGAAAAGAACTAGGATTATCATCAAAAGGAATTCCTTGATCGGTGGAATCCGAAATTGTCACCATATGTTTCAACCTAAGGTCAACTAAGGAGTGAGCGTGGAGGATGTTATCCGCGGTCAATTAATTTGATTTTAATCAAAGTACCATAAAAAAAAAAGGGATAATCTAAGAAAAAGGTTTACCAAACAACTGTGAACTGCAGAATACCTCCTGGCGAACCGAGAAGTACGGGCAGGGAATCTCCGCGAATGTTGTGTTTGGTGTACATAGTTTACAAGGCGGCCGACTCGGTTACTTAAGGATGGATAACAACCTAGATTTGTCCTCCCATATATACTCGAAGGTACATGGAGGCCCAGCCCGTATAAGCGTTGTCTAAATCAAAACTGCATAGTGAGAGCATTCCCATATACTTTACGTACTATAACACCGCCCTATATGCCCGAAGGTACATGGACGAGCTACGATATACTCACGTACGTGGAATGAAGTATCACACTCGGGATGTATTGCAAACAAGTTAGCGACAACTGCTTTGTTTTACGATGTCGGAACACGTCTCTAGCCTAGAACCACTAAATTTTTTTCGTTAGGTGACAATGCTCCATTAGGTAAATTCAGATAAATTTTAAGTTGATCTTCTTTAGAATTTTCCTTTCAAGGTTCACCACATGATGTATTTTTGCAATTCCTAAAATGCAACTAATATGATAAGCATTATTTTCATTCAGTTGAACAATGAAAACCTTAGCTAGTAGGATAGAGAAATAAGATCTTTGACAAAGAGCAAAGAGAACATCTAATGCAATTTCCCTAGCTATTCCTTTCAAGCATTCACAAACTACAATATGAACGATGCAAGTTTTTTTTTTCGATTTCCTTAATGTGAATATGAACAAAAGGAAATATGCACATACAATCAATCAATCTTTAATAAGAACAAAGACTTTGACGACAATTCTGTTTCGAAGGAAAATAAGACTTTACGAAACTTTCTTTCGAACGAAGATTAATCAACCATATTCTAACTTTGACTATAGACTGAAAATGACAAAGAAAACATTAAAGAAACATTAATCAATCAAATCAAAGTAGGGCTAGACAAGGAGATAGAAATTTGTTCTCTGAGACATGACATTCATTGATCAATCAACAAGAAAACAAACAGAGAAAAGTTGGCAAAAACACATTCCAAAGGTGAAAATTTTCCCTAAGGTGGATCAGCGCAAGTCAAAGAGGGCCTAACTGCACTACAGAGCACTCTCTCTCACTCAAGGGTGCTCTGTAAAACACTGTCCCCTGACCAAGTCTGCATTGATTCCTGAGAGGCCACTCAAGAGTCATCTAACCTCAAATAAAAGCGCTGAAATAGAGTCAGTGAACACAAGTAAGGTCTACAAGAATGTCTTAGGATGTGAATAAGCTACTAGGAAAGGTGATAGTTCCCCAGTATGGTTGCCAATTTGTTTTGGAGAATTTAATATCTATGGATAAATACTAATTCCCTAGATAAGTAGTTGTATCTAGAAGAACAGTTTAAAGTGTTTTAGACTTTTCCTATAAGTAATAGATAATATGAGAAGACAGAAGGCCTACCTGTAGTTCCTCTTTCCTCTCGTCTCCGTTGTATAGATTCCGTTGCTCCTTCTCATACTTAATCTGCTTGAGAAGTAACCTGTAAACACAACAGAAAATAAAAAACGATCAAAACATACGATCTATTGAATATAAGTGAAAGGTATTAGATACAATTCACACACATAAGCATTATGAAACAATACAAACATATGGAAAAAGGTTCAAACACTTTATTAGATAGAATAAGGAATTACAACCATTGGTGTCTGATTCAAAGCCATTCCTCCAGCTTGGATCCCATCCAGATCACATCAAAATCATGACAAAATTGTAGCATTACAATACTTACTTCAAAGCCAAATCTCATAGCAGCATTATCTCCTTATAATTCAACATAATCCAGCCACAGGTTTGAGTCGATAGCAAGGGCCAAGTTGACTAGACTAAGAGTTTGACCAAATTTTATTTCTTGGCTAGTATGTCCAGTGTTGACTCGCTGGAATTTGACCAGGTTTGACTGGTATTTGGACTTGGATTTTGACATAGATTTCTAGAAAATTTGGAATTGTAAACCTTTTTGAAGAAATGTTGTTGTGTTTTCTCCCAATTTGGGGTTTCCCAGGATAAATTTGTTGTCTCTATTGGGCATGGCTATCTCTTCATGATATTTATTGTCTTTGCTACATTTATTATTGAAATTTTCTATGTATAATTGCACAATGATATCAATGTCATAAAATAAACTATTTGAAGATCATTAGCTAGGAATTATCAAATAAAAAGATTGGTTTCTACTTTGCACTTCGTAGAGAATTCAACAAGAACTCCAGGCACTTAGACGAAGTGTTGAGCATACTACAGGAGCAGACACTCTTTGCCAATAATTCCAAATGAAAATTTGGAATGACAAGGATTTTATACCTTGTGCACATCATTAGCACATGAGGAGTAGAAGTCCACCAAGAGAAGTTTTGAGGTATCATTAAGTGGCCAACACCCAAGAACCTTACAATGTTGAGAGGATTCATGGGGATATGCAATTATTATCAGCAATTTGTTAAAGGTTATTCTTAGATGGTGGCACCTCTAATAGATTTGACAAAAAAGGGGGATTTCACATGGATAGAAGAAGCTCGTCACATTGTTGAAAGGTGAAAGGAGGTAATGAGTTCTTGTCCATTTCTTGCACTCCCAGAATTATCACAACTTTTTGTTTTTGAGTGAGATGCTTCAAGGGAAGGCATAGGAGCAATATTGACGCGGGATGGTTATCTGGTCGCTTTCGAAAGTAGGAAGCTAAGGGATCCAGATTGGATCTACTCTATATATGAAAAGGCGATGTTGGCCATAATGCATGCACTTGTAAAGTTCAATAAGTACTTGGTGGGAGGAAGGTTTATGGTCAAAACATATCACAATAGCTTGAGATACTTTCTATAGAAAAACAATCTCAATGAGAGGCAACATAAATGGGTCAGCAAAATTCAAGCTATGATTTCGACAGTCAATATGTGAAGGGGAAGAAGAATGTGGTGGAATATGCACTCTCTAGGATGCCAACAATTTTCTCTCTCATTGATATCAAGAGTGATTGTAGGGAACTTCTACTAGTGGAGTACTCAATGAATAAGTTTGCATGTGAAATGATGGATGGAATAATACAAGATAGGTATAGGGTCATCAACGACATTATATATTACAAAAGAAGGATATTTTTTGTCCTTGAGTCACATTTCAGTGAGATGAGCATGGGGACCATGCATGACTCACCCCTAACTGGACAACACGGGTTCTTCAAAACATATAGCCAAGTACGAGAGATATTTGCGTTGAAATTCCTTAAAGGGGATGTTTGGAGACATGTAGTTGAATGTGCCTTCTTCTATCAAAATAAAATAGAGCAGACCCATCCAGCAGGACTACTATAATGACTACCTATCCTAGATAATAAAAAAATCAAAATGGGAGAGCATTTAAATGTATTTCATCAGAGGGCTTTCAAAGGTGAAAGTGAAGGATTGCATCTTCGTGGTGGTAAATAGATTAACAAAATTTTCCCATTTCCTGGCCATATCATCTAATTACTTAGTGGCATAGGTAGCAGAGACATTCTTTCAGGGGGTGTTCATGTTGTAAGGGGTCCCGAAGCACATTGTCAATGACAGAGATATCAAATTTCTTAGTGCATTTTGTTAGGAGCTATTTGGATTAGCTAGGATAAAGCTAACCCTAAGTACCAATTATCACCCATAGAAAGATGGCCAGACAGAAATAATCAATAAGTGGGTGGAAGGATACTTAAGGAACTATGTGGCAGGGCAACAGAAGACTTGGATCAGGTGGATGCACTTGGGTGAATACTATTATAACACCACCTACCATATGTTTATCAGGATGACTCCTTTCAAGGCATTGTATGAGTATGATGCTCCCACGTTCTTAGAAATGGCACTAGGAGACAACAAGGCACCAATTTCCAGGGATTCGTTGTAGGAGATTCAAGATATTCTTAAAATCCTCAAGGATAACATACAAGTAACACAAAATCAGTAAAAGATGTATGCAAACTGCCATAGGGTGGAGCGTAAATTTTAGGAGGGGTATGTTCTTTTCTTAAGACTTCATCCATACATGAAATCATCCTTGAATATTATTAGTTCTTAGAAATTGAAACCATGATTATATGCGACTTACAAGGAGATTAAGAAGATTGGGGAGGTTGCTTAGGAATTAGAATTGCAGAAGATAGCACGATCCACAATGTTTTCCACATGTATTGCCTTGAAAAGGTACTTGGATGACAAGTTAGAGCCACAACATAGCGTCCACCTGTTGATGATTGTTTAAGTTTGAAAGACTCTAACAAACCAACTCCTCGAATCTCGTTATCACAATGAGATAATGAGATAGTGTGCTCAAAATTTACAACTAAAGGTTTATGTATTTTGTATTTTATGCTTTTCTTTATGTATTTTGTGGTGCATAAATAAACAAAAGAAAATTTACATTAGAAAGTAGAGTATAAATATTCACATAAAAATAACGTCATTCACAGCTGAAAAGTGATAAACAAGTGTAAAGTAACTGAAAATATGAATCAAATTTAAACTATGTAGCGAGCTAGTTAGAATATGGGATGGAAGGCCCTAGATTCTATAGAGCATAAGTTGTTATATATGACAGAACATAAAGAGATTTTTTGAAGCATAAATAATAAAACAGAGATATGCAAAACAATAAAATTATAATAAATAATGGTTGATTTTGTTAACGATGAAGAGTACAGTCAAGTCTTGAAAGGAAATCTTCTACGAAAGCTTATGACCAATATTATTAAAAACTACTGCAATGCAAAACAAAACATATACAATAGCTCAGGGACAAGCCAAAATGATAGCAAATTAAAATCCTTCGTACAAGTGTAAGTATCGATAAATTGATTTCTAAAACATGGAAAGTTGTTGGCACTAATAAAAATAACTAGACCTTCAAACAACAACAAATAAATCAAAAAGGCTCAAGATGCCTAAATATATCCTTATAAATATTGATGGAATTGCTTAATTTTTCGCCCCTTGGAAGGATAAGACGGTTGTCACCATCAGGATTAGCCTCTAACTTGTAAGAAATTAAATTTTGAGGAGAAATTACAACCAACAAACCTTATAGCATAACTCTCTTCACAGTTCTCCCTCTTTGCCTTCATAGATCCTTCCTCCTTTTAAAGGTTTCCAAATCAATTTTGGAGGTTTCTTCAAATAAAAGATTGGATTTAATTTGTTTCTAATCTGACTGAATCAAAATTAGAAGGGGGGATGTTCTAAAGGGAACGGTCAATGAAAATTAATTTATGAAAAATTTTCTCAAATTATGATCTTGACTCTAATAGGTGGGACCCTTTCCTTATTCAAATAGGTTTTATCATCTTAGTCACCATACATATATAAACAAGAATTTGCATCATCACATGTGATTTGTCTCATATAACTTGCAATCATTACTAATGATAATAAACTACATCATATAAAAGCATAATAATATCCCATATACGGCCAAAATATGTGCCGCATTATCATTTCCGCATCAAAGCATCGTCAAACAAACTAAACCTTTGTTCCTCCCATCATTCCTTGTTTCTTTGTTATTCATGCATATCCAATGTGGCACCACAGTAAATAAAGTGTTGTATATAAACAAAGTTATAATTAGTTCCCTCCAAAAATGAATTATCATAAGTATCTATATATAAATGTAGTATCAAGTATCCAACCAAAAGAAGAAATATCAACCTCATAAATAAATATGTCAATAGTAAATATTGTTCAAAACCATACCAAAAACACGTTGTAAACACCAAAACTAACGTCCCTACTTGTGAGATGGATCGGGTTCAGCTTGTTATATGTTCCCACTCTTGGTGGGTTCTAGGAAAAGTCCACAAAGCAAAAGCTCCTTGTACCAAAGTTATTTTAGTTACAAGAGAATTAGAGACTCCACTAGGGATCAAACCCAGAATCTCTAGTTTCGTTGGGGATTGAACCCAGATAAATCTAGTCACATTTCTGATTATATGCATGAGTGGAGGAGATGCAAGAGGTTAGTTAAAACCAAACTTCCTGATGGAATTCTTAAAATTTGGTTTACCCTATCCTTGCTTCCACCTATAGCCAAGGATGCCCCTATGGTTGGGGAGGCTACAAAGGAGCAAGTTATTTTACATGCTCAACATCCAGATTTAATTTATTCTCAATTGGGCACTTGATATGATGTCATTCCCAATGCTCCTTGACCTTTGACTAATCCACAACAACTTAAGCCAATACCACACTATAATGGTGTCATAGGTTCCATTTCCTCTGATGTTGTGAGCTAGTTAGTTGCTTAAGTAGAGAAATCTATCATTACATCTCAAGCCCCAGCAAGTGCATCTAGTTGTCAACAAGCACAATAATCTGAGCAAAACCAAGGTTTTCACATTGAAGTTCACAACACCAAATAATCCTCAGCAACCCGACAAGGAAAAGAAAAGAAACAAACAAAATAATAACTTTAAACTTGCTTAGGAAACTACTCAAAACCAACACAACAATGGTGGGGGCATAATTGAGAAATGTCATAAGGCTAAATTTCCTTGTAATATTTGTTGGGGAGATCATTTGACTCACAAGTTCTTGTGTATGGATGAAGTGCATCGTCTTCTTGCACCATTAGTATCCACCTAGTAGTCGGTCGTTTTGAATCATTTGTTCCCCGCCCAACCACAACAACAAATGGTTGGACAAGCTTCTCCACCTCTGCTAGGGGGAATGGGGGGGCATAATCTTCCCACAAGATGTGTGCCTATACATGTTTTTACTAAAAAAGTTAACTTGTCTACGAGAGCTAAGTCTCACAACGTTCCTGAGTCAAGTTTTGCTTCCAAGGAATCGGTCATCCCTATTGTACCCTCTAGATCTTTCATACCATATAATCCTTTGGAGCTAGTATATTTCCCACCTAAGGGTATTCTTCATAAGTCAACATACAACCCTAATGCATGGGATGGTTAACATTGTAGTATTGTTGAAAATTTAGCCCAAGCACCTTGTGTCATGTCTTCTCTAGAGGTTTTGCATAGCTATCCTACACAATGAAAATACTTGTTGATTTCTATCGAATGGGGTTGACCCCTTAGAATCAATTTTTATTACGTTTGATGTTGACGTTCCTCATTTTAGACTCACTCATCAAATCACTTTCTATATATAGATGTGCATCTTCTATTTATACGTACACCACAATCTTATCTACGAACGGTCTTAAAATTGTATTATGGCCACATCACGATGAATCTCTTGGTTCTCCAACACTTGTTAAGTAAAGTACAACTCTTCAAGCCTTTGATGCTCATACCTTTGTGCCTCAAGGTGATATTCCTTCATTTTCCTTCTAGCTAGAGGGAAAACTCATGCACATAGATGTTGAAGTTGTTGATACTCCCTTAGATTATAATGTACTTCTTAGCCATAGTTCGTTTTATGCCATGACCACTATCATGTCCTTGGTGTTCCATGTGCTTCACTTCCTTGTGAAGGCAAGATTATCACAATTTATTAGTTAGACTATTGCATGCCATTATTCAAATATACCACTACGGGCACTTTGTGCCATTCGTTGGAGATAGCCCGTCGGCTTATGAGAGTGTTGGTGTAGGACTGTTTAAAAACCCATTACTTATCAACGTCTTTTCTTTAACCCCACTCGATGCTCATTCTTCTTCATTCACTCCTACACGTGTGATCTCTTCCATCACCAGTGGAACCCATCGGTCTCCCGAACCCTAGGTGGTGCCTTCTTCTTTAGGAGTAGACCTGTATGGTGAGCATATGTTTCCTTTAGTAGAAGTGATTGTACCTTTGGTAGTCCTGTCAGCACCTCCTAGCACTGATCGGAAACTTCATCCCAATATAGAATATGATCAAGATACATTTCCCACACAAGCCATGACTCCACCTATTCCATGTGACTCCCTTGACAACAAGTCTCCTTCTTGACAATTCATCTTAGAGGTCATGGATTCACTTATTAATCCCAAGGATACTATGGCTTTTGATGACTTTATTCTCCTTGAACAAGAATTGGTAGAGATTGAAAAGTTAATCTTGAATTGGGCCAAGGGTCATTTTATCGACCATCCATGGAAGTTCCAACCTTCCATGGAAGTTCCAACCTTCAACCAAGTCAAGTTATAGGCTTCTAATACTGAACTTGTTAATGAATTGTAAAAGGTAGAGACTCTCGTTAACAAGTGCTTTGCACCCCTTTATGCCGTCATAACTATTGGAAAGGAGCTACATTAGCTCATGAGACCAATCAAATTTTATGTCCTCGGGTCATTCCTGATAACAATATGGTACTAGGATTTCCCTACCATCATCAACCTTTAGGAATTTGGAATTCAACTCTCTATTCCATTGCCTCATCATGGTGTGCCATATGTTACCCGTTACCCACCAAAAGTGGATAACCCTAGGAGACTGTTTCTCTTATCCATCTCTTCCAACCAGCAGCCAACATCCCTTGACAACCACTTTGCAGTTGATGTGATCTGACTTTATCTCTGCCACTTGAATCAGTTGGATGTTTCCTCGCCCATTTGTCAAGGTGACATGTTAGAAGGTGGGAAATCCAACAACAAAGGGTATTTTTTTCACTGTGCAATCAGGTGTTTATGTTTTCTTCATTTGGGCACTTGGACATGGATTATTGGGTGACTTGGAAGAATGAATGCCTTTGACTGTGGTTTTTACCCTCACCTTAAATGGAGGTTTTATCTTCAGTCCTAGTCTCGTGGGATCTCCCCTATTGGCCCATGGATTTAGGAAGGGCACTACTTGGAAACCCCCAATTTTGGTAACGTGGTCTTATTTTCCCGTTCCATATTTTTCACTCCCCTTCACACATTACAAGCCATATTCCACCATTTCCCTTCTCTGGGTCTGCATGACCACTTGGTCCATAGGATACTGACATACCCCCTCCCCTTGTCCACATATTTGGGTCAGGTCTGGAAATGTTGCCCTGAAGGTTGATGGAACTAAAAGAAAGTTAAAAGCATATCATGGCCATGAGCAAGAAACAAAGAAATAGAAAATCATAAAATCCAAAAGATGGCCAGGACATTAATAATAACATGTGAGAAAAATACAAGCATGAGCTCTACCCCTCATCATTATGGTCATCACCCTAGTTTCAAGGGTCACTTATTTCCTCATCACATCATTGGCAGAACCCATGCATGTCCCAACTCCTAATGGGCGATGAACAACCCCACCTTAAGGGGGTAATAATTGTATAGAGAATTTTTTTCGAAAGAAACACATTGAAGATTTTGGTCAACGCATTTCGAACCAGCAAGTGTGGTTCATCTTCAGGACACTCGCTAGTTCGAAACGCATCAACCAAAATCTTCAATGTGATTTCTTCCGAAAAAAATCTCTATATAGTATTATATGGATCACAGAAGCTTGAATTCAAATATCACTACCCTGCACGGGGGGGTAATAATTGTTATACATCATTTACAACATGTTGTTATTTCCTAGAGCTTTGAGCAGTAATACAAAGAAAAATCAAGAAAAAAAAAATGTAAATAAATAAGTGTGGAAAAACAAAGGGTGAGGTAACACATATAACCATGATTGCTCCCTCCGCACATTTGTACACACAATATGTGGACTACCTCACTATTTATATCCTTGTACCCATGGCAATTGGATCAAGGATCCCTTCATCCCCAATTTATTCCATCATTATTCACATAACACCTATTGATTGAAGGACGTATTAGGGAAATGTCTTTCCCTTAGGGGTTGCAAACACCTAATAGGATCATTTATTGGCCCCTCCTACCTAGGGTGGTAAAACTATTAGGCGATCAAAGCCCTAAATTTAGAATAGAGGCCCCATATGAAGTTTCAATTTTCCCTTGATTAACAAGTTTGGTCCACTTAGATGCACTAATGGTTAATTTTACCTAATGGTGAAGGTGCAACATTGGACAGTGTGTGATTGGAAAGTCGTTTTCATCAAGGGTTGGGAAACTTAACTAGGGCCTAAGTCCACTTGAGGAGCATATGAAACCTAAACATGAAGCATTGAGATCCATGGGACTCCTAACACTTGCGGAACATCATTCCATTCCATGGGCACCTACAACACCGCAACAATCTGCACTTTCCCCCACATTATTCATGAGATAATGCACATAGACTAGCATGTGCCCAACCGTCTTAGTAGTATGTACAGGTTGTGGCAGCTAATCTAATGTCCAGATGCACCCCTTGATAGATGGGAGGGATAGCACCATACTCTAAGCCCTCAACATTGGACCAAAACCAACCTATTCTATCATTAGGAGATCCATTCTGTACCCCAAACACAAAACTGCGGCTCGTAGGATGATTTGCATGGAGATTGAAGGGACTACCCCTAGATCGTGATTTATGGAACACTCTGCAAACAACTTGGCACTAGAGGAGGAGCCTAACACATGCCCTAAAGGGTCTATGCAGCCATGAGATCATCATTTCAGCCTCCTTTGTGGGCTAATTCTTATGTTTCCCATTGGCTATGAGGTTCGCTTGTAACCTCAATTAGTTTTTCCTATTATTTTACAACTAAGAGAGGATGTTAGGCTAATTTAGAGTTCATCAGACATGTATAAATAAGAAAGAGATCATTTTATACTCTCATCATAATCACACTTGGGGAATTCATACCTTTTAAGAATTCAGACTTATTTCTTTATTGCGTGTTGGAGTATCTTGGATGCATTTCGATGTTTGGTATCTAATTTGATTTTATCCGTGGAGCCACTTCATGGATAATGGATGGATATAATACATGTTTCCATGTAAGTTCTTGATGGTGATGAAATTTTCTCTTGAAATTGTCTAATCTATGGAATTGTTGCTTCTAAAATATGCTAAATTGTGCACTAAGCGTTGAAAATTAATTTTGAAATGTTTTCTAGTTGAGTATTGCATATGTTATTCATTGTATGACATGTAATGAATGTTCTTAGTGGAGGAATTCCTTAAAGTCTACATCAAACTCCATTCTCTTTTGAAGTAGGTAAATGTTAGAAATTAGTACCTAGGGCATTGATTTTTAGCCTCTATAACAGCCCTAGTAAAAATTCCATGTAATAAAAGTTAAAAACAATAACCAGGAACGAATGGGACACTTATTCCAAGTTGAATGTTGGGCAAGACATCCTAAGGGGTGTTCAGTTGGTTGTTTATGGCTAAGGAAATTAGCAAATGCAATGGCTAAGCATTAAAAGGAAAAAAGGCATTTTTGGCACATTTATTTATGAAAATAACAGAAATTAGGAGAAAAAGGAGGTGAAAGATCACAGGTTGCATGTGAAAAGGAAAATGAAGGAAAATAATGGAAAATGAATAAAATAAAGGCCTCATTCATAGAAAGGCTTCTGAGGATCAGTTGGTAACCTTTTGCTCGGTTCATTTTTGGAGCTCTCTCATTATTCTCTCTCTCTCTCTCTCATACTCTTGGAGATTGTTGTGGCCAGCAACAACCCCCCTTATTATTTAGTTTTATTACTAATACTAAATAAGTGGGGACCCTTATTCAAAAAAAATTTAAAATAAATTAGTGCTTGTATTCCCTTTTTGAATAAAACCTACTATCATAAACTTAGGAGAATACCCAAAAATCATAAAAAGACTTAAGTTTTATGATAAGCGTCGCATCGCAAAAAGGTAATGGATGCCTTCCTACAAGCGGAATCCTAAGATTGCAAAATCGCGATGCGAAATCACGCATCAAAAGACCCTCATCGCATCGCATGCCTCAAATATCACTTAAGCTTAAATGCCTCAAGCCGCCGATATGCGATGGCGCATTTCACAAATCGCATTTCGTAGAAAAACACATTGTAATGGATGATTGCCACACGCAACGAATCTGCGACATTGCGAAGCAAATCGCAAAATCGCCTTATCACAGATCTACATGGCTCGTTGTTCGAAAAAGCTTTTTCCATAAACCGGTGCCTAGCTATGTGCATTAATGATAATTAATGAGTTAGTTGGCAATCATTAATGAAATATGGTTTTGATCTGATCGAAGAGCCATTTCACATAGGGTGATATATTTTATATGTTTTCGATATTTAAAGCTTTCTCGTCTCCTTTTTCTTATGATTACTCTTGCCTCATTTGTAAACTGCAGGAGCGAAGAGCAGAGAAGTGTACATAGCAATGTTCAGGATATTATGGAAAAGAAAGTAAAGGCTCCGAGTTTTGAAGAGAAAGAAATGACGCCCTTATACACAGACACCACCTGTAACAGAGATTCTGGTATTACTACTTGGGAAGGCATGTACAGTCTACTCGAGGAAGAAAATCCCAGGGTAATGGATGTTACAGCTACTGCTGGCTCACACGGGTCATATGAGGCATCTATTACAGAACTAGCATGTTCGTTCTTGCACCGGATAATGGCAAGGCCCAAAATTCTTCCATACATGGACACGATCAAACGGGTACTGGATAAGGTTGAGATAACAGACCGACAGTTTAAGACTCAGAGCCAAGAACGTACGAAGTCGTTCTTTCCACAAAATTTAAGGTTTATATCCTTTAACAAAAGGCGCGCAAGAGGCGAAAAATGGCACCAGGCAAGCCCAAATCGAGAAACGGAGGCAGTATTGCCAGGCAAAACCCCTGGAGAAGGGAAGCCTCTAATCGCTCAGTCGCCTGTAAGCCCGGAAATTTGTAGGAAAAAGTGCTAAAGGCGAAAGGCAAAACTTGAACTCAAAAACCAATGGTATTTATCAGGGATATCCTCAAGTGGTATGTAAATATCTACCAAATGTACAACATCTACAGACAAGTTGGAGACAGAAGGCTCAAGAAAAAGCAGAGTCCATCAAAAGGTTAACCAAGTTGAGTTGGGATTCTTACTTAACGTACTTGGTAAAACCACACAGCCAGTGCATGACTCTCAAATGTATCATTAATTATGTCGAGAAGATGGTGCCAGCTCTTGTCGATTCCGTTTTCGTAGGACAGCTAAAGTCGGAAGTCGGCCAGCCAACTCTCCTCAAGCAAATGCAGAACGCTTGCGACTACAAGGAACAGATACATAGATAGTTAGTTGTCAGTTTTAGTTTTAGATTCAATTTTAATTTTAGTTTTTCTTTATTTTTGCCTAAAATGAGGAGGTCATTTAAACCGTATCCTACATTTTTGTAATAAACTATTTTTAGATTTAGCTAGTAGTATTTAAACCCTTCTCATGCATTTAGAGAAAGGTCCTGAAATTTATCCAAAACTTGTCCTCAGAACATGCACTTCTGCACCCTCCGAGGAGGTTTTGATTAATGAATGGAACAAGATTTATTTGCTACTGAAATTGCACTTTTGTACTCTTAGTAGATGTTGAATTAAGGAAAGATAAATCGTTATCACTAGAGCTCATGAGTAGAACTTGTTATAAATGGTACTTTTATCTCTTAACAAATTCTGCTTATGTGTTATGGTGATATTCATGTTCAGTTATTTATGTATGAATGTTTAAATGCTTGAGTTATCATTTGGCACTTCTGTATGGTGATAGCCATTTATTTATGCTTAATATATGAGTGACTTATTATGCGATATGTTTTTCACAACTGTTCAGCTAACTTTTTATACGAAACAGTTCATCTTTATTGAATTCTTTTCTTATAGCGATTGAATGATCTTTATTACCAATTGCTGTAGAAACTATTTTAGATCGCATAATTGAAAGATCAAATCCCGAGGTAGTTTTAGAATTAGATATTTTTGTTTATTAGAATACAATTGCATGTCGTTAAATTAGACTTAGAATAAAAGCATTTTACTTAGAAGTTATTAGAAAGGAAATATCAATTCTCAACACACACACACATAAATTGGGAAACTAGTCCCATATCCCCAGTCGGACCCACTACACCAAACGGAAAAGGAGCTGCTAACCAAGGTTCGGACCGGGTGGATATCCCCCTTGTTGTAGAGTTGATTTTCGGGGCTTCAACATATTTGGCGCTAAAAGGAGGGCCCCCAACTATGAATGGCAAGTAAATCTAAATCTAAATACCATTCTGAGAGTAAATTGCCCTCACCATCTCCCCTGACTTCTCCATCACATTTAGAATCTTTAAATCTTGAGCGAGAAGTTGATAGAACAACAACCACTGCCACAAACTCGAATATTTCAGAGAAATATACTATTGAACCTCCTGAAGTTGAATCATTGATCCATAAACTTCAGCGATTTTCAATATCTTCTCAAAAATCTGAAAAATCTCAAGGTAGTGTGGCTTCGCAATATAACCCTTCTCATCCCCTTACCAGAATGCAGAGTGAAAAATTTGGTATCGAACCAACTGAATTACCTCTACCTACAAAGAAGAGAGCAAGGAAATCACCTAAAGGGTCTGATAGTGAGACTCTTTCATCATCATCATCCATCTCAACCTCTCCACCACGAAGTCAACCATCCACTCCTCCACTTCAAATTATCATCCACCAGACCACTGGAACTTCGACATCTCCTTCTCAATCATTTGGAACTGTAATATCCTCATCTTCCCAACTGCAAGGATTATCTTCTGCGCTTTCCTCTGTTAGTAGTTCAACGATGGCCCAAACTCCATGGAATAACCCAGGGGCAGTCTTAATGCCTGCGCCCTTGAGTCAATTACCGGCCCATCCCGAAAAATGGCTGCCTAAGTTTAATCCTGAAGCAGGCATGCTAGCAGAAGAACACATAAACAACTTTATGTTATCCATAAATCTCAATGGGGTTACTAATGAAGACGTTGTCATTCGGCTCTTTCCTTACACTTTGCAAGGAGCAGCCGGATCATGGTATTTCTCATTACCATCCGGATCTATCACTAGTTGGGATATTTTCCAAGAACAATTCTTGACTAAGTTCGGTGATGATAGGTCCACTGCGACACTGATCAATGACCTGTCTAACCTTAGGGCTGAATCAAGGGAACCTATCAAAGATTTTAACTCGTGTTTTAATAAACTTTTGAACAAAATTCCTACCGCCTCCAAGCCTAGCGAAGAAGTTCGAAGTGAATGGTACATATCTGCTCTACCATCAAACATAGCAATCTTCGTTGATAGAGCTAACAAAACAACTTTAGCTGACAATATGAAGGAAGCAATAGCGATAGAGAAACGTATCATAGCTTTAGAAAAGAAAAACATCGTTGATGAACATAAATCTAAGAAGGTTACTTTTAAAGAAGATCCAAAAAAAAATAGTCCAAAGACCCATTTGATTTAGAGGGATTACAGAAAGTTTTGAAAACCATGTCTAATGAAATGGTTGACATAAAGAAACAAGTAACAGAGACTTCTTCTAAAAATCCTTACAAGCCTTATAGAAGAAATCCTTCAACTGATTCAAAGCCTCCCAATGCTATTACTAATGCTGAATCAGAAGAAGAAGAAGAGGAAATTTCCAACGAAGAGCCTACTGATGAAGAAGAAGTTGTAGAAGTACAGGGAATGTGGGATTTTATCCTCCCAAACGAAGAGGATCAAGAGGCATCACTAGTCAGTACTAGAAGTAGAAATCAGCTCGATCCTCCTCAACCTATTCCTAAGCCAAAGAGCGCAAGCTCAATGACTAAGGATAAAGTCGCAAGAAAGAAAACGTCACCCAAAGCAACACAAATGAGCCCAGTCCAAACAGATTCACCAACTCCATCTAAAACATTGATTGTTTCTGATGAGAAGGAATATAATATCATAGAAGACATGAAGAAGACTAGTGCTAACATCACTTTTTATGAATTGAGGAAGTTAAAACATCAACAAAAGCTCCTTTTGAAAGAATTACACGCAATACTAGTTGCACCTCTGCATGCTGCTGTAATCGCGCAAGCTTCCCATGAGATGGGAAGACCTCCAAATACTGTGACTAGTAAAGTTAATCCTAACGACATCGCTCTAATTGGAGGAAGGTCAAGATCTCATACTCTGCCATTTCTCCTTATGAAGTTTTCAATAAAAAATTGCATAATTGTTTAGTTGATTCAGGAGGTTCATCCAATATCTTACCTAAATCAATATGTGCAAAGTTGAACGTTCAACCCCAAAAATCTGCAGTGCGCATAGTTGAGCTGGACCGGTCGCAGGTTGAAGTAATCGGAAAACTAAATCATGTTACCATAAGGTTGTCATCTAATCCAAAGGTATGTCAAGTTATCGATATTTTAGTTGCAGACATTCCAAAATTCTATGGCTTAATTCTTAGCAGGGATTGGTCTGAAAAGCTTCATAGATATTTTGCAACCGATTGCTCGCATATGTGACTCTCTTACAATGGCAAACCAAATCAAATAAAGGTTGAACGAGAAAGACATCAAAAATACATAGTAACAGAATTGGAAGAAAAAATGAACCTGTAGCATACAACAACAATATAATAGGCAACTATTCTGCTAATTCTTTCTTAGGAAATTTCAATGCTCATACTTCACCTTATTTAGAACATTCTGTTTTATCTCAAGTAGAAAACTTTTCTCAAACAGATAGTTCTAAATGTGTTAATTTCATAGATAATCCTGTAAATAAATCTTTAATTTGGAAGTTATTTTTTGACGGTTCTAAGTCTAATGATGGAGAAGGAGCAGGATGTGTATTAGTTAGTCCAGAGGGAAACAAAATTATGTTAACTTGCAGACTCGAGTTCGATTGTACCAATAATACTGCAGAATATGAGGCTTTAATCCAAGGATTATACAAAGCAATCGGACTAGATATCAAGTATCTACAAGTTTTTGGAGATTCCAAGATTGTAATTAGACATGTACGAAATATTATACATTGTCTATCAAGTCATTTAAAGCATTATCAATCTTTAGTACAAGATCTGACTGAACATTTTATAACATTCAATATTTTATCAATTTCCAGACTCTAAAATGCTAGTGCTGATCTCTTGGCAAGCATAGCTTCCAAGATCATTTCTTCGGAAGACTTTAGCCCGGATAGATTCTCAATTGAATTAATTTTTAGACCCTCGATTCCTGATAACATTACCAATTGGAGAATTTTTAACGATGATCCTGATATTGTAAGCTTCCTCACATCAGAGGGATCTTACAATAATCAGATTATAGATGAAGACCAACATGACAAACAATTGCAACAAGATAGCACTAATAATGTTATGCCAAAATCAGTAGTCAAATTGGAAGACTTATACGATTTGAAAGACCGATTCAAAAGATCTACCAATTCAAAACTTCAAAGTTCAACTCTAAACTATGAATTAGTAAATCTAGGAACTGATACCAAGCCACAAAATATCAATCTAGGTCTTGGCCTGGCCCCTGAAGAAAGATTAGCATACGTTCGTCTCTTGAAACAATACAAAAGTGTCTTTGCCTGGAACTATGATGAACTTAAGACTTACGACACTTCTATCATTCAGCATACGATCCCAATGATAGACGATAAAAAACTTGTCCAACAAAAGCTGAGGAAAATCCACCCTAATTTAGAAAATCAGATTAAATCTGAGCTCAATAAATTATTGAAAGCCAAAATCATTTTTCTCGTTCGACATTCTAAATGGGTTTCCAATATGGTTCCCGTTAGAAAGAAAAACGGAGATATTAGAATTTGCATTGACTTTCGAAATCTTAACAAAGCCTGCCAAAAGGATAATTTTCCTTTGCCTCCCATGGAGCAAATATTACAAGCAGTTGCAGGATCAGAATTAATGTCCTTTTTGGATGGTTTCTCCGGCTACAACCAAGTTTTGGTCCACCCTGATGATCAATTAAAGACTACATTCAAAACCAAATGGGGCACTTATGCATATCAAAAGATGCCCTTTGGTCTGATTAATGTTGGCGCCACATTTCAAAGGGCCATGGACATCGCATTTAAGGGATTAGTAAACAAATCAGTAGTAATCTACTTAGATGATATAACTGTATATTCCAAGAAACGAGGTAATCATCTCAGAGATTTGAAACAAATCTTCCAACATTGCCAAAGGTACGGAATTTCACTTAATCCAAAAAAGTCCTTTTTTGCATTAAGTGAAGGAAAACTTCTTGGATTTATAGTGTCAAAATCTGGAATCCATATTGATCCCGACAGAATCAAGGAGATTTCCGAAATACCCTTGCCTCACAACAAGAAAGCTATGCAATCCTTCCTTGGCCAAATTAATTTTGTAAAGAGATTTGTTCCAGACTTCTCAAGGATCGTATCTCCCTTACAAGCAATGATAAAAAGATTTCAGTCTTTAAATGGAGCCAAGATGAATATGAAGCATTCAATCTGATTAAAGAAGCGATTGTTAACACCCCATATTTAGCCACTCCAAATTTCTCTGATCCTTTCATTTTATATACATTTGCCTCTGATAGATCATATGTTGCGATAGTCACTCAAGAAAATCAAGATAAGACGGAAGCCTCAATTGCCTTTTTCAATTCAAATCTACAAGGCGCTGAATTAAATTATTTAGACGTCGAGAAACAAGCTTATGCTGTTTTCAAAGAAATCAAACATTTCAGACCCTTTCTGCTTAAAACCCATACAAAAATCATAGTATTGTTTTCAGCGGTAAGAAATCTCTTAGTACAAAAAGACGTGGGTGAGAAAAGAGCCAATTGGGTCATTGCTTTACAAGAATACGACGTCGAAATTAAACCAGCAAATATTATAAAAGGTCAAGGCTTTTGTAAAATGCTGGTTGGAGCATCGCTTATTTCCGAAATACCGTCTTCAGAAGTACAAATGTATGAGGTAAGCCTAAACGATATTGAATCATTGTACGTTGATATCATATTTTATCTAAAGAACGGATATGCTCCTTCAAACTTAGATTATACAAAGAAAAGAGCCCTAAGGTTGAAGGCTAAGCAATATCAACTCGTAAACGATGTACTTTTTAGGATAAATTATGATTTTGTTCTCCTTCGATGTCTTGAGAAAGCTGAAGCTGAAAAAGTGTTGTAGGAACTCCACGATGGACCAACAGGTGGACATTATGTTGGAGATGCTACCGCACATAAAATCCTGCGTGTAGGATATTATTGGCCTACACTATTCAAAGACGCACATAGCTACATAATGAAATGTCAAGTTTGTCAAACTGCTGCTGGGAGACAAAAGAAACCATCATTGCCTTTGCAACCAATCAACATTGAGCAGCCTTTTGATCAATGGGGATTGGATATAATAGCTGAGATCGTTCCTCACTCTTCTAAATAGCATAAATATATCCTTACAGCTATAGATCATTTTACTAAATGGTTAGAAGCAGTTCCTCTCAAGACAGCTAATGCCGAACACATCATTGATTTCATAGATCAGTTCATAATCACCAGGTTTGGTTTACCCTCTGCATTAATGTTTGATAATGCATCGTATTTTTCTGGCAATGCTATGACTGAATTTGCGCTCAAAAGAAGTTTTAAGCTTAAATACTCTGCCAATTATTATCTGCAAGGGAACAGGTTAGTTGAATCCACAAATAAAAACTTAATCAGAATCATTAAGCGAACCATTGATCAAACTCATAAAAATTGGCACAAATCCTTAATATATGCTCTATGGGCAGACCGAATAACGCAGAAAGCCTCCATTGGAGCTTCTCCCTTTAATTTGGTTTATGGGAAAGAAGTGGTCCTTCCAACTCATCTAGCGATTCCTTCATTTGCCTTAGTTCAATTTATCGACGAAACACCAACCTCTTCCTTACAACTAAGGCAACTGCAAATCCTTAAGCTAGAAGAGCAACGAGAACAGGCTAAAATAACTCATGCTCATCACCAAGCATTAGTAAAAGCTTCTTTTGATTCAAACATGATATCCAGAAAGGACTTTCAGATTGGAGATCTAGTTTTAAAATGGGATAAGGCCCATGAGGAAAAGGGCAAACATACGAAATTTCAACGAATGTGGCTTGGCCCTTTCCAAATTGCAGAAATCATAGGTCCATCTACCTTTATGTTACAGGATTTAACAGGAAAAAGAGAATCTTTACCTGTTAACGGACAAATCCTCAAAAAATACTTTCCATAGGAGATCATTCTTCTATTTTTGTAAATTAGTTTTTCCTTTATTTTGATAATAAACCAATTGTAAATGGTTACATTTGGAATTCACGAAAAAGACTAGAATTTCTTTTAAATTTTGTTTTTTCGCTTGTATAAATAGGACTGATTTAGAAAATTGAACATTATTATTGAAAGATACAGTCAAAGGGCTATAAGCTTGAAAATGATACTAGTTTCAACTTTGTAAATTTTGATAAAAAATGACCTTTAGTTGGAATTTGTTTTATATCAGTCAAATGAAAAGTATCAATAACAAAACGAAGATTCTTTGTAGAAAGGCTCTTTCCAAAAACTCTACCATTGTCGTCCAGAGCTAATCTTAAGGAAACAATGACTTCCTCCCCACCTAGGGAATTACGAGCTTCAAGGAATAATCCAGCAATACACTTTAACTTAAAGAATAAGAGGTCTCATCACGAGCCGACTTATCATGATCATAGATATTATAGCTTGCTGACTTTGCCAAAATTGCATACCACAACAGGCAATGATTCGAGATTATTGTAATCAAAAGACAAGGGGTCTCATCACGAGCCAGCTTGTTCAGCAAAGTTATAAATCAAGTGAACGGCACTGTCATAATTTGGCTACCAAACCAAGGCATTGTTCTTTAAGGATTAAAAGAAAATAAAAGCAATAAGTGTGAATATGGATTTCCCTTTGAAAATCGTATATTTCTCTAAGTAGGATACAGGATCATTACTCAGTAACAGGTAATCCTGTCGAGGCTATAAACGCCTGCTGGCAGCAAAGGCTCTACCTACGACAAATGAGCATATTTAAAATTGATTTACAGAGAAACCTTTTTTTTTATCTTTATAAACTAAGTAGTGACTGATGTAGATACAATGACTAACTCTAGGAAGTAAATAACCAAAGTTGACATAGAAGAAACGAATTATCATTGACAGTTAAAGCATGGTGTACTTTATCTTTCTATAATAATGTTTGATTTTCTGGAAAATTTTATGTTTTTAAAGTTTAGAAAATTCAAAAAAAAAAAAACAGAAATAACTGGTTTTTCCAAGTGAATCGCCAATTGTTGTGGCCAGCAACAACCCCCCTTCTTATTTAGTTTTATTACTAATACTAAATAAGTAGGGACCCTTATTCAAAAAAAATTAAAAAAAAATTAGTTCTTGTATTCCCTTTTTAAATAAAACCTACTATCATAAACTTAGAAGAATACCCGAAAATCTTAAAAAGACTTAAGTTTTATGATAAGCGTTGCATCGCAAAAAGGTAATGGATGCCTTCCTACAAGCGGAATCCTAAGATTGCAAAATCGCGATGCGAAATCACGCATCAAAAGACCCTCATCGCATCGCATGCCTCAAATATCACTTAAGCTTAAATGCCTCAAACCGCCGATATGCGATGGCGCATCTCGCAAATCGCATTTCGCAGAAAAACACATTGTAATGGATGATTTCCACACGCAACGAATCTGTGATATTGCGAAGAAAATCACAAAATCGCCTTATTGCAGATCTACAGGGCTCGTTGTTCGAAAAAGATTTTTCCATAAACCGATGCCCAGTTATGCGCGTTAATGATAATTAATGAGTTAGTTGGCAATCATTAATGAAATATGGTTTTGATCTTATCGAAGAGCCATTTCACGTAGGGTGATATATTTTATATGTTTTCGGCATTTAAAGCTTTCCCATCACCTTTTTCTTATCATTACTCTTGCCTCATTTGTAAACTGCAGGAGCGAAGCATAGAGAAGTGTACATAGCAGTGTTCATAATATTATGGGAAAGAACGGAAAGGATCCGAGTTCTGAAGAGAAAGAAATGATGCCCTTATACACAGACACCACCTGAAACAGAGATGCCAGTATTACTACTTGGGAAGGCATGTACAGTCTACTCGAGGAAGAAAACTCCAGGGTAATGGAGGTTACAGCTACTGCTAACTCACACGGGTCATCTGAGGCGTCTATTACAGAACTAACATGTTCGTTCTTGCACCGGATAATGGCGAGGCCCAAAATTCTTCCATACACGGACACGATCAAACGGGTACTGGATAAGGCTGAGATAACAGACCGACAGTTTAAGACTCAGAGCCAAGAACGTACGAAGTCGTTCTTTCCACAAAATTTAAGGTTTATATCCTCTAACAAAAGGCACGCAAGAGGCAAAAAATAGCACCAGGGAAGCCCGGATCGAGAAACGGAGGCAGTTTCCAATGCGATTAGTGCTAATCGTGCATCGCCAGGCAAAACCCCTCGAGAAGGGAAGCCTCTAATCGCTCAGTCGCCTGTAAGCCCGAAAATTTGTAGGAAAAAGTGCTAAAGGCGAAAGGCAAAACTTGAACTCAAAAACCAATGGTATTTATCAAAGATATCCTCAAGTGGTATGTAAATATCTACCAAATGTACAACATCTACAAACACGCTGGAGACAGAAGGCTCAAGAAAAAGTAGAGTCCATCAAAAGGTTAACCAAGTTGAATTTGGATTCTTACTGAACGTACTTGGTAAAAACCACACAGCCAGTGCATGACTCTCAAATGTATCATTAATTCTGCCGAGAAGATGGCGCCAACTCTTGTCGATTCCGTTTTCGCAGGACAGCTAAAATTGGAAGTCGGCCAGCCAACTCTCCTCAAGCAAATGCAGAACGCTTGCGACTACAAGGAACAGATACATAGATAGTTAGTTGTCAGTTTTAGTTTTAGATTCAGTTTTAGTTTAAGTTTTGCTTTATTTTTGCCTAAAATGAGGACGGTCATTTAAACCGTATCCTACATTTTTGTAATAAACTATTTTTAGATTTAGCTAGTAGTATTTAAACCCTTCTCATGCATTTGGAGAAAGGTCCTGAAATTTATCAAAAACTTGTCCTCAGAAAATGCACTTCTGCACCCTCCGAGGAGGTTTTGATTAATGAATAGAACAAGATTTATCTGCTACTGAAATTGCACTTTTGTACTCTTAGTAGATGTTGAATTAAGAAGAGATAAATCGTTATCACTGGAGCTCATGAGTAAAACTCGTTATAAATGGTACATTTATCTCTTAACAAATTCTGCTTATGTGTTATGGTGATATTCATGTTCAGTTATTTATGTATGAATGTTTAAATGCTTGAGTTATCATTTGGCACTTCTTTACGGTGATAGCCATTTATTTATGCTTAATATATGAGTGACTTATTATGCGATATGTTTTTCACAACTGTTCGCCTAAATTTTTATACGAAACAGTTCATCTTTGTTGAATTCTTTTCTTATAGTGATTGAATGATCTTTATTACCAATTGTTGTAGAAACTATTTTAGATCGCATAATTGAAAGATCAAATCCCGGGGTAGTTTTATAATTAGATATTTATGTTTATTAGGATACAATTGCATGTCGTTAAATTAGACTTAGAATAAAATCATTTTACTTAGAAATTATTAGAAAGGAAATATCAATTCTCAACACACACCCACATAAATTGGGAAACTAATCCCATATCCCCAATCGGACCTACTACACCAAACGGAAAAGGAGCTGCTAACAAAGGTCCGGACCGGGTGGGTATCCCCCTTGTTGTAGACCCAATTTTCGGCGCTTCAACAGAGACTTGGAGTTTTTTTGGAGCACTCTTGGAGGGTGTGTCATACTTGGATTCTTGGAGCAAGAAGGCAAAAGAAGAGCAAAAAAGCGCAAGAGGGCGTCGAAATCAGCAACTACATCAGATTTGTTTGCAGGGATCGAGTTGCATGTATGTTTCCTTCACTAACTTTGGCATGCATGGCATATGCATGAGGTTTGTTGGTTGTGATTTGTCATTGGCATGGAGGATGGTTAGGAATGACAACGGATTGCCTAGCCTTGCCATTTCCTAGATAGCCATGGTGATTATGGTTTATTTCCTTCTTGTGTTTTTGGTTGGTTCTCATCTTTCCTTAGCTCGAGTTGAGTTACTAGTCTCGTAGCCGAGTTGGCCAAATGCTCTAGAGCCATGGATGGCTAGGATAGAGACCAATCTAATGATGGTTTTGTGATGTCTGACCTCGAGGTGGAATCATTGTTTGATGGGTTTAAGTTGATGGCCTCTGGAAGCCCTGGATGGTTTTTTATTGATGTATTCTATGAGATCTCACATTCATGCTTGGAATATGCCATGAGGGTGAATGGCTGAAGAGATATTTGGCTCAGCCATTCTATAGTCGGGTGGAACATGGAAGTCCCATCCCAGGTTTGGATTTTGCATCATAAACAAAAGGTTATTTATCCTTATATTTCTATGAGCATTTTGATGGATTGTACGTGGTTTATATGATTGTACTTTCATAAGTATTTTTGTCCCTATTATATTGGTTATATATGTGTTTTATGACAGGAGCCATGTATGACTTCCCTCATGTTTTTACTTGTAATTGAATAATCAATGTATCTATGTCCTAATGGATGGAATGGCAATTGATGTGTTGAGGCATCAATGATTCTTAGCAATTCTGAGCTAAGTATGAAACCCTTATGCTCAAAATTTTTAATTACACTTTTTAGATTACACATTTGCAATTTGTTTGACAAAATGTCTATCGTGGCTAATAGGGGTCCAGTCAAGGTCTTAAACAAGTATTTGCTTTAGTACTGTCATTTCCATGTTAATATATTGATCTGAAGAGATGGTTCAATTCTGGGCAGTGACCTAGGCTCTGGGCCTGAAAAAGTGGCTCAAATCTCGGAGTCGTTGACATATCACTCACTATTTTGGTCTCTGGTTGCTGGCAGGAAAGCTTATGAGAGCCACTTTGAGTTGTTGGTCACACTCATGCCTATAGCATGGGAGCGATTGAGCATCAAATCGTCCAAAAGATCAGTGGGACCCTAAGGCAAGTTGTCTAAAGTATTGGGTTGGTGCATGAGGGTCTTGTAGCTAATAATTAATGTTTGTATGGCATGTTTCCGTTGATCCATTTCCTTAACGTGACTTGGGAAGTCAAATCATATCATAGTGGCCTCTCGTCACATGTTTACCCCGGCTGGCCGGTTTCTTGGTTAGATGTGGGAGGAGGGTGTTACAGAGTGGTATCAAAGCATGGTTCACCCCTCGGACTGGATGGGCTATGTGTTGGTCATGCATGCATGTCAGTTGCATGTGTGTCTCGCACCCTTTCATTCCATGTGCTTGTGGTATTTGCATGATGTTGTCCATGATTGCAGTTATGTTGTCATGTGAGATTTGAGGTGTTATTGTGGAATGCCTTGTTGTGAGTGTGTAACTAGTTACATGTCGATTTATGTCGCTTACATGTATCATTGTGGTATGCTTGGTTACATTCTTGCATGTTTGGTTATATTATTGTATTCTTAGTTGCATGTATCATTCCTGCAAGTTTGATTTCAAGAATTTTCCGTCCGTGCTCGATCATACGTGTTTATGCATATGTGTGGATGGTTATGCATCGTTAATGCATGTTCATGTTTGCATGTGATAAAGTGTATAATGACGTAATGATGGTTGTTGTCATGCATGAGTTCATGGTGTGTGTTGTTGTTGTGGTCATGCATCGATGACTCACCCTAGCTAGAATGATGGTTGCATGGGCATATGCTTATGTTTTATGTTTCTATACGTTGTCATGATTATGTTATACATGTATCATGTTGATTTGTTGATCTTGCAGACAAGGCATCCTCCCCAGGTTATACTAAGGTACGTTGGTTTATTGTGATTTGGTTTAGTTGACATGATATAGCTTGCAGGAAGAAATATCAAATGGCTAGAAAGATGGTTGATTACAAAGACTCTCCCTATGAATCTGAAGAGCAATATGGTGCTGGGAATTCTTCCGACTTGGTAGTGACACTGAGAAGCTTAAAGGAAGAGATAAGGAGTTGCAAGGCAGATAATGACAGAATCATATAGTCACAGGAAAAGTTAACAGAGGTAAATGTAGTCATACTTCAGATCTTGTCAGATTTGTGTTGGGCGCGAGATCCCCCAAGGAAAGTTTTGGGGCTTAAAGCCTAGATTTTGGCTAAAAAGTGGAATTCGATGTAAAGACTTTGCATTTTGTGGGTGCGGAAAGCGAAGTTATAAATGACTCATAGGGTTGTCCACCCTCAATTTTGTAATGTAATGTCAGCTTTAGAGATCTACCCATGGTCCACAGACCATGGGATTGTATAAATAGAGCGAGGCTCTAAGTAGTTGAAAGAATCTAATTTTAAGTAGTGATCATGGAATAGAAGCATAGTAGAAGATCTAAGTGTAAAGTTGAGTCTTTGGGTCGTAGAGTAGGAGAAGTCTCTGCAACTGAGTGCGCAGAGGCCTAGTAGTCTACAACTGAGTACGCAGACTCTTGCAACTGAGTGCGCAGGGCAGGTCGAGTCTGTAACTATTGAAGCATTAATAAAGAGAAGTTTTACATCAATTTTGTGCATTTATTCCCTGTTTTCTATATCGAATATATTGGGTATAAATTTCATTTATGTTGTCTATACGGTGCGCGAACATATATAACTCTATAGATTAATTAAATGTGAGTTAAAGTATCTGGTTACACAAAGTTGACTAACATCTATAAGAGGATAATTAAGATACATGGTGTAACTTGGGGAAATAGCGCAGGGCGCTGCCATAGCAGTGCGTAATCACCTCAGCCACCTGGTTAGGTTTGTGCAAAGGACAATTATAACAGATCACGAAAGTATCACAGGTCAGAACAGTGCGTGAAGTAACCTGCGTGAAGGTAGGCACAGTTCGACTAAATCGACCCCTCAAACATCTCAAGGGTGCCGAAACTTGGTTCCAACATCCCCCCATACTACTTCAAGTGAGACTTCAGTCCGCGCACCGCGGCTGATGCCGAAAGGGTCAGTAGTGTAGGGATTTGTTTCGTTAATTAACTCTGAACATGGGTCAAGCCCCATCAAACCAACAAATGGTTCCATTGTCAGGACCAGAATCTGCTTAGAGATGTCTGATGTTGTATCATTGGAATCCAACTAAGAAGGAAATTGAAGGCTGCTTGGACAAAAGAATTCATGAGTTTGCAGCGCAGAAGAACAGGAACTCACGACTTACAAAAGAAGAGTGGTTAGACTACTACCTATACATAGAGATCCACGAAATCTTCTTCGCACCTTTTCCTACTAAGATGTACAAGTGGATGGCGAAGTTAGCAGATAGCCAAAGAAGGTGGAAACTAGACAATCCTATTGTTTGGACCCCTGAGTTAATGCGAAGGTTGGAAGCATCGGAGGATAAGATCACGCATGCCATTGATCACTGGTTCAATAGAATTATAGGAGTATTCAATACTAAGTTACGGTTGACACCTCAGTGAGCTACAGCGAGGCAGAGCGACGTTTTATCAAGGGACCACGAGGTAAGTACATAAAGTCCCTGAATACTTGGATTAAAATGTTATTGTGTGAAAAGAGGGTTATGCAACTACCATGATTTTCGGGGCTACACGAAGTGGAAAAACTTACAGGAACGAACGAAATAAGGGACCAGAAACTAGCCCCTTGATTTCACCTCCGCAAGGGGACGAGGAAGAACTCGCGAAGGTCTCGCCGTGAAGTGCAATCCATCTGATAAAGCAAAGAATTCTACGAATACCACCCCCACCCACACCGCCACCAACTTCACCACCTTCACCTCCATCTTCACCTGTACCACCTCCGCCACCACCACGAATCAATATGGCAAGCACGATAAAGTTGCCTGTGTTCAAGGGATTGGGAAATGAGGATCCAAACCAATTTTGGTTCGTGGTAAGAGCTGTATGGGAAGTGCAGCGAGTTACATATGACAATATAAAGAAAGCGACACTAGTTAGCGCCCTGTAGGACCGCGCGTTGACTGGTATATTAAGCACTCCAATAATAATCCAAATGCGGGAATCGTGGATATCAAAGCAGCCCTAAACAGAGAATTTAGCAGGTCGAAGTCTAAAGCACAGTCGATCATTGGATTCAAAGAAATCACGATGCTACCAGGCGAGACTCCTTGGGAGTTGTATCAGAGGTTGAAGTGTAAGATTCGCGAAGCTAATGTGAATCTAACGGATGGACAACATCACGAATGGTTTGTAGCATCTCTAATGCCACATTTAAGGAGCGTGCCATCGCAATAGAAGTTAACGACTCAGGCAGACGCCTTAGAGATCGCAATGAGCAGGATCCTAACTTAGGAGTGCAACAGATCCACGCGCAGTTGAAGAATTTATGCTTGGAGATGCAGAGTCTGAAACAGGACAAAACAACTCAACTAGACGTGCGCGAAAAGGTGTGGTGCGTAAAATGCAAAGGTCAAGGTCATGGTAAGGGCCATTGCCCGGTGTTCGCAAATTACCTCGCGGGAGGAGGACCAATGTCGTTAAGGCTGGAAGCACAAGCAGGACCTAGCACAACACCTGCCTTGTGCTATGCGATTTGTCAAATAGGTGGAAAACACGCTACGGACAACTGTCATTTGTTACAAAGGTATACAAAAAATTCGCAACAATTGTTCTGTAACTTTTGTAGGTCGGTGGAACGCGATGAGCGCACTTGTAGGAGCTATAAGTTGATGATGGATAGAACTCCCACGTACAAAGTTCAGGCCGAATCGTGGCCCCTAGACCAGAATGCAGGAGTGGTTCGAACAAGATTTCAAGGGTGCAGACGAGGCCGAGGCGGAGGAGGACCTGGAAGAGGTCACGGTTAGTTGATATGCTACAATTGCGAAGAGCCAGGACATTATGCCTGCGATTGTACGAATCCAACGCAGTCATTGTGTTTATATTGCACCTTGTTTGATCATGAGACGGAAGATTATCCTACGCTGATAGCTAAGATATGTGACAAAGGAGCACTACCGCCTCCCCCGACTCAAAACTTGTAGATGATGAGGTCTGAGCTACGGGAGAAAGATCCAAATGTGAACATTGTGCTCCGAAGTGGAATCGCGACAAGAGATAACAAAGGCAAACAACCGGAGAATAGTACTTGGGTTCACAAAGCCCCGACAAAGGAAGCGAAGTTTGACTTGGAGTGCGCTCAGGAAACTTTCATGGAAGCTAAGAAGAGCTTTGTGGGGACCTCCACTTCAGGAAGCAAAGATAGACTGGAGTCGGAGATGAATCCATCCATGCTCATAACGTTCTTGGAAACATGTATGAAGTTACTGTGTGATAGTAAAGATGTAAAAGGATTACAGGAACTCATTAACATATGTGTTGGAACCGCGCCAGGAGAACCACGCGTAGTCCGGAAGATTGGAAAGCATAAGACAAGAACAGGAAGAGAAATGAGGTTGACCACGCAAATTGGAGAATAAAAAATGGACCAAGTAATTTTGGATTTAGGGTCGGATGTGAACGTTTTGTCGAAGCAGACATAGGAGCGAATGGGGAGACCTACACTACAATGGTCTCCTATTCAGTTGCGAATGGCGAACCAGCAGAAGATAATACCCATGGGGTGATTGTAGGGAATCACTGTGGATATTGAGGAGCAAGCGCGCTAACAAAATTTGAAGTGATAGAGATTGTTGATGACAGCAATCCCTACCCCGCGCTCCGAGGAATTGATTGGGCCACTGACATGAACGGGGTGATTAATCTGAAGAAGCGCAAGATGATTTTTGAAAATAAGTCACTGCGCGTAGTTATACCTCTGGACCCTGCTGAAGGATCGCGCTATACAGAGCCAGTGCGCAACTATGAGAGTGATGATAATTTGGACTGCATCTATAAGATAACAGCGCGAAACCGAGACTGGGTGAATCCCACTTCGGATGGACAGCTTGCATGGGAGCGCGAGAGCTCCTATACTTCGAATTCTGATGAGGAAACAAAGCGATGGCAGAATCGCTTACATGAGGTGACTACACTGAATTGCAATATGATGACAAGTTCGTTGCGCTGTGTATCGACAGAAGTAAGGGACCTGCCTACTTATGATGGCTTAAGTGAGGTAGATACCTTATTGAATAAATTTGAAAAGGAGGTGCCGAAAAAGCAACGCTTCCGAGCTTTGAATTTGGTACTGCGCGCTACGCCCGCGAGGTGGTGGGGTACGCACAAAGGGAGATTTGATGACTAGCGCGAATGTAGAAGGATGATGCGCACACAGTTTGGGAAGCCTAGAGTGCGATTGACAGATAAATACAATGGGCAGGATAATCCATGCACACATCTAGCCAGATGGATGCCGACATATATGCGAATACGCATGAACTCCGCGCTGAGAGGTATGGTCAATAAGCATGTGTTGGGGGACAAATGTGCAGTTGGCTCTTAAGGTTGGACGAACAGTATGTGCGAAGAACTATTGCGCAGAAGGTTATCCACGTGGAAGCATTTGACAAGGTGTGCAACATAGAAACACGCAGCAAAGTGGTTGGGACCTACACGTACCCGGACAAATGCCTTTTCGGTTGGTCGATAGAGTAGAAGTCGTAATGCATATGGAGTCTATCATGTCTAGTCCGTGCATAGTGGCGCTCACAAGGGTTACGGACTGCGGAGCCCTAAAAGAAAGGCTCGCGCAATTGGAAGAGCTCGAAGAAGAACGTTTGGGACTCGATGAAGAGATCTAGCAAGGTGATCTTAGGCTCCAAGAACTCATGAATGAAAGAGTTCGAATGAGGGAGAAAAGCACCATGGTGGAAGCAGAAGTCAAGAAGCTTGAGGAAGGAATAAAGAAGGACTTTCTTAGCAGAAATATTGTGGTGATAGAGCAGGATGAGCTCGAGTACATTGAAATACTTGGTGACTACAACCAAGAGTTTATCAGTTTGATGCATTGGATGGTGTCGTATGTTATTAAGGAACTCACAGATAGTGGCGCGGTGCAGTTGGAGAAGTTAAATGGCGAACTCTTCCCAGGAAAAGTAAATGGTAGTCAGTTAAAGCCTTACACAAGTGGCCCGACCATTTGACTAGCCATGGGAAGCATAGTCTTAGCGCTCCAGGCAGTTGAAAGGAGGCGTGGGACTATAAACTACTATGCCTGAGAGCTGCGCGATGTCAGGACTGCGCGCAGTAGCGAGGTGTCACAGGGTCCGCGATAGCGCAAGGGTAGCTACGCTGCTGCGCGGGTTGGCTGGAAAGTGACCGTTATAGTCACTATTCACGATGTGATGCTTGGTTTGAGACCAAATGGAGTGGGCAGCAGGCATTTAAGGCGAACTTTATGGGCTAGATTTGGGAAAATCTGCCGCCAAGGGAGCATTAATGGACCGAAAGTGGGGGGAACGGTCGAATTCAAATTCAAAAAGCGCTATAAAGTGCAAAGGGCTGCCCAGCAAACAACACTTGGAAATTTGAGAATTGAGCTATTGCATGCCCAGAGATTCATGAACCCCGATTTGTTTAATATTTTGAAGTCGAAGGCATTGTTTGAGCACTTACCTAAGCCGTTGAGAGAATTGTGGAATAGCAATATGGCCACGCCAGAGGAAGCCATGGATATTGGAGAGATGACTGCTGAGGAGGCCGCGCAGGCCATAACAGTAGGAGAAGCCCCAAAAAGCGTCGGGATAGTCGCAGAAATCCCTAAATCGCTGCACACACCGAGACCCAAGAAAGATAAGCAGCCTATGGTATCGGTGTGCGTGTCCCCTAGGAATCTGTTAAGGACGAGGCTCACCATGGAAGAAAAGGGGAAGGCGATCAATTTGGAAGCCGATGAGGAGGAAGAAGACTTCGAAGAAATCCTGGTAGAGGAGGAGGACGAAGAAATGGAGGAAGAAACCCAGGGTGCAGACCCTCTGACCAGGTTGCCCGCGTATGTTCCTCCGCGGAAGGGGAAAGCAAGGGTGCCCAAGGACCTAGATGAGAGAAAGAGCTCTCTACAGACTCCGCTGCTACCTGATAATATCGTTTTTCATGGGCGCACTTAGGACGGGTTCCGGTTCTAAAATTTGAAGACTAGGATCTCGCGGACCACGAGAAATTCCCACATTTGGCAACCGTGAAGCTAATGTGGCCAAAGAAAAAGACAGTGGTAGGAGTCATAAAGTTGGAGCCGCATAAGTGGTTGCGAGGAGTAGAGAAAACAGGATTGTTAAACCTGCTCTGGGTGCCGCATTACCATTGTGCCCCAATGACTATTTTCGTCATCAGGCAGCTGCTCTGCCTGGTGCATGATGGGTGTTTGTGGCTGGAGGAGCCCATCCCCATCATGGACCACCTAATTCACAAAATTACCCGGCTCCCTTGCGAAGGGGAGGATCCAGCGAACATATCTGAGGGTAAAAGTGATGATTTAGCCATCACGGAGGCCATGGAGAAGAAGTTCAAGCTGGAGAAGAAAGAGAGAGGGTACGCGATCTCCGATATCAGTAACGTTGCAGTCAAAGTCACGACGCAGATATTACCCAGGAAAGTTATGCAAAAATGTCGCGCGGATGAGGTGCCGCGCCGGTGGTTGCACTTGTGTCTCGCAGTGAGTAGAGGGGGTCCAGTTTAACTAGGCGAATTACTTGTGCAGGGAGTTCCTGGAAAAATTTCACGAGGCACAGGAACAGGGGAAGACTTTCCACTATGCATGGCTTCTACTATCCATAGTGTTGGTGACTTGGGAATTGCCTGAAGATAGCCAGTTCCCCACAATTGCGCAGGATCTTCCGGAGGCAGCGAAGTACGCTTCACTGTGGGCAACTAAAGACGCGTAGAGGATTAGAGGCACCGAGATATTTTGGGTGTTCATGGAGATGAACATCAGAATGGGGATTAACTGAAAGCCACGATTATCGCCCACTATCTAAACAGTCTGCAGAGCTTCATGGAGTTCAAGGCGGCCTTTCATCACGTGTACATCACCGCAAGGAAGGACCCTGTGAAGGCATGGAAGGAGCTACCTTATCTGGCAACGGACGATGTCATATTTGTCGTGCTTGAGTCATGGCCGGCGAAGTGGCGTGCTCCCGCCAGCTCCGCAGTGGAAGCAGAGAAATCTACTGCACATAAGAAAAAGGAGGAGGAAAAAGTGTGGATGGCCCAGTTGGGAGAGAAGAGGAGGAACGAAGCAACAGCAGCCAAGGCGCAGGAGGTGCGCGACACTGCGAAGGCAGCAGAAGAGCAACAGAGGGCAGCTGAGAAGGACCGTGAGGGAGAAAAGTCGCCTTCGCCCGCACAGGAGAAAAATCCAGAGGAAGATGGCGTGGACGCGCAGACAGCGCCCACACAACTAAAGCGATAGCGCCCGAGAGAGAAGGTGGGGCCGTGGAAGAAGTTGAAAGCCTCCAAGACTTATTTCGACCCGATCACCCTCACTGAGGGGGATCTCCATGACATAGGGGAGATGGTGTGAGACGTCACCGCGGAGGCCCTCCAACAGTTCGCAGAGGAAAACCAGATAGTGTTGGGGGCCCTCCGGACACAGATACAAGAGTTGCAGGTGTGCACTCCTCAGGCTGATACTCTATCGACCAGCCTCACAGTAGGCACGGTCGCAGCTAAGGAAATGTTGTGCGCCCGCATGACCAACACCATAATGCTGCCAGAGGGCGCACTGGTTACAGAAAATGAGGCCGACAGGCCTATGGTTAGTGCACTGAAGGGAGTTGGGATAAACATGGTTGCGCTCCCTCGAGAGACGCTCTATGTTCTGCAAGATGGAGTGACTGCAGAACTGCGGGCCAGGGAGGGCCGCGCGCTCCAGGTGATGAGCGAGCAACGAATTAATATTGAACAAGTTGTGACATAGAACAGACAACTAGTGCAGGTGGTTGAGGAATCCTGCCAGATGGTCCCTAAGTTGGCCATCCCAGCAGAGGAACCAGCGGAGGCGCGCATCCAGAGACTAGCAGCAGGGGTGCGCGAGGCAAAAGAAGAAATGGCTAAGGTTCAGCTGCAGCTGAAACTTCAAATAGCTGAGCTACAATTGAAGGCATAGCCTTCAACTTTGCCTGAGGTGAAGGAACAGCGCGCCAGCGCCATTACAGCAGGAATAGCGGAGATCAGCAATGCAATGAAGGACTACACCAAACTGTTTGAAGAGTCGTTCGAGGTCCTCACCACTCTGCAGGAGGACCCGAACATACAGCGCTTAGAAACAAAGGCACGCGAGCTGCAGCAACAATACGATGAAATAAAAGTGACCACGCAGACGGTGGCCCTTACACAGAGGCTCGTGCGAATGCAGCAGGAAAAAGTGCTCAAGGAGCAGGTAGACGTTGTGAGACATAAGGAAGTTGTCTTGAAGGCGCGCGTACAACCATGGATCGATGAGGCGTTCGTCATTACAGCCTCGATTGAAGCCAAGCTAGCTGGTTGATTTAGTTAATCATGCATTTAGACATGATTAAATGATGTAATAAAGTAAATTCAAACATTGTTTACAAACGACTGAGAGCGAATTTACAAAAACTGAAAGAGGTTTTTGTTTCTAACATCCTCATGTACAACAACCTCTCTCAGATTTGTAACAAGTATTATGGTTTGGGATATACAAATGCATCTTTGAAGGCATGTTTTTCAGAAATTTTCGAGTTTTAGTTTTTGCAGAGGATATTGTGACTAAACAAAGATGAATATTTGGAAATTGGAAGAGGTTTTGGTTCATAATATTCCACGATACAAAAACCTATCTCACTTTTTGTACAAGTATCAGGGGTTGGGATATACACTCTCATCATGTTTAGCCTATTTTTCTGACTCTGCAATGTCCTGTTTAAGCCACCTTTTTTTAGAAACTATTGTGGATAATAAAAGATGAATCTTGGGAAACCGGAGGAGGTTTTTGTTCCTACGATACTAAACTACAAAAACCTCTCTCTGTTTTCACACAACTAGCACGGATTGAGATATTCGAAGGGATGGATGGACCCTATTTTTCAGAAATTCGGGAGGAAAAAGCTCAAAGAGAGTTAGTGACTTGGAGGCCACCTCATCAAATATGAGTTGCAATCAAATTCGAATTTCTCTTCTTTATCAATAGAAATCCTCAAGGATAGTACAAGAACTTGTCAAATAGGTTTAGTTACATTTATTTATGTTCTATTTTTGTAATACAATTTTCAGATATTTGTAATAGCTCTTGATATTTTTATCAAGATATTTTGTGAGGAAATTATATAAATACTTCATCAATTGAAGTAATATGCGTGGATTTTGGTGCTAAGACTCTTCACTCTGTAATAAGGCTTATGTTGTATTATTTCTAATGAAAGCCTTACAGCTCTAGTTTTGACAGAATTTTGTGCTTCGAGTATATTTTTCTAGTTTTCATATCTTATTTCTACACATCATAAAAGTGTTTATAGGAAGGTCTGCAAATCATTATCTTTAGAAAGAGATTCGTTTATTGGACTGTTTGTTCATCATAACTCCTCTTTAACTAGTTTTTATTTGAGCTTTTTGACAACCATTAAAAGAGATTAACTTATTAGACTATTTGTCTGAAATAGCTCCTCTTAGAATTGGTTTCAGTCTGGCCTTCTGTTTCCTTTTAAATATGTTTTGTTGGGCTGTAGAAATCTTCTACACGCATCCAAATCTTCCTAGTTGTTAAGTAATCAGTCTGGCTACTCAATTATTAGGAATCTCCTTACATTCTTTGGTCAAATTCTTATACAAATCAAGTCGTTCTGTCAGGCTGGAAGCTGACACTTTCAAAAGGAACCCTATGAGAGAGCCTTTAAATCATAAATAGGAATTGTCATTGATCGTCTACCACCCCTAATTAAAACCATAAATCTGGCCATTGTGCTTGAAAGGTTGTTGTTCAGTGACAGGTGAACAGCATTAAATAAAGCCTCGTAACAATTGAGGGATCCCCTTCTGGTTCAAGGACCAGCTTGAGCCTAAAGACTAAGGACTGCCTATGGGAAATAAGTACAACAGAATAGATGGTGGTATATCGGGAAACTGGTGCAAATATCTCATCATAATTTACCCCTTCCTCTTGAGAGAAGCCTCGAGCTACAAATATGGCCTTGAACTTTTCAGCGTCCCACCAACTCCATGTTTGATCTTGTAGAGCCATTTTGAAGTGACCACAGACATGTCCTTAGGTCTAGGAACCACATCCAAGACAACATTCTTCATGATCAACTCATACTCCTCGTTCATCCCATCCTTCCAAACTTGTTGCTTCACAGCTTCTTGAATGTGCAAGGCTCAGATTGTACAATGGTACTCATGGCAGCTAAATACCCTTGGTACATGTTCGGCTTCTTGCTTTCACGAAATGTACCTCTCGGTGCAATATGTTTCTCAGCATCTTCAAGAGTCTCTTTGAGCCACAAAGGTATTTTTCTTGAAGTAGAGGGCTCACTAGGAGGTGGATCAATGAGATTCATCGGACCTTCCACATCGAGCATCAGTTCATCAAACAGAGGTTATGCATGTTTAGCGTAATCAGCGAAGGGCATAAATCTGCTAACCGTTAATTGCTGCAATTTCCGGGTTTTAAGAGTTAAAGTTCGCGAAGGTCAAGATAAAGCCCTAAGCTTGACAGAAACACATCACATAGTCCTATGGATGCAAAACCTAGTTCTAGCATCCCCCAATACTGCCTTGGGTGAGACTGCAAGCTGCGCTACGCGGGTTGTTTCCGAAAGGGTCAGTGGTGTAGGGTTTTGTTGGTTAGCGCAACTAACTCTGAACCTGGGTCCAAGCCCCCTCAAGCCAACACCTATTCCCAACTCTCTCCATTTAAGATCTCTCCTAATTAAGCTAAGACGCGTGGTCCTTAAAGAAGATTCCAAAGGAAAAACGTGTTAAGGATAACAAGGTCTAGGAGATTATTAACGAATTATTCAGGAAGACTTTAAATATAAATTGAGAAGTAAATAAATTGATTAGCAAGTGTACATATTTTTGAGCATGTAACATCAACAAGATAGATAAATCACTTAGATCCAACAAGATATCCTGCAAGGCAGGTTATGATTAGACCAATGCCAAATATACTTGTAAGAAATGTTTCTCAAAATAAAATGACAATACTTGCAATGAGATATTACTTTCAAGTTACAACAAGTTGCAAGAAATGGAAAGTTGTCAAACAAGCGTTAATAAATCAAAACCACAATAGATTATATACCAATTTGAGATATGAGCAACAAGATGGAATAGAACTTGCAAGAGAGTAAAACTTGTACTTAAATGAAAGATGTTCAATTATGATATAACATTTAAAAGACAATTAACATGAGTACAAGTATAAGGATATGAAATATTTGCAAGTGAATGATAAGCTCACAATCCAAATTATGCAATAACAAATTGTGTGCAAAAATGAAACAAATATGTATGTGAGTGTGTGAAATAAACAGTGGTCTTCGTAAATTTTAATTAAATTCGTAATCCAAGGTTTCACTTCCCGTCAATTCCTTCAAGTTGGTGAGTGAGGTCGTTTCAAGAAGGCTAAGTGAGAAGGATAAGGCCTCATTAACGAGTAAGGAGTACAACCTGTAAGGAGTAAAACCTGTGTGCCTTCGTTCCTACAGGGGACTCGGCCACAAGAGAATTGTGACGTCACATGTTTTAACCTTTGTTCCAAACTCAAATTTAGGGAGATTGAATGATAATTGAGGAAGTTTGTCCTAAATGTTTGTCAACCAAGCTTATGCTCAGAGGTAAATTTTAGAGATATGCAAAGTGCAAATTAGATGTTAAATTACTACAAATGCTCCAAGTGAGATGTAGATTTGAAAATTAAAACAAAAATGCTTCACGAGTGAAATGGCTTATGAACATCAATTAGAAAAATACCATTCCACTTTAAATGATCAAAATAATGTATTACAATTGTTTTTATGATCAATGAAGCAAATGACAATTAAATCAAGAGTTAGATCAAGAAGCTAAAACTACTTCAATGTAAGTGAAAATTAGACAAGTGAAAAATTACAAAAACGATTTAGATCAATTACATGACAAATGATTGAAACTACTTGCAAATGAAAGATAGATACTAGATCTAGAAATTAGAAGATGCAATAAACAAGAAAATGACCTAATATAATGAATGCAAGATGAATAAGTTAGTACTTAGATCTAATGACTAAATTAGCAAAAGAAATGAAACAAATTAGTGAGTAACTATCCAAGAGATCCTCCTTTCAAATGAGGAGGAGGAATACCAAGGGGAAGAACCCCAAGCTCCCTCAAGAAAACATTTTTTTATTATTATTATGAAGTGAAACCCTCTTCGACAAGAATAAGGGTTTTAGATATTTAAGGAGGGTTTAAAAAGATGGAGCTTTGAAGAGAAATACTCTTCCTTAAGAGATTACAAATGCAAAGGAGAAATATTTGTTGAAAATTGGCAACTCAAAGATGAATTTCCTTAAATAAAATCTCATTTCTGACAATTTTGGAGTGACATTCTAAAAATAGAAAGTCATTTCTAGCATCTCAAGTATGACTTTCCAAAATTAATAAATCACCTTGCATCAATTGGTAATCAAGTATAATTGATGGAAAATCGCTTAACTTATCATTAATCAATCCTAATAGTTCAATCTCGACTTGATATTTTATCATCAATTTTATTATTATCACCTTTATGATACTATGATATTATTATCAAAAGTAAATACAAGTCATCTTTCCTACATGACACTCAATCATGTCATACTTCGCACCTCTCTCCTTGATGACAATCATGGCACTACGTTACTCTCCTTGATTACAATAATGGCACTTATGACCTCTCCTTAATGGCATAAGTTACACTTCTCTAAGGCATATGTTGCCTCTCCTTAATGGCATAAGTTTCACTTCTCTAAGGCATGCATCTCTGTCCTATTGTACCTCTAAGATAATAGTGGTCAGCTATCAATGCCAAAGCATCTAAGATAATTGTTTTGGGGATTTTTGTTTTAATTTGGAAGACCAATGAATAAAACAGATGTAACACTATAATTCCTAACCTTTTGAATAATATTAATCCCAAAGTAGAGGGCTGCTATAAATTTTTACTCAATGAAATAGCTTGAATAGTGGTGAGCAGAAACAAAAAATAATAATATGATTATTACAGTTTTCATACAGAAAATTAAACAATCATAAGTATGAAAGCCTCTGACCGATGTTCAGAAGGTTCAAGAGAATATGCTTACAACAAGATGTTGATGATTTATTAATTCAGAGGGAACTAATTAAACAGACAATTCATTAATCCATTCTCTTTAATGATTATCACTTTAAAAGCTTATAGGAATAGATTGAGACTCAATTATTCCTACCTAGGTATCTTTGTAAGACAGAAGAATATGAAGAAAAACATAATGTGTAACACTGGAAAAACTTACAGGAAACACAAACTATGTAAAACTGAATTCAGAATCCTCTACTTAGTATTAAGGGTCCAGAAAAGCTAGTACATCAAATGTATTGAAATGCTTCTTGAAGAGTGCAACTCTCTTTCAATGGTCAACTTGGTTCAATGGTAAACAATGAACCCTTAATAACTTGAGAAGAGAGTTATTTATACAATAGTAGAACTAAGAAAATATCATAAATTGTTTCAGGATTTATTCTAGGAAAAGGAAATATCTTCATGCAAGAAGATGGAGACAACTATTGAATTGCTTCTTATTGTCCCTGTTATTTAGGTTATGCTAGCTTTGGTCTTTAATATTTTGCCCTTTAAGTTGCTTGTATGTTTGATCTTCACACTGAAAGTCATTGTTGGAAGTAATACTGAGGGGGGGGTGAATCAGCATTGTCAGATCAAGAATTTACTTTTCAAAAAACTGATTTGTATACGCTACTTCGGCTCAGTGAACTAGCGTGTATATGCAATTGTACTTAATGAAACCAGCTTATATGCAGAGATCTTTAGATTGACCCAAATTATCATGGATTAAACTTTAATCAGTATATCAGGAATTCATTAGACAGCGCAGTAAAAGAAAAATAAAGCATTACACATAAGCAACACACAAGAACACCAAGATATAAGGTGGAAACCCAATGTGGGTAAAAACCACCTACTGCTATCGTCTTCGTCTTCTTTTAATAATAAGAAAATTTTGTTTACAATTTTTGTACTGGTGCCGTCTTATACCAGTATGAAGGCTTCTACCTACAGAAGGCTACAACCTTCTCTCATTCTCCAGCTTCTACTTGAAGGGAGCTACAACCCCCTAGATTTTGTACAAACCGTTATGTTTGCTTAGTACATAGGTGCCGACCTACAGAAGGCTATGACCTTCTATTTTTCTTCGAAGGAACCCGTTTCATAAATTTTCAAACTGGATCCATCAATAACATCATAAGTGTAATTCAATCATCAAATATATCTGCATCAACCAATCACCTTTTGAACCAACCACAACCGAATGAATCAATCACTTTGACAACCCATCAATCTGATCATTTAGAATACTGTCACCAGAATACAGTAACCAAAACCTAAAACACTACAACAACAAACAAAAGCAACTAAAACATATTTTATAAGGTATACACTACTTCCATGTGTCGAACCTGCGTGCATACGTGCTTTCCTCAAAGAGAACCAATGTATAAATCTGCAAATCAAATTTATGATGCATACGTCGCTTTGATATGCAGAACCAACGTGTATACACTCCTTTTCTAAAGTGAACCTGCGTACAGATCTGTTAATGATGATTTAAACATTACAATTCTTCCAGACTTCAGCCATACCCAGATCATCATATTTACAAACTACAACATAAGCGAGTTAATCATATACATGATCAAACCACATAAATATAATTCACTTCAACCATTAAGATCTTAATACACCATTAGATCTTATCCTTCATCAAACGCTAAGGTTCATCCTTGCTTCAGATCGAGAACAGCACCATAAGCCAATAACCTGCATATTAGATCTCACACTTCATCAGATATTCGATACTTGCACACATTGGCCTAATGATCTTCTCCTCCTTTTATAGTTTTAGGCCTTTCTCAATACCATGGACCAAAGCCACTTTAGGACCAATATCTTGGACCAAATGCCTAGGATCAATACCTCGAACCAGATACCTTGGACGAATACCATGGATCAAAATCCCATGGACCAAATACTTTAGACCAAAAATTTAGTTTTTCAAGGTATACATGCTTTTCCTTCTGGGAAAGTGCGTGTGTATGTATACGCGACTTGTATACAATGAACCTAAGTGTATACGCAACTTGGTCAATGGTGAACCTGCGTATACCTCTCTTTCTTCATTCTGTGAAGACTGATCTGTCATTCTTTGTTGTTTACCTGCTATACTGTGATTTTTCATCTGAGTGAGTTGCATTATGAATTGATTCCTTGAAGCTGCCCTGCATTTCATCACATCTGTAAACACTATTGTCATGCATTCTGTCACATCTGATATCTCTTTTGTAGATTCATACAAGTGAGTTGTTCTGCTACAAGTGGGTTGCCATCAAGTACAACACATACATCATAATGCCAACAATATTCACTTATGACCTTTCATTGATACACTTTAATATGATACTCTTTGACCTTATTGACCTGTCAATATTCTTTACTGTGATTTTTACTTTTACTATACATTTTAAATTTTTACTGCGTATTTCAACAGTAAATAATTTAGTTTTTTTATGTCTCAGCATCAGGGAGTTTGGATATTGATCATCTGTTTGTCTTTTAACTGTATCTTTTATCTGCCTCCTCTGTTTTGTCTTTTAACTGTGTAAATTGTATGTTTTAACATTTACTGTGTAAATGATTTCTTCTGCTCTGTCTTTGGTCTAGACCTGATTTCTATTTGTACAGGAAAATCATTTAAATTCATTTCTTGAGAATCTGGAACAAATAGGGTTTTCACTGGTATAAAAACCATTTATCCAGTCTCTTGGTCTTCTGCTAATCACCTGCAAAATACAACAATTGTTAAGTAAAACACAGGTTGACAGGGAGATCCACAATGGCTTCATTTGAGTTGAAAGGTCTGTGGATGGAGTCCGGAGCATTTTCGGGAGGTAATCAGAGGTTAAAATAGGTTGTAGAGGCTTAGGGTGGCACAAGAGGGTTATACAGGTTTTACTGTGTAAACAGGCAAAAAGAGCGTAAGTGAGGGTTTTCGTGTTTAAACGGATAAACGGTTAACTTTTTAAAATTTGGCGCAAAGTGAGCAGTGGATGGTTTTATCGTATGCGGGGGAGCGGTTTTGGAGGCTCATCGCACCGCTTTTGGCCGTGGGGTGGTTTTTCTCCGAGGGCACGCGAGTTAACGTGGGAATGACATGTAACCACAAGGGGCCCAAGCAAAACCACGAATCTCGCGTGCTCTCGAGCCTTTAAATATCGGAGATCGGGAGCGC
Source organism: Pinus tabuliformis (assembly GCA_031772625.1). NCBI lineage: Eukaryota > Viridiplantae > Streptophyta > Pinopsida > Pinales > Pinaceae > Pinus > Pinus tabuliformis. The sequence goes on from CM062818.1 coordinate 1,874,442,745, forward strand.
GCGATATGGTTGTGGATCATTAGATCTGGGAGCTAGTGATCGGACGACTATCGCGCGGTCGAGATGCACGAAGGGAGCAAGGGCAGAGATTAGTGGGCCTGGGGAATAATTACAAAGGATTTGTAATTATTTTAATGAATAAAACGGGTTTAAACACATTGTGATGGATTTATGGAGTGGGACCAAGGTTAATGGCGGCGGGGTTTATTTAACCACACCAAGGGTGGTGGGTTAAAAGAGTTTTTATATCGGGAATGGCAATATAACGGAGTTAATGTTAAATAATGCGGGGGGAGACAAAACTTAGACTAGAAGGGTTTTATAGGTTAAATGGGTTTCGTCGGTAAATACATGAGTGGCGGAGTTTAATTAGATAAAGCGAAGGGGGGAATTTATACTTAGGGTAAAGGGTTTTTTATGGGTTTTTAGGGAAATCACAAGGGAAATTAATATTTTCAAAGGGGAATGGGTTTCACACTAGGGAAAAGGGGTTTTTGGGTAGGAGAATGATTTTGGAGGGTAATTTGCTAGGGAAATGTGTGAAACCAAGGGAAATGGTGAAAATGAAGGGAAAAAGGTGTTTGCTTAAGAAATGATGGGATGATGAGGAAATTAGTAAGGATGTAGTGGGGAATGAAATGAATGAGAGAAAGTTAACCAAATCAACTTGTGAGCATCTTTTCACTTTCATAACTGTCCTGCACACTGCAACACATGATCAAGAATGATAAATGTGCTTATGCCTCAATCAACTTTGTACTTTTGCAACCTTTCTTCTACCTACCCTTGACTTACCCTGACCTTTTTTCTTCACTTAATTGGGTGCATTTAGGCTAGCAGACCTTTTTCTTCCTATTTCTTTTGAAAAGCAAACTATCTAATTCTAACCTTATAACATCCAAGGGCTCAAATTAAACTGATGAGCTCCTTATTATTCTCTACCTAACTACTGATCTGCCAAGATTAAACAATTTGGCTAGGTTTTTATTTTCTAACTATAAACATGAAATTTAAAGCATGAACTAGTCAAGATTAAAATATTTGACTGTCATGGGTTGTGGCATTTATGACAAGCTGCACACAACCATCACTTTGCATAGTAAAAAAAAAAGTAGCGCACTTGGAGTTGCACACTTTCAAAGTTTATTGCTTTTTGCTTCTCTCTAACCCAACATTTTATTTTGCCTTCATTTTTTAGGGAATCTATTCTAACATTTGCTTTGACATAGACATGTTATCAAGATATTTCCTAACATTTTTATTCAATATTCTTTTTGTCCATATCCTAGCTTAACATTTTTTGAAAAATATTTTCATTTTTTGACTAATTGATTTTAACTTAACAAAACAAAAAATGCTACAATGTATCCTTAATGGCATAAGTTATACTTCTTTAAGGCATGCATTGCCTCTCCTTTATAGCATGAATTCATTGCACCTCCTATATATGTAACTTATATCATTTCATCTTATTACACATGCATTTTGAAAGAAGAATTCAAATTTGAGAGAGAGAGTTGGAGAGACATAAAAAAGATTGTAAGAAAGAGGGATGGAGAATAAGAGCAAGACTTGGTGAGCCAAGGTTGATTTAGTGCTTCATCATTTCAGTGTTCAATGTTGAAGGAAGAATTCAAAGAAATGGAGAATAAGAGCAAGACTCAGTGTGCCAATGTTGATTCAATGTTTCAGTATTTCAGTGTTTCAATGTTGATTCAGTTGAAGGGAGAAGTCAATATTGATTCAGTGTTTATGTTGCAAATTGTTCAAATTTGGGTGAACTTATTCATTCTTTTGATCTCTCATTGTACAATGTATCTCTACTGAACAATTGATATCTAATAGAAGAATTTGGTTAGGGTTTCCCCTTTGTGGGGTTTTGCCCTAGTCATTGGACATGAAGCCTTTGTGTTTCATTTTGTTCTTGGTTTCCTTCCATTGTGCATATGGTTTATGTGGTTTATGTTGTATCTAAAATTGCTTAATTGATATTGCAATAGAAAGAAATTTTATAATAAGTAATTGTTATAACATAGATCATCAAAATTTCAACAATATGTACAATGGGTTTTAGAAATTTTACAATGGAAAACCTCCCCAAGGGGAAATACACCTTTCTCAAAAAATATTTCACTCAAAAAAACTATCCATCCAAGCTTTACAAAGAGATTTGCGTGGGAGAATGAGAGAGAACCTCTCTAAATGCTTGTGGATAAGAGAGAAGGCTTCACAAGTATAGATCTATGATTTTGGGGCCTCTAAAATAACAATCTCTTCAAAATCAAACTTGAAATATTCCTCAAAACCCTAGTCATATAGGATCTGCACAAGCATGGAGAGAGGAGACCGAGATAGCTTGATCAATGAACAAGGGTAGATTTTAGCTTCCAAAAATTTGTCCTCTTGATCTTCAAGCATCCACCTACAAAATATTTATGAAAATCTCCAAGCCAAACCCTCTTCCTTCATATTTGTGCAAGCATAAGAAGGAGATCCAAATATATACAACAAGAAAGTAATTTATATACAAAAGAGGTTAGAATAAGTACAAAAAAAATTACATATTGCAAGCCCAAAGAGTATGAGGACACCTCCGCTCTTGGGAAAGCAAATAATAAGCTCTAAAGTAGCTAGATCTGACAATAAAGGCTCATATAAATGAGTAGATTTGAATCAATATTAATGATAATTTCAAGCTACAAAGGAGAAAATCCCTTTTCAATGAAATTCATTTGATAAGCCTCTAGTCCTATGGGAAGATCTAGCAACTATAGAAGACAATTACATGCAATCCTAAATCATACTAAAAAATATAAAGGAGGATAGATCTCCTACCTCAATCTGATGTTGATACCCTTGATGTTGACCTTGACTCTTTAGCTTCCAAGCTCACGATATCCTCTTCACTGGTGTAGATGAGTGCCTGCAAGAAAGATCAAGTGGAGCCAACAAAACCTATGAAAAGCATAACATTTTCTAATACAAATTATGTAACAGATCAAGGAGCATTAAAATAAATGGAAAATAATTGACACATTTATGGAAAGAAAACATATATTGTATTATTAATAGACCAAAAAGGGAGCATTACAACCAATGAAGCCTTGATGTTGGAAGCCTCCTTCAAGTGAGATTCCAAGTCCAAGCCTTAGCCTTCAAACACCTTTTCTCCTTTGCAAATGGGCAGCATTTGGGCACAATTCAGCGCTAGGATGGCAACCAACCAACAGTCAACCATTAGTGTATGGTGGGCAATACATTTGTAGGGAAGGAGAGGGAGTTGAAGATCCATGAAAAGAGGGAGGAGTTCCACATCTCAAGGAAAATATCCATGAGAGTAGGATCTAGGGCTAAGAATGGGAGATCGCATTCCAATCTTCATTCACCTGAAACCACATCGTTGTTCTCAAGCTTTCTAGTAAGAGAAGATTCTCCTCCATTTTGGGAAAAATTTCCTGAAAAAGACCAGCTCAAATTTTCATGATAAAAGTAGTGCTAGCAGCACTAGTCATGTGTTATGCAAGAGGTTACCAGCACAGATTTTCCTAATAAAAGTAGTGTTGGGCTTGCAAAACAAGGTTTTTGACAAGCTCTTCAAAATTCTTTCAAGGTAAGAAGTTTACTTCCTTTTCTTGAGGGGTTTTATAAACACATTTCATGGTCAATACATTGTTTGTGATAGCTTTAATCACTTTGCGACACTTGTGGCATTGACGACACAAAGTGCGACACTTCAGGATACGAAACTAGGAATGTGACAAAATATTGTATAACAGATGCCCCCTAAAGCATGAATTCAAAATGGGAAGTGATGGCTGAAGTGCTTTAAAAGAAAAGGCAAGAACTTAGAGAACCACCGTCAAGAGACTTGCAAATCACACATAATACAATATATTTGACATCTCTGATGTAAGTATGCTTAAAGTGTTAGCATCTAAAAATACATGGATCCACATCATGGACGTATCCATCTATATAGAAAGGATCATGTTTACAATCATGAATATTTAATAACTCCACGCAACCTCGATTTATCAAATGAAACGTAAGGTCTTCATCTCTATCTCTATCCAACCAAAGAACGAATCTCACCATGCGAATAAATGTGTCCTCTCATCCTGTTTTGAACCTTTGCACATCTATCATGGATTCTGTTACACTCACCCCTCCACGATGTTTTTCGCATGCCAAACTTCTCAACATCACGAGGGAGTTTTTTGATCTCTTGTCTGAATTCACATATGATGGTGAAGGCGAAGTGGCTTGGCTTGTGTTCTTACAAGACTTCTTTGCCATGCTTGACAAGGCAGATGAATGCTCTGATGAAGAGGCCAGCCTGCTGCTTGCATACACACTTCGTGAGTCCCAACTACAGTAATGCTGGAATCTGCCTCCCTATAGCATGCACTCACTTGAGCAGTGTTGTGATCTCACTGAATCTACTTTCCATCATTTTGATCCAGAACCTCTTGAAAAAAAACTGTTACAAGGGAAGGCCCCGCATGAATCTCCTATGGAATTTTGGGACCACTTCCGTGTGTTGCAGTTTCAAGCTCCGAAAAGTCAGATGAAATTCCAGTATCTCATGGACAGATTTGAGTACTATCTTACCAAATCTATTAATCCTAAAAGAAAGTTCAAGCCCAAGCCCCGTTGAGCATACTTCGGTGATGGAGTTATGCAATCACGGACGGACATGGTCACTATCACAAGTGATTTTCCTTTGTCCCCTCGTCAAACAGCACCACCACTGCAAAGTTATGTAGGAGAACAGGGACACACATCCGTTCAACTGTCACATCCTCCCAACACCACTTCTCCCATTTTTCGGGCAGACTTGGTTGTGAATCCCATGGGTTATCACATGTATTTCGTACCTCAACCTCCGTCTTTGTATTCTGATGATCCTCAACCTGTTGTGAACGAGGATCAAGCCATTGACGGGGTTAGTTTTGCGCAACCAACTTGCGCTATCATTCATGGGGAGTATGACTAGGAGTTTTGGCATCAACCCTCAGCGAAGGATGACTCCCTTCTGTCTGAGCCTCCTCTGTGCTTTCCTGATATCTTTGGTGATTCTGACATCCTTGATTTCGCATGTGTATCTCTGTCTACAAATGCACCCATTGTTGATCATTCGCAGAACACACCGGATGTCATTCCATCATCAGACAACGGAGAGGACAAATCATTCATTGAAAATCCACTTGATTTTTCATCTACCTTTTCCGAAAACATAGAGGGTGAATTTTTTCGCTTCTCATCTACCCCTCTGTTTGATTCATCATATCATGAGGATGTCAATGAAATCATTGATTTTTCTTATCGTAGTTGTCGTGATCTATTTACCCCCGTATTCGATCACGATGATGATTCTATCACAGTTGATTTTTCAAAGCCACCTGTTTATGATGATCTATCTGTCAACGAAGTCGAAACCCCCCAAATTGTCGAGGCACTTCAGCCCGAGCTGATGGTTATGTTAGGCCCTCGCTGTCCTGAGGTTGGTTTCACTTCCGATCAGGAAATTGTTGAAACACCTAAGGCTCCTCGTCACTCATCTATATGCATTGAAGATCAATCTCACACACAAATTACGCTTCCTCCACTCGAACTACATAATCTCATCGCTCATGCATTGGAGGAATCTTACATAGCAAGCACACGTGCACGACGCAAGTTGTCTTTGTTTCTTCCGTTTGCTTGCATGTCAAAGTCAAGGATTTGCATATGCTTAACATCTACACGCAGTGTCACACGGCATTAGGGCAAGTCCACGGATTGCATGTCATGCACTTGCACTCACTTATGTTTTGTGGACACATCTAAACTCAGAGTGTGTTTGTCTTCTGTTAGCACTCCAGTAATTCATTTGAAGTAAGAAAAAGGAAAAACCAAAGGTAACCACTATCCACTTTTGGAGATTAGGACCTAGCCTTCCTGATGCTCAGAGAGGGCTCTCTTTAAGTTTTAACTTTGTTTTAGTTAATAAGTTTCTAGGCTAGTTGTGATTGTTCAGGGGTTTTGTTTTTGTTTGAAATTGGGTGGTGGGATCTTTTAAACAGATGGATAAATTGATTTCTTTTGGACCATTGGGCTATGGAGTCAACTAATGAGGGAGCAAGGCTGGATAAACTCACTAAAGGGATGTTCCAAGGGCAAGATAGCAGAGTGTATTTCAAAGTGTTTGAGACAGAGGGGTGAAAGGGTTTCACTCGAGGTGAGAGGGCAGTTAAGGGTTCTCAAAACCTGGATAATGAATATGGAAGGAAAGGGTAATCGAAATCAAAGGGCAGTTAAGGATCCTTCAACCTGGATTATCTATGAAATCAATTTAAAATAAAGAGCAACTAAGAATTCTTTAATTTAAATTTCAGAAGAAAACATTCAAATGCTTAACTGTTTAAACAACGTATTATTTAAACAAGTTCTGGAATATCTTTGCAGTTATAGCATTTAGATTGAAACACATATAAGATTATGAATAACTTTGAGAAAATGACATTAACATAAGAAAATACTTGTTTGAATTTCGCTCAACACATGAATCCTTGGAACAGTATGATCTTTATTAATCAATCCAGCTTTTTAGCTCATCAACTGATACAATAACCTTTTGGGTCTTCTTGATTAAAAAGTCTACAGAAATGTATAATAGAATCCACACTACATACTTCAAATCGTGAAGTATTTATACAAAAGTTTATTACAAAATATCTCAAACTAACTTGAGATTTAATCTAGGAAATAAAAATATCTTCTTGCAAGAAGATAGAGACAGCTATTGCACTGCCTCATGTTGTCCCTTTTATTTTGGTATTGTTGGCTTTTATGGTTTGATTTTAGCCATTTATGTTGCTTTGTTGTTTGATCTCTTACGCTGGAAGCTTCATTTACTTTTGGCTTTCATCTGATACACTTTGACACTGATACACTTTAACTTTGTTGATCTGTCTTTATCTCTTCACCTAGTTGTTTTACTGCATATTTCTTACAGTAAATCAGTCAACTTTTCCCATACTTCAGCATCGGATAATTGGATTTTTAGCATCCTTCTATGTATCTCATCTGTCTCAGTGTATTTGGAAAAATTGGGCTTATTGATAAACAAGTGTTTTACCTCACGCTGGAGGTAAAACAAGTTTTCAAATGTCTGATAAAGTACTTTGATTGTTGGCAATGCCTTGATAGATGATGTATTTACCTTCCCTTTTGCTAGCTCTCTGATTTTGTTGTTATAATCCTGTTGTGTCATGAGCTTGTCATTTATTACTAAGGGGCTAGGTCACCCTTTTTCCTCAAAATTTGAAACTTAGCCATAAATCTATCAACAACTACCTGCATATTCTGACACTTGTCCTCCAAGTTTAGCATTAAGTTTCTCTTGGAAAGGACCTTCATCACTTCCAAAATCGTTTCAGTGTTGTCCTCTATATCCAATTCCTGAAGCTCATACTTATTTTTACTGTTAAGGAATTGGATGATTCTGGTGGCATCTTCGGGCATCTCTCCTAATTCTTCTTTTACTCTTTGGATGGCCTCTATAGCCATCTTTATTAAATCTATCTGCTCAAAAATTGCCTGAATAGATGGCCAAATATCATTGACAGAGTCAATGATATTGGCCCATAGTAGTTCCTTGGCTTGCCCAAGGGGTTCTTTCAGTGTTAGGTCCTTCTCTATGGCTTTTAATCTCTCATTCATTCTGGCAGCTTTTTGCACTTCTTCTTTGTGCATGATTTTGGCAAGCTTGTAATCAGTTTCCAAGTTTGTCACATTTTCTTTCAGTTTATTCATCTTTGTAGCCTGTATGGACATCTCTTCCATAGCTTTGACTAACTTTGTTGCTTCTTCACTTGATGTACCTGTTGCTGACGTAGACTCTGTTGAAACCTGTTGTGATGTGGCCATAGGAGATGTGGGAGCCAATGAGGTTGCCAATGTAGAAGGAACAGCTGTTGACACTGTTGGGATGACGTTCACTGATGTAGTGGCAATATCACTTTGCTTCAATTGAATTAAAGTGTCCAATTCCTTCTCTGTTTCCCTCAACTGGGCATTTAGTTTGAGGACTAAGACCATCAATATTTCATGTTTGGTTTGGTTTTCCAATATTTCCTGTGTCTGGGGATCCTGCAGCTGAGGTATTTTCAATTGCTTTTTAAGCGCTACAATGTCATCATTCTTCTTTTTGATCAGTTGTTCAATGGCCTTGATGTCTTTGGGATCATGTCCCAATTCAATCACTAAGTCTTCCAAAGACTTGATTCTGGTATCCTTGGCCTGTGAGGAGGCCTTCTCTAACTGATATTGGGTTGAGATATTGTTCAATGAATTCTGCAATTGGTGGGCAGCTATGGATTTACCTGTAAGGGTGGAGTAAATCATTTCTCCAGCCTGTTTGTGAAATTCAATTTGGTTAATGGGATGAATATCCCTTGCCAATACCTCAAAATCAATCTTTTTGTAATCTGTTGATGTCCTTGGTTGCTGTACAATGGATTTTACGAAGGACATTTGCATCTTTCCCTCCTTGATGTCAAAAGCTGACATCAACCTGGTTTGATTGGTAGGTGTGAGCTTTAAGTATTGTGCATAAGATTGTGCCTTCAATTTCTCGTTTCTCATCTTGATTTCTTAAACCTGTCCTTTATGTCCTTATCTCTATCAGCAGGTCTTCTAAATGAGGAGACCTCTACACTTAGCTGCCTTTCCAACATTTGAGTCTGTGAGGTGGATGGCTCCTGTGTTTCTCCAGATGGAGTTGTGCCTTTGCTCATGTCAAACTCAGTATTAGTTATTTTTGCTGAGCCTTCTGTGTCTTCCTATTCTGAAACAGGATTGAGCCTGGGCCTTTTGCTCTGGCTAACTTCATATTGCACATTGGATGTGTCCATGCCTGAAGTGGAGGCTCCCTCTCTGTTCCTCTTGGGATTCTTTTCCTCATTCTGAGGAGTCTGCAAAATAGTAGGGGTACTCATGGTTGCTTCTTGCTATGGTACCTGTAGGAATGAGCTTTCATCAAGTTGTCTCTCTAAATCAATTAAGGTATTCTCAACATCTACCTTTGTACTATCCCTGTCTATGAGAGTGTTTTCCACCCACTCAGATTGATTGGCATATCTTTCTATCTCTAGTATGGGATGATGAATGTAAGGCCCCAATTAAACCTTTTGTCTAAGTTTAGTCATAAACCCCTGAGGGTCATATCTCCACATGAAAATATTTTGGAACTTCATTTGTTGCAAAATCTTATTTGCTACCTGCCCTGCTTCTCTGGAATTGCAAATGAAAGGGCCTAATTGATTTTTTACTTTGAATTGGATTCTTTTCTTGGTTGAGACAAAATTGACTTCATCTAAGTTCATTATCTGCCTATAATACTCTAGAGAAAATAACCTCATGAGGAGGTATTTGGGGAGTTTGTATGGGGCTAGCTGGCAAACATAGATTCTTATTTCAGTGTGATTTTGGTAAAGATACCAATCTCCCACTTTACTTTGCTTGGACAGTTGGAGGACTCTTTTGATCTCCTGGCTTATTCTAGGTGGAGGACTTTTAGTTAGCATAGTCATGACTAGATTGACAAAAGAGTCAATGAAATCTGTATAGGTGTAAGGTGATGAATACTTGTGAAAAAGTGGTGTCCAAAAGATAACAGATCTGGGTTGGCCTTTGGTATCCAGCTTCTGGAGGGTGAATGGGAATCTGTCTAACTAATAATATAAAAACATATGGTATAGTACAGATGAGTATTTGAATACTCTCTCATTATGCATCCTAGTAAAATGTTCATGCATTCTTTCAGCTACGAAATGCGCATAATCATACAAAGTAGCAGGAGGCTTTCCTGGGGTGTAAATGGACATGAAAGCCAAGATAAGCTCATCAAAAAATTCATTAGTGGTGCAATCTAGAATACATGATATCATGGTTATGATTTGTTTGCCCCTTTTAGAACATGGCAGAAACATATGGAGAGGCAATTTTAGGATTGTGTTGCTCTTCTACAATGAAAGTTTGAAATAATTGGGTCAGTCTAGAGGGACTCAATTTGGTATACTGGTCTAACAGGTCCCCAAAGGAGAGTCGGGTCAGGTTTGGACCTGGTTGGACTAGCAACATCTCATTGATTGATTCAGCTGTGATAGTAAACAAAACTTTCTAGTCAAGGGCATTACAGCTCTCTGGCTAGGAATGTAACAGGCGTGGCCAATGTCATCAGAATGGTTAAGTATATGTCTTTACTCAAAAATGAATTTTGAGCAGGACCTCATATGCACTTGTATCTCAGTCTGCCAAGGGGAGGTGGTCTAGGTCCAAATGGGGAGTAGTGATAGGTCTGACATCCATGGCGACAAGGGCAGTCATAATTTAGTTCTTGTGGATTTGAATTTGTCTTTCACGGGTTTATTCAAAGGTTTTTGACAGAAACTGGAAATTTTCAGAAGGGTTTGGGCACAGAATTTTAAATTTAAAGCAATTTCAATTAATTTTACTTAACTAAAATACTTTACAAACTAAACATTTTCAAATTGAAAGGGTTGTCTGGCAAATTTGTCTTCAAATACCTGGAATTGGGTGATTTGGCTTTAAATTTGGTGTTCTCGGCCACTGCAGATGTTCAGATAGCTCTGGTACGGACTGAGAGGTTGACTGGGGACTCTGCAACTTCTTCGAGGTTGAAATTTGAGTTCAATGGGTGAATTTAGCGTTTGCAGGTGTCGCAAGTTTTTGTAGAGGTTCACAAAGAAAACAAGCGAAAAAGGCGAAAAAGGGCTTATCGACCTTTTTATGGAGTAATGGTCACTTTTTGGCAGGTAATTTATGAATTAACAGTGGGCGGTTTATCGGGTTGAGCGGGGAGGCGGTTCCCAAGCCATCGCACCGCTTTTGTGGAGGGGGCGGTGTTTAGGAGGGATCACCCGATCTACTTCAGCGCTCGACACGTAGTAGTTGGGGGCCCGGGGAAAACCACCTTATCGGGCGGGTAAAGGTCGGCCATCGGGTGCAGCCGATATGGTTGTGGACCGTTGAATGAGGGCGATGGTGATCAGACGGCAGTCGGGCAAGGGAGGTGCACGAATAATATAAGCAGAGGTGTCGGGGGGGACAAGGGCTTTAAGCTTCGGCAGTTTGGGGTTAATTAGAATTTAATCATGGGTTAAAATGATCAGGCGGGGCTTAATGAGGGGATTAGCTTGACTTTACCGCGCAATGATATATTAAATGGATTTTGTCAGGATATGGAGTAAATTATATAATTTATATTAAAAATAAGGATTGGGATATTTAAATAGGGGATTTATTTAATATACGGGAAAAGGTGTATCGAGAATTTATAAAGTTAAAAATCAATATGAAATGAATGTGCGGAGTGAACATACCACTAAGCATAAATGTAACAATTGTGCAATTTATTTATATACACTTATACTTAGGATAAAACACTTTTGTGGGTTTTTTGAGTGAAATAGAATTTAACATGGGGGTTTTTACTTTTCCTAGGAAAATGAAGTTTATCCTTAGGAAAAAGGGTTTTATTAGGGTAATGAGGGGAAATGAATCCTATGAAGGGGATTCTAACACTTGATGTCCATAAGTCATTAAGCTGAAGGTCCGATCCCACCAAAAGTGAGAGAAATGCTCTGAACCTTTATGACTTCAAGGATTTAAGTACTTAGAAATTATTTGTGGATGGGGAAATTAGTAAGTAAAAGGATGAAAAAAATGAAGGGGAGTTAATTAAATGAACTTGTAAACCATTGTTTTTCCTTTGTCAAATGTTCATGCACATTGAAACATATAATCAAGCATGATAAATGAGCTTTTATCCAATCAAATTTATACTTCAGCAACCTTTCTTCTACTTACCCATTACCTACCCTACCATTTTTTCTTCATTTTATCTGGGTGCATTTATACTAGCAGACCCTTATCATTCATTTTTCTTTTTTGAAAAGTAAACTATCTAATTCTAACTTTATATCCTCCAAGGGCTCAGATTAAACTGATGAGCTCATTTTATTTTCTCTACCTATCTAATGATCTGCTAAGATTAAACTGTTTGGTCAGATTTTATTCTTTAACTATAAACATAAAATTCAAAGCATGAAATAGTGAAGATTAAGCATTTTGACTACCATGGGTTGTGGCATGTATGACAAGCTGCACACAACCATTATTTAAGACAATAAAGTAGTAAAATAGTAGTGGCATTTTGACTTGCATACTTTCATGATCTATTTTTGTTTTTTGGGGTTCACATATTTTCATTTTTTGATCTTTTCTTATTCTTTTTGTCCTTTGATGTTTCTTTTAGGACATACCCTCTTTACCTTTTTTTAATTTTTAATATGGAAAACATTTGCATAATGCAAAGGTATGTACAATATTACAAGGCTCAAACTTAGCCAATTCAAAATTATGAATCCTATCACTATAAAACTCTAACAGTGGCTCCACTTGGGGATGGCATTTCCTAGTGAAATGTCAAGAACTCTAAGATCAGTAGCCTTTGAATTGTGGCTGAGGTTACCTTGAAAATTGTCCTTTTGTGAATCTACATTATTGATACTTATGACAGTAAATCTTTTAAATCTTAGGGCCTTCTCTTCAAGCTTCAACTTCAAAGGATTACCATCCAATCCAATCTACACTCTTGCAATGTTATGTACAATGATGGAAAGTAAAGTAAATTAATGTAAGTCGGTGGAAAAGTAGTGCTTCAACATCCTACCATTAACAGGTACTCCTGGTAGATCTGATCCATCAATGTTTGTCAAAAAAAAGGCATTGTTGCCTCTATAGCCATAAACAACATAATGCCCCTGCCACAGAAAATTAAATTTTCCATGCTTGCCTTTATCTGCCCTCCTTGAATCCCACTTGAGGACTTTGTCTCCTATGTGAAAGTCATTTGCTTTAGTCTTTCTATCAAAGACTTTCTTAATTTTTTCCTGGATACTCTGTGATTTTACGTAAACCTCTTCTCTAGTCTGTTGCAAGTGTATAGTTTGGTTTTTTCTTCTTTGAATGACATTCGGTTCAACCTATAGTTCCTGAAGGATTTTCATGACTGGCACTCCCAAGGATGATGGGAAAACTGCATCCATCCCATAAATCAGTTGATAGGGTGATGTTCCAATGGACTTCTTAGTAGTCAGTCTATCTGCCCATAAGGCATTGACTAACTTCTTGTTCCATGTCCTTTTATTATCCTCCACTAACTTTTTGATCATATTAACCAGGCTTTTGTTGGATGACTCTGCTATTCCATTACCTTGAGGGTAATAGGTTGTGGAATGGTCAAGGGTGATATGGTATTTATTACAGAAATCTATCATTCTTTTGGACTTAAAGGTTGTTGCATTATTAGTAATGAGTTTCTAGGGACATCCAAATCTTGAAAGGATATTACTCTCTAGGAAGGTGATTATGATGGTGTTTGTAGCTTGCCTAGAAGGTATGGCCTCTATCCATTTGGTAAAATTGTTTGTGGCTGTTAGAATCCACTTATGTTGAGCTAAGGATGGGGGGTTTATTTCTCCAATGAAGTCTAACCCCCATTGTTGAAATGGCATCTCAGTGGAAATTGGTTTAAGAGGCAAGGGTAACAGTTTCCTCTTTCCCTCAAAAATCAAGCAATTGTGACATGAGGTCACATGTTTTTTGACATCTGAAAACAAGGTAGGCCAGTAAAAACCCGCCCTCAGAATCTTGTTAGCAATATTCTTCCAGTACAAGTGTCCTCCACAGTCCCCTGCATGAAACTCTTGCAAAATCTTGTCAGCCTCATCTTTTAATAAACATGTTAAGAGAATATCACTACTGTCCTTCCAAAACAATGCATTATCTATAACACAATATCTTAATGACTTCATTTTTAAGAATTTGGCTTTATTTCTTGTTAGTCCAGGAGGAGCTTGTAAATTTAGTAATACAAATGTAATATCTGCATACCATGGTGATTCAGTAAAGGATTCACTGATCTGTGGAGTCGTCATCTCCTCCTGATCATCCAAAGCACTAATGAAGTTGATATCAAGGGCCTGATAGTTCGATTCAGCCATGAGTCCAGCTAAACCTTGGCCTTTGATGAGCTTGGTAGGTTTTATCTCAATGTCATGTTCCAATATTGTGGCAATTTGCATCTTTTTCCTTCATGCCCATTTTGGGTCAAAATGTCCTTAACTACAGAGTTTGGAACATAAGCAATAATGTGAGAGTACAGAATGTATACTCTTAAATCTTTGATAGCTTTAACCAAAGCCAATCCCTGTTTTTCCATGATATTGTATTTTAATGTGGCATCTCTCAAGGATTTACTAAAGAATGTTATTGGTTGTTCATATCCTTGATTATTCTTTTGCAGCAAGACCGCTACAGTGGCGTGTTCTGAAGCAAATGAAAAAATAATAAAATCTTTGCTGAAGTCAGGACTAATCAGGACTGGAGTCTTGGTTAATGCTTGCTTTATAGCTTCGAAGGATTGTTTGGCCTCCAATTTCCATTTGATTGATGAGTCCTTTCTTAGCATATTGTTTAATTCCCTAATTAATCTGCTAGATTTGAGATGAATCTCCTAAGAAAATTAATCTTACCTAGAAATTATTGTAGTTCTTTTATGTTTCGAGGATGGGAAATAGTCAAGTTGGCTTCTATTCTAGCAGGGTCAATCCTAATCCCATCTTTATATATGATGTGTCCTAACAACTTTCCCTCTTCAAGACTGAAAAGTGTCTTTTTAGGATTTAAAGAAATCCCAAATTTCCTGCATTTGATAAATACTTTTCTGAGGTGGTCTAAGTGTTGATTGTCAGATTTAGAGAAAACTATAATATCATCCTAGTATACTACCAATAAATCATGGATTTCTTTGGCAAAAGTTATATCCATAGCTCTTTGAAATGTGGCACCTGCATTCATTAATCCAAAGGGCATCTTCAAATACATGAAAGTACCCCAAGGAGTAGTAAACGCAGTTTTAGGTTGGTCCTCAGGTTGGACTAATATCTGGTTATAGCCAGAGAATCCATCTAATAGTGAAATCCTAGATGAGCCCACTACCCTTTGCAATATATGGTCCTTTTTCAGTAATGGGTAGTTGTCCTTTAAAGAAACCTTGTTCAAGTTTCTAAAATCTACACAAAGTCTAATTTCACCTGTCTTTTTCCCAGTTGTAACAAAGTTTGAAATCCAATCTGAGTATCTAATGGGTGCTATTATTTGAGCATCAAACATTCTTTTAACCTCTTTTTCTATGGATGGCATAAGAACTAGGTTTACCCTTCTCAGTTTTTGTTTGAAAGGTTTATGATCTTCTTTTAAAGGTATTTTGTGTTGGATTATGTTGGTTTCACAAGATTTTAAATCTTCGTAATTCCATGCAAATACATCCTGGAACTCTTTAAACAAATTCATATATTTCACCTTTTCCTCTGGGGGTAAGGCTTTAGATATCTTAATGAGCTTTGAATTATCTTCAGTTCCTATATTAACTTCTTCAATGTCAGCTCTTAGAGGTTCCATCTTGGGCTTTCTAGCTACATCATTAGAGTCAAACAAATCCTCTAAAGGTACTAATCCTTTAGGCAAAAAATTATCTTTTAAATTAAGAATCTCTGGATCATCATCCAATGTTTCATCTATCTCTACATTCTCTAAACTATCTATTTCTACTTTAGTAAATTTAGTAGGTTTATGTACATCCAAAACATTTATATGTAAGCTACTTTCTACATTATTGTCACTTGTGCAATCAGTATCTATCTTATAGTTCCGAAGTTCACCTTCATTGTTCATGAAATCATAGATCTGAGAGTCCTGGGAAAATATCTGCCAATACTTAAGTTTATCTGGTATAACAAGCCTGTGTTTGACCTCTGCAGTGTACTGGTGATTTGGTTGGAATGGTAATTTACATGTACTAACAAAAGTAGCCAAACTGTGGGCCTGCATGTTTTGTTTCCTGGGAATGGCAACAAATTTCGACTCCAGGAGGTCCTTGACCAAGTCTAAAACAATATCCCTATATCTACCAAGCCTAGGGTTGTTGACAGAATATTCACCACTGATCTGTTTCATAATCAGCTCTGAGTCTCCCATGACAGAAACTCTTTTGGCTCCCAATTTCCTAACCAATTGTAACCCTAGAATCAGGGCTTCATATTCGGCCATGTTATTGGTACATTTGAAGTTCAATCTAAAAGCATGACCCTCAGCATGGTTATTTTCCATATTATGGATCCAGACTCTTGCACTAGCCCCTAACCTATTTACAGACCCATCAAAGTCTAAATGCCAAAGTGACTCATGGAATATGTTCTCACTATCAGTTGTTTTGTACTTAAGGTCTTTGGTTGTAATTTCCTTTTTATCAGTTTCTGCATTGTATAATATGAAGGAGTCCATATCTGAATGCATGGAGTATATGGGAAAGTTTTGGGGCTTCTCCTCACTACTAACCATGTATTTCATCAATGTCTCCCTATATAATTTTCTTGGTTGGCCAAAAACATATATGGTTGCATAAGACATATCCAACTGCAAAGATCCTTGCAGTTTTTCTCCCCATGAGCGAGATAGTAGCATTCCATATTTTGGTGGAATATCTGCAACTACAATGTCCATTAGAATGCTCTTTGCAAGGCACTGGACAAGAGTCACACATAAGTCTTTGATTTAACCAAGGCATTTAACCTGGCTGGAATCAAAAAAAAATAAATCCTTATAAGGCCTGGTAATATCTAGGTTCAGTCTTTCCATTATTTCTTTTGGCATGAGATTGTGGGATGCCCCTGAGTCCAACATAGCGTTATGCAAAATTTTATCATGAATATTCAGGCTGATGTAAAAGGGAGGAACTCCCCCTTGTTGATGAATTCCATTGGCCTCAGGGCCAAACAACAATTCATCCTAGTCATCGTTTAAATTAACAGAATCCTCTCCCTCTCCTATGTTCAAAGTCACAGTTATCTGTGACCTGTAAGTTTCATTCTTTACCAGTTTTGTTAAAGGAACTGATATCTTTAACTTAGCTATCTCATTTTTAATATTGAAAGGGAGTTGAGGTTTGTTTGTTTGATTCAAATCGTCCTTAATATGTGCAGTTTGAGTGTCTTTATCCTACTTCTCAGTGGTAGGCATTTCGGTCTGTGTTTCTATTGTTTCGCCTTGATCTTTTCTATCTTGTTTGTTTTCAATAATTGGCTTTGTTTTGGTTTCATTAGCGATTATATCTACAATCCTAGGGGTTGAAGTTTCAGGTGTTCCCCTAGGGAGAATTTGCAAAACTTTTTTAACTGGAGTTTCTTTTATTATCTTAGTCTGAGTTTGGATGGATCTTTTAATGGGAGTTTCGTTATTCTTCTTACTTCTCAAACTATATTGTTTATGCACCTCATATATAGCTAATTCATACCCTTGCTAATCAAAAGATTCACTAGATTTTACCTGTAATTGTTGAAGCATATATAACTATTGTTCTTCTTGAGTAAGAAAAACAGTGTTTTCCTCTGTGGTTTCTAGTAAGTTAATCTGGTTATCATCCTCTGGTTCTTGGTTTTGTGATTCTTTAACAAATTTTTCTGGAAGGGTGGCCTAATATGTTGGTCTGGTGTAGTATTTTTTGTAGCATTAGGGTTCTTCCTAAAATCTGGGTTTCTTATTGGGGGCTATTGTTGTTCATTTTCCCATTGATTTTTCCTATCCATGATATCTAACCTATCCATGATTCTTTCTAAACTTTTAGCTAGAACATCTACTTTTCCATCTGAATTTGAAGCTTCTTCTTTAAATAAAACTTTCTTCTCATTCCTCATTCTTGCCTTCTTAGCTAACAAGTTGGCCTCTACACTGACAGCATTACTATGTATTTGTTCTAGTGTTTCAGGGTTTCTTTCCCTCAGCTGGTATGACATATCAGCATCAAAACCATCAAGGAACTTAATTAATGCTAGGTCAGCTGGAGGCTTAACGTTGGCTAGGATTGCATTATGGATATTATTAAACCTAGCGCAATAGTCCTAAACAGACTCATTTGGAGCTCTCCTAATATTTTCATATTCCGAAAGAATTTGTAATGGGTTCTTCTTTCTCTCCCATATATCCATGAATAACCTTTGGAAATTTGCTAGGTCTGTAATATGGTTGGCAGGAAAGGCTTTAAACCGCTTCTTGACATCACCAGTTAAATTTTGGGCAAAGAGTCTCATTTGGACATCTGCCTCATCTATTTCATGCAATTCAAAAAAGTCAGACATCTTGTTTACATGTTGCTGGGTAGTGTAATGACCAGTAGCATCAAACAAGAAAATCTTACTTTGATAATCTACAGGCATGGCATGAAGTTGCGTAGGTAAAACAAGAGGATCATATTTGTTTGCCATTGCTGTGAGTCTGGTCTAACTGGGGGTAAATTTGAGGTGGTTGAAGAAGGGCTTGAAACTGATGGAGGTTAACTAGATGATGATGCAGATGATTGATTAATAAGGGATTTAGGTGACTGAATTGTGGTAGATACAATTGATGAATTGATGGTAAAGGACGATGAATTTACAGTGAGTGAAGTTTGTGAAGGAATTTGAGAGGCAGCAGCAGTAATGGTAGCTATCTCTACAAATTGATGAAGATAAGCACTATCTATATTACTAATCAAAGTAGAAGTCAAGGCTTCTAATTTGTCAAAAGCATCTAAGACAAATTTATCTAAATCTAGATGAATAACCCTTTTTTATTCAATAAGTCTGTAAATTGAGGGTCTAAAATTGTTTCATGGATATCATTCTCAGATTTGGTTTTAAATAGTGAGAGGTCAAATGACAAATCAAAAGGGGCTTCTTCTAAATTTGAAAGCTCCTCAGGGAGCGAATTGGCTCTGTATGAGTCTCTTTGTTTTTTGGCTTCCTTAGAATTCGGTCTGGGTCATCCACTATAGTTGCAGGGTTTGGGTCTGGGTTGGCCCTGGTGTAATGAATCTTTTTAGGAGCCAGAATTTTAAGTTTTTAAATTGTTTTTATGAAATTTTCTGAAAACTTTACTTTGAGTAATAACCTTAAGGGGCTCAAAATTTGATTGAAGGTTTCCTTAAAGCTTCTATGAGACTGAGGATCGAAGTCCCCAGTATGGTCGCCAGAAATGTTAGCACTCCAGTGATTCCTTTGAAGTAAGAAAAAGGAAAAACCAAAGGTAACCACTATCCACTTTTGGAGATCAGGACCTAGCTTTCTTAATGCTCAGAGAGGGCTCTCTCTTTAAGTTTTAACTTTGTTTTTTGTTAAGAAGTTTTTAGGCTAGCTATGATTGTTCAGGGGTTTTGATTTTGTTTGAAATTGGGTGGTGGGATCTTTTAAACAGATGGAAAAATAGATGTCTTTTGGACCATTAGGCTATGGAGTCAACTAATGAGGGAGCAAAGCTGGATAAACTCACTAAAGGGATGTTCCAAGGGCAAGATAGCATAGTGTATTTCAGAGTGTTTGAGACAGAGGGATGAAAGGGTTTCACTCGAGGTGAGAGAGCAGTTAAGGGTTCTGAAACCCAGATTATGAATGACGAACGAAAGGGTAATCGAAATCAAAGGCAGTTAAGGATCCTTTAACTTGGATTATCTATGAAATCAATTTAAACTAAAGAGCAATTAAGAATTCTTTAATTTAAATTTCAGAAGAAAACATTCAAATGCTTAATTGTTAAAACAGAGTGTGATTTAAACAAGTTCTGAAATATATTTGCAGTTATAGCATTTAGATTGAAACACATATAAGATTATGAATAACTTTGAGAAAATGACATTAACATAAGAAAATAATTGTCTAAATTTTGCTCAACACATGAATCCTTAGAACAATCTGATCTTTATTAATCAATCCAGCTTTCTGGCTCATCAACTGATACCATAACCTTCTGGGTTTTCTTGATCAAAAAGTCTATAGAAATGTATAATAGAATCCACACTACATACTTCGAATTGTGAAGTATTTATACAAAATCTTATTACAAAATATTTCAAACTAACTTGAGAGACAGCTCTTGAACTGCCTCATGCTGTCCCTTTTATTTTGGTATTGCTAGCTTTTATGGTTTGATTTTAGCCCTTTATGTTGCTTTGTTGTTTGATCTTTAACGCTGGAAGCTTCATTTACTTTTGGCTTTCATCTTATACACTTTGACACTCATACACTTTAACTATGTTGATCTATCTTTATCTCTTCACCTAGCTATTTTACTTTCACTGTATAATAACTTTTTCACTGCATATTTTTTATAGTAAATCAGTCAATTTTTCACATACTTCAGCATCAGGTAATTGGATTTTTAGCATCCTCCTATATATCTCATCTGCCTTGGTGTATTTGGCAAAATTGGGCTTATTGATAAACAAGTGTTTTACCTCATGCTGGGGGTAGAACAAGTTTTCAAATGTTTGATAAAGTACTTTGCCTGTTGGCAATGCCTTGATAGATGATGTATTTACCTGCTCTTTTACTAGCTCTCTGATTTTGTTGTTATAATCATGTTGTGTCATGAGCTTGTCATTTATTACTAAGGGACTAGGTAACCCTTTTTCTCTCAAAATTTGAAACTTAGCCATAAATCTATCAAACGGCTACCTGCATATTCTGACACTTGTCATCCAAGTTTAAATTAAGTTTCTCTTGGAAAGGACCTTCCTCACTTCCAAAATTGTTTCAATTATGTCCTCTATATCCAATTCCTAAAGCTCATACTTATTTTTACTGTTAAGGAATTGGATGATTCTGGTGGCATCTTTGGGCATCTCTCCTAATTCTTCTTTTACTCTTTGGATGGCCTCTGTAGCCATCTTTATTAAATCTATCTGCTCAAAAATTACCTGAATAGATGGCCAAATATCATTGACAGAGTCAATGATATTGGCCCATAGTAGTTCCTTGGCTTGCCCAAGGGGTTCTTTCAGTGTTAGGTCCTTCTCCATGGCTTTTAATCTCTCATTCATTCTGGCAGCTTTTTGCACTTCTTCTTTGTACATGATTTTGGCAAGCTTGTAATCAGTTTCCAAATTTGTCACCTTTTCTTTCAGTTTATTCATCTCTGTAGCCTGTATGGACATCTCTTCCATAACTTCAACTAACTTTGTTGCTTCTTCACCTGAGGTACCTGTTGTTGATGTAGACTCTATTGAAACCTGTTGTGTTGTGGCCATAGGAGTTGTGGGAGCCAATGAGGCTGCCAATGTAGAAGGAACAATTGTTGACACTGTTGGCATGACATTCACTGATGTAGTGGCAATATCACTTTGCTTCAATTGAATTAAAGTGTCCAATTCCTTCTTTGTTTCTGCCAACTGATCATTTAGTTTGAGGACTAAGTCCATCAATTCTTCATTTCTGGTTTGGTTTTCCAAGATTTCCCGTGTCTGGGGATGCTGCAACTGAGGTACCTTCAATTGCTTTTTAAGTGATGCAATGTCATCATTCTTCTTTTTGATAAGTTGTTCAGTGGCCTTGATGTCTTTGGGATGATGTTCCAATTCAATCACCGAGTCTTCCAAAGACTTGATTCTGGTATCCTTGGCCTATGAGGAGACCTTCTCTAACTGATATTGGGCTGAGATATTGTTCAATGAATTCTGCAATTGGTGGGCAGTTATGGCTTTACCTGTAAGGGTGGAGTAAATCATTTCTCCAACCTGTTTGTGAAATTCAATTTGGTCAATGGGATGAATATCCCTTACAAATACCTCAAAATCAATCTTTTTGTAATCTGTTGATGTCCTTGGCTGTTGTACAATTGGTTTTACGAAGGACATTTGCATATTTCCCTCCTCGATGTCAAAAGTTGACATCAACCTGGTTTGATTGGTAGGTGTGAGCTTTAAGTATTGTGCATAAGACTGTGCCTTCAGTTTCTCGTTTCTCATCTTGATTTCTTTAAACCTGTCCTTTATGTCCTTATCTCTATCAGCAGGTCTGCTAAATGAGGAGACCTCTACACTTAGCTGCCTTTCCAACATTTGAGTCTGTGAGGTGGATGGCTCCTGTGTTTCTCCAGATGGAGTTGTGCCTTTGCTCATGTCAAACTCAGTATTAGTTATTTCTGCTGAGCCTTCTGTGTCTTCCTGTTCTAAAACAGGATTGAGCCTAGGCCTTTTGCTCTAGCTAACTTCATACTGCACATTGGATGTGTCCATGCCTGAAGTGGAGGCTCCTTCTCTGTTCCTCTTGGGATTCTTTTCCTCATTCTGAGGAATCTGCAAAATAGTAGGGGTACTCATGGTTGCTTCTCTGGTGCCTACAGGAATGAGCTTTCATCAAGTTGTCTCTCTAAATCAATTAAGGTATTCTCAACATCTACCTTTGTACTATCCTTGCCTATGAGAGTGTTTTCCACCCACTCAGACTGATTGACATATCTTTCTATCTCCGGTATGGGATGATGAATGTAAGGCCCCAATTAGACCTTTTTTCTAAGTTTAGTCATAAACCCCTGAGGGTCATATTTCCACATGAAATTGTTTTGGAACTTCATTTGTTGCAAAATCTTATCCGCTTCCTGCCTTGCTTCTCTATAATTGCAAATGAAAGGGCCTAATTGATTTTTTACTTTGAATTAGGTTCTTTTCTTGGCTGAGACAAAATTGACTTCATCTGAGTTCATTATCTGCCTATAATACTCTAAAGCAAATAACCTCATGGGGAGGTATTTGGGGAGTTTGTATGGGACTAGCTGGCAACCATAGATTCTTATTTCAGTGTGATTTTGGTAAAGATACCAATCTCCCACTTTACTTTGCTTGGACAGTTGGAGGACTCTTTTGATCTCCTGGCTTATTCTAGGTGGAGGACTTCCTGTCAGCATAGTCATGACTGGATGGACAAAAGAGTCAATGAAATTTGTATAGGTGTAAGGTGATGAATACTTGTGAAAAAGTGGTGTCCAAAAGATAACAGATCTGGGTTGGCCTTTGGTATCCAGCTTCTGGAGGGTGAATGGAAATCTGTCTGACTGATAATACAAAAACATATGGTATAGTACAGATGAGTATTTGAATACTCTCTCATTGTGCATCCTAGTAAACTGTTCATGCATTCTTTCAGCTATGAACTGGGCATAATCATACAAAGTAGCAGGAGGCTTTCCTGGGGTGTAAATGG
The DNA here is from genome assembly GCA_031772625.1 of Pinus tabuliformis. Classification (NCBI taxonomy): domain Eukaryota; kingdom Viridiplantae; phylum Streptophyta; class Pinopsida; order Pinales; family Pinaceae; genus Pinus; species Pinus tabuliformis. The sequence goes on from CM062818.1 coordinate 1,874,465,880, forward strand.
ACATGAAGGCTAAGATAAGATCATCAAAAAATTCATTAGTGGTGCAACCTAGAATACATGATATCATGGTTATGATTTGTTTGCCCCTTTCAGAGAACATGGCAGAAACATATGGAGGGGCAATTTTAGGAATGTGTTGCTCTTCTACAATGAAAGTTTGAAATAATTGGGCTAGTCTAGAGGGACTCAACTTGGTGTACTGGTCTAACAGATCCCCAATGGAGAGTGGGTTCAAGTTTGGACCTGGTTGGACTAGCAACATCTCATTGATTGATTCAGCTGTGATAGTAAACAAAACTTTCTGGTCAGGGGGCATTACAGCTCTCTGGCTGGGAATTTAACAGGCATGGCATATATGGACAATTTCTAGAAAAATATGTACTTGGGGAAACTAGTATTTGGGCAAATTGGAGTCTCAAAGGCCAATGTCATCAGAATGGTTCAAGTATATGTCTTTACTCAAGCAATGGATTTTGAGCAAAACCTCATGTGCACTTGTATCTTTGATTTGAAAATCCTTGTCTGCCAAGGGGAGATGGTCTAGGTCCAAATGGGGAGTAGTGATAGGTTTGACATCCATGGCGACAGGGGCGGCCATAATTCAGTTCTTGTGGATTTGAATTTGGCTTTCACATGTTTATTCAGAGGTTTTTGATGGAAATTGGAAATTTTTAGAAGGGTTTGGGCACAGACTTTTAAATTTAAAGCAATTTCAATTAAGTTTACTTAATTAAAATACTTTACAGACTGAACGTTTTCAAATTGAAAGGGTTGTCTGGCAAATTCGTCTTCAAATACCTGGAATTGGGTGATTTGGCTTTAAATTCGGTGTTCTCAGCGACTGCAGATGTTCAGATAACTCTGGTACGGACTGAGAGGTTGATTGGGGACTCTGCAGCGTCTTCGGGGTTGAAATTTGAGTTCAATAGGTGAATCCAGCATTTGCAGGTGTCACAAGGTTTCACAGAGGTTCACAAAGAAAACGAGCGCAAAAGGCGAAAAAGGGCTTCTCGGCCTTTTTATGGAGCAACAGTCACTTTTTGGTGGGTAATTTATGAATGAACAGTGGGTGGTTTATCGGGTTGAGCAGGGAGGCGATTTCCCAAGCCATCGCACCGCTTTTGTGGAGGGGGCGGTATTTGGGAGGGATCACCTGATCTACTCCAACGCTCACGTAGCAGTTGGGGGGTCGGGGAAAACCACCTTATCAGGTGGGTAAAGGTCAGCCATCGGGTGCAGCGGATATGGCTGTGGACCGTCGGATGAGGGCGATGGTGATCGAACGGCAGTCAGGGAAGGGAGGTGCGCAGATAATATAAGCAGAGGTGTCGGGGGCGGGGCTTTAATCTTCAACGGTTTGGGGTTAATTAGAATTTAATCATGGGTTAAAATGATCGGGCGAGGCTTAATGAGGGGATTAGCTTAACTTTACTGCGCAATGATGTATTAAATGGATTTTGTTGGGATGTGGGGTAAATTATATAGTTTATAGTAAAACTAAGGGTTGAGATATTTAAATAGGGGATTTATTTAATATACGGGAAAAGGTGTATTGGGAATTTATAAAGTTAAAAATTAATATGAAATGAATGTGCGGAGTGAACATACCACTAAGCATAAATGTAATATTTGTGCAATTTATTTATATATACTTATACTTAGGGTAAAACACTTTTGTGGGTTTTTTTAGTGAAGTAGAATTTAACATGGGGGTTTTTACTTTTCCTAGGCAAATGAAGTTTATGCTTAGGAAAAGGGGTTTTAATAGGGTAATGAGAGGAAATGATTTTTATGAAGGGGATTCTAACACTTGAAGTCCACAAGTCATTAAACCGAGGGTCCGGTCCGACTAGAAGTCAAAGAAATGCTCTAAGCCTTTATGACTTGAAAGGTTTAAGTACTTAAAATTTATCTGTGCATGGGGAATTAGTAAGTAAAGGGATTAAAAAAATGAAGGGAAGTTAATTAAATGAACTTGTAAACCATTGTTTTTGCTTTGTCAAATGTTCATGCACATTGAAACATATAATCAAGCGAAGTTTATCCTTAAGAAAAGGGGTTTTACTGGGGTAATGAGAGGAAATGATTTTTATGAAGGGGATTCTAACACTTGATGTCCACAAGTCATTAAACCGAGGGTCCGGTCCCACTAGAAGTCAAAGAAATGCTCTGAGCCTTTATGACTTGAAAGGTTTAAGTACTTAGAATTTATCTGTGAATGGGGAAATTAGTAAGTAAAGGGATTAAAAAAATGAAGGGAAGTTAATTAAATGAACTTGTAAACCATTGTTTTTGCTTTTTCAAATGTTCATGCACATTGAAACATATAATCAAGCATGATAAATGAGCTTTTATCCAATCAACTTTATACTTCAACAACTTTTCTTCTACTTACCCATTACCTACCCTACCATTTTTTCTTCATTTTATCTAGGTGTATTTATACTAGCAGACCTTTATCATTCGTTTTTCTTTTTGAAAAGTAAACTATCTAATTCTAACCTTATATCCTCCAAGGGCTTAGATTAAACTGATGAGCTCCTTTTATTTTCTCTACCTATCTAATGATCTGTCAAGATTAAACTTTTTGGTCAGATTCTATTCTCTAACTATAAACATCAAATTCAAAGCATGAAATAGTCAAGATTAAGCATTTTGACTACCATGGGTTGTGGCATGTATGACAAGTTGCACACAACCATTATTTAAGATAGTGAAGTAGTAAAATAATAGTGGCATTTTGACTTGCACACTTTCATGATCTATTTTTGTTTTTGGGGTTCATATTTTTCATTTTCTGATCTTTTCTTATTCTTTTTGTCCTTTGATGTTTCTTTTAGGACATACCCTCTTTACATTTTTTAAATTTTTAATATGGAAAACATTTGCAGAAAGCAAAGGTATGTACAATATTACAAGGCTCAAACTTAGCCAATTCAAAATTATGAATCCTATCACTATAAGACTCTAACATCTTCATTGTTATATCTTTCATGTTTGTTGGTTCGCACAGCTGCGTTGTTCGCGAACCATGCCTTCGCCAACATGGGTCGACCAATGCGGTTATGGCTGCATTGGAAGTATCACTTCACGTGAGCAAACCCATGCACTGTTACCTTAGGAGTAGGAGTTGTTAGTGTCATTCTTGTTAGCCTGTCACCTGGATCAAAAATTGCTTTTACCAAGATCTTTTCAGGTTTTCATCATCAAATTTTTTTGTTACTAGGTTTACACAACAAATTTGGTCATTGTATGGTCAGTCCAAGATAGAGTCATTGTTTGAAATTTCACTCATGTTGGTTGCTTATCATATACCATGAAAATGGGTCAAGTCATCATCATCATTCCATTAGGTCTTAGGTCATCCATTAGGTCACAAGGGTCCCCAAGGTCCACCATTTCCATAAAAAAATCAGAAATAAGTCAAACATGACAAAGCAAAGAGTTCAAGAATTGAAACATGATTTATTCACATTTTCATGACATCAAAAGTTTCAGGAGAAGGAAGCACCAGCACTCAGGAGATGCAAAAAGCACATTTGCAATGGTAAAGGTAAAATCTGCCTTCAAAAAGTGAAATCAGCTCACAAAGGAGGATTAGTTTCTTTTCTCTTTTTGAAAAAGTGAAGAAATTACCCCTATATAAACTCAAAAAGACTCAAAACATTTTCATTCATGTCTCATTCACTCTTCATCACCGAGCTCACTCGCTTAAAAAACAAAAAATCCCTTTCCCTAGGAAAAATTGGCCAAAAATTGAAGGCGTTGCACGTAGATACATTGCGTTGCGCTTTGGAGGCAGGCGCTGCGCGTAGGTGAATTGCACTGCGCTTTGGCACTGCGCGTAGGAGAACTGCGCTGCGCGCAGGACAGAGTGCCCGAAACTCACCCAAATTTTCCCAAAATTCAAAATTTTTGCTTTCAAACTCAATCAAATTGCTTTCTAAGGCTGAGGAACAAGTAAGTACATCATTTCCCTCTATTTTTGCTTTCCCAATTGCATTCCATGTTGATAAATTATCAAGCTAGGGTTTGTAGCGAAAATTCCATGGGAAATGTTGGGGTAGAAATGGCCATTACAATTTTTCATCTCCTAAAAAAGTAAATTGACATTCTACACCTGCACACATGCATGATGAGTCATTTTGACCAGTCCATCCACCTCCAAACCCTAAGTTCAGCAAATCCTTAAAAACCCAACTTTTCACAAACCAATACACATATCTAGCCTAAAATTCATTTGCTTTAAGGTCATATCATTGACAAGAAACTTAGAGAGATCCCTCTCATGCTCAGTAGGGCTAGCTACTGAGCTAAAGTGGTTTGAGGTTACCCTTGTCGATTTCCTTTTTAGCCTAGGAGATTGTAGGGACTAACAGGAGTAGCGTTTGCTTTCGGTTTCATTGCTTGCATGCATGTTTTCTTACTCGCTTTGCATGTTTGTTTGCTTGCCTGCTTATTTTCTTACTTGCTTTTCTTATGCATTTACTTCTGCTTTTGCTTTGTTTTGTGTTTGTTGACTTGTTTGCGTCCGTAGGTTAGTTTCGCATGAAACCATGCGCGACTCTTGAAACAAGTTGGGTGAAGTACAAGAGGACTTGTGCAGTTATCAATATTTGGTTATCTGTCGTCTTGCCTCTGTATGACGAACTTGTTATCTTCCTTCCATCATACATCTATGGAAAATACGTACTGTTCGAAGTGAACCTTGGTGAATACACAACGCTTACGTGCTAACTAATGTCACCTACTCTAGTCAGTTGTTTTTTGGTTAATCCTTGTTAGCTCAATCAAGTAGAGTAAGGTGAGGGGGAAAACCTTAACAAGCACGTCAGAGGTATATATAAACTACTTCTCTGAAGGAAAAACCTCTTTTGCTCTCAATAAGTTGGGATCCCTCTTCCGCCTTTGAAATGAATAAGTGTTATGCACAGTTATGAAAATGAAAAATGAAAAATTGAAAATGTGAAAAATTTTGAAAAAATGAAAAATAAATAAAGCGAAAGAAGAGAAAGGCTTCTTGCGCAGAGAGGTGATGCAAGTAACTCCACAAGGGTACTGACCAAGCTTGCTCGCAACAGAGCAATGCTTGTGTTCCTGCGTGACTCCGTCAGGGCACTGTACAGGCCTGCTGGCAGCGAAGCAACACCAAAGATGAAACTAAAACTCTGACGACAATAAATCTTGTGCACCAATATACCCCTCATCCCAATTGAAACAACTGTGTTGGCTTGACTTGGAATGTGTGTCGACTGACCAAGAGCTTGGCAGATGCTACATCTTACAATCAAGCAAGTGTGGAAACCAAGACAAACAGAGAACTGAACAATACTTCTGGAGGTGTTAGACTTGCTTTTCACGAACAAGGTCCATTCAGAGAGCTGGATTTCTACCTTTGTCTCGCCAAGTGTTCTAGCGGCTACAACCACCCTCCAAAATTTTGCCTTAGCTTTGTTTTGGAGCCTCCCTACCAACCCTCCTTAGTAGCATGTCTTGCACTGTCAAGTACATAAGCTTCATTGGTTTTTCAACAGCTTGCCAGCCTGTGCATGGCGGTTTTCTTCACTCCCCTCACAAGTTGCCACTCCGGACTTGAGCCAATCGCTGGCTGAGAAGCTCCCTCAGAAAATTGCGCAATTATGGAGGGGAACCAGCCTTCCCTCCAGAAATTGCACAAATCTCTCGGGTAGCCTATTGGGCCTATAAATTGCGCAATCCTTCCTCAGGAAAATTGCGCAATCTAGCCCAACAATGTAGCTCAGCCCAAAAATTGCACAATTTTGGGCAGCAGTCAACTATTCCTCCCAGAAATTGTGCAATCCCTCTGGACAGCCAGCCCAGCTCCTCCCAGAAATTGCGCAAAAATCCCTCTCAGTAAAGCAGGTTGTTGCATGTGCCTTCAGGTTGATCGGTTCCACCCAAGACCCAGAAAACTTGACTTGCATGCATGGGATGCTTTTTCTTGAAATAGAAAAAAGAAACATGCAAAAAGCATCCCTAGATTTTAGGGATCTATTTTTAGCAGTTGGAGGTTACATGCAAAGATCATTTTAGAAACTTTCCTCCAAGTGTCGCTTTTTCCTAGATTTGTGGCATGCGCGTCATGAGCCTCAAACTTATTTATTCGACACTTCAGAGCTCATTCTTCACATCGATCTTGGAGCTCTGATATCCCACAACACATCCAGAGGTTTTTGACACATATAGCTCAGTTATTTCTAGGTAAGTCCGCTTTACTTGTCTTTTGTAGCATTTCTGTCACTTTTTGTGTTTTGGCTTGTGTGAGTGTTGTTTGCTTGATTTCTGTGAACACTTGTTGTCATTTGCATGCATGTTAGCATGTACAAGCACCATTTCAGTTTTCGTTTGCATCTCACTGTTGTCACATGCATGACATTGTTTTGCACAAACAGTCGCCAATTCAGCAACTCGTTTCACACACATGCATGTTGTTCCGTTTTTTTAATCTTGCATTTATTGTTTGCATGCATGATCATTCACTCCTGCTTACACTTGGTCTCGCCATGCATTCACATATTCATATGCTTTTAGTTGCTCGTCGGCAGGTCTGCGCAACCTTGGCTCGAACTCTACCTTGCCCAGACAGCATTGCGCAATTCTGAGAGGAAAGGTTTTGCCTTCCTCCAAGAAAATGCGCAAATCTAGACAGTAAGTGCCCTCCAGTCTTGCTTTGCGCAATTTTGAAAGGCAGTGTCTGTTGGTCAAGAAAATTGTGCAATGCAGTCCCTTGGGCATCACTTTCCAGCTAAAATTGCGCATTACACAATCTCAGCACCTAGCAGGCCAGTCTGCACTGCGCATTGCGCAATTCCAGCAGTCAACCAGCCTCCCGACAGTCTGAACTTCCTTTTGCGCAGCTCAAGCAGTCAGTCTCCCAGCATCCCAGTGAAAATTATGCAATCCTTGCCAACAGTTCCCTGGGTATGTTGCATGTCAATCCTCAAGTTTGCTTTGGTTTTAACTAACAGATTTCTTTCCATGCATGTCGCCATGTCTCCAAATATAGTAGGTGTTCATCTGTCTCTCAAAAGTTCAAGATCAATGGCCTTCAATAGAGAAGGGTCAAAGGACAAGTGTCTATGAGTTTGTCGATATACGAAGACACCAAGCTAATTATAGACAAAGATATCAAGTTGAAATGGCAGGAGGTCAATGACGCATTCTCAGGCACATTTGGGGAAGATCTTGAAGACTGCCAAGTCTATGTGAACATTCACAAGTCCGGCTTGTACCGGATTGTATGCAGGTATCTTGCGTTCCCATGCACGGACATGATACATTGAATCGTCTAGCACACTGATCCCGAGATGATGGTGTTAACCAATGTCAGTGGGACAAAGATTGCTACCTTCAAGGCACCGGATTATCAACAAATGTACCACTTGTTGAAGCCAATGATCACCATGGAGACACCCTTCAGCATACCCAATAACAATGCCAACTCCAGGGATATCTTGAAGAACTGGGTGAAGGAGCCAGCCAAATTCAGGATGACACCCAACCAGATTTACAAGACGAAGATATTGCGGAAAGCGTATCAGTACTTGGTCATCTTTGCATGTCGATTGTATGGCGAAGAGAGCACAGAGACCTTCCCGCAGAGTTGGGTGATCGTGTTGGACCAACTGGCCAGTGAAGGCAAAGCATGCAACTGGTCCGACATGTTGGCTCACAGGCTGAAGGAACAGGTAGCAGGAGCTCGACAGCCGCCCAAAGGTTAGCAAGCAGAAATCTACATGTTTGCTTACAGCGTGGATACAATATATTTGACATCTCTCATGTAAGTATGCTTAAAGTGTAAGCATCTAACAATACATGGATCTACGGCATGGACATATGCATTCGTATAGAAAGGATCATGTTCACAATCATGAATATTTAATACTCCAAGTAGCCTGGATTTATCAAATGAAACCTAAGGTCTTCATCTCTATCTCTATCCAACCAAAGAACGAATCTCACCATGTTCAATGTAATCGGGTTTGATCTCTATCAGTGTTAGTTGCTTTTCAATTTCTAATGTGTCCATCAATAGTGGAAAGTATGGTTGAAGGCAATCCACATTGAACATTGGGTGTAGCTAAGGAATCGGCAGATACTGAGCTCAAAAGCATTATCACCCACATCCTTGGTGATCATTTAAGGTCCATAACAGAGTGGCTAAAGATTTTGATGGGCTCCTGTAAGGAGTTCCTTCTACAAATGCAACCAAACCTTGTCTCCCACTTGAAACTTGTGTGGTAACCCATTGTTGATCATGACATTGTTTGTACTTAGTATTGGCTTTATGTAACATATCATGAACCTATTGGTTGATGTGTTGATTGCATTCAATAAACTTGGTGGCTTTATTAGCTTTGGATTGAACATGTGCAAATTTTTCCTATGTAGTTGCAAGGGGCATTGCAACACAATAGGACACAACGGTTGAAATACCAGACCCACCTGAAAGGGTTTCTGGCCATTTGAGATATGGAGAGCTTTGTTGTAGTTGTGTTAAACATAGGGGAGACTCTCATCCCATGTTTTTGGATACTTAGATTCGTACACGCATAATATGTGCACAATCATCTTGTTGATGGCCTCTGTTTGGCTATTAGTTTAGGGGTGGAACACAGTCGACTTGGTGAGCTTGGTGTCCAACAATGACCAAAGGCTTGACTAGAATGTGCTTAGGAATATACTATCTCGATCTAATATGATGGTTTGCAAGATCCCAAAATGTACCCACACACGTTCGAAGAAGATTTTAGCAGTGGATTTTGTTGTGATACTCTTCTTGTAGGTAGCCAATATGGCCATCTTAGAAAATCTATCAACGTCCACAAACACACAATCATTACCATGCTTGTTAAAATGAAGGCCAGGCAAATAGTCCATGGAGATGGATTCCCAAGGTAGGCTAAGAGTAGGTAGAGGGGTATACAGGCCTTGTGTCTTAATGGTTGACTTGGCAATGGCATATGCAATGCAAGACCTGATATATTTGCAAAAATCATGTCAGAGTTTCAACCAATAAAATACTTTTGCAGTACCACCATTGTATTCTCCATGCCAAAGTTCCCTACACCCTGACTGTAATGCGCCTCCCAAATTAACTTGGCATGCTTGCTTGAAGGAACACAAAGGTGTCCCAAGTAGCACAACAGTGCATCCTAGAGGTGGAAGTCTGGAACTTGCTTGTCTTCCATCATCATCTTGTATGTGGTGGCAAATTTCGGATCATTGTTGTATAGTTGCATCCATCCAAAGGTCTCATGCCCACAAGAGTTGAGAACAATGGTCAGTGCCACAACTAGGGATCTACTGAAGCAATTTGCAATGTGATTGGTGCTACCATTCTTGTATTTAATGTTCAAATGGAATTGTTGCAAATATATGGACCAATTTTTTATGGAAATCATTTTGTAACTTCTCTTGTGTCTACATAAATTGAAGAGGTCAATGATTTGTGTGGATGATCGTATCTTTCTCCAAATTGTAATGTTTCCACATCCAGTAGGCTTGCACGATGGAATACATCTCCTTATCATAAGGGGGGTATCTCTGAATAGATTCCTTTGTTGAGTGAGGACTGCACTAATAGCATAATCAAAGGCATCTATCTCAATCTCAAATGGTTATTGCAAGTCTGGCAAGGTGAGCACTAGTGCAAAGTAAGGAAATTCTCTAGCTCAACAAATTCCTTTTGTTGTGACTCAGATCAAGTTGGTTTTGATGGTGAACGGGATCTGGTACTTTCTCGAGAAAAAGATCAAGAAGCCAACTGACCCTAAGGATCTTGAAGCATACGAAGAAATGGATACAAGGGCCAAGCTAATCATCCTAGATGGTGTTAAGGATCCTTTGATACCTCATTTGTCTAGGAAGAACACTGCCCATGAGATGTGGAATACTCCTCATGATTTGTTACAGAATAAGAAAAATAACAAATAGTTGGTATTAAAGGATAAGTTAAAGGCCACCAAGATGATAGATTGTGAAGGAGTGACTTCGTATCTGATGAGATTGTCTCAAGTTCGCAATGAGCTTGCCGCCATTGAAGTGACTGTTACAAATTCTGAGATGGTGAGGATTGCTTTGAAGGGGTTTACTCCAAAATGGAAGGTGTTCACCAAAGGGATCATTTCCAAAGAGAATTTATCATACTAGAACAGGTTGTGGGATGACTTCATTCAAGAAGAATTGCAAGACGAGGATATTCATCCAAAGAGGAAGGCTTTTGATGATGACATGGCTCCTGCAGCAAGGATGAAGGGCAAGCAAAAGGAGGAATTGAGTAAGTTGAAGTGTTTCAACTGTGGTGAATATGATCATTATTCGACTAAGTGTCTGAATAACAAGTAGGGAGATGATGAGAAGAAGAAGGGCAATACAGTTGCAGTTTGTTGCCACTTCTGTTGAGATAGTTCACCTCTCCATAAGGCTGGAGAGTGAGATTTTTGCTTTGATTTCTCATTTCTCAAAGGGTTCCATCGACGAGGTTGCATGATACATGGACAGTGGTGCATCGAAGCATATGACGGGTTCGTGTGATGTGTTTGAGAGTCTAGCTGAGTGGGACTCAAAGTTGCACATGGTGATGGGTGACAAGACTCAAAAGAGATTAGTGGATCAAGTGTCGTGCCATTTAGAATGGAGTGAGGTCAGTTGATGCAAGTTCAAGATGTATTGTATGTACCAAAGCTAAAATATATCATATTGGTTATCTCAGTGATTGAGCAAAAGGGGTTTACCGTGATTTTCTAGGATGGGAAATCGAAGCATTCTGGCACAAAGGCTCTAGCTCTAGTGGAGTGGTCATTGGAGTTAATGGCCCTATACATGCTTAAAAAAAAACTTACAAGTCATGAGAAGCAGAAGCAAGAGAAGTTCTAGGTTCCATAGGTTTAGAGGGAGCCAAGTTCTAGCAGAGGTTTGCAGGCTCAGAGAGAGAATGTGCATCCCAAGAAGAGAGTGTGGTCAGTGGGGAGTAAGTGTGTTTCTACAACTGGCAAGAAGGAACCATGGGAAAGCCTGAAAGCATTTCAAGAGAAGAAGCAAGAGGCTTCTCATGGTAGTGAGACATCCGAGAAGGGCGTAGTTCATGCCACAGGGTATGCTAGATTTGTGATCATCAAGAGTTCGACTAGTATCACCAATAGTGACAGTGATGAAGAGTTACTTCCTATTCTTGGAAGTACCTCCTTTGCTAAGAGGGAGTGTTGAGATTTGTAGCGTGGGTGGTACTCCAAACCCTAGGGTGGTACTCCAAAAAATGGCTTTGTGGGCTAACTACCCAAGAGGTGGGCTTTGCACCCAAGCTTGTGGGTGTGAAACCATGCATTGTTTTGATGACTTGGCACTTGGATAAGATAGAGCACCCTTAAAGGAGAAAGGGGTTTCTTAAATCAGAAAGAGAGCCCTTGTCGTTGTGAATACATTAATTTTTATGTGTTTTTGTGTGGGGTTGTGGCACAAAAGACAAGTCAACCTAGACTTAGAAAGTTCCCTTAAGGGCTAGACATTGCCACAAGAGAGTCATAAAAAGAGAAGAGGAGAAGCCTCATTCTCACATCCAATGTGAAACTCACCATAAGAGGGGGAGCATTTGAAATAGGTTGCAAACTCTTGAATCCCAATGAAGAAGAGGAGGAGACTTGTTTTGGTTTATTTCTTGTGATTGTTTGGGAAGATTCAAGAAAATAAGTAGGTTGAGTATTGAAAGAGTTTTTTGGATTGATTGTGCGAGTTTTTGGTGGAAAAATTATCCAAGAATTAGGTCACAATTCTCTGTGATAGTTAGAAGTAGGCCAAAGCATCAGTTAGGAGTTGGACGAAGGTTGTTTACCCTTTTACAATAGTATATCCTAGGTCGAGTACATCACAGAAATAGAAGGATTGTAGAGGCGAGTTGAGTGCATTCTTGTGAGATGATTTGGGCCAGGAAGTAGGACTATAGCGGTTGCTACATCAACCCTAACCAGGGCCTAGATCCTCAGGAGATAGTTCACAAGTCCGAGAAGGAGAAAGCAAAGGTAAGTGGTCCTATGCAAAGGTATGTTAATGTTCCTAAGTTAATGTTTTGCTAGTGGATGGTTCTCCTAGTTTAGTCAATATTGAAGGGCATTTGAAGGTCTGTTTTGAGGGCAGAAACAAGGTGTTCTTGATGCCCTAAGTAAACCTATTGAGAAGGACTTTAACAGTTGTAAGAAGGGAAAACTTGGAGAATATCAGAGCTTGTTCTTTTAAGGGATAAAAGGACAGCTAAGGGAGCAGTATGACTAGCCCTAAGTTGAATGTTGGATAAGGACTTTTGACAGCGATAGTGGGCAACCTCCATGCCCTAAGTTCGTCTTCATTGGAGCAACACATGAAGGAAATAGTGGGAAGTCCAAAAGTGTTGTGTTCTTGAAAAAATAAGGAGCAACGGGTGGGCAACTTAGGAGTTATTCACAAACGAAGTTGTGAACAACTCACAAGAAAACCTTAAGTGTTGATTCATTGATGGACTAATGATCAACTAGAGGGCAAAAAAATTAGTGAGACACTTTCAATGACCTAAAGGAGCAGGATTCATTGATAGATGCAGATTGGTGTTGTTTCATATTGGGAGCGGAAGGACTAGCATATGTGTTCCGGGTACGACTAAGTGGAGCTATGAAGTGCACTACATCAGCTAGTAGGTCAGTTGTATCTTGTTCAGGGTAGATTGGTTGCCATATTTGTTGATACCAAACCCTAGGTTGTATTCTTGTATTAGTGATTGTATGAGGACCATGATCCTTGATATGAGAGCCATAAACAATTGTATTATTTATTCCACTGTGCAAAGTAGTTTGTTGTGGCATTTGAGTTGGTTGCATCAGAGATCCTAAGACCCTAACCCAAATTCTCTAGTGTCGTGGAAAAACAAGAGAAGGGCATGACCAACCACTTGAACAAACTCTCCTTGGACTTGAAAGTAGTCTTCCAAACATCTTTGGGTTTTATTGGAACTTGTTGATAGATGAACATCAAATCAATCTTGTTGAAGTACTTGCCCCCTTTGAGTTGGTCAAGAAGGTCATCAATCCATAGAATCGGGTACCTATTCCTGACTGTGATTTTGTTCAGGATTTGATAATTAATGCAGAGTCTCCAAGTCTTATCCTCCTTCTGCACGAGTACAATTGGGCTCCCACAGGGTGAGGAACATAGTCAGATGTGCGCTTCTTTTAGTAGCTCCTTGATTTGCCACTTGATTTCCTTGTTTTTCCGAAGAAAGTGATGATAGATTGGCCTATTAGGTAGAGGTGTGTCAGGGGTTAGATCGATTGATGCTTGACCTAATAGCACAAAGGTACCCGTGTGGGCGAGAAGATACCTCTATACTCTTCCACGGCCTTATCCACTTGTCTTTGTTGCACAAAGGATCCCTGTGTGGAGCCCCGGGTTGTGACCATGATCGTCCCCTTACTTTGAGAATGAAATAGGAGGACGAAAAGTTTCCTAGTCTAGGAGATGATCTTATTGCATTTCTTAACAGAGATCAAAGGCAGAGATACCTCTGTTATCATATGCAATTTTCTACCCAAAGTAATAATAATAGTATGGGATATAGAATCATACACAACATGATGTTTTCGCAAGTACAGTTGGGCCAACAAAACATCACAAAGTTCAACAAGAGCAACATCTACCTTATCCATGAAAGGCTTGATGTTGTAAGGAAAGTAGCTCTATTGGTTGACACAAACATCTTTCCCTTAGTGGAGCCATCCAATGGTGTCTGGTTGTGGGTGTGGCGTTGTCGGCAAACCCAACCGCTTAATGACATCTGTTGAGATGAGATTATTTTGAATCCTGCTATCGACAACGAAATGTACCAGAGCCCCATTCACTCACATTTGAAGATGTTTTAGACTGTGAAATTTTGAGAGGACATAGAAAAGATCGTTAGGTACCTATGGTAGAAATTTCATAACCAAATTTGAAATATTGGATATGTGGAATGTTGTGCAAGTTTTTTCTTGGGAAGAAGCCAAAATCAACAAGTTTTGGGAGAAGTAAACTTGAAGGAAGAAGCAACAGGTAGAACCAGTGAAGGAAGAATCAAATAACAAACTTGGTGAAGAAAGAAGCAGCAAGCAGACTAAGTGAAAGTAGAAGCAAATGACAAACATTGTCAAGAAGCAAACAAGTCCACTGAAGTAAGTTAGTGCCTAAGAATATTTATAGCAGTGGGGATTGGTATCTCATGTAGGTTGGTGCCTACAAATCTTACAGTAGTGGGGATTGGTGTCTTCTGTTGGTTGGTGCCTACAAAGTAGCAAAGTAGATTTTTGTCTCTTATAGGTCAGTGCCTACAATATCTTTCATATAAAGAAGTTTTGTGATTTTATCCTATAAGGGTTTCCACATATATATTGTATTAGTTGTCCAATTTATAAGATTGATGTTTAATGATGTTCAAATGTTAAATAAGTAAAAACTCTCATTATACTAATTCACCACCCCCCCCCCTTCTCAGTATACTTGTGAATCCAACAAGCTGATCCCATGGGTATCTAAGAAACAATCAATTGTCTCCATACCATAGGTTGAAGCAAAATATGTAGTAGTTACTACCATGCAGTATGGATAAGAATATTTTTGAAAGATCTTGCACATGTTGAGAAGGAGCTAGCTACTATCTTTTGTAGCAAGTATTTGCATTGTCAAAATTTCATAAGAAAAACAAGCACATTGAGACTTGCTATCACTTCATTCGCGAGCTTGTCAACAATGGTGACATATCTCTTCAATTTTAGGATCTAGACATCACCTAGCAAATATCTTCCCAAACCATTGGGAAGAATTATTTTTGAATTTCATAGACAACATTTAGGCACTGTTAGTGTTAATGAATGTAGTAAGGGGGAGTGTTAAAAATAATCATGTAATAGTTAAAATTAAGGGGGAGTGTTAAAAATAATCAATCTTGATTTAATCAGGTAATTAGTTGTCAATTCAAGTCATTTATAGAAAGATATTTTAAACACTCTCACTCAAGATATTTTAGAAAATTGATGCAAATCCTAAATATCTTTACAAACAATTAATTTTAAATGATCGTCGAAAATTCCTAATTGATGTAAAATCCATTTAATAATAAAAAGAGCATACAATGATCCAAATGTGTCTCCAACTAATTTTATTATCTCCATCTATCTATAAATGTGTTCAAGTACTAGCATTTATCCACTCATTTTGAATTCGAGATTGAAAATCATTGAGCAACTGATGTCTCTCCCACATTTCATCCCAAAACCCTCCTTTCCCTATCAAATTAATTATAATATTCTTTTCCATATTTTATTTTTAAAAAAGAGTTAAGTATTACCTGAGCATCGATACCAATGGCTTCCAGCTGCAAGGACATTCCTGCCTTGTAAGAAGATTCTGAATCAGGTTTTGCACTTCTTTTCCCACTGATAGACTTTCCTACGACATTATTCAAAACAGCACCATACTCGACATGCTCTGAAAACAGTCCTTATCGTGAGGCTTTTCGTAGTTTTGCATTGTCAAATGAAGAATCTTCAAAACGGTATCCGAATTATCAGTACAAGCCACGCCCTCACTCGAACAAAACATGTAACTACCAAAAGGTCTGTAGGGGCTTCTCTTGATAACTCCATCTGATTTCACCAGAGAGTCAGGCCCATAGTTTGTTACTGTATAAGTATACTGCAGGAAAAAAGTTGCCTCCCCAATTTTCAAGGCCAACTGTTCGACAAATCCTACATCCCCCGCTAAAGGACTTCCAAATGTTATACAAAAAGGAGAACTTTGCCTGAGCCTCTTTTCCAGTACCCATAGTGTTGCCAAAGTTGCAACTGCCTTTCCTAAGGAATGACCCACAAATATAATGGATTTCAGCTTCCTTTGTTTTGAATCCGTATAAATCTGCATCTGTCTGGTCATGAAATACATCAACAGAATGTCATTATTTTCCTTCTCCTCCTTCAAAAATTTCATCTCTAAACAAGGGAAGAAGCAATCACTTTTTCTGAAACTTGAAAGATAAATTAATTTACCTTTGCATAGAAATCTGTATTCTCCATAATATGTGGAACAACTTTGCTTAGAAATCTGTATTCAAAATACGTACAACAACTTAAGAGCTCCCTGATGGACGAGAGCTGGTTGAGCATCATTACCCTTGAGACAACCAGAGAAGACCCTGTTGTCAGTTTGTATGATGCCCTCTCCATATTTGCTCTCTTTGACAATAAAACCTTCTATTTTATGAAATGAAGGGAAGGCAACATATGCAACGCCTGATGGACGAGAGCTGGTTGAGCATCATTACCCTTGAGACAACCAGAGAAGACCCTGTTGTCAGTTTGTATGATGCCCTCTCCATATTTGCTCTCTTTGACAATAAAACCTTCTATTTTATGAAATGAAGGGAAGGCAACATATGCAACGCCTTCATATTCATTTAGGCTATAAGCCTCTAAGTTGTTTGCAAGTGGCTCTTCCCAATGCTTGGACAATAATTCCGCATGAAACAAGAATCTGCACCCAAATTTTCAGTAAATTAGCACTAACATTGGCGGAGGTCAATTACCAGATTATTGGCTCTGAGCCAGCTTGAATCAAACCCACTGAAATTAACAGCGAAAAGAAACATAAATTAACCCTAAAATCGGATCCAACTTCAACAAAGCGCTATATTACCCACTGTAAAAATTCAAAATTTCCCCAAAACCACGTCAAACGACAGTAAAATGCAACTTTCGCCTTCTTTAACAAAATCCTGATCTTTAATTTAAAAAATACAGAAGCAGAAACGAAAATGATTTTACAAATAATTCCTCCCCGAAAACCACAATAAAGAAACAATTAAATGCGGTATTCACCATACAAAAAGATATCCTAATCTTCAACTGCGAGTACCAATCCATTTAAAATATAGGCAAAATAATTTGAAAATTGACACGCAGCCATTTTATTAAAATGTAAAGAAGCAAAAACGAAGATTCGGAGTTCATTCTTACTGCGGAGTAGACGACTCTGTTTCCATTTGATGTGCTGTTGCTTCAAGATTCTTTTGGAATTTCATTATAATGCAGCCGGTGGTGTCTTTTATAAGTAGGAAAATAGGAGGAGCCGAGCAATATCCCCGGAAAATCAACGGAATGAGTACTGCCATGGGATATGGAGTGAGGAAACTGTGATTGATAATACCTGGAAAATAGATGGAAGGAGAACTTGTGATGTTTATGCCTTGGTTTTGTCTGAACCATAATTTCCTGACACCTTCGCAGGTCGCTTTTTCGGGAAAAGTCGCCATTGATGGGGCCGTCGCGAACATAACGCGAAGGGCGGGCCGTGGGGCACCCGTCATTTATATTTTTAAGAAATTTCCAAATTCATTCCCGCCTCCGCTTCGGGGAAAGAACATTTGTTTGAAAATATTTTGTGTCAAATGGGAGAAAGATGGGGCCATGAAATCTTAAGAATTGAAACTTTTAGTTTTTAGTAATGAGGATAGTGTGGGAAGTAATGAAATATAATTTACTAATAGTGACTAGTTGTTGAGATAAATTAGAGAATACACACTTGAACACGTTTTCATTTGATGGCTTGAACAGGTTTTTATATACAATAAAGAACTTTCTGGAGTCGGTGGCTTCTCCAGGAAGCTATCCAGCTCTGCCAAATTCTAGAAGAAGCTAGACGCAGCATTAATGGTGGTGGTTGAAATTACTATTGTTTTTCCAACACTCCCCCTTAATTCCAACCTTATAACAAATATACAATATATAAGATACTGTAAACATACTCTTTGCGAGGCTGGTTATCACGCGTTCTCACGAGAGCCTTTGTAGGGCTTCACTTTCAACTATTTCCTCAACTCATTTAGGGAAGGATACAGATCTACTACTGATAAGGAAGGAGACAACAACAGCTGAAGACAGACCACTTCATATAGTTAATGTAGGCTCGACCAACGCCCCCCCACCCGATAAGTAAATTGAACCTTTAGGGTGCGTAAGCACGCTCGACTAATAAGGAGAGGTGCTCGACCATAAGGTCTGTCAGAGGCTCGACTGTTAAGGAGAGGGAAAGGAGAGGATGCGGAGTTGCTGGTCTAAGTCTCAGCTAGGCAATATAATCTTGATTTTCTACAACACATAACTTACTTCTACAAAACTCAAATTTTGCCTTTCCAAGAGGCTTGGTGAATATGTCAGCTACATTTTCATTTGTATTACAGTACATTAGAGAAATTTCTTTTGGTTGGACATTTTCTCTTACAAAATGATATTGTGTGTCTATATGTTTTGACCTTGCATGACATACAGGATTGTTCCCCAGTTTGATGGTGCTTTGATTGTCACATCTGATCACTGTTGGTTCTTGTTGACCTTCACCAACATCTTCAAGTATTCTTCTAAGCCATATAGCTTCACAGGTGCCACTACATAATGCTTTATATTCTGCTTCAGTTGATGACAAGGAAACTGTTCCCTGTTTCTCACTGCTCCATGATATAACTCCCGATCATATGTTGAAGACGTATCCAGTGGTAGATTTCCTGTCATCTGGATTTCCAGCCCAGTCAGAATCAGAATGACCTGTCAATTCAACATTACAAGCATTATTATATTCAATACCAAAATTGATAGTTCCCTTTAAATATCGAATGACCCTTTTTACAGCTATCCAATGGCTTTCATGAGGCTTAGCCACGAATTGACTAAGTATACTTACTGCATAAGCAATGTCTGGTCTAGTGGTAGTGAGATAATTCAGACTTCCCACTAATTATCGATACAATGTTCCATTCACCTCTTTTGTTCCATCATCACTTCTTAATTTGATATTTTGTTCCAATGGAGTACTCACTGCTTTACATCCATTCATATGAAATCTCTTTAGTACTTCATTTGTATATTTGCTTTGTGTGATTAAGGTTCTTCCATCATTTCTCCATACTTCAAGACCTAGACAATAGTGCATCTCACCAAGATCCTTCATCTCAAATTCCTGTGATAACTTCATTTTTATATCTGTAATTAATTTATCAGCACTCCCTGTTATTATTAGATCATCAACATATATAGAAAGTAATACTATATCCCCATTTCTGTCTGTCTTGACATACAAATTAGGATCATTTTTACTCTTTTTAAATCCTTGCTGAAAGAAGAATTTGTCAATTTTCTCATACCAATATTTGGGGGCCTATTTTAGTCCATATAAGGCTTTTTTTAACTTGCATACAAGATGTTCTTGACCCTTCTTTACAAATCCTTTTGGTTGAACAAGATAAATCTCTTATTTTAAGTCACCATTTAGAAACGTTGACTTTACATCTAATTGATGTAGCTTCCAATCATATTTAGTTGCCAATGCTATCATTATTCTGATTGTATTCATTTTTGCAACCGCAGCAAAGGTATCTTCATAATCTATACCTTCTTTTTGTGAATAACCTTTTGCAACCAATCTTGCCTTATACTTGTCTATGCTACCATATGCATTAAATTTTGTCTTGTACAACCATTTTGATCCTATAGAGACTTTATTTTCAGTTAATTCCCAAGTTTCATTTTTCATTATAGAATCATATTCTTCTTTCATAGCTTCCATCCATTCTTTATGATTTTTGGCTTGTTCATAATTTAAGGGCTCAAAAACAGTCATTACTCATTACTTGAGACATTAAAGCATAATCTTTATACCTGATGTGGGCTTGAATTTGTCGTGTTGACCTTCTTAGAGGTTCATTACTTTGTGGAGTACCTTCTCCTTTTCTTCTCTGTGGAGTGCCTTCATTTCTTTGTGGACTTTGATTCCTTTATGTGTCTTTTGGAATGCCATTGTGTTTTGGTTCTTGAGTTGATTCCACAACTTCTTCTTCTTCCTTAAAGCTTTCATAAGAAGACTGCCATGTATTATGTTCATCTTCTTTTATTTGTTTATTTACATGCTCATGAAATATAACATCTCTACTTGCAAAGACCTTGTGAGTACTTGGATCATACATTTTATATGCTTTTTTATCAATGCAATATCCAATAAAAATACATTTGATGGCTTTGGCATCTGACTGTCTCCTATCCTCTTTAGGAATATGAGCAAAGACCTTGCATCCAAATATCCTTAAATGACTAACTTTAGGTTTAAAACCATAAAATGCTTCAAGTGGTGTTTTGTGCTCAAGATTCTTAGTAGGGCTTCTATTTTTAAGATATACAGCTGTATTAATGGCTGAAGCCCAAAAACTATTAGAAAGTCCTTTACTTTTTAACATACTTCGAGCACATTCAACTAATGTTCTATTCTTTCTTTCAGCTACTCCATTTTGTTGAGGTGTATGTGGTACTGTAAATTGTTGCATAATTCCATTTTGTTTACAATATTTGATAAAAGCTCCTGAAGTGTACTCACCACCTTTATCTGATCGAAGAATTTTAATGCTCTTTCTTGTTTGCTTTTCAACCATGCTCTTCAATTCCTTAAAAGTATTCAAACACGTCACTTTTGTTTCTTATGAAGTAAACCCAGGTGTATCTAGTGCTATCATCAATAAATATAAGGAAGTAATATGCTCCACCAAGTGACTTAGTTTGCATTGGACCACATACATCAGTATGCACTAGTTCAAGTATTTCACGTTTTCTTCTATTTTCATGCACAGGAAATTCTTCCCTATGTTGTTTTCCTAGTGCACAACCTTCACATTCAAAGTGTTCACCCTTTATAATTGGAAGACCTTCTACCATCAGTTTCTTTTGTAGTAACATTAGGTCATTATGATTTAAGTGTCCATACCTTTGATGCCAAAGTTCTATAGTTGACATGCCTGTTGATGCCAAAGCTTGATGCCCATTCTTCATTACATCCAACTTGTATAAGCCTCCAACTCTCATTCCTTTTGCAATAACCTTGTATTTGTCCTGCACATCCTTTACCAAACAATGTGATTTCACAAATTCAACTTTTAAATGTTGATTTGTGATAGTAGAGACTGAAATTAAGTTCTTCTTTAACCTTGGAACATACACCACATTTTGAATTTGTTTTTCTTATCCATTAGGGATCATAACACTTATATTACCATATCCTCTAATATTATCTCCTAAATAGATGTGTCCACCATTATTAATCTCATGATAAGTATCAAACCAATTTATTTCACATGACATATGGATTGATGCACCAGAATCTATAGACCAAGCATTATCATCATCAGTTTCTGCTGATAAAGCAGCATTGAACACAAACAATTTAAGATTGTTGACATTTTGACTAATTGTTCCATCTCTATCAACATAATTTCCTAAATGCCTTCTTTGTTTAAATTGATTAGACCTCATTTTCATGCAATTCTTAGCAAAATGACCAGATTTTCCACAGTAATAACACACATCATCTCTACTTGATTTAGCATTTGTCCTTGCTAAAGGGGTACCTTGAAATGATTTTACCTGTGTCTTTTTGCCTTTATTTTTCTCCCACTGTTTGCCTTTTAAGCACTGCTTCCCTTTTTCCATCAATGCCAAATCTGAATTGGAAGATTTATGTTTAAGGCTTCTTCTCCGCTCTTCTTCCTGCATAAGTATACCTACCAACTCATCAAAAGTAGGAGCCTTTTCTCTAGCTGAAAGACCAGTGATAAACATTTGATATTCATTAAGCATTCCATTTAATGTGACAGTAACCAAGTCTGTACTAGATATTGATTCACCAATGTCACCTAATTTATCCTTTAGATCTTTAATTTTAGAAATGAAATCACTGACACTTTCATTTTCTTCCATCTTAATTGAAAGAAGCTTACTCTTTAAATACAATATTCGATTTGTAGTCTTCGTCTCATACAAATTTTTGAGAGTGTCCCATGTCTCGTTGGATGTTTTGCACTCTCTAATGTGTGGAATAATGTTGTCCTTAACCGTCATCCGCAAAATCACCTTTGCTTTTTTTTCCCATCACTCCCAATCTTGAATTGCAACTTCTGTGGCTTGAGGGGACACTGGCTTAACTTCAGCGCCAGACACAATCGCCCATGTATTGTTGCCTTCCATCAAAATCTGCAACTTAAACTTCCAATTTGCATAATTTTCACCATCTAACTTGTTAGATTCAGATAAATAAGATTCTGCCAATACATTAGCCATTTTCAATAAGCTTATAAATCTTTTAGTACCAACCACCAAGATACAATTTTTTCACAAATATAAACCCACTCAATCACAGCCACCACAAACTACTTTAATTCAATCTTGGAGCTCTTAATTCAAACACACATCATTTAACTTGGAGCGACCACAAATTAATTTAATTCAAAGTTGGAGTTTTTTAAACTATTTTTTCACTTACTCGAGTTACCCGAGGTGCATTCATTTTCATAGAAAAAAAACTATTCCCAGCCACCAAGTCATATCCAGCCACAAAGTCGAAAAATAAAAAAAAATTGTTCACCACTGTGGGAATACTACATCCAAACCTCAAAGTCAAAACTGATGTTTTGTTAACCACGGTGGAAATATTACACCCAGCTAGCAAAAGCTTGCCCCACTTGCGTTCATGCGCACAAAGAATGAAATACAACTCTTTTTCTTTGAAATTGTTCAATATTCTCCACAAAAAAAAATCTGATACCAGCAAATAAAGAGAATATTTTGTACCAAACGCTTACCCCACTTGCTTGTCTTGGGGCTACGGCAACAGATGGCTCCCCTCGATGAGCCTCACGAACCAGTCCTTCGCACCAGACGGCTCTTACGCACACGCAGACGAACTGGAAGTTCACAACAGCGAAAACTCACGCACAGGGACGCAGTAATATGAGTCCTTATGCGATCTCTCCCATCACCAAAGCTTAATGTGTTGCGCACACACTCTGCAACACACCCTTGGCGATCTCATACTCTGATCACTCACAGAGAACAAAGACTCACACTCTGGAAGCTTAACCTCCCTCTGTTATTAAATCAGAGAGCGCAGAACCAAACACAACACATTGATCTCTCACGGAGTTCTTCTACAGCGCCAGCCTCTCTGGAACGCACCCTCTCAGAAGAACCTTAGGCTCTTCGAGCTCAACCTTGCAGCACTCACCTTGCTCTGATACCAAATCAGAGAACACACACTTGAACACATAAACACAGAACTTGTTTTCATTCGATGGCTTGAACATGTTTTTATACACAATAAGGAACCTTCTGGAGTCTGTGGCTTCTCCAGGAAGCTATCCAGCTCCGCCGAATTCTAGAAGAAGCTAGACGCAGCATTAATGGTGGTGGTTGGAATTACTATTGTTTTTCCAACAAGATATTATACTTTGATCAATGGAAATTTATTAATTATTTAATGACGATGTGGTGCGAAGTAATGAAATCTAATTTTTTGAGTTAATGTTTCGAACTTTTTATTGTGGTTTTTTTTGTTTTCTCTGAAGTATTTTTATTTATATATTGTTAATGTTAAATCAGATATTTCATTTTTGTCTTAATGATGAATTATAGCAAAGGGTTCAAAATATTGGTTCCAAAAAAATATTCCATATAATTTTTTCGAAAAAAAATTCTTCTCAACATTATGAATGTCAACATTTGATGATGACATGGCTCTTGCAGCGAGGATGAATGGCAAGAAAAAGGAGGAATTGAGTAAGTTGAAGTGTTTCAATTTTGGTGAATATGATCATTATTCGACGAAGTGTCTGAATAAAAATTAGGGAGATGATGAGAAGAAGAAGGGCAAGGCAGTTGCAGTTTGTTGCCACTTCTACTGAGATAGATCACCTCTCCATAAGGCTGGAGAGTGAGAATTTTGCTTTGATTTCTCATTTCTCAAAGGGTGCCATCAACGAGGTTGCATGGTACATGGACAGTGGTGCATCGAAGCATATGACGGGTTCGAGTGATGTGTTCGAGAGTCTAGCTGAGTGGGACTCAAAGTTGCACATGGTGATGGGTGAAAAGACTCAGAAAGAGATTAGTGGATAAAGTGTCGTGCCATTTAGAATGGAGTCAGGTCAGTTGATGCAAGTTCAAGATGTATTGTATGTACCAAAGATCAGATATATCATATTGTTTATCTCAGTGATTGAGAAGAAGGGGTTTACCGTGATTTTCTAAGATGGGAAATTGAAGCTCTGGCCCAAAGGCTCTAGCTCTAGTGGAGTGGTCATTGGAGTGAGGTAGTATGGCCCTATACATGCTTACAAACAAACCTATAGGTCATGAGAAGCAGAAGCAGGAGAAGGTCTAGGTTCCATAGGTTTAGAGGGAGCCAAGTTCTAGCGGAGGTTTGCAGGCTCAAAGGGAGAATGTGCATCCCAAGAAGAGTGTGTGGTCAGTGGGGAGTAAGTGTGTTTCTACAACAGGCAAAAAGGAACCATGGAAAGGCTTGAAATTGTTTCAAGAGAAGAAGCAGGAGGCTTCTCGTGGTAGTGAGACATCCGAGAAGGGCGTAGTTCATGCCATAGGGTATGCTAGATTTGTGAGCATCAAGAGTTCGACTAGTATCACCAACAGTGACAGTGATGAAGAGTTACTTCCTATTCTTGGAAGTACCTCCTTCGCTAAGAGGGAGTGTTGATATTTGTAACATGCGAGGTACTCCAAACCCTAGGGTATAGGGTATTGGAGGAATTTGCACCAAAAAATGGCTTTGTGGGCTAACTACCTGTTAGCTCTGCTATATTCTTCAACACTCTATTTATAAAGACAGGTTTGGCAATGCTGGTTATGTTTACAAGAGGCTCGCAGCAATTGGTTTCCTCTTCTCCTTCATTTTCCCTATAACTCCATAAAACCCCGCTATCCCTATTTTACACCCACATTTAGCATTAAAGTCGTGTTTCCTTAGCTCCCGGGTGCTGAGTTTAAACGTCATAAAACCCCGATAGCCCGACCGAACGCCTTTCGCAAGTCTTTTTCCCTGTCACATCAATCAAAGAAGCATGTGCGTTAGTTCCCGCCATCCGATCGTCCATCTCCCAATCCAAACGGTAATCGCTCGTCCCGCACCCATAATCTGCACACGCGTTAGCCGGCGGGGAAACCAGTTTGTCGTCGGTCCCATCGGCCACGCATCAACCGATAAATGGGATCGCGTAGGTCTGTACATTTATCGCCATGCCCTCGTAGGCGGTGCGATAAATACCGCATGCTACCAAAACAGTCGTTCCTGCG
Source organism: Pinus tabuliformis (assembly GCA_031772625.1). Taxonomy (NCBI): domain Eukaryota; kingdom Viridiplantae; phylum Streptophyta; class Pinopsida; order Pinales; family Pinaceae; genus Pinus; species Pinus tabuliformis. Next base: position 1,874,491,067 of record CM062818.1, read on the forward strand.
TGTTATCTCCTGCGCAACTTTCGCCCCCGTTCACTGTCGGATCTACCTGTATAAGATCCAATGGCCCTCGTTTATCCGTCCTCGTACCTCCCAATATCCCCTGTAAGTCGATCTCTGCCGTCCATCTGCAAGATTCGACGATTGTTGTTTACTCCCGATCCCGCTCATTTGTTCGCCATGCAGTTTTCGCATCCATAACTATTTTGTACACCCGAAGGAAGAAGGTGGCCAGCTACCTGTACCCAACGCAATTACTCTTCAACAACTGCATTTAAGTGCAAAGTGCCCGAGAAGAAAAGGACAATTATCGAGCAGTTAAACACCTTTAGCAGTTATGGAAATTTATTCATACAAACACTCCACCTGCTCAAGGAGTACAACAAAGTACCAGAGAATGTCAAATTAATTTATTGAAGCAAGCAGAATGTAGCAGAGACTCCATTTTAGATAGTTAATGTGGTGGGTGGTACATTATGACCCCTCCACGCATAAGATAGCAAATATTTTTGTAATCAACCTCTATATATACCTAGAAGACTGATGTAATGAGTGTTGATGGATATTTTTTTGATGTAAGGTTCAAATTCTGGAGACTGTAACTATTGTGATACCTACAGCGTCTAGTCTTCATTTTCAGCTAATACAAGTTTTTTTTGTTGTTAATTGCTCACTTTCCACTTCTATTCTGTTCCAGGCTGTGCTTGTTATGCATTTTTTTCATGTGCTCTTGACGTTTAGCATTAGAGGGGCTGTCATCCCACCTCTGTGTTAGAATCTAGTATGTATCATTGAATGTGTATGCAGGGTTCTGTTATCTTAGTGCCAGAGAGCTATCATCCTGTCTGTGCATTAGGAAATAGATTTGCAGACCTCTTTACTGGTTGCAACCGGCCATCACATGGTCTTGTGCATCTGCTGGTGTGGTCGGTATTCTCCATGTTCACTTATCTCTCAAACTGTAAGTAATTGGTGGTCTAAAGCCTTGTAGTCTGGGGATGTTCACCCATGTCTGGGGTTAAGCATAGTAGAAGTGGTTATCTGGCTTGAATATGCATCATTCCTTCCATTCATCCATTTCCAACATTTTGTTGAGTTTGTAATGTCCCCGGGCATCTCTGAGATACAACCTAGGAGAGTTTCTTGGGGTGATAACATTAATTGGCGCCGTTGCCGGGGAGAGGAGATTGAAGCTCAGCTTCCCTGGGAGATGACACAGTTCCAAACTTTGATGATAGACAAGGTTTGGACACATTTCTGGTTGTAATCATCTATCTGGCGACTCCACTGGAGGAAGACCAACCTTTGGTGAATCCACGTTATAGTCCTAGCGCAGTTTGTGAAGCACGCTTGAAGAAATCCTCAGAAATCACCAGCTGACCAGTGCCTGATCCTGAGAAGATCGTTAAGCAGAAGAAAACTTTGCGGAAGGGAGCATCAGGATCTGGTAAGCCTTAAAGAATTTTTATGTATCTCTGCTAGTGAAAAACCACCTTTAGAGATTCATACCACTCCTGTTCATTCATTTCCCTTTTGGATCTCAGTCCAGACAAAGCATCCTATGTTGTCCATCATATTCCTCTGTCTCTACTATCCTTTTCATTGATTCATATCACTCAGTTTACCAGTATCCTTTTACCTTACCTCAGTCATGGCAAGTCAACAAGCACTCACGAAAATAGAAAGAATCGTTGCTACTAGGTATGGGCCCTTGGTCTTGCATGTCCCTTTGAACGCCATGCCCGCAGGAGATTATCAAGAATATATGCCTAAGTTTACTAGTACAGAAGGAGTAACAACTGAAGAGCATCTACAGTCTTTTTATTGTTATGCTGATAACCTGGATATCAATGAAGAGGATGTGTGGATGAAGGTCTTTGTCCGAAGCCTAGAGGGAGAAGTTAGAAAATGGTTCAGCGAACTAGCCCCTAGGGCCATAGTAGACATTGAGGCCTTAGATGACGTGTTCCTAAATCACTGGGGAAATAAGGAAGTTCTGCTCTATGATCATATTGAGTTTGGGAACTCACAGAGGGATGGGCTCTCATCATCCTCAGATCATAAGATCGATGAAATGGCCAGGATGATTGAGACATTGGCTTTTGAGGTTTCCAAATTAAAAGTTGAGCAGCATTCTGAGGAAGCAGGAGCTCCTTGTTCCTTTACTCTTCCAAAGCCAAATCCATACAGAGGAGCACAGGAGCAGTTGCAGATTTTGCAAAGAAACAGAGATACAAATGAAGATCAAAGGGTCAAGACCCTTTTTCAAACTATAGTCATGGAGGAAGAGCAATATGAAGAAGAGGAGGAGGTCCATGGTTTGGAAGATAAGGGCAGTGCCCCTTTCCTAACCAGACCTGCATATGAAGAAGCAGTATCCAAGGGCACTGCTTATCAGTTTGTTGTACCTGCAAAGCAACAATCTTATCAGCAGAAGCAGCCAGCAACAGGTCCCTTCCTCCAAGAGTCTGAGCCCGAAGCCAGCTCATCTTCTCATGGCTGTGCAGATCTGCAAATTTTCCAACCTGCTTTTGTCCCCTGCCCAGTAATCAACAGGGAACAGGAAAGCTCCCCACCATCTTTTGTCCCTCTGTCTGCTCAAGTGACAATCCCTCAAAGTTGCCTCCAGAACACTGAGGCAGGGCAAAATTCAAAGCCCAAGACTGATACTGATCATATCAGTCTTGATTTTCTGATGCCTGCTCAGATGGCCTCCACACAGATTGAAAAGGCATCTTGCCAGGAGACAAAAGAAGAGGGTGCACAGTTTTGGAACTCCTCCTCGGATGTGGATTGTTCTTAAAATAAAGGAGCATGTGATGTATGTGTGTCCTCCACACAAGAATACATTGGTTCACCATTCATATTAATTGTGCAAGCCACAGGTGACGAAGATAAGTACACATCAACCATGATTATTCAGCAGGTGTACAAAGGCTCCCATGAAGAGCATCCAAGGATGAGAACACACAGAAAGGGAATGAATTTTGATCCATATCTACCGAATGAGCCCAAATGCCCTAAAATTTTTGAGGTAGAGGATCAAATAAATCCAGTTTTGCTGATCTATGATGAACCGGTTGAGTGGAGGAGAAACAGTTTTGATGGCCCAGCAGATGGCCAGTTTTTGAATATTTATGTTGTTTAAGGCTCTCAGGCCTTAATGATTGTAAGCATTTTCTTTTACAGAATTTAGTGTAGATTTAATTTGACTCCATACCCAATGGATGCTAAGCACTGTTTTTAAGCTGGTTTTGTATGAAGGTATTGGTCTGCAGTTCTTGAGACCTCATAGGGAGGATCTCATCCGCAGAAGGAGCCAGTGTTAGCTCTGCTATATTCTTCAACACTCGATGGATAAAGACAGGTTTGGCAGTGTTGGTTATGCCTACAAGAGGTTCGCAGTAGTTGGTTTCCTCTTCTCCTTCATTTTCCCTATAACTCCATAAAACCCCGCTATCCCTATTTTACACCCACATTTAGCATTAAAGTCGTGTTTCCTTAGCTCCTAGGTGCTGAGTTTAAACGTCATAAAACCCCGATAGCCCGACTAAACGCCTTTCGCAAGCCTTTTTCCCTGTCACATCAATCAAAGAAGCATGTGTGTTAGTTCCCGCCATCCGATCGTCCATCTCCCGATCCAACGGTAATCACTCGTCCCGTGCCCGTAATCTGCACACGCGTTAGCCGGCGGGGAAAGCAGTTTGCCGCCGGTCCCATCGACCACGCGTCAACCGATAAATGGGATCACGCGGGTCTGTAAATTTATCGCCATTCCCCGTAGGCGATGCGATAAATACCGCCCGCTACCAAAACCGTCGTTCCCGCGTGTTATCTCCTGCCCAACTTCCGCCCTCGTTCACCATCGAATCTGCCTGTATAAGATCCAACGGCCCTCGTTTATCCATCCTTGTACCTCCCGATATCCCCTATAAGTCGATCTCCATCGTCCATCTGCAAGATTCGACGGCTGTTGTTTACTCCCGATCTCGCTCATTTGTTCGCCATGCAGTCTTCAAATCCATAACTATTTTGTACACCCGAAGGAAGAAGGTGGCCAGCGACCTGTACCCAACGCAATTACTCTTCAACAACTGCATTCAAGTGCAGAGTGGCCGAGAAGAAAAGGACAATCCTCGAGCAGTTAAACGCCTTCAGCAGTTATGGAAATTTATTCATACAAACACTCCACCTGCTCAAGGAGTGCAACAAAGTACCAGAGAATGTCAAATTAATTTATTGAAGCAAGCAGAATGTAGCAGAGACTCCATTTTAGATAGTTAATGTGGTTGGTGGTCCATTATGACCCTTCCACGCATAGGATAGCAGCTATTTTTGTAATCAACCTTTATATATACCCAAAAGACTGATGTGATGAGTGTTGATGGATATTGTTTTGATGTAAGGTTCAACTTCTGGAGATTGTAACTATTGTGATACTTGCAGCATCTGGTCTTCATTTTCAGCTAATACAAGCTTCTTTTGTTGTTAATTGCTCACTTTCCACTTCTATTCTGTTCCAGGTTGTGCTTGTTATGCATTTTTTTCATGTGCTCTTGATGTTTAGCATTAGAGGGGTTGTCATCCCACCTCTGTGTTAGAATCTAGTATGTATCATTGAATGTGTATGCAGGTTTATGTTATCTTAGTGCCAGAGAGTTGTCATCCTGTCTGTGCATTAGGAAATAGATTTGCAGACCTCTTTACTAGTTGCAGCCGGCCATCACATGGGCTTGTGCATCTGCTAATGTGGTCGGTATTCCCATGTTCACTTATCTCTCAAACTGTGAGTAATTGGTGGTCTAAAACCTTGTAGTCTTGGGGTGTTCACCCATGTCTGGGGTTAAGCATAGTAGAAGTGGTTATCTGGCTTGAATATGCATCATTCCTTCCATTCATCCATTTCCAACATTTTGTTGAGTTTGTAATGTTCCCAAGCATCTCTGAGATACAACCTAGGAAAGTTTTTTGGGGTGATAACACTACCCAAGAGGTGGGCTTTGCACCCAAGCTTGTGGGTGTGAAACCATGCATTGTTTTGATGTCTTGGCACTTCGAGAAGATAGAGCACCCTTAAAGAAGCAAGGGGTTTCTTAAAGTAGAAAGAGAGCCCTTGTCGTCATGGATACATTAATTTTTATGTGTTTTTGTGTGGGGTTGTGGCACAAAAGACAAGTTGACCTAGACTTAGAAAGTTCCCTTAAGGGATAGACGTTGCCACAAGAGAGTCATAAAAAGAGAAGAGAAGGAGCCTCATTCTCGCATCCAATGTGCAACTCACCATAAGAGGGGGAGCATTTGAAATAGGTTGCAAACCCTTGAATCCCAATAAAGAAGAGGAGGAGACTTGTTTTGGTTTATTTCTTGTGATTGTTTGGGAAGACTCAAGAAGAGAAGTAGGTTGAGTATTGAAAGAGTTTTTTGGATTGCTTGTGCAAGTTTTTGGTGGAAAAATTATCCAAGAATTAGGTCGCAATTCTCTGTGATAGTTAGAAGTAAGCCAAAGCATCAGTTAGGAGTTGGACGAAGGTTGTTTACCCTTTTACAGCAGTATATCCTAGGTCGAGTACATCACAAAAATAGAAGGATTGTAGAGGAGATTTTAGTGCATTCTTGTGAGGTGATTTGGGCCAAGAAGTAGGATTGTAGCGGTTGCTACATCAACCCTAACCAGGGCCTAGATCCTCAGGAGATGGTGCACAAGTCCGAGAAGGAGAAAGCAAAGGTAAGTGGTCCTATGCAGAGGTATGTTATTCTTCCTAAGTTGATATTTTGCTAGTGGATGGTTTTCCTAGTTTGGTCAATATTGAAGGGCATCTGAAGGTCTGTTTTGAGGGCAGAAACAAGGTGTTCTTGATGCCCTAAATAAACCTATTGAGAAGGACTTTAATAGTTGTAAGAAGGGAAAACTTGGAGAAGATCAGAGCTTGTTCTTTGAAGGGATAAAAGGGCAGCTAAGGGAGCAGTATGACTAGCCCTAAGTTGATTGTTGGATAAGGACTTTGACAGTGATAGTGGGCAGCCTCCACGTCCTAAGTTCGTCTTCATTGGAGCAACACAGGAAGGAAATAGTGGGAAGTCCAAAAGTGTTGTGTTCTTAAAAAAATAAGGAGCAACGGGTGGGCAACTTAGGAGTTATTCATAAACGAAGTTGTGAACAACTCACAAGAAAACCTTAAGTGTTGATTCATTGATGGACTAGTGATCAACTAGAGGGCAGAAAAATTAGTGAGACACTTTCAATGACCTAAAGGAGCAAGATTCATTGATAGAGGCAGATTGGTGTTGTTGCATATTGGGAGTAGAAGGATTAACAGATGTGTTTCGAGTACGACTAAGTGGAGCTGTGAAAGGTCAGTTGTATATTGTTCAGGGTAGATTGGTTGTCATATTTGTTGATACCAAACCATAGGTTGTATTCTTGTATTAGTGATTGTATGAGGACCATGATCCTTGATACGAGAGCCATAGACAATTGTTTTATAGATTGATAATATAACAAAGTTGGGTTGTTGAAAAATTGTAAAAGGTTGTCTATTTGTGCACTAGATGATTAATTGTTAGATTTATTCCACTGTGCAAAGTAGTTTGTTGTGGCATTTGAGTTGGTTGCATCAGAGATCCTAAGACCCTAACCTAAATTCTCTAATGTCATGGATAAACAACAGAAGGGCATGACCAACCACTTGAACAAACTCTCCTTGGACTTGAAAGTAGTCTTCCAAACATCTGTGGGTTTTTAAGTATGGGGGATTTACGCAGTGCATTATATTAGATATCATTTTTGGGATTCAACTGCGTTAAGTAAGTCATTCAAACGCAGTTACGACTACCTCTAATGGAAATGGTAATACGTTTGAATGACTTACTTAACGCAGTTGAATCCCAAAAATGATATCTAATCTGTGGGTTTTATTGGAACATGTTGATAGTTGAACATCAAATCAATCTTGTTGAAGTACTTGCCCCCTTTGAGTTGGTCAAGAAGGTCATCAATCCATAGAATCGGGTACCTATTCCTTACTGTGATTTTGCTCAGGGTTTGATAATTATTGTAGAGTCTCCAGGTCTTATCCTCCTTCTGCACAAGTACAACTGGGCTCCCATAGAGTGAGGAACTTAGTCGGATGTGCCTTTTTTAGTAGCTCCTATATTTGCCACTTGATTTCCTTGTTTTTCCGAAGAAAGTGATGATAGATTGGCCCATTAGGTAGAGGTGTGTTGGGGGTTAGATCTATTGATGCTTGACCTAATAGAACAAAGGTACCCCCGTGGGCGAGAAGATGCCTCTATACTCTTCCACGGCCTTATCCACTTGCCTTTGTTGCACAAAGGATCCCTGTGTGGAGCCCATGGATGTGACCATGATCTTCCACTTACTTTGAGAACGAAATAGGAGTAAGAAAAGTTTCCTAGTCTAGGAGATGATCTTATTGCATTTCTTAATTGAGATCAGAGGCAGAGCTACCTCTGTTATCCTATGCAATTTTCTACCCAAAGTAATAACAATACTATGGGATATAGAATCATACACAACATGATGTTTGCACAAGTACGGTTGGCCCAACAAAACATCACAAAATTCAAGGGGAGAAACATCGCGAAATACCTTATCCATGAAAGGTTTGATGTTGTAAGGCAAGTAGCTCTGTTGGTTGACACGAACATATTTCCTCAGTGGAGCCACCCAATGGTGTATGGTTGTGGGTGTGGCATTGTCGGTAAACCCAACCGCTTAACGACGTCTATTGAGATGAGATTATTTTGAATCTTGCTATTGACAATGAAATGTACCATAGCCCCATTCACCCGCATTTGTGAGTGGAAGCGATGCTCGCGTTCCTTTGAATGTTCGGGCTCACTTTGCTAGACCTTGGTGGTAGCAATGGTGGCATTAGGTTTTTCATCGATGACTTGCTTCCTTTTTCAAGGTTTGGTTTAGAGTCAGAACCTACATCTGACTCTGAAGATTTCATCTCGACCACTGGTGATTTCTTTGCGCGACACTCATTTATGTTATGAATGGGGTTGTTTTGGAACTCACACCACTTTCACGTGTCTTTCTTCATCTTCCCATTGATATTATTTGCTTGTGGCTTCCATGGGTTGTCCTGGGTTGTTCCACCTTGGCTTTGTCCTTTGTTCTGTGGTTTGAGGGTGCCATTTCCCTACTTTAGATTCATAATTTCAAAGTCGTGCTTCTTCTATTTAAACGTTTATTAGATTCGAGTAGCATATTGGTATGTTGCACCAAGCGAGAAGATGTCTAGGAACTCCATTTATGTCTGGATGTATTTGTGCACACAACTATAATACTTTAGCACTAGATGTTTTTCAAATCCGTTGATATCCAACTTCGTGTGCAAGGTATGAAAGATATTCATGAAATCTGACACTTCTTGGTCTCTTTCCTATAGTAGTATGGTCCATTTTATATATTTTTCTGCGTAGCTTCCAATAGGATAATATTGCTTCTTAACAACATCTTTAAAAGAGTTCAAAGGTGCGGCTGAAAATAGTGCAAACTTCTCGGTGGCCCATTTCTCACATTAAGTTTCCCACTAGTCTTTGACATGGGAGGTCGCTTTAAGGAGTGCAAAAATAATCTTTTCTCGATCAAAAAAACTATGGAATGAAAAATATCCTCCAACAGATTTAACCATGTATCTAGAGCATTTGTGTATAATTTGCCTTCAAATATAGGAATAAAATTAACTTGTACCTTAAAGGGGGTGGTGCCTTTGAAGTGGCAGTTGGATGAAGATGCATCGGTTATTGGTATTTGTTGAAGGATTTGGGAAAAGTTATACATCATTTCATTCTTTTCTCACTTGAGGGCTTCTTTGAGCAAAAATTTTATAGGGTCTCGTGCTTTCTCATCTTTCTTTTCTTTTGCCATGGGAGGCCATCGGGATCAACAAGGACAGTATTGCAAGGGCTCAAGCAGTTCAAGTCCCAACTCCTTGTACCCTAACCTCGTTGGGGACATGCATAGAAAAATGAGAAAGAGAAGATTGTTCTAATACCACTTATCTAGATTTAGGAATGAGCGAAATGAAATACAAATTTAAAAAAACAAAAAGATATAGTGAAACTGAACTCTAATTAATAAGCTCGAACGATGGTATCTAATATCTGAGAAGAGATGTGATGGCTACTGGACTTCTTGAACTATGTTACAACGAGGCTCAAAGGACTTTTTATTATGAAGAAATAATGAGAAACCCTAAACATCCAAACCCTAACCCTAGAAGATGAAGCACCAAAGGCTTATGGGCCCCAATGGGGTAGGCTGGAAGATCAACATCCCCGAGTCATAAATTTGGAATATGATCTTTGTTTGGCACGCATGATAACTTATTAGAAAGGTCTATCCGACGATAACAACTTTTGGTTGCAAACATCAATATTTTTCCCATTTCCAAAAAAAGTATTTAAGGCCTCAAAATGGCTCCGGAAGTTTAAGACCTGAAAACTACCAAAATAGGAAAATCATGCATTGAGCCAGTGGAACAAGTTGGTGGCCACCAATATCCACCTCGATCAACAAGTTCAAGAGGAGCATCCCTTTGTCACTGATGTTGAAGGAGGAGAAGTTGTAGACACAAGGATAATTGTAGATAGGAGAAGTTCTACAATATTATTACAAAATTGACTAAGGGTTGCCGTTAATGACAAAGTGATAAATTGTTGGAAATAATGTTATCATTAATGTCAAAGATAGGGGGAGACTACTTATGTCCATTATAAATATTGAAAAATTAATATTGTTGGAAATATTGTTTTTGGGCATTTTATGCTCCATTTTGATACCTTATCATTGAAGGTATTTTACTTATCACCTAGCTCAAATGGAAGCATACTATGCTGAAAACCTTATTATGAGACCTTTCAACAATATATGTAACTCCCTCTAATTCCATAGGAATGAGGAGATATGAAATGTTTTGTCAAGATGACCCAACCAAAGTACAAGCAAGCCAACTCAACCAGTATTACAAGTCATCCTCATAAGTGAACATACAGACACTATGAATAAAGGGCATATGAGTGCATTTTTAAACCATCCAAGTAGGAAGAGATCTGAGGTCACAAAAGGAAACGAGGAATAATTTTTTGAGGTGATTCTAGGAGTCTAAAGGTGGAAGCAAAAATGTGATTTATGGGGGTAAACTAGCCATCTTGGCATTTTCGCTATAACTTTTCTTCTAGAATGCTTCAAACCATGGAACTTGGAGGCACTAAAGAGAAGATTTTCATTTACCCGTGGTTAAAATTTCATACCTTGATTCACTATAATTTGAAATATATGATTTCAGGGATGTAGGCTTTTTGAATGCTCCTAAAATCTTCTTCAAATAGGTCAACTTCGTATTTTTGCTATAACTTTTCTTCTAGGATGTTTCAGAATGTGAAACTTGGAAAATAAAGATATAAGATATCCATTTACTTGTAGTTAAAATTTTAGACTTCGGTTCACACTATGATTTCAAAGATATGGTATGAGGAAATTAGACTTTCTGCATGTTCATAAAATCTACTTCAAACATGTTAGTTTGGTATTTTTGCTATAACTTTCTTTTTGTGATATTTCAAACTGTGAAATTTGGAGGATATAAAAGAGAAATCTCAAGGTACATGTGGAAATTTCAAACCTTGTTTCACTATAATTTCGGAGATATGATCTAAGGAGGTTAGTCTTCTTGAATGCTCCTGAAACATGCTCCAAACATGTCAGATTGATATTTTTTGTATAATTTTCTTTCTAAGATGTTTTAGACTGTGAAATTTTGGGAGGACATAGAAGAGATCGCTAGGTACCTATGGTAGAAATTTCATAGCCAAATTTGAAAAATTGGATATGTGGAATGTTGCGCAAGTTTTTTCTTGGGAAGAAGCCAAAAGCAACAAGTTTTGGGAGAAGTAAACTTGAAGGAAGAAGCAACTAACAAACCTAGTGAAGAAAGAAGCAGCAAGCAGACCCAATGAAAGTAGAAGCAGTTGACAAACATTGTCAAGAAGCAAACAAGTGCACTGAAGTAAGATAGTGCCTAAGAATATTTATAGCAATGGGAATTGGTATCTCATGTAGGTTGGTGCCTACAAATATTATAGTAGTGGGGATTGGTGCCTTTTGTAGGTTGGTGCCTAGATTTTTGTCTCTTGTAGGTCAATGCCTACGATATCTTTCATATAAATAAGTTTTGCGATTTTATCCTATAAGGGTTTCCACATATAAATTGTATTGTTTGTTCAGTTTATAAGATTGATGTTTAATGTTCAAATGTTAAATAAGTAAAAATTCTCATTATACTAATTCACCCACCACCCCCACCCCCTTCTCAGTATACTTGTGAATCCAACAATTTGATCCCATAGGTATCTAAGAAACAATCAATTGTCTCCATATCTTTTATTGAAGCAAAATATGTAGCAGTTACTACCATGCACTATGGATAAGAAGATTTTTGAAAGATCTTGCACATGTTGAGAAGGAGCCAGCTACTATCTTTTGTAGCAAGTATTTGCATTGTCAAAATTTCACAAGAAAAACAAGCACATTGAGACTTGTTATCACTTCATTCACGAGCTTGTCAACAATAGTGACATATCTCTTCAATTTTAGGATCTAGACATCACCCAACAAATATCTTCCCCAAACCATTGGGAAGAATTATTTTTGAATTTCATAGACAACACTTAGGCACTGTTAGTGTTGATGAATGTAGCAGTTAAGATTAAGGGGGAGTGTTAAAAATAATCAATCTTGATTTAATCGGGTAGTTAGTTGTCCGTTCAAGGCATTTATAGAAAGATATTTTTAGAAAATTGATGCAAATCCTAAATATCTTTACAAACATTTAATTTTAAATGATTGTGGAAAATTCCTAGTTGATGTAAAATCCATTTAATAATAAAAAGAGCATACAATGCCCCAAATGTGTCTCCAATTAATTTTATTATCTCTATCTATCTATAAATTTGTTCAAGTACTAGCATTTATCCACTTATTTTGAATTTGAGATTGAAAATTATTAAGCAACTGATGTCTCTCCCACATTTCATCCCAAAACACTGCGTTCCCTATTAAATTAGTATCGATATAATTATGTTTCTTGAAGGAGTCCTAATATATGATGTCATCTTCCTCCTCACAACACTCTTTAAACCACTCAAACTTTGTCATAATACAATCCCACGAATGTGGTCCAACAATTAGCTCAGGAGGTTTGTATCGTGATCTAATCTTAGACAGAAGTATATAGAAGAAAAAAAATATCTTATAAACATTTATGTTATACTTGTTTTCAATATCTCTTGCTATATGGTGTACAATCGGTGCTAGATCATTCTGGTGCAGGGAGCTTATTAGAGAAAATAAAATTCAGAACAAAAGGTTAATTTTGTCGTTATCTTGTGTATCTATGTGTATGTTATTATTTCAAAAATATATATATATATACATCCATCCTAACCTTGATATATCATATGAAAGCTAACTGTAACATTAATAATAATATTCTTTTCCATATTTTATTTTTAAAAAAGAGTTAAGTATTACCTGAGCATCGATACCAATGGCTTCCAGCTGCAAGGACATTCCTGCCTTGTAAGAAGATTCTGAATCAGGTTTTGCACTTCTTTTCCCACTGATAGACTTTTCTACGACATTATTCAAAACAGCACCATACTCGACATGCTCTGAAAAGCAGTCCTTATCGTGAGGGTTTTCGTAGCTTTGCATTGTCAAATGAAGAATCTTCAAAAAGGTATCAAAATTATCAGTACAAGCCACGCCCTCACTCGAACAAAACATGTAACTACCAAAAGGTCTGTAGGGGCTTCTCTTGATAACTCCATCTGATTTCACAAGAGAGTCAGGCCCATAGTTTGTTACTGTATGAGTATACTGCAGGAAAAAAAGTTGCCTTCCCAATTTTCAAGGCCAACTGTTCAACAAATCCTACATCCCCCGCTAAAGGACTTCCAAATGTTATACAAAAAGGAGAACTTTGCCTGAGCCTCTTTTCCAGTACCCATAGTGTAGCCAAAGTTGCAACTGCCCCTCCTAAGGAATGACCCACAAATATAATGGATTTCAGCTTCCTTTGTTTTGAATCCGTATAAATCTGCATCTGTTTGGTCATGAAATACATCAACAGAATGTCATTATTTTCCTTCTTCTTGAAAAATTTCATCTCTAAACAAGGGAAGAAGCAATCACTTTTTCTGAAACTTCAAAAATAAATTAATTTACCTTTTCATAGAAATATGTATTCTCCATAATATGTCGAACAACTTTGCTTAGAAATCTGTATTCAAAATATGTAGAACAACTTAAGAGCTCCCTGATGGACGAGAGCTGGTTGAGCATCATTACCCTTGAAACAACCAGAGAAGACCTTGTTGTCAGTTTGTATGATGCCCTCTCCATATTTGCTCTCTTTGACAATAAAACCTTCTATTTTATGAAATGAAGGGAAGGCAACATATGCAACGCCTTCATATTCATTTAGGCTATAAGCCTCTAAGTTGTTTGCAAGAAGTGGCTCTTCCCAAGCCTTGGACAATAATTCCGCATGAAACAAGAATCTGCACCCAAAATTTCAGTAAATTAGCACTAACATTGGCGGAGGTCAATTACCAGATTATTGGCTCTGAGCCCGCTTGAATCAAACCCACTGAAATTAACAGCGAAAAGAAACATAAATTAACCCTAAAATCGGATCCAACTTCAACTAAGCACTATATTACCCACTGTAAAAATTCAAAATTTCCCCAAAACCACATCAAACAACAGTAAAATGCAACTTTCGCCTTCTTTAACAAAATCCTGATCTTTAATTTAAAAAATACAGAAGCAGAAACGAAAATGATTTTACAAATAATTCCTTTCCCCGAAAACCACAATAAAGAAACAATTAAATGCGGTATTCACCATACAAAAAGATATCCTAATCTTTAACTGCGAGTACCAATCCATTTAAAATATTGGCAAAATAATTTGAAAATTGGCACGCAGCCATTTTATCAAAATGTAAAGAAGCAAAAACGAAGTTTCGGAGCTCATTCTTACTGCGGAGTAGACGACTCTGTTTCCATTTGATCTGCTGTTGCTTCAAGATTCTTTTGGAATTTCATTATAATGCAGCCGGTGGTGTCTTTATAAGTAGGAAAATAGAAGGAGCCGAGCAATATCCCCGAAAATCAACGGAATGAGTACTGCCATGGGATATGGAGTGAGGAAACTGTGGTTGATAATACCTGGAAAATAGATGGAAGGAGAACCTGTGATATTTATGCCTGGGTTTTGTCTGAACCATAATTTCCTGACACCTTCGCAGGTCGCTTTTTCGGGAAAGTGGCCATTGATGGGGCCATCGCGAACATAACGCGAAGGGCAGGGCACCCGTCATTTATATTCTTAAGAAATTTCCAAATCCTTTCCCCTCGCCGGTTCGGGGAAAGAACATTTGTTTGAAAATATTTTGTGTGAAATAGGAGAAAGATGGGGCCATGAAATTTAAAGAATTGAAAATTATTAAAAATAATTTTTAATAATGAGGATATTGTGGGAAGTAATGAAATATAATTTACTTAGTTGTTGAGATATTACATTTTGATGAATGGAAATTTATTAATTATTTAATGAGGATGTGGTGCAAGTAATGAAATATAATTTTTTTGAGTTAATGTTTCTAATTTTTTACCGTAGTGGTAATGTAAAAATTAGATATTTTATTTTTATTTTAATAATGAAACAGGTTCAATTCTGAAAAATATATAATTTATTAATAAAAAAATTAGATATTTTATTTTTATTTTAATAATGAAACAGATTCAATATTATGGATTACAGAAATCTAAATTCTGAAAAATATATAATTTATTAATAATAATAAGTGATTAAGATGTTATGCGTTTATGTCCCGGGAAGTAATGAATTATAATTCACTAATAGTGATCAGTTAATAAGATGTTATACTTTGATGAAATGAAATCTCTGAATTACTTAATGAGGATATGGGGCGAAGTATTGAAATATAATTTATTAATAGTAATGAGTGATAAAGATATTATACAGAACCAAATTAGTATATATATATAATACTTTATTATTTAAATAAAAAAAATATACCATTCTTTAATAAACCTTATCGTACAGTCATTTGTACTTTGTACTTACACAGGACAGCCCCATTATCATGGAAATAGTTTATGAGGCTACCATAAACTATTTCCAAGTCACAAGTAAAGATAAACAATTCAAATTCAAAAGCGAAACTTATTTTAAAAACAGACTGAACTTTAATTAAAATGTTTCATTTTTGTTGGAAAAAATTATAATTTTAAGTAATTATTTTATTATTAATTTTTTTAATAATTTGAAACTACAATTTTGAGATGTAATTTTAGTAACCATGTTTATTAATTATGGTTTGAAATGTTTAAGTTTATTATTATTTTTTAAATGATTTAGAGGTTTAAAATTCTAATTTGAAGAATGTATAGTTAGAATTTGTAATTATATATTTTAATTTATTTTGAATTCATTTAGGTTTGAAATTGTTATTTAAATCATGTATTCATTAAAATTTGCAATAGATTGACAAAAATTTTTTTAGTTTAGATTTATATTATTTTTTCTATCTATGTATTTATAAATTTAATAAATCAAATAATTAAGATATTTTTTATATTTCAAAAAGTTAATTAATAATGAGGACATTTTTTATATTTCAAAGTTAACTAACGCATTCATATGTGTATATAAATTAGTTTACATCTATCTTAATTCCACATCAATCAAGCATTGAGAGGGATCAAATCCTTTGTCATTCTAAAAAATGTTTGCATCCCTCTCCAAGATGGACCTAAGTTGGTTTAAATATTAATTTTATGTTTCTATTTTATTTTATTTTATTTTTAGTATTTGTTTTATGTAATTTGAAAGTCAAAATGTTTTATTGATAATTGTAATTATTATTTTTTTCTAATTTATTTTTATTTTATTTATTGTACAGGCACGGTGCGACAACGACTTAGGTCAGGGTTATCTAACCTCTCTGTTCTAGTTGTCTCCCAACAACAGGCTATCGGGGTAGTCCCTATGGAAGATGGACATGCAAGACCTATTAGAAACCAACAAATTTGGGAGACAAGATTGAATGGCTTAGCCACTTGTTTGATTTTAGCAAGTTTCAAGATTAGATTGAATTATTTATGAGACTAGTGCCTTATGGAGTAAACTACTTGCTTTATATCAATTAAATACCTTGAACAATCGTTGTTTAAATGATTCAATGTCCTATATGCTATGCAAATCCTATGATCTAGGTGTGATGCAAGAATCTTGGATTCTATATGTATCATTCTTCTTAACTGTTTTGAAGCTATTCTCTAGAGTAAGTTGTGAGAAAGAAGCCAAGGGGAAGCAAGCAAATGCTTGGTTAGCGATACTTCCCCTTAGTTTCTAACCACCCGATGCCTCTAGCACTGCAGAGACTATGGCTTTAATGACTGCAAGGTCATCGTGTTAACCACTAAAGAGGTGTTAGGCTCCTCAATCTAGATGAGAAAGGTGATCCTACTCTCTCTATCAACCAAACTTATGCTTGGATGTAAGTTATTAATTAAAAACTAATCCTAGAATGCAATGCAAGATGATGTGATTGTTCTTGAGTTAAGATTGTTGATTGACTTTAAATACTTAGTTATGATTATCTTATGACAAGAGTACTTAATTAATTAATGAAAAGACAATCTTATTCACAAGATGAAGTGTCAATTTAACTAGTGCTCAAAAGATGCAAAGATAACCAAGAGGTACTTGTTTAAGTATTAGAAGCCAAATAAGATAAGTACTTTTAAGATCAAATTACCAATATGCCCAAGATTCACAATAGATATAACCATAAAGCAATAATGATAATAATGGCAACTAAAAGAGCGCTTATTATCAAGATATTAGTTAGAACAAGTAAACAAGGTTATTGTTAACACTTATATGAGATAAATGGCAATTGCTCAAGACAATTAGATGATTGATGCTCTTTAGACTATTAGAAACTTTCAAGATAAGATATCACAATGTCAATTTGAACAATTAAATCCTCAATGCTAATTATACAAGAACAAGGATTACTTAAGTTCAAGAAATGATCTCCTTAGTTAGCACCAACTTAAGCAATAGAAACCATTCAACAATAAATGAGATTAATATGCTTATGTGAGTGAGCTTATTAGGTGCAAAATTGAATCTTTGAATATTATGAAACTCACAAGGAACCAAAGTGTTAGTGTTCTTATTAGCAATGAGATACTTCACCAATATAACACTTTCACAAGTTAAACAATGTTTTCCACAATGAGAAAATTCTTATCAATAGAGCATGAGCAATAATAAGCCTTTATGTTACTTATGTTCAAGTGACATTGAATGAGCAATAGGACAACAACAGGCTACTTTAGTTTAGAGCACTTAGGATGCAAAGGTGAAGATGTTGCCAAAATGTAAATGAGACAACCCACTTGAATCAACTACTCTACCAACACCAAATCTTTAATGAATTGATTTCCTTTATATTCTAATGCCACGATTGTATTTTAGGCCTTGTAATGCCTATGACAATCATCGAATATATGATATTTTCCTAAACAATGAATGCCCAATTTACACAAGTGACTTATCAATGTATTAGACACCTTACTAGTTGATTTTATGCTACTTAGATGAGTTGTTTACCAATTTTATTGAATGATTAGATAGTTGTAGGTGAAATAGTGAAGAGAATAAGGGTTAGAGAGACCAAACTGATAAGCCTTTTGGCTTGGAAGATGATTGCCCTTCTAGACCAAAAAATTTCAAGTGAAATGGCCACCTGCAAACACAAAATTTTGCCTAATCTTCTTTGCAAACAATCAATTTTAGAGACAGAAATTCAGAGATAACCCACTGAAGTAACTGAATGAGGCTAAATAAGCTTGATTAGTGTCATGCTAAGCATGAGGAGGCTATAATTTGGGGGGTAGAGACCAATGGAGGCCACGACTAAGGGAAATTATGAAGCCGAGGGGTAAGAGGAGGCCCTAAGGCCTGAAGCCTAGGGTATCAAGGCTTTAAAGGCCTGTCGTAAGCCCTGAAGGGGTCGCGGCTTAAGGAAATAGTCCCTTTGGTACTGTGGAAAGGAGAGAGGAGGGATATTGAGGGAGAAGGAGGTTGAGTGAAAGGGAAGAAAAGGAGGGGTAGGCTAGGGAGAAGTCTGTGGCAAGGTTAGAGGAGATCGTGAGCCCAAGGATAGAGGAGAATAGGGAAATAGAGGAGGAGGAGAGGCCAAGAAAGGCCTACGGCCTAGGACAAAATCCTTACAAGGGTGACGACAAGGAAATAGAGGCCCACAACAAGGGTTCCAAGGGCAGATTAAGCCTGCGGCATAAACATAGAGGGAAAGAATGTTGTGGCTAGGGCTAAAGGCTTGACGTTGGGCCTAGGAGGCCCTAAGAAATTTCAAACCCCTTTAAAAATTGATCTCTACTTTAGATCTTCAAATTTTTCCAAAAAATTGCAAATTTGTTGAATGATGGCCTTGCAAATTCAATGGAGACTAGACCTTACCCTCAAGGGCCTAGATCTACCTCAAAACCCTAGAAAAATTCTTTTGATCAACTTTGAAGCTCACCTGCACAAATGAAAAATAAAATTTCCCAAAACCCCAATATATACAAAATTTAAAATAAATGCCAAACCCTAGTTGCTACAAAACAAGGGTTATAAAATTTATTTACACAATATTTACAAATATACAATGCTTGTAGAATAGGAAATTTCAAGATTTTTTTTTTTTTTTTTTAATGATAACAATCTTTCATTGTATTTGAAAGTTAGGGTATTAACCAAAGTCTTTACCGAAGTAAGAAAGTCATATAAAAAAATTTGGAGCCCAAACAAGGTGAATCATATATTTATCCAAGAAAACTTGTCAGCCATATGGTGAATTGGATCACCTAAGATAGACCCAAAATCTACTAATAGAATGTTTTTAACACCGAAAAATGAAAAAACAGGCTTATATAAAAATTCAGCACAATATAGGAAAGCACATAACCAGCACATACCACATATCAATAGACAAAGGACACCATGAAATGAATCCCAAAGTCTTTTTATTATGATATTCAGATGTTCCCAACGGATCAATGGATTAATACCAGTGTTTACAAAATTTACATCGACCAAAGATATCAAATATAAGCAAAATGACTACTATTTATATAGAAATCCCTCAAAGCGGAAAATAATGTCTAGTTGGATTGATCCCTATCAAAATAATCTTGACCGTTGATAAGATTTTGATCTTCTTCTAATGTCCACCGTCGAAAATATCTATTTTTGAGGAATTTTTCAAATTTTTCATAAAAACCATTTTTTATTAATCCAAAAAATAATTTTTTGGATTAATTTCCTCAAAATTTCATTAGAGGATTTTTGAGGTTTGAAATGGGCAACCAAAGAAAAATGTACATCCAAAATAAACTTTATAAAAACCAATAGAATTCAAAATGATGATGTCAACCATGGGGGATGATTCATCATTTTTTGAGTAAAAAAGTACAAAGATTAAAAAGTAATAAAATAATAAAACTATTTTTTCAACTCGTATTTTCAACTTATATCCCTAAGTTTTTACTCAAATTTCGAGCGGGAGTACTCGTTGGATGCAAATTTTAATTTTTCATCCAAGCAGTACCCATATTGCATACTTTCGATGGACCCTGCTACACGAAAAATGAGAAATACATGAAGAAAACATGATTGCAATCACGTCTTTCATGTATTTATCATTTTTCGTGTAGCAGGGTCCATCGAAAGTATGCAACGTGGCTACTCCTTGGATGAGGAATCAAATTTTGCATCCAATGAGTGTTTCCGCTCAAAATTTGGGTAAACCCATACGGAGATAAGTTGAAAATACGAGTTGAAAAAATAGTTTTGTCTTTTTTTCCCTCTAAAATTTGATGATGTAATCTAATCTTATTTTATTATTTACACTATTATTTTATAATTTCCTTAGAAGGCACATTTTAGACCTCAAAAATCCCCTATTGTGACTTTGATTTAAACACCAAGGTCCAAGAGCCTAATTTTTCTTAAATATCCATTTTTGCTTTGGTGGCGGACCTCCAAAAATTAACTTCTTTTTTACCCATGATTTGTTTAGTCATTTTCCACTTGGAGAAATTAATTTCTCTATTTTTATTTTTTTTTTAACTTGCAAGGACTACATCTTCATCATGTCCAATATATCACCCCGATCAGAGCGTGGAATTGAACCAGTGACTTCACTTCAAGGAGTGCCTTAACAAAGCACCCGGTCACCATCTATCCAAGGCCCCGTGGACCAATTTCTCTAATTTTAATTTTTTTTCCTTCATATTAATTAATTTTTTGGCTTAAGATTTTATTTTATTTTAGCCAGAAAAAAATAATTAATTAACACAAGAGGGGATTAATTATTTTTCCACCTTCAAATACTTTAGTTGTGGTTTATGATTGCAAGGGACTATGCACTAAAATATTTTTTACATCAGATAATTACAAATTCAACCCTCAAAGGGGGAATTACAGATCCTCAAAATAATTACCCATTTATACGACACAATATGATCTAGTAAACCAAGTGATTTGTAATAAAATAATGTATACAAATAGATCAAATTATTCTCAAACCACTTTTACAAAGACTCAGTATAACACTAAAACTCACCTAAGACTTTGTCAATAAATTCCACCCTAGCTTTGGGGTTTAAGCTGGAGTAAAAACCTTATTGATTATCAATGTTTAGAAACACACACAATAAAGTGAGGTTAAAAAACCTCCTAGGATGAAATTTGTTGCCAAAATTATAGGCTTACCTAGGTTGTTACATGAGTAAATGGTCGTACTAGCATCATTTACATTACAACATGAAAAAAATGGGTTTATAATGATATTATAACTGGTTGGTTGATGATTATGAACTTTGAAAAAATTGCACAACTACTTCCTTGGACTTATGACAAAATGGGTGCAACATTTGGCTCCCTATGGGGACACTTTGCTTCAATGAAGTGATGTGAGAATCCAGAATCTTGTATCTAAGAAAACGTAATTCCATCAAATAGATATCCGCTCATAATCAAAACCATCATGCATATATAAAATATCTGCTGGAATAGAAAATATATTCTAACAAACTGAAATGTAAACACATAATTGCACAAATGCATGGAATAAAAATAACTACTGACATAATTGAAAGGGCGTAAGCTTAGATATATTGTACAAAGGATTCCCAATGGCATCATATTTCATCCTTGTGGCATAATATGGAACACCTATTTGCTTGTTGGTAGGTCCATAGGTTGTTTGTAGAATGTCACTTGCTGAAACTTAACTATTTTCCGCTAATGAAGACTCACATCACTTTGTTGCACACCTCTATCAAATTGAAGCCTTCTTCTTTTTCTTCTCAAAAGATGGGATGGAAGATGAGATGAAGAAAAGTGATAAACTAACTGGATGAATTAAACCACATATTGCGGTGGATGTTCCTGTCGTTCAATCTTCTCACCATTTTCTGCTCTCTTTGGAATTTCAACATGGTATCTTCTTTCTACTTCTCTATATAATATGATCATACCACTTGTTGTTGCAGGAATAGTGGTATATGATAAATCCATATGAATAGATCCACCCAAGTCAACTGAAAAATTCTTGATAGGAGCATTCCACATACGTCTGGTACATCAATAATTTCCATGTCCATCGTGATGAATTTATATGGACAGTTTTCTAAGGAAACCTGCAAACCTTTGACCACACCAAGGATTTCAGTCTTCTTAGAATCCATCAAGAAAATGTTGTGATAAGGTCTTGAGATTCTAAGATTTAGTTGATCCAAAACTTTCTTAATCATTACATTTGTTGAAGCCCCATAATCTAGCATGCAGTTATGAAGAAGGTGATAATTAATATCTAATGTGAGAAATAAAGGTTAATGATATGCATTAGTCATGTAGAAATTCAAATCCTTTATCTTAATTTCTTCGTCCTTTGGATTATTATCAAACTTATCTTGTTGAGACAAGCAGAAAGCTTCGAAGAATGCTACCCATTGAGAAGGTATTTTCAAAAGTTGAAGCACAGGGACAGACATCTTAATAATATTTATCCATGCAACCCAATCCACTTTTAATCTTTATTTATATCTTTCAAATGCAACCTGCTTATTCTGATTATAGTCTTTTCTTTTCCTCTGATAAGTATAACCCTTACTTCTAGCAATCTCTAGAATTTGCTCCTAAGAGGGGGTTTCAACATAGATTTGAGTTATAATATCCCTTTCATCACTTAAGTTATTTATGGAAAAGGATGAGGAAATCATATGTGCAACGACCTTCCTTGGAAGAATTCTTACTAACATTATTTATATGTTCATTTGTTGCTTCATACAAGATTTTTCTAGCAATAGCACGTACTTTTTTCATGGAAACTTTCACATCGTATACAAAATGGGATAGGTTGGTCAAAAAAATTGGCAGACTCAAGTGGAGTGGGAGGCCTCTAATCGTTGGGAGGATTCCCTATTTGCCACAGATTATTGTTTCCTCTATTGTTGTTGTTATTTCTAGGCTGAATATTATGATTTTGATTTCGTTCCATTTGAATCAACCTAGACTACATGGCACTTATTTTTTGAACACGTACAAATCTCATTTCCTTAATCATTTGTGTTAAATCCTTAATGGGGTCATGCTCTACCTCCTTAATTTCTTTCTCTTTAGACTTAACTAGACCTCTTTCAAAACCAGGAATATCTTATTTACCTGAAGCTTTCTTATCCTTCTCTAATTCCTCAACTACATTTTGAGCAGTTTCTAAGGTGACAGGCTTGGCACATGTGATCTCATATTGAGTGCCAACACCAAAGGGTTCAAGATATTACTCAAAAACTATCTTTTCAGGTGCCTTGTAGTCTTGACTCATATCTTTCAAGATACCATTGAATCTTCGATTAAACTCTTCAAATGCCTCATTTTCCCTTTTCTTAATAGAGTTAAGTTCTTTGACCAAATATTTTCCCTCTCTTTTGTCCCCAAACATATCGTTGAACACATCAATAAGAGATTTCAAAGAGTCAAAAGTATTATCAGGTTTGTCCTGAAACCATTGCAATGCATCATCTTCTAATGAAAGGAAAAAGACTTTCATTCGGACATCCTCATGATTGTATGCAATCGCATGAGCATATCTTTTCAAAAAAGTGGTGAACTTTTTGGCATGAGTATCAACATTGACTGCATTATTCCCCTAGAAAATCGTAAGCTTATTTATAGAAAAATCATCTGGAAGATCGTGAGGATACCCTTGAATGTTTGCAAAGCTGCAAGGACTGTAGTAAGCCATGAAGTCTTGATTTATAGGATCAATGAAAAGTAAGTAGATATCAGGGAGGTCTTCATGTCCGAGAAATATTAAATGCTTACTAGAATGTAATTTGTTTAACTGAGCTCTTAGAGCCCTTTCAAGATTGGGAGTGGGGTTAACCAAGCTACCGGGATTTATTTTAGTGTAAACTCTTGTTGATGGATGAATAAGTGGAGTTGCCACCCAAACAAAAAACCAACCAAAATGTTCAGGTGCTAAAGATGCAAATAGAGAAGATGAAAATATTAGTGAGAGTACAAAGGATAAGGTGATGAAAAGATGAAAAGATAAGGAAAATATGACAACGACACTAGAAATTGTTTTGGCATTGCTAGATTGATGAAAAAGATGAGAAATGAGAGAATGTCATTGAAGCACTGAGAAAATATATCCTTGACAGTTGCGCCAAAAAATGTTGTCACTCGAATTGTACAGGCATGGTGTGACAATGGCTCAGATCAGGGGCTTTCAATATGATCCTCGACCTCTCTATTCTAGCTATCTACCAACATCAAGCTATGGGGGGTAGTTCCTATGGAATATGGAGATGCAAGACCTATTGGAAACCAACAAGTCCAGGAGACACGATTGAATGGCCTAGCCACTTGTTTGATTTTAGAAAGTTACAATATTAGATTGAATTATTTATGATACCGATGCCTAATGGATTCAACTACTTGCTTTATATACATTAAATACCAAGTGGCCGGATGAACAATCGTTACTTAAATGTTTCACTATCCTATATGCTATATAAATCCTATGATCTAGGTGTGATGCAAGAATCTTGGTTTATTTTAAGTTATATGCTTGTTCTATATGTATCCTTCCTCTTGACTATTTTGAAGCTAGTCTCTAGAGTAGGTTGTGAGAAAGAAGCCAAGGGGAAGTAAGCAAATGCTTGGTTAACTATACCTCCCCTTAGCTTCTAACCACTTGATGCCTCCAGCGCTATAGAGATTGTGGCTTTCACGACTGCAAGATCACCATGTTAACCACTAAAGGGGTGCTAGGCTTGTCAAGCTAGATGAGAAAGGTGGTCCTACTCTCTCTATAATTGAAGCTTATGCTTGGAGGTAAGTTATTAATGAAATACTAATCCTAGAATGCAATGCAAGATGATGTGGATTTTCTTGAGTTAAGAATGTTTATTGACTTTAAGTACGTAGTTATGATTATCTTATGACAGGAGTACTTAATCAATGAATGAAAAGACAATCTTATACACAATATGGTTTCATGAAGGTGGATGAAGGTAAATGATGCATGTGTGAGGCATTTTTCCAAACCTAGTACCCCTCGGAGGCCTATCTTGCACCAATATGTATTCCTGCGGTGTCCTTCATTGTTTCCTTCATTGGTCTTGGAAGGATAATCAAAATGACAGAGCTTGAGAGCAGTATTGGTCCATAACACATCCGCAAATAGGTCCATAACATATTAGACAAAGCCAATGCTAAATACAAGCAACGTCATGGTCAGCAACGGGTTCCACACAAGTTCCAAGTGGGTGACAATGTTTGGTTACATTTGTAGAATGAGCGCCTTGTTGGGCCCCACCGAAAGCTTCACCCTCTCCTATATGGGCCTTACACCATCACTAAGGTTGTAGGGGACAATGATTTCGAGCTCAATATTCAACCACTCCTTGGCCTGCATCTAGTGTTCAATGTGGACCACCTTCGACCATACTTTCCACCATTGCTGGACACATCAAACATTGTAGAACAACTCGCACAAATAGAGTTAAACCTAGACTGCATGGAACATGTCGCAATTGATCAGATCATGGACATGTAGATCAAGAACACTCACCATCATAAGATCCAACTGTATCGGGTTGTCAAAGCTGGTCAACTCCTTCACCATGGCAAGTGGCTCACCAGGGACTAAGTTCAGCAAAAGTTTCCCCATCTCATGGAAGCACTCAACGCAATGGGGACCATTGCTTCCTAAGGGGGGAGGACTAATCTAAGTGGATATTGGTGGCCACTCGCCTATTCTAGGGAAAAATTTAGGGGCTAATATTCGTAGATGGGCTAATTTTCCATGTTTTTCTGAAAAAAATATTCACAAATTTCCTTTTTTTTTTTTTCTAAAAATGATTCGCCAAAATTTTATAGTACAAAATTATTTTACCTTAACATTCACCAAAAATTTATATAGACTAATATAAAATCATTATAAATGTAAATATTTTTACAAAAATATCACCAAACATTTCACAATTTGCATATTAGGGACTAGTAAGATTCACCATGGTTTTTAAATTTTAAGATAAACTTACATCCTTAAAAACTTCCCTAGCCTATTCCACTAGGACCCCCACAGTGGTTTATTTTCAGTTTCCTTAATTGTAGCACAACTTACTATTTTTGGCAGTTTTTCGGGTCCTAAACTTCCGGAGCCATTTTGATGGACTAAAAGGCGTTTTTAGGAAAAACAGAGAGATCGAAAGTCTCAATCCAAGTTATGAACTTGTTTTTGGCCTCTTCTTCGAGTTCTTCCAAATGAGGTATTATGATAGCCAAACGGAGATCGTATGCCAAAGTTATGACCTTGGGAAGTTGATGTACCAATTTACCCCAAACGAGGCCCACAGTTTTGGCGCTTCATCTCTTAGGGTTAAGTTTTTGGATGTTTAGGGTTTTCCATTGTTTCTCAATAATAAATAGGCTTTTGAGCCTCATTGTAACATAGTTCAGAGGCATGTAGTTGTCACATCTCCTCTCAGAGATAAGCTAACATTGCTGGAGCTAATTTATTTCCATTTCTGTATGTAAGCATATTTTAGTTCTTTGATATTAATGAAATGAAGTTTTATTTCTATTGCATCTTTGTGTTTATGTGTATATCTATATTTTTTTGCATTCCTGCATAAGTCCGAATCAGATATGAATTAGAAGACCCTTAAAGATAATTCAAGTCCTTATGCTACATAATTTAAAACAAAGAAAGCAAATGAAGGAAAATTTAAAATCTATGTTGATTTTCATAAAAGATCCATAAAAAATGAAGGAAACTTGAAGAGAGAAAATGAAGTCCCATAGAAACCTAACCTTCCTCACAAGGACAACAAGGAAAATTTCGGAATATATTTTCCATCCAAGTGGCCTCGCGCAACTCAACACCAAAAATCCTTGTTTGGTTATTGTTTTTCTTACAATCACTTTGATGTAAGAAATAATCTTGTTGGTTTTCTCT